>CM022665.1:9416475-9731475 GCA_012295275.1 Chrysomallon squamiferum | reverse complement strand
TTAAGTTTGACTGTTGCAGAGGATTCCTGAAAATAAAGAACATATATCAGTATTAAAAGGAAAAACAAAGCATTATACAGTAAATGGGGAAGAAAAAAAAAAGGGAATAATATATATAATGTAGTAATTAATATACATTATTATTTCATTCATTCCTTTATCGAACGCTCTTGAAATGCTCTAATAATTATATTGTTTACGACAGAAATAACTCTGCTAAAAGCATATTGTTGAGAAGTGTATGTAAAGTATTCGTTAACCGGTGTGGCATATAGACAAGATATTCAACTATGTAAATATGCATATGGTGATTTTAATGACATCATTTTATCATAACTCTGAAGTCATATAAAGATGTGTGTTATGCATGTTCAATTTCGTATTCAAATTATCACAATGGAAAATTATAACGTTCTACTGATATCTCTTTTTGGAAATTTTTCATTTATATCACTAAATACATGTAACAGTTTACAACCAAATTCACTTGGGACATTATAAAGATAACAAGGATAATACGAAGTAACTAAATGACGAGTCAGGTCTAAACTACTGATGATGACATTGTAACAAACGACCAGCATTTCAAGGTTATCTCAAATACCTGGGAGCTATTTTGTTTTGTAGAATATATTATTTTTGTCGAAACTTCTATTACGTGGTCAAATCAGATTAGTGGTTTTGTTTACGTTCGCAGAACATTTCATCACTGACAGGAACGATCATCGTAAACAGCCCAGAGGGTCACAGAAATCATTCGTTTGACATTTTAATTGTCAAGCTTTCAACAGCAAGGGACGGGATGTTTTTATTTTTATTTTTTTATTATTTTTAACCTTTTTTTTTTTTTTTTTTTTTTTTTTTTTTTTTTTTTTTTATTTTTGGTTTCATCATGTACCTATTTTGAAATATAACGAATATTTCAAATTCTAACTGCAATGATAAAGCATTGGCATTATTATGACTCGTTAAATCAGTTAGTCGATCGATCAGACAATCAATTAATCAATATTTATATTAACAGTTACGAGGTCTTGACGTTTATTGTTTACTGATAATAAAAGCTTATAAACCCATTGCAGGGCTATTCTTATCAGTTAGCATCTAGGGTTCTTTTGCAAGCTTTTTACCACGGATCTGACAAACAATAACCTTCACTAAACCAGCCATGGACTTCGGCTGAAATGAGTCACATAGTTTTCTGCGTGTCGTTCTTTAGACAATTATGGTACCATCGAGTCACAACTTTGCTGTTGTCTGAATCCCCGATGTACACGCTGATACCACGTTACATAGTCAATTAGCTCTCACTTTATTAAATAATAATAAAGATACTGCAGTGTCTCATGCAATATCTAACGGCACGATATATAAATTATTCATTATTGATCTAACACTCCGCTGTATAGATTTTTCTGTTCGTTTAACACTGATAAGCATTTAGTCGTGTAATTCATTTTCCATTACATGGGATTGATAATTTATATGTCAGTTACTTATTTCCACCTTCGTTTGTTCAGTTTTATTATTAATAGCTTTTTCATGTAAAATCATAGCGATATATTAATGACGACACAGCGACATTTTGTATTGGTTCACCAGGGTGCATTTTTGCATAAGAAGACATTTCAAGGAATAAATGTATTAGTACACTTTGGAGTGATGTGATTCGGCTGTAGCTAATTAATTGGTTTAAAGAAATGTATAATTTTCAAGACACGTTGATAAGCTGTATAAATAACTGTAACAGACTGTAATTATATTTGTTATTAAGTGTATGCTTATCTGTGTAACAGACTGTAAATATGTATTTTTTTAAAGTGTATGCAGTAGTGAGCTGCAGCTCAGAAGGTAAAGCAGTCGCCTTATAGGTTTACTTGTAGCAAGATCAATCGCCGTCTGTATGCATTTTGCTACATTTCCCGTTCTAGCCTGTGATGTATAAATTTTATTATCAAAAATTGTGTGTGAGTTTGTATGTGTACATCATTAGGGCGTATTTGCCTATATGTCACAGACACGAACGAAGATGTATGAAAATAATTATTTGCTGCTAATCGATAAAGATAGGCTCAGATGTTTCAGACTCTGAAATGTCTCTTACTGTCATTGTTATTATGTAATAAATGATTGTTATCTAATAATATTTGACAGTAAAATGTTAACAACACTCATTCTGTACGTGTATGTTTGTGTATTTACACATCTGTATATTTATTAACGGGTATCTGTACTTATTTATATATTTTTATAATGTATAGAGATAGAGAAATAGAGAGAGAGAGATATTTTTATTTAGATTTTGTAAATAAGAATATCAGAAAAAAAATGCAATGCTCATAAATTCAATAGCTGATACTATTTTATATGTCTTTTATAAATAGTTTAATAATAACCGAAAACAATAAAATAACTTTACAATATTAAATTTACTGTTAAAATGCCTATACCAGTACAAAATCGTGACCTGTCGGGTTTATTTCACGTGTTTCGTGGATATTGAGAAATAACACGTAACAGAGAGAAAAATAACGTAACTCGAAAAACGTATTACGAAAGATAAACGGCAAACTGACACATTATTACAATGTGTGTAATTGTATATGTGAAAACTGACACCTCTTGCCAGGCCAGACTGACACAGTTAGGTAACACGAAGCCACGTACTATCATCACTCACAGGCAGTTTCAAGGGAGCTGAGTTCGGCATGTCATCGCCGCTTCCTATCTTTAACCGATTGACTTCGTTAATACAATAAACTGTTGTTTGTTTTATGTTGTTGTTGTTTTTTGTTCAGGGCACTGTGGTATACTTTTTTGTTTTGTTTGTGTGTTAATGAAATTTATTTCATCATCTTTTATATTTAAAATCATAATGACTCCGCAATTTTAACGAAATCCACGATCAACCCTCTAGACTTTTCATTTAGCATTACTTTGTTATTAGCAGTATTAAATTACAAAGTTACAAGGTAAACTATAGACAACTGTTATATGTGATTTCGAAATCAGCCCGTTATATTTTTAATATGTGAACAACATTGCAGAGAATAAAAAAGCTTTGTATCTTAAAATATTTATTATTTTATTATTTTATTCAAGGGAAGAAAATAGACGTTTTATCTATTTATATTGCACATCGTATGATACGTTATAAAGTGAGAGGGAAATACAGACAGAAGAAGAAGGCGAGAGAGAAAGACTGAGAGAGCGACAGAGAAAGAGAGAAAAAGAGAGAGATAATTGTTTTGAAGGTTTTAACAGAATTTGTACTGAAGTAGTGGATACCTACGTTGATGAAGTCAAGAACAATGGCGGAGAAAGTTTGTAAATTTATTATATTTAGTAATTGTATGTATGTGTGTGTGAGTGTGAGTGTGTGTGCATGTGTGTGTATATGAGTGTGAGTATATATGTGGGTGTGTCTGTATGTGTGTGTTTGTGTGTGTGCATGTATGTGTGTTTATGTATGTGTTTATGAAAGAATGAATGTGTGTGTGCCTATGGGGATGTATGTGTGAATATTTGTATATGTATGTTTTTATGTTTCGTTTTTGTTGTAAATAAAGAAATGCCTTTAATTTTAATTGTGTGTATGTGTGTGTGTGTGTTTGTGCGTGCATACCAGCGTGCAACATTTAAAAAATACATGCACAAAAAAAAAAAAAAAAAACAAAAAAACAAACTATTAACAAACTGATAGTTTGAAATAAACACTGAAAACATTATAAATCTTTTGTACCTGTTCTTTATATACGTTTCCGTTTGCTGTGGCTGAACTGAAATTTGAAAAATAACAGAAAATAACAATTAGAGGCAAACCAAAAAGTATTGTAAAATACAAATAATATTTCAAGCTTAAAAATGATGAGGAAGAAGAAAAAGGGATGACAGACCGGAAGTATCATAGCTAACTTTTTTTTTAAATCACCATTGATTATTTCCCGTTCTACTTAATGCTTTAATATTGACATGTGTTATTCTGTCTTTCTTTAAGTTGAAGACTTAATGATAATGTATTTCAAGTTTTTTAATTTCCAAATGGTTGTTTTCTTCGTAGAAATGCGTATGTATTTTATATCTAGAATTTTACACATTCCAAACCAGAGTTTCCTAATAATAAAGTATGTCGATAACATACAACGCTTATAAGGATAAAATGAAGGTGAAACATTTTCCAGTATTTTCATACAGAAAAAAGTACAAGTAATTATCAATAATGAACCCAGTCTGTCGTGAGTTTTTTAACGTTACAGTAAAAAATGAAATTGTTTAATACTTGCTTTATCATCATCATCATCATCATCAACATTATCAGCACAAGTACACATTAACCTAATATTCAAGTAACATTATATTTTGGGTTGGAGCTGTTTGTATGTCTAAGGAAATATATTCACAATGAATGAGGAGAGAACATTAACGAATACTTTTATATAATAACCGAGAGACAGAGAAACTGTTTTACATAATGATATAGACGTACAAACTTTGTACAAGATGCCTATCTCAGTGTTCAACTCTCATTTAGTTTCAGTGTGTACTGATTTGGCTTTATCAGTGCGTAAAACTATTCACTGAAAAAAAGTTCATTGTAACTACAGATTTCATTAGAATGAAAAGGTGTTCATTATAGTAATAAAAAGTTCATTAAAATGAAAATAGTTTTCTTTATGACGACAGCATTCATTAAAATTTAAAAAAAAAAAAGGAATTTCTTATCACTACAAAAGTGTATGTTCATTAAAATAAAAAGTGTTCATTAGAACGAAGATATGTACGTCATGACGAGAAAACTTTAGTTAATATTAAAATGTCCTAATTAAAAAATTAAAAAATATATATATTTTTTTTACATCCCAACCAAAGTCATCTTTTAAATAATAGTGTTCATTAAAGATGTTAATTATCACGCGCTTGTTTATATGTCAAAACACTAAATACACGCTGATTTGGTTAGCCTACTTGGCTTTTGAAAATTTCCAAGGTTTTTTGCTATTGTTTTTGTTGTTGTTACTGTTTATTTGTTCAGGTTTGTTTTTGTTTCTCTTTCGTAAGGTTTATATTAGCACGATTGACAAGAAAGATTTTAATTAGATGATAAAGTATTTATTAAATAAGATGGTGGAAATGATTTATCTGTAAAATCATGATGAGAGAGAGAGAGAGAGAGAGAGAGAGAGAGAGAGAGAGAGAGAGAGAGAGAGAGAGAGAGAGAGAGAGAGAGAGAGAGAGAGAGAGAGAGATGTCTCCTGGAAATCGATTATTTTGAGACCCCTTCCAAAATGTAAAGCAAAAATATTTCTACCTTATGTTTATTAAACTGTAAACTAAATAACGTTTGATGTGATCTCAGTCCTCATGCACGTTTTCTTCACCGTCTGTTCTCTTACTACCTGCAAATATAACATAAACAATATTATTATTATTATTATTATTACTACTACTACTACTACTATGATTGTTGTTGTTGTTATTGTTCTTGTTGTTGCTGCTGTTGCTGCTGCTTCTGCTGTTATTGTTTTCAGTATTGTCAGGACAACTGAGACAGACGTAGTAGTAGCTCTACTAGTAGTAATAATAATAGTAGTATTGGTTGTGATACACGTAGTGTAGTAGTGGTAGGAGTAGTAGTAATAGTAGTCGGTGGTAGACCTACATTCTTAGGGCCCTGGAGCTTGAACAATTATGGGGGCCCTTCTCAAACATCAGCGAGATCTGGATAACTACTCCTATCTTCTTCTGATTACAGTTTTGAAGAAATGTTGACTAAAGTCTTTTCTGTGATACCTTTGGGATTACAGGCCTTGAATCTTTAGCTTCATTATTTCATAACAGTTCCACTCCTAGCAGTAGTAATAATAATGGTAGTAGTAGCAGTAGTTGTAATAGTAGAAACTGTAGTAGTAGAACTAATAATAGCAGCTTAGTAGCAGCACTGGGGCATCTCTACTTGAAGTGTTTCCTAAATGGCAACCTGTTCGTATCTCATAAACGGTAAAAAAAAATCTTGTTCCTCCGGGGAATTATGCCTATTGAGGCTGATCAGAAATTAGACAAATAGTTATTCAAATCCAGAGATGAATCAATACTTTATGAAATTCTTGTCAGAGAGAAGTTTTATAGATCTGATTTTCATTTTAATTTCTTTTTAAATCCCGAGATTTGAAAAATGATGAAAACTGATGTTTAGAGTTTCAGAGATGGAGTTCTGTAAATTTTCTAGATCTTGAATAGAAATGAAGCTGGGTGCTAGAAATTATAAACTTTGTAATATTTAAATCGCGAGCAACACTGGGTATCAGATCTGTATAATTAAAAACACATTTATAAAATATTTATAAATATTATACAGAAATTATAATTTAAATATATAAGAGACAGAGAACTAAATGTAACTAGATAATAAGTTAATAAATAAATAAATTTACTATCTCCAAAATTTTCTTCAAACTAAAATCATATCTGTCTTCATTTATTGCCTGTTAATAATGTCATGTACACAAAACAGATATTTCAGCGTAGAAGCCAATTACAGACTAATTATTTTTCAATGTTTCTACACTGGTTCTTATTATTTGGAGGTTCTCACTGGCAACAAATAAGCATGGATGCTGTTTTGTTTTATTTGTTTGTTGTAGAATCATCCTTTTATTTTATCATTATTTGAATAGCCAGAACATAAACATCGTATTATATTGCGTTGATTGTAAACATGGCAAAGAACAAAAATGGGTCAGTTAAGTTCAGGATGGGCTTACGAGTACTCTGAAACATCAGCGAAATAGGGTTAGGATTGGAATGGGAAACAAATGTACTCGAAGTTTTGATTTAGATTATATGATATTATATTAATAAAGTAAACAGTAACGTTATTAAACTGAGTAGTATAAATGTAAGATTGTTATACTTTTTGCATCAGTAATTCTCTTGTCAGCAACAACGATAACGACGAACAACAGTAACAACAAAACGATGATAACGATGACTACTGTGACATCAAAAAACAACAACAACAACAATAGTCTCTATTTTTGTTTTTAATATAAACAGATTTGTTCATCCTCGAAATGGAGAAAATAATATTCTGCCATAATTCCTTTAATGTTTTTAATTGACTGTTCTGATCTTTTAAAACAGATATTTTGATTGCATAAAAGGATTCATAACAGAGAATGTTAATATTTTATATATTTGTCCTTGCTGTCTGTCTCAGTTTATTCTTTCTTTTTTTCTTTTTTCTTTTTTTGGTTTGTTTGTTTGTTTGTCGTTATTTTAGTTGTGTTTTTTGTTGTTGTTGTTTTTTGTCCAGAAGTCAGTTTTCTCTCAAGTTCATCCAAAAATTATCACTGCAGTAAATGTCCTCTTTAGTCTCTGAAACCTTCCTTATGTAATTGGTAAATGCTGGTTCTCTTGACAGTTAAAATAGAGATTATTCTAAATTTTCTAAACAAAACATAATAAATCTCAAAATCCATATGCATAATTTCATTAGCAGTATAGAAACAATATTTAAACACCTTTAGCCTATAATTCTCTTTTATACTGATTTTTTGGCAACATTAAAAACAGGTGATTGGTATTTATATGATTTAATTAACTGGTATGTATGTATGTATGTATGTATGTATGTATGTATTTATGTATGTATGTAAACATTTAAATACATATTACTTTAAAATATATTTATAATCGTTGTTCCAATAACATAGTTCACACAATGTCCTGATAATAAATAAAGCTGGAACTTACTGTTCTTTTATTATTATTATTGTTGTTGTTGTTATAAGTATTGTTAAAACCATTACTATTGTTTTTGTTATAGTTGTTGTTGTTTTTGTTATTGTTGTTGTTGTTGATGATGATGATGCTTAATTCTTTGCAACAGTTCTATCTATTACCTCAAAACACTCGGTGAAATAAAATTATTTAATACAGTAAACGGAAATAATTTTAATTAATGCCAAACAAAGGTCATTATTACATAACGTGTTTGCTGGAATTGCCGTTTTAAAAAAACATAAGAAGATTGCGACTTACTCCTATTTTCGTTAGAGCTTATAGACAAACATTTTCGTTTTAAGATTTCAACAAAAGAATTTAATGTAATCGCAAAA
The DNA here is from genome assembly GCA_012295275.1 of Chrysomallon squamiferum. Taxonomy (NCBI): domain Eukaryota; kingdom Metazoa; phylum Mollusca; class Gastropoda; order Neomphalida; family Peltospiridae; genus Chrysomallon; species Chrysomallon squamiferum. Next base: position 9,723,358 of record CM022665.1, on the reverse strand, counting down.
CAAAGCGCAAAAAGAGGATTGCTGTTGTCCTGTTGTGACGTAACGAAACGGAAATACTAAGAACAAACATGCACTCAGTCGGATCAGACAGTTTATTGTGTAAATGATTCCTTGGTACGAGATTTCCAAATTTGTACTTCCTCTTAATAATGAGATGAGCTAATTAACAGGAATTAATATAATTATACGTGTGTGTGTGTGTGTGTGTGTGTGTGTGTCAGTCTTTATAAATATATACAGACACACGCGTACAGAAAAACATACATATATACATTCATACACGCATGCATGCACATATGCATTCATGAATATAATTATACCGAATCGGTTTTTAAAACGGAAATATAAATAAAATCGTAATACTGCTATTCTATAATAAGCACGCGGTTTTTACTGAGCATTATATATTTAAATAATTCATAATTCATACTAAATAAAAACAATAGTAATTATGTTTTAAAAGAAAAGGAAAACATGACACGCAACCATCTATCATCGTCATCATGGTTATTATTATTATTATTATTATTATTATTATTATTATTATTATTATTATTATTATTATTATTATTAAAAGAATACTGAATACTTTAAAGGTAAATATATTTTGTATTAAATATAATTTTCGATTATATTCAACAAAGTATTGTCTTTTGATGAGAAATATTTCAGCGTGTGTTGATTAACAAATAATTTATTTATTTAAAAATATCTTTCTGTCTTTACAAATATGTTCAGCACTAAGTAATAATATACCTTTTTAAAATTATTCTTTATTATTTATTTTTTTTTTTTTTAAATCATACATATATGTGTTTAATTAGACAATGCCTAACAAATACTACAACATGACACCTACACATGCCTGACGTAAGCAGCTGCTTTCATGACGTGGACAAAGACACGTCTTGCCTCTCCCAGCTACCTCGACGGTGGCGGTTTCATCACGAACGTGGAGACAAACAGGGAGATGTGTGCTGTGGTGAACTTGAAACACGCCGCGATAATAAACATAAATATTGTCAACTCAAACACAAAGAGAATGGACGAGTGATAATGAACTTGAACTGGGTCACAAACAAACAGAGTAAGAGTGGACCAGTTAAATAGACAGCCGTCAGTTAAAACAATTCAAAACAATATTGACAGAAAACGTCGAAATTAAGTCAGGGGTGAATCAAGACATAATAAGGTCTGGGGTATGTACAAACGGTTTAGCTTACGTTCGCTGTGCCCTCACTTGAGTTAGCCATGAAATATTTTACTGTAATATAAGTTTTCTGACTTACTGTGCTCTGAAATAAAGAATCAGTTCCCACTTTTCCCTGAGTTCCATTATCATCGCACTAAGAAAAAGGCGTTTTACATTAGATAGAGAACGAATAGATAATATTAATAGGCATTAAAATAATAATAATAATAATAATAATAATAATAATAATAATAGACATGGTAAATGTTTTGCACGAAATCGACCTGTTCTTGCTACGCCTCTGAATATGTAACTCTGCAGCGATTGATTTGGTAAAGAAAAATGTGCAGCGTTACATTAAATCTGCGTTATGCAGAATCAGTATTCAGTTTTTAAAACATTTTTAATATTAAATAGATTCCACTAAAAATAATGCTGTATTACGACATTTATAATTTTAATGAAGTATAGTGTTGTGAGTGAATTCAGCATAAGTTAAGAGCCGATTAAAATTTGATAAATTGAAAATGTCCCCTACGAGCTACAAGAACAGCCGCTAATGTCAGCCTAAATTGTACAAAGTCTGCAATCTTTTTTTTTTCTTTCTCAAAAGAATGTTCAGTCAAACTGTGAAATGAATCTCTGATGATTTGGGCATTACTTAAATAAAAAATCATTTGTCTTTGAAACTAAACAAAACTAATGAGAAACAGTGTTTCTGTGTTATAGTTCTGATACACAATAAAACAGAAAACTCTTAATAATATTGTAACAAACGTTTAAATCGATCTTTGATTGGAATGTATTTATTTTTGCTGTTTGGTTTATTTTATTTTATAATATTTTTATTTCTATTTGTTCTTTTTTTAAATTATTATTATTATTATTATTATTTACTTTGTTCTGTTTTGTTTTGTTTATGTAATTATTTATTATTGTTGTTGTTGTTGCTGCTGCTTCTGCTGTAATTGTTGTTGTGGAAATTTAAAAATATATATATATTTAGTGACTTGTCTTTTGGATTTTTAATTTAGTAGGACTTATTTATTTTATATTTTATTTTATTTTACTTTGTTTTGATTTTTTAGGATTATTTTCATAACTGAGCATAAGATTAAATATATAAACTTTTGATATTTTATAAACAATAAATGTAATAGAGAAATTGTAAAGAATTTCAAACAGCATAATATATTTTGATACATCATAGATGTAAGTAGCTAAAAAAAATAAAAATTATATTTCCTGAAATTATAAATTTCTGTTAACAACTGGATTAACAATTGGGTTTAAAGAAAAAAAAAAAAAAAGTTGTAAAGTTTTGAAATAAACAAAATATTTAAAAAATAAAATAAACAAAACAAGAACAAAAAGTGACTAGAGAAATAAAAACACTCCAAAACATCTCAATTAAATTTTTGAAAACACGATTTGAGAAAGAAAATTGCTGAAATACGAGAATCAATACTCAATTATCCAAATTATAGATCTGGATAAACTTTGAAATTATTATTGTAAAATACCTAAAAATTATTTTTTCACCACAGTTTTTTCACATTTTCAAATTTTACATTGTCAAAGAAAATCTGTTCAAAAACAACACGAATTAATGTAATTTCTTTTCTTAAAACTTAATCCAACATTTTACGAGTTAGAAATGTATTATTATTATTATTATTAAGGCTAAATAAATCGGCTCGACTTAACATAACTTACATGTGTATTTTCACTCATAGTGAAAAACTGTTATATATAAAAGTATATTTAATTCACGATAGATCCCTCTACGTTTATTTCTTAATCAACCAGAATAAAATAAAAGTAGCATAAAATAAAAATAAAGATTATTTCAAAGATTAATCATTTTCGAAGATTATCCTAAATCATATCAAATAATTATAATTTTATATTAAAACATAACTCAGCAAGATTATATCAAATTATATTAAGGAACAAAACGTCGTCGGTTTTTATTTTTATTATTATTATTATTATAGATATAAGTTCCTTCTATTTAATGTACAAAATATTTCTTGGGGCATTTAATTATTTTTTAGAAATACTAATGAGAAGAAAGCCTTTATACATTTTTTTCTTCTTTCTTTCAGTGATTGTTTTATGTTATTAAAAAAATGTTCTCCTGAATACATTTTTTTTTTTTTTTGGTGGGGGTCTTTTTTTCTGCTTAATAATCAGATACTGGTGGATTTTTCTTGTCTTATTGAAAGTGAAGTATAACAGATTTTCAAATTAAATACCTTTCATCAAGATTTTAATAATTTTGCTCTAAAACTCTTACACACACGCCCAGACGCATACACACCCAGACGCAAACACACACATACACACATATACAAACATCATATATGTATATATATACAAATGCTACTTGTTTGTTGTTGTTGTTTTTTTCTTTTTTTTTTCTTTTTTTTTTTTTTTTTTTTTTACCCTTTATTTAAGTATTAAACTGAACTAAACAGTAAGCTATTATCGTCAATTAAAAATAAATGTAACTACTGCTACTATTACTACTACTACTACTTCTACTACTACTACTACTAATAATAATATAATAAATTATTATTATTACTATTATTATTGTCACTGGAGTAAATATTCCCATTGTCTGTAACACATATAGTTTACAGATCTATGTATCTTTCTCACTGTCTTTCTATGCATATCTGTCCGTTTGTCTGACTGTAAGTATGTATATATGCATGTATGTATGTATGTATGTATGTATGTATGTATGTATGTATGTATACATGTAGTACATATGTGCACATGTGCGTAGATGCATGTATTTATAAGATTATTGTAGTTGATGCTATATTTCTTTGGTTCTGTCATTTTATTAAACGTGTTTTTGAATATGAAATATTTTATCCTTCTTTTCAACTATGTTTTCAGTTATAATTTCAGTAACTTAAGCCACACATCGATCTGGTTGTAAATAAATCCGAAGTCACCACAGTTCCTCAACCTATAAGGAGAATTTTTGTCAAGTACTGAACTCATCTTTGCACAGGTGTCATCCCAGAATTGTTTATTTTCTTCCCCCTCAACCTTGCCCCGAGGTCTTCCGTAGTTTTCTGACAGCGACCCACCCCTAGAGCAATAATCCTTCGTTCGTGTTTTGTCGTCAACTCCGACAACAGCAAACATTAGCAAACCGCGGCTAAATGCGCGTAATGCGTGACGTAGACTGCAGTGTTTGTTCCATATTTATGAGTAATAAGGGAACACACCTGTCTTTCAGCCTCAAAGCAAATGTGTGTGTTTAACAAACTTATTTGTTAATGATGTTTGCAAACACCTTACTGGTTACCTTACAGCTCGTGTATGGTAAACAAGCGTGACGTGGATTATCAGTTTTTTTATTTATTTTATTTTTTATTTTTTATTTTATTTTATTTATTCATTCATTCATTCATTCATTATTATTTTATTATTATTTTTTTATTTATTTATAATTTATTATTATTATTATTATTATTATTTTATTTTATTTTTTTATTTTTTTATTTTTTTTTTGATGGGCAAATTGGGGGAGTGAATAGCGTTTTTAAAATATGAATATCTGTGTTTGCACTCACGAATAGTTATGTTTGAGTACATAATAGTATGTATGTTTGTGCGTATTTATACATATAACATATTATCTTGATAAAAAAATAAAAAAATAAATCACTTATTGAAAAGTATTTTCAGAATGAGATTAATATTTAATATTTTGTTATCTATTACATATGTCTGTTATGTTTTACGGTTAGTGTTATCAAATGTGGTCTATCAGCCGAGGATTTTGAGTTCGACTCTTAGAAAAGACTACAAAGCAACACTGTCAGAATAATACTTGCTTGAACAGTTTATGTAACTGGATATTATCGTCTTAATAAATTACAAACATAATCTTAAAATTAACCATTTTAATGCTTGTTCATTTTGCGGCTATTTGTTAAATACTTATCTTTCAACCATCATGTCCTATGTATAAAAAATTAGACTGCTGTGTTATAAATATTATTATTATATTAGCATGATGCATCTTACATTTTAATGCTTTAAACAAAAGATTTAACAAAACTGTCCAGTATTTAGTGATCCTCTTATTGACTGAAAATAATGTTTTGTTAATACATTCATTAAAAAAATAAAAATAAAAATAAAAAAATTAAATGTTTTTTTAGATTAAATGTTGTGTACTTCTGGTTGATTTTTTATTTTAATTTAATTTTATTTTATTTTTAAATCTTTTTAATTTTTTAATTTAATTTTATTTTATTTATTTATTTATTTTTATTTTTTTTTTTTTTTTTTTTTTTTTTTTTTTTGTGCTATAAAAATTTCAATCTACATATACAAAGAACCTTTTTTTTTTAACTTTTATACTGACATAGACTTTAATTTCTTATTTTCTTTAAATCTTCCGAAATTAACATTAATAAGTTTTTACTGCTAGTATAAAAAAAAAAAATCAGGATGAAGGATGAGATAAATAATGTACTTAGGCGTAAACCTTCCACCCAAAAACTGCAAGGTCCTAACGATCTGGAGGCGACTTCAAAACACGAAGCAAAAATGTCTCAGTTTTAAACTTGATGACAACACCAAGGCCATTATGAAAGGGATGCAACATGTGCGTGTTTTACATTTCTGTTGTCGGAAAAGGCGGGATGGTTTGAATAATAACCTTAATTACAGTGTCTTAACTTGTCAGACGCGTAGAAATCTCTTCTTGGAGTTTATCATCGTTAAACATTAAGAAGGTGATTATTCTGTAAAACACACAGCCTGGAGAATGACGAGGAATTTCGACGTGTATCTATGGAGATGCTTTTCCTTCTTGTTCGTGCCTTTAGCCTCATCCTTAATCACTGGCGAACACTTCATTAAAGGGGATTACAGAATGGTGTTGTTAAAGATGGCATCTTTGTCGGTGTTTGTGGAAATGTGAGACTTTCGGAAATAATCAAAATATCTAACGAGGGAGAGATAACACGTACGTGTCAAAAACAGACAAGAAAACAGTAGGTCGTTTAAATGTGCGATTAAATAAAGTTTAATGAGTTTTTATCCAGCTGAGGAGATCGATCATTAAAAAGACAGACAAATAAAATAAATAAAAGATGATAGGTAAAGTTGAAATAAGCCAGTCGTGTGTGCGTTTGTGTCCCCGTTTGTGAAAGAGAGTGAATTAGACTTATTATTATTATTATTATTATTATTATTATTATTATTATTATTATTATTATTATTTATTTTAATATATTTAATTGTCCATTTGGATAAGAGGGTTGTTTGGTGTTATTTTCTGGTTTGAAAATAATGTCAATAATTTTATCGAATAAAAGCATTAAAAGTAATTAACACCATTTAAAGCTACATTAAATGGTATCATATCGTATCTCTCTCTCTCTCTCTCTCTCTCTCTCTCTCTCTCTCTCTCTCTCTCTCTCTCTCTCTCTCTTCAATAATATTAACAATTTTCTTTAACGAGAGAGTGTGTGTGTGTGTGTGTGTGTGTTTTAATCAGCAGTTAAACTGTGTCATTCATATATATATATATATATATATGAACAGATAAATACACAAATAATCAAGTATTAAGTTAATTTTTTGTCTACGTGTTTCGTTTTGTTTTGTTACTAAGAATATCTATGGTCACGTTGTTTCAAATGTCACGGAATTAGAATTGCGATCTGCTTCACAAAACATTTCTCTGTTTCTCTCTCCAGCGTCTAGAGACTGAAGATTAACACATCTACACGTGATTCTTAACTCAAATTTCCTGTCACCCTTTAACATTATAATTTCCTGTCCCCCAGAATTCCATGCTCAGCCAATGGTAAAGATCAAAGAACTATAAACAAAGAAAGAAATATAACGGTCCCCGCACGTGAGCAGTCAAGTCACAGAATATTTGACTTGGCTTCATGAGCCCTTCATCTGTATAGGGAATTTCCCTGCCTACGTCACAGGAAACAGACTGACTTTTGTTGTCAGGTGCTCCCAGATTCCACCTGACCAGAATTAAATAAACACACAATGACCAGTCAGACGGTACTAAAATAGTTCAGGCATATTTCCGCTTGTGTCACACGGTTCCAAATGAAAGCATTATTTAATCACCATCATTCAGAATTTACTGTTTGGGAATTTTTGAAATTGGCGCATGGTTTCGTTCAAACAATTCTGACGTCTGGTGGGAATGTTTCATATCATTGTCATCGTGGTTTTGACGTATGAAAATTAATTATTTCATAGGGTAAAAAGCTGCTTTTTATTACAGCACATTATTATAATTTAGAATGTTAATAAACGCGTACAAATTATTTCAAATATTTTAATTGCATAATTTCTTAACAGACGCACATTCGCAAGTGCACGTAGTAAAGAAAAAATGTTACGTAACACATACACACATACAGATGGATAGATAGATAGTCAGACAGACAGATATATACACACATACATAAATACTTGCATACAAATTGCACATATAGATACATACACACATACATATATAAATATACATACACACAGATGCAAATATAATTAGAGACAGTTTGTATATATTTGTTAATGAACAACAATGTACATCGTTTTAACATCTGTCAAGAAAGATTATGCTTTAAAAGTGCCACGAAACTGGGAGGGGATGTTTTTGTTTGTTGTTGTTGTCTTTTGTTTGTTTTGTCAGACTATGAAGCAAGTTGTTCTTTGAAGACCCAGAGATAGTGCTGAATTTAAAATGATACATAAATAAATTAACTGGTTTATAAATTGAAAAAAAAAAAAGAGAAAAAAAAAAGAATTCAGTTGGAATTAAATTGTTTAAAGATTTTAACGAGATCAATACGGTTTCCAAAGCAGGCTACAGGTCACAATTTTATTAAACCACTTTATGAGTTTTCCTCCTGCAAGTCTTGAAATCTAATCGAAAAGAAAACGAATAAATATTTTTGACAGAATTTAGAAAAAAATAAATTCAGTTCACATTGTTGTAACCTTAGCCGTGCTTGACAGAACATCAGAAACGAGATTATTAGTTAAGACAATAAATAAATAATAAAGGGACCACATTTTAAATCCCACAAATAATACCTTTATTTACATAATAGTATTATTTTTAACACACATACATCTCTATTTCGCTGTGAATGTACGTGTATATGGGGGTGCACGTGTGAGTTCGTGTGATAAAAATATTATATCTAGATGATGGCACATGCTTGTATTACTGATCGGAATAACAAGGATAGCTACATTAAGATAAGGTGGCTATGTCAATGTTTTTACGTGGGTTTTTTTGTGGAGGGTAGGTTTTTTTAAGTTTGTATAGGAAAAAGCATAGTATCCAATGTTTTGACTGTAGCTTTTAGTACGGAGATGATGAGCAAGTGTTGAAAAGCCACGACGCGAAAACATGACTTTATAATTAACGACTCAGTCACGAAACAGAAACAACAAGAATTTGTATCATTCATATTAAAATATATATTTTTAATTATACTAGTTTCTATTAATATGCAGATTTTTAATACTGTCTTCCTGTTTATTACTTGCTATCCCCAAAAGATTATAGGTCTTAATGAACCAAATTCAGAATATAAGGAATCAGTTAATCGAAATACCATTTACAATTCTAAATGTAAATTGTTAAAGAGGAGATTAAGATATAAAATGAAATAATACATTATTTAGTGACAATGGCTGAACTTCTTGACTGTCAGCACGATTAGGAACTGGGCATGAACTCACGTTCCACTATGTGAAAATAACTTTATTTTATTTTACTAAATGACATCACTGAAAAGATAAATACTAATGTGTGAAGATATTATCAAGTTCATGATCACAATCTGAACAAAAAATCGCGAAAACGTGAATTCAAAAGATTTCACGAAGTCACCAAGGACAGACAACATCCATTAATAACTTTTGAAATCTTCAGAAGTGAAGCGTTTCATTATTTTTACCGTTCGCTTGGATTAGCGATAACAAACTGGACAACAAGATTTCGACTGTCGCAGACCCACGCAGACCGCGAGCAATGCACCTATTTCCATTCACTGACAAATAAATGGGGATCAAAGGCAAAGTCTTATGCAAACAAGTAAATCCCAACGTCACATGGAGAAACATGTGTCGGAGAACCCGTTCGGCCAGAGTCGGCAATCTTCGTTCTGTCTTTCGGAGGAGGGAAGCAAAAACGCGAACGTGTAAAAAATAGCTGAGATCGCGAAAATAGTTCAGTCGAAAGAAATATACTATACAGAAATAGAATATTGTATATGTTTGTATTTTTGTTCTTAGCTATAGTTTTTCTTTCTTTTTTATTTTAATATTCTTTCTTTGCTTTCTACATTTTTTGAAGGTTATCATGCGTGATTTTTCAAAAAATAATCCGCATCTTAATAATTGACTTACGATATCGCTCAGATTTAATTATAAATAGATTTGTTAGATAAAACTTGTAACGTATTAATTTCCCCCCCACACACACACATATACATATATACATACATACATACATACATATATATATATTCAAGCTTGTGAAACTGATAAACATATGAAGTTGCTTAGAACAGACATTTATTAAGAGAGATAAAACTGACTCTCTATATCAGGTCCTGAATCAATCAGACAATGCAAAGTTTTTCATGAACGATAATCGATGTATCGATGAAATCAGTATACTTGGTCAGGGCCTAGAGTTCGTCTGCGTACAAACAGTTTAGTGAAAATGCTTTTAAAAATATATTGTATCAAAATTTAAAAAAACAAAAACTAACAATTTATAATTATTTTTATAGCGTACGGATAATGAAGATTAATGTTACAGTCATCATCACAAAGGCTCTGTTGTCCATAATTGTCCATCTTCATCACTGGACATCAGTGTCAGTTCTCTTTAAATTAATGTATGCAAAGTAGATTTGAACTGGATGCAAGACACCGAACAAAAGAACATTCAGGATTTCAAAACTTAATAAAACTGTCGTGCCATCATTGTTATAGACATTATTTCACGATAAAATGAATTTTGATAAAAAGGAGAAAAAAAATTAAAATCTGAAAAACAATACAACTGGCAGTTGGTTCTGAATTTTTCTTCGCTAACATTGATTCATGTATACAAGAGCAAATAGTCTGCAACGGACAAATATGTTCATCTTTGCTCTGAGCAACTTTTAATTGATGAGTCTTCATTTGATTATCTATGTATGTTAATATTCAGTTTATTTTGAAAAAGCTTTAAAAGTTTCAGGTATATTAATTTCAGTATTAAAACGAAAGGAATTTTTACATCAGTCCCTCAGAATTTAGGTTTTATTTTATTAATGAAATAAATAATTACGACAGAAACATTACTTTTGAAATGGTTTATATATTATATACATATTTACATATTACTACTACTACTACTACTACTGCTACTACTACTACTACTACAACTGCTACTATTACTACTACTACAGTGTTCTGTGGAAATTTATATATTTTATACTATAGACCAATGCCCTACATAGTTCTGTGATAGTTTATCTACACTTTATTCAAATGTACACTATAGTTATGTGATATCTACACTTTACTACAGATATATACACTATAGTTCTGTGAGAATTTATCTACACCTTACTCAGACGTACACTATAGTTCTGTGATAATCTATTTACACTTTTCTACAGATGTATACACTGTAGTTTTATTATATCTACACTTTACTACAGACGTATACACTATAGGTCTGTGAGAATTTATCAACACTTTATTTCAGACGTATAAACTATAATTCTGTGATAATCTATTTACACTTTACTACAGATGTATACACTGTAGTTTTATGATATCTACACTTTACTTCAGACGTATACACTATAGTTCTATGATAATGTATCTACACTTTATTATTGACGTATATACTAAAAAATTCTTTATTTGAGAATGTACTGACACCGAAATTATTACAACTATATTTCCTGGTTCTTTGAAAGGTTATCAGCACTGTAATTGTGAAACTTACATTATTTAGTTTTTCAGTTTATTTTTCAGAACACACACACACACACACACACACACACACACACACACACATACAGACACACACACACCCCTCCAAAAAACAAAAAAAAACCACCTAAAATAAACGAAATTGGCAAAATAATATAAAACGAAATAAGTACTTAAATAAAATAACACAAAAGCATTGAAGATTTCTCAAGATGATACCAACATATTGATTAAATATTTATTAAAAATTTGCACGTAATTATTTAACTCTTCGTTTTAGACCAGAATTGGCCTGTAATAAAGAATGTGTATTAAAGAAAACTAAAGAAAACTGCCATTTTCTGGCTTATCTTCATACATTATATTATAAACTTTGTAAAAGAATAACACACATATATGTAGAGCTGCTAATATTGTTAAACTGTTAAGCTAAAGTATAAACTATTTACATTAAAGCTTTATAACTACTATAGGCATTTAGGAGAAACGTGATATCAAAGAATCAAAAACATACATACATATATACATACACACATACACACACGCACACGCACAAACCCTCAAACACACATACACATATATAAATACGTGCATATATACATAGTGAATTAAATGCGAGTTAACTGTCACTTATATCTGCTATCAGCCTTTGCATTGATAGATAGAAGACAGACAGACAGACAGATAGACAGATTTGAATTTATACTCTGTTCAAAAAAAAAAAAAAAAAATCAAGATACAAGAGAAATTCTCCCAAAAACATATTTAAAAACGGAATTCCATTTCAAGGTTAGTATAAAAGCAATAATAATAAGCAGGGAAATCACAGGAGACTTTTTGTCTGCTCAAGGCAAATACTAGAACGGGACCGTAGATCAATGCGACCCATTGCCCCTGAATCTCATCCCAACAAGGTGACTGGGATTTAAGCAGCGAGCCAGAAAAAGAAGACAGAACTATCTATAGTACGAGACATCTGCACAATACACTCTGGTGTTATTTTGTGATTCAGCCAAGGTTAATTTAATTTGCACAGATCTTTACGTTCTATTCTTTTCGCCGATAAAAGTATCGAGATGGAATATTTTATAGCCATCTCCTATTTTTGGGTGAACGAAGTGGAAAAACAAATTTGATGAAATATGTTTGAATGGGGTTTCTTTTTGTATACTGTTTATCTGAAGTGAATTTTTCATATCATAATCCATAATACAATGAATGTCTCTATATAAATGTATTGGAGTTATCACTTTAAAAGTATTAGATTTGGATATTAAATAGTTTATCTTTTTGACAATATTAGGAGCAGAGGTTAATTTTTTTTTCTACCACTGTCTAAAGACTTTCATTTATATAATTGATATCAAATTCAAGATTTATGATATTTATAGGAATAAAAAGCAAAGCTGGAGAATATACTTTTGGATAACTTACCGTATCATCCGAGATTAGGTTCACGAATCTGTAATTCCTGGAAACTCTTGTGAAATAAAATAATTTGGAATCACTCAGTAGAAGTTTTTAACTGAATGATCAAAACGATAGTAATACGTTCTCTTCAGCAACAAATTATCTGTCATGTCCACTTATGTACAACACTTTATAATTATGAATTATGTTAAGTTCAGCAACAGTTCAACGAACAACACAATTACTTATGTCCATTTACAAAGTAATGATTTTTTTTTTAACTGGTTAAATTTAAAAAAATTTGTCCAGTTCAGTAAATGAGATTAATTATGTCCAGTAAATGATGATGAACGAAGTCCTCCAGAAAAAAGCACCCATCTAGTCGAGAATAAAATTTCTTTATGCCACCACGCAATCCTTAGGAACAGTCAAAGTAGTTGTGTCTAACTGAAGACTTACTAAGTCTTCTTAATCATAATCAAAGTCCTCTGCAACAGTAACCTATGTCCAAAAGAATATATCAGTAGTGTTGTCAATGATTCCACCAGAAGAGTCAGTTTCTGGAAGAAGCTACAAGCAAACTCAGCTGTATTTGAGGATAATGTAAACTCAAGAGATGATGAACACACTGTGGTCAAGACGTGTCTATCCCAGCCCTATCTACACGATACTGGTCTGGTCAGACATACATTTGGAAGTCAGCTTCTCTGTGGCTGAGTTTATCAAACATCACCTCAACTCCAGCAGGCTAAACATAGCGGTTTGTTTGATCATGTGACCTTCCAGAAAAGTATCCTCTTTATCTTCGTGCAGTCTCCCCTGGCTTTCAAGTCCACTCTAAGCCGCCCTTGAATTTTCAAGCTCTCCCATTGGCTACAGCGTGTCAGCGGAATCGATATTTAAGTTTACCGACAAATAACTGAATTCAGAAATTAATTGTCCATATAAATTATAATAGAGGCATGTTAATTATGACTCCCATAATAACGTTCTTAATGTCGAATAAATAAATAAACAAACATTTAGTCAGACGAGATGAAAAGATTAGAAATTAGAAAGGTGTTGTACTTTTACATCTTATTTTATTTTATTTATTTATTTAGTTCGTTAGTTCATTAGTTACTGATATTATTATTATTATTACTGATTATATTTATCTTCTTTGATATTCAATTATATATAGTTAGTAAAAATAAAATTAAATGTAATATAAACCTATTTTTAAAATTAATGTAACATTACCTTTTTACATTATGAATAACTAATTTACATTATGAATAACTAATTTACAAATTAATAAATCTTTTTTTCTTTCTAACTCTCTCTCAATACTTTTAAATATTCTATCTGAACTGATATTTTTATTTAGAGCTTCTTTCTTAAAACTCCCTTTTAAAAAAATTAAGAAAATTATTTAAGTCCATTAAATAATTTAAATATATTTTACAGTTGATGGATCAGAATACATGTGTTTTTACAAGTTTCTTATTTATTTGGTCATAGCTGAAATGGTCTCAGATGAATTGAAAGGTTTCTAAAGGTAGAAAATTAAAAGCAGGTGATGAATAAACTTGAGGATCAGCAAGAGATGGTTTATATGTCTCTTTTAATGACATAAAAGTGCATATAACTGATAAACCAAGTCGGGATCTCTAGCTGAAATGGAGGGGAAAACAACAACAAAAAAAAAGGGGAAAATGTGCTTTAAGTGAGTTGAAATAGATGATGGCAACCAAGGTAGCTGCACAAACATTTTATTATAGGTTGTGTGTCTATATATATGGCATCCATATATTCATCAGTAATTGCAATGTTTAGTCCATCTAAAAGACTATATGGTTCCATTTGATAGAATTCAAAATTAACACAAGATGAACAATTGATTATATTGCGATTTATTGAAATGATAAGCGAATGGATTGATGCAGTTCTTCTGTCAATGTCTGTATAGTTTAGAACAGTTTTTAGATAAGATATATGTATAATCTTTAGTAATTATTAACTAGATAAACTTATTTTCTTTTAAGATTGTCTTTTAATTACGTCATTATATGTCACAAATAATAAAAATAAATAACAAAAAAAAAATCAATAATAATAATAATAATAATAATAAAAAAACAATAAGAAAAACCGGAAACGAAGAAGGGGAAAAAAAATAGAAACTTTAAGAATTATCAAAACAATAAAGAAAAAAAACAAAATAAAAAAAGAAAAAAGATTCACTGAAATCATGGAGAAGTGTATGGTTTAACTTTTTTTAATATCATCCTTATATCATTATTTATTTATTTAGTTAGTTAGTTTTTTATTTACTTTACCAGTTATTCACAGTTTACTTTACACGTTTTGCTAATTAAAATAAACAGCAAATTCTTACACAACTTTTGTCGGAAGTGACGAGGTTACTAAGGGTAATTTCTTTAGTCCGTCTCATGTTTGAACAAACTCAAATTCTTTACTTAGGTATTCTGCCAGCCCAGGAGGAAACCTCAGAAGAGATTTCTGGTATACGTGAACCATCAGACAAACAGATTAGAACACGTACCGAAATACTCATGTTTTTTTGTTGTTCTTCACGTTATTTAGGCTTCATAAAGTTCTGTATTTGAAGGTATTTTGGAGGATACAACATCATGCGACTGCGTTTCCGTAACGGCCATTTTTTTTTTTTTTGTTTACTGTATACGTGTACTTACGTTTTGGGTGGACTTTAAAGAAATCCTAAAAGAGACAAAAAGGGGAAAATGTTCCTTGTGACACTGTTTGAAATATTTTGACTTTAAAGCTAAAAAGTCAGATGTAAAAAAATGAATGAGAAGTAGTAGGTTTTTTTGGGGGTTGATGAGGTTTACTTAATGTTTTTCTTTCTTTCTTTTTTTCATAACTGATTTAAAAACGAAAGTCTTGGTTAAATTTATGCTTAGAACATAATTAATAATTTACTAGATTCAAGTTTAGCAATACGATGCACAGTATAACAAACACATATTATATTTAACATCATAACTACTGACAGCAGCAATAACAACAACATAACAACAATAAGAGCAATAATAATAATAATAATAATAATAATAATAATAATAATAATAATAATAATACAGAATGCCAAAGACGCTTTATTTATAAAGTTTGAACATGCTAAAAGATCAAAATGAATACATTTAGAACTAAAGAAAAATATGAGAATATTTTAAATTTGTTTTTAATTTTTATAAAATGGCGATATGTCAACAAGTTCATCGTCATTTTCTTCTTCTTTATTATTATGCAGAATGATTAAATGGTATATGTAGATAGACAAACAGATATATATATATATAACAGACAGGCAGATAGACAAACAGCCATATAGATAGATAGATATATAGATAAACAATTAAACTTAAGGGGCACAAAATAGATTAACGGGCAAAAAGTTTAAATTTAACTTCTACCAGTATTCAAAATATTTTTCACTCAGTAACATTTATAATACAAGATAAAAACGTTTAAGGAGGTGGTGATAAAATGGTCACACTTCGCGCGAGTTTTTCAGTCGGTTTGTTCAAACACAAAACCTTGCCAAGTAGTGGACGTAGCGTGGTCTTGTAATGTGAACAGCAATTCTAGGTTTTGTCGCCTCTGAAAAAAAAAAAAGAAAAAAGAAAAGAAGTTTTTTAAAGTTCTTTTGCAGTAGAAAAACTGGATTGTCAGTAACGAGAACGGAATCAATAAAAATAATAATATGTATGTATGTATGTATGTTTGTATGAGTGTGTTCTATGTCAGTATATATGTGTGTGTATGTATCTGATTTTAGATCATAAAATAATACATTTATCTGTATATATGTTTGTGTATTTTTGTATGTATGTATGTGTTTATGAATGTGTTTGTTCGTACAAATATATATTTATTTGAATGTATATGTTGGTATGTGTGTGTGTGTGTGTATATATATATATGTATATGTATGTGTATATGTATGTGTATGTGTGTATATGCTTACATATTATAAGCTTGTATATATAGATGGGATATTACGATTGTTCGTGTATGTTTACATACATAAACATTAGGCGCACGCGCGCACACGCACACACACACATATTTGTATTCACAGTAAAAAGAGCTAGCGAACCTGACATCCCAACCTTTTTTTGAAAAATTATCGAAAATGAAAATTATTTTTTCTTTCGTGTTGCTGCGAACATACAGATCTACGTGACAACTGCTCTAACAGTCTGGACAGATTTAGAACTTTCTTTTTCTGAAGTTAGTAAAGTGAAAGTTTGTTTGTTCTTAAAATACAACAACGAGAAAAGTTTTGAAAGGTTATCACAAAAGAGGTAATACTCAAACAAATATGTTATGGACATATTAGATCTTAGCAAGGATCGCTTTGTACATAACAATATAAACTGTTGCTGTATATAAACATAGTCAATAGCGTGTTGTCTTATGGACAAAAATAAATTAATGTTTATTTTTACAGATCTGTTATTGACAGAACGGAAATGTTGCAACAGACCTTTTGTCCTTGAAAGAGAGACGGCCTGAATAAGAGGCAGAAGAAGAAATGTACAAATAGTTTTTTCTGTATTTTTTTAAAATTATATTTTAGATCATAAAATAATACCTTGTACAACTTAGACGAATGATTTTTTTTTTTTTCATAATCTATTAGAAAATGTCTAATGTCTGACGAATGACTGAAATTATTTTTATTTCTTATGTCTAAAAGTCTTAAAGAATATTTTATAGACTATATTCTTTAACTTTTTATATATCTCATAAAAATTTAACAAGCGAAGATTTTTCAGTCATGCTGACAGAGAAAGTCAAAGATACACACAAACAGAGAGAGAGACAGGACAAATACCATACGAACATCATAAATCAACACTCAGCACCGAATATAATTATATTACATTCTTTCAAGTTATGGAAACAAATGAGCAAATACCTGATTAAATTTTCAAATAATTCTGCCAATTCGTAATGTGTACTAAGAGAGTTTTCTGAGGGCGCAAAATTAAAACAGTGACACATAACTTTATGTCATCTAGAACACGTGTGAGGTCGCCCAGGACAGACACGCGAGTCAGGAATGGTCTACTCTAAGTCCTGGATAATAACAGTTGACTTTAAGCTTAGACCTTTTAAGCCAGAACGTAACAAGGAAAGTGCCAATAAGTGCAGATTCAGAAATTTGTTTTTATAATGTTAACAATAACAGGCTCTGCGTAGAAGTAATTTAATTATTTCCACAGCGATTAATTTAGCGATTAGACGATTTTAAGTTTATATAACTAAAACATTATTTTTATTATAATAAGTTTATTTCAAAAGAATATATGCGCGCGTGTGTGTGTTTGTGTGTATGCATTGCCGTATTTATGTATGTATGTAAGTACGTGTGTGTGTATAATATATACAGCAACACTCACACACATATACTTACATACATAGATACATACATAAATACGTGCATGCATATATATATATATATATGTATATATATGTCAAGAGAAATTCATAGACACAGGTTTATGTAGGCCTATATGTGTCGTTCTGCTGATGCTAATGGGTAAGGTCGTATTGGCAGCCTTCCTTTAAATTATCCTGGGTCTGTGACTGGATCTCTCCATTTTTTCCTTCAGATGTCATGTGCATTACTGAAAACGCATATATGAACTGAAAATTTTTTTTAATTTTTTTTTTTTTTTTTTTTTTTTTTTTTAAATAATAATATAATACAATACAATAATATTATAACGTAATATAATAATGATATCTCGCCATTGATATAAAACTAAAATATTTTCTTAATCTAGGTCTGATTCTCAGCTATTAACATCCTTTAATGTCCAGGCACCAAAATGCAAACAAGGAAGATCTGGTTTAAATGTATGTATATGAAAATACTGGTTCGAAAATGTTAAAATTTGTAAATTATGACTGCTGAATGATTAATAAACAAAGATTAACTTAATTAATCTAACTGTTACACTTAGACAATTTTTTTTTTTTTTTTTTTTTTATATTCAAGAAGTCTCCTATTATCAAAATCAAATTGTAATAATTAATTAACACTATTTTTAACAAATCACGAAAAGTAGTTTTAACGCCACGATATTAAATCAGTATACCCTTAAGTAATGGAATGTACTTAATATATTTTTATATTATACGAAAAGTATAAATAATTGTTTGCTGTCTTGGTAGCAAAGTAAATTTAAGATGGTGAATTAAATATTGCATTGAACCCATCTTAAGGTGAAACTGTACTTCTTTCGTAAATATTTTGGTGATGAACTTAAGATGACTTTAAGCCTCTACTGTGGGAATGAGAGAGAGAGAGAGAGAGAGAGAGAGAGAGAGAGAGAGAGAGAGAGAGAGAGAGAGAGAGAGAGAGAGAGAGAGAGAGATTAAAAAAGGTTTTTTTTTTTGTTTTTTTTTGAGACAATACTAAAGTTGTCTTATATAGAGCGCCTGTGTCTGAACTCAAGCATCGCCCATACCAAATCTCCATTAAACATGCATTTTAACAGTAAACATCTTCTTTAATTTAAATATGTATTCGAGTGCTACTCAAACGGATCACAGGGTTCAGTGTGGCCAAGTTCAATCATCAAGATCGGGTTAAGCGGACAGTGTATGTACTTTGCGAGAGGCGGTATACAAAACTCATGTCTTTTTAATATGTGTCTAAATGTTTTTTCTCATAGCTTTTATCATTAAAGAATGGGAACAATTTATAGATTATTCAGTACAGGTCGCGACTGCTTAGTTCTTGTAAAGAGTATTAAATGATCATGTTTAGTGAGTTTTGTTTGTTTCTACTGGTTATTTTGTGTACTCTCTCTCTCTCTCTCTCTCTCTCTCTCTCGTTTTGCTAATTTGTTTTCTGTTTTTTTCTGTTTTATAATTTTTTACATTAACGATTGGAGGCATTTTAAAAATTATTACACAGGATAATCTTGCTATTTTATATATATATATGTTGTTACACTTTGTATACCGCACGAACTGTTTGAATATAAATTAAAACGTTTAATTAGTTTTTATGTAACAGAAACAGAGTTTTAAAAATCTACCCAACTGTATATAGCAAAACTGTCCTGCATATGTCTATGTGAGTTAACGGCTTGTATAACAATATTGTCATTTAAAAACTTTATATCCAGCTTTTTAATTATACGTAGAAATTAGATATACAAAGTATTAATATCTGTATGTTTTCAAGCTGACATTGCAATTCAAAATAATAGAAAAACTAGATAGAAAAATAGTGGCAACCAAAGCTTTGTTCAAATCAGCTAGTACTGTACAGTAACACTACTTACCTCTGTAATTTCACTAAATCATAATAAAAGTACAGCTTTAGCTTTTTAACAAAGTATCTAAATCTAATAAACATATTTTCTGTTTGTATGAAAGTGAGAGAATTATGTAAATCGTATATGGCATTCAATGATTATTGTGAGAATATTGTTGTTCGGTCGATCTGTTGTTTCTATTATTAAAATAGATTTTGTTTCATTTAATTAATTCATGCGTGCAAATACAAAGACTGAGAGAGAGAGAGAGAGAGAGAGAGAGAGAGAGAGAGAGAGAGAGAGAGAGAGAGAGAGAGAGAGAGAGAGAGAGAGAGAGAGAGAGAGAGAGAGAGAGAGAGAGAGACAAACACACCACGTAACTACGTAACAAAAAAAGTTTAAAACGGAGCTACTTTTGTTCCTTATTCCTTTGATTTAGGCCAAATGAAAAGAATGTTTTCCTCACAAAAAAGACGAAGACAAGGCCAAGTTAAGCCATTGATTTTCAACTGGTTTGTAACTGCGTCCCATTGACATTCTGATTTCTTGAATTTTTTTTTTTTTTTTTTTCTGAAGGTCATGAAACGGGGAAGTAAAGAATTTCGACACTCTGCATTGCTTAAATGTCGTCTTCATCGATTTCATCATTCCTTCCGCATTATCAAATAACCGGTTTGTTTTTCTATGTTTAGGGAGCGGGAAATTAAAGCAGACGATTGGATAAACGGCTGGGTTAAAGACATACTGTAATATCATTGTAATAACAGAATCTAAGAAATCCTCAGAGACGTTCACTTCTCAAGGTCATTCCAAGTCTAAAATGTGATAGTCAACGTCAGCTGGTGGTAATGACGGAAGTAATAATGTGAATATTGATGTGAAATGACGTTTTGTTTTTGTTAAATTTTGGATTTTTTTGTAAAACTGGGTTTTGTTTTAACTTCTTTCAAAACCAAATTTCAATCACGATTTATTTATTTACAAATTCAACACAATAATAAAAATATATATATTTTAATTTATCCACATTTTCAAAGTCAATTATCACACCTTCATCAGGAATGTTAAAATTAAATATACATCATACAAGAACAACCATACACATGCTGATATATATTACATATACTACATTAATAAACCTTATTATATTTAACAGAATAAAAATCTTTATTATTACAACAATTATTCTGCTCATCATACTTACAATTATCATTAACGGAAAGTAATTACATATACCATCTTTATAGTATAATAAGATTACATGTATAATAAACAGTAGATAATTAGCTGGCAATAGCTACGTGTATGGACGGATAGATGGATGGATGACTGGGCGAATGGATAAATAAATGGATGTGTGGATAATTGGATTTGATGGGTTGGTGGCAAGATGGATATTTTTTTTTTTTTTTTTTTTTTTTTTTTTTTTTTAAGTCTAAATGTAACAACATGAGTTGACACGAAAATTATCACAGTAATATTCAAATATAAACTAGTGTTTAATAACTACACAGTCAGTGAAATAAGTGAGACATTTTGGTAAAACGTGTGAGAAAAGTTCCAGGCTTTCTTTCCATTTGTTTCTGTCAGGAGCTGTGTTTGTTCTCTCGTTTTCACAAAACTTTAAATACATCTTCAAAAATCTGTAAGTAAAACTGTACAGTCAGTTTTAGTATACATATACGTATCATGAACACACGCACGCAAACATGCACGCAGACGAGATTTGTGGGTTCATTTTTTTCACATCTGAAAAGTGTATATTTGTGTGTGTAGAGTTTTTATATGATGCTATAGCATGTACACATATGTATATATGAATTCATGTATACATGCATGCATGTATGGAAAAGAAAATATTTTAAGCAGTTCACATCTTTTTATTAATTAAATAATATCCCTTTTTTTTTTTTTTTTTTTTTTTTTTTTTTTCTGTTGTTTTAAATTTACAGTTTTAATTTCATTTTCATTTTCATAAAAAAAAAAAAAAAAAAAAGTTTTATTAGAATTTCCTAACATTGAAAATTAGTAACAACTGTCATAGTAACAGTAATTAAACAGAAAAGAACAATTATGAAAAGTAAAATAATTTTAACATTTACCTGCGAACTCTTTGAAGAGTTTCCTGACTTGCTGAAGTTAAAGTATCAAGACAACTGACATGAAAAGTAACTATCAAAATATTTAACTGGTGCATCAGATAGAGGGAGGGAATACTGAAAAGAATATACAGAAACTATTATTTATTTGGTCCATCAAGTTTAAGGAAAGAATACAGAAATAAAGTATAAAAAGTTATTTAAATGGTTCATAAGGTTTAAGGAAGAGATATTGAAAAAAAAAATAGCAGGCTTTGGGATGAAAGAAGAACAAATTTATTTAAACTCTTATTTTAACTGATTTTTCAGGTTTTGAGAGGAAAAATGTTTTAGACCTTAAAATTATTATTGTTTTAATGTAATCTTTATTGAAATTAATTGATTGAAAATAATCTATTAGTATTTATTATTATTATTTTTTAAATGTAAATTTTATTAAAATTAATTTATTAAAATAAAGTTTTTGGGATATTTAAAAATATAATTTTTTTTTTTTTTTTTTTAATAATCTAACTATAATCTAGATATTTAATACATGTATTATTATTTTTTCAATGTAATTTTTATTAAAATTAATTTACTGAAACTAAATATAATTCAAATCAATACAATAAATTATGGCAATTAATATACACAATTAATAAGTTATCGCAACATCTTTTTCAGTATTACATACAAATCAACAGGTAATAATAAACATTTTAATGAATATAATTAATAAAGGCTTAGATATATAATAAACAGCTGATATAAACTTTACAACTATATGATATAAAATATAAATTCTGGAATAAAACTATTATGAAAATATATAATTAAATACTAAATTCTATGAATATCAGAAAGAATCTTAAAAGTAAACTTTAAAAAAAAATTTAAATTCATTTTTTAAATAACCAAATCTTGGAAAAGAAATTTAAGTCAATTTATTTTTATATAAACAATCACAAAATGTTTTTAAAAAAATTTTTTTAAATAAAGTTTTTGAAATCACAAAATATTTGGAAAGAATTTCTTTTTTTAAAAATCACTAAATCTTGGGAAAGAATTTTGAAAGTCATATTCCACTGCTATATCAATACCTGTGTACAAAACACTGTGTGTGACATATGGCCACACGTGATAAAAACATATTTACATGAAACATATACATGTATAGTAGAGAAACTCTTGACACAATGTTGATAAATGAGTGCTGAATCAATATATGAAAGTCTTAATAACAAACACAGAGTGAGTTGTGTGACAACAGTGTTAAGCTGACATAATGCAAACAACTACTGATCAATACAAACGTACTGCATTAACAAAGTACACATGCAGAAACAGAACTTTCTTATATACACATGTATTGATTGCTTTTGTGTTTTTATTTTGTTGTTTTATGTAAACTTTTATTAAAAACAAAAGATCTAAAATGTAGTTCCATATGTTCCATAATTTTATACAGACACTCCCTATAGATCCTACTTATACAGGTTCAATTTTATAAAGTGATTCCCAGCTTATATTTTAAATTAATATTGTTATCTCTTTTGATACACTAGTTTTGACTTACATAGGTTTTTACAGAACAATCTACTTATATAAATAAATAAATAAATAAATAAACAATCAGTCATTGATAACGTATATCTGATGAATTTACATTTTGTTGGCAGCAAATCTTTGTTAAAAAAATTTTTGAAAAGGCTTTTTTTTTTTTTTTCTTTATCTTTTCTCTGAGCTTTTGATATTTGCTTTTCAGATAATGTCAAGAGGAGTGTCTGCATTTTCCTATGATTTTTATTTTACTTCTTTAAAACATGTAAAATACAATTCTAATTGTTCAAATAATATAAAGTGAAATAAATTTGTAAAGACATATCTATAATTTTATTTAATAAACAGATAATATAATAATGTTCAATATTTCATTTATTTATATACATATACTGAGATCTTTATTTTTTAAATATTAAAAATATACACAAAAAACAAAAGACCTTCAAATTGAAGTCCTTTGATGAATTTCCCTTGAGTATAACAAACATATAATTAACTCCAGTGTCACTGAAGTGTTTATTAAAAATACTGACCATGAAATTGAATTAAAAGTAAGTATATAAAAGGCAGAATATGAGTGATGAGACCAACATGTGTTATGGGTGGGATCCTGTCTACTACCACTTCATCAAACATGTTGTTGATGTCAGCATCCACTAGAACTAACAGCAGCGACATCGTCAAACATTCAACTCAAATAATCACAGATACATTGTGTTGTGTGTGAACTTAGCCTCCCTAATTAAACAATTAAAACAGATTAACTCAGTTCAAGGTTAAGATAAAATTCTTTCTAGACAGGCTGAAATTTGTTTCATTTATCTTGTAGTTGATGATAGAAAAGACATGGGGAAATCACTTGTAATTTCTGTGACTGAGTAATACAGTAGCAGTTAATATGTTTGTAGTTGTGACTATGACACTTCATGCCTCTGTTGTTTATACCTGCCTTAGTTTTTGATGTAACAATATTGTGAGTGTGTGGATTTAAAGGAACCTTTTCAGTTATAATTACTTACTCATACTTTTGAAATTTTTCAAATATAAATATCTTTTAAAATGCTATTTTATACCTATACACAAATAAAATAAAATAAAATAATTTTATTAATATTAATCAAAGACATAAAAACAGACATACACAATATTTAATAAATATAGAAGAAAAAAAGAAAAGAACAAAATAATAATAATGATGATGATGATGATGATAAAAAAAAAAAGAATATAACATTAGTGAATTAAAAGATTTCTATACAAAAAACAGTCATAATCTGTCACCACATTTTTATATTTAAAATCTTATTTAAAATCACCAGAGACAAATCCTAAAATGTTATTTTATTTTTATTTTAACTACTGCAACTTATAGTTACAATATTCAGACATTTATTTTCACTTTCAAAATCATCAGAGTTAAATATTTACATTTATTAAAATTATCACTTTTGAAAAACCATTGTAGACAACAATTAATAAACCTAAAAAAAAAAAATTAAAAAAAAAAATTCACCTTTCAATTAATTTGTGTAAATTTTCTCGCTGCCTGGAACGAAGCTGTTTGTTGTGTAGCTGTTGTAGTCGTGTGTTGATGGTGTTGTTTATCTGTGACATAGTTTCCTGACACTCAGTGGTGACACGCTGTAGTAAATTGACAATCTCAGACTCTCGAATTATTTTATCTGACAGCTGTTGCTGTAATACAGCATATGTAAGAAGCAATGTTATTCATTTGTTCAAGAAGAGTGGCAGACTGTTAAATCAATCCCTCATAATGGACACACTGAGCTATTAGCATTCCAGCCACTGTACTATAAAGGCTATGGCATGTACTATGCTGTCTGTGAGATGGCACATTTAAAAAAACCTTACTGCTAACTGGACGTTTTAGCCAATGAAATGGACACATTGGGTTTCTATTCTCATTATCTACATGCTCTTTAACAACAGAGCTCTAAAACCATAAGTAAAATGTGATGATTGTCTCATTAAATAAAATATTTCCTTTCTTCATTTCCATAATATAAAACACTTCGTTAAAAGAATACAAAACTCTGTTTTATTTAAGAATATTCTGAATTTTGTTTAATTCCTCAGAGTTGTAACATATAAAAAACATATAATATTTGAATATTCAGACAGTGAGGTAGATTATTAAGTATTTAACATTTCCAAATGTTATTTAAATCAGCATGATATTTTTATAAATTTAATTTCAACAGCAAAATTTTTTAAAACAATGTCTAAAACACATTTTGTCTCTAAGACATATACAATTACTTACTAACCTGTTGTCCTCTGAATAAAGTTGATGTTTTCTGATCTAGTATCTTAGTAATAAAACTGATGTCACCAGCAAATGGTGACAACAATCTGGAATGAAAATAATTACTTAAAATTACAAAGTCAATACTCTGATCTACAGAGTGCATAGTAATTTGTTTCTTTTTTAAATATTTTGTGTAATGAAACTATTTTAATGTTGATCATAATTTGCAGTGATGATGTATCCCCTTTTTCTGAAATATTTTACTTGCCCCTAAACTATTAATATAATATGTAATATTAGGTAAAGATTATATTTTGTTAATGTAATGATCATTCAAGTGTAGAATTTAAGAAGGATGTCACTTTAAAGGTAAAATATCAATCACAGAACTATATCTGATGTCATAACCTCCATAACAGAGTGAAATTTATTTAAAATGGAGCTTTTAAGTCACACTTGTGGGGTACAGTTTTGGAATGAAATTTTAGGTAAATATTCATAATAGAATCTACATCTTACTGAACATAATAGTATCAAAAACAAAATTTACTAAATTTGTTTATTAACATTTAAGAAATTAAATATCTGTATATACATTAATGCTGTCACAAATCAAACATTGTTAATATTTAATAATTTAGAATTTAGGTTGAATATATGAGATTTTCTTTCTCATAAAACAATTTCTGTTAGTGGACAGGTTCCCATTCAGGATGTGGTCATTCCTCTATAGGTAATAACACATACATTTTAATTGTTTGACTTAAATCTAAAATTTTAATGAATTGTCTTACATATTTGTTAAATCCACAAAAGAAACTCCAAAATCAAACTGCTTGACAAGTTCTCTTACAACATTTAAAACACTGATTTTTAGTTTAACACATATTTCATTTTCTTCAACGATTTTTTTATCACAGTCAGCTTGAGATATCCTGGAAATTAAAAAAATAAATAAATAAATAAATAAATAAATTAATGTAATGAAAAAAATTGAAAATAAGAAAGGAAATGTCATGACTGTAATATAAAAATACAAATTTCAACATATGTGTGCGTGTTGCATTTGTAAACCTCAAAGAATATCTGTATCTTTGTTGAAAAGGATACAAACAGGAACGAATTAATAAATATCTGCTGAACAATCAGTTTTAGAATAAAAAAAAAAAAAAAAAAAAAGAAAGTAAGAATTTCAGTCTCAAAAAATAGAAAAAAAGTTTACCATTCTGTCTTTAGCTGTGGAGTATTAGCAATCCAAGGACTTGAAACAGCTGAATATTCCAGTAATTTCAACACCTGAAAATATAAGTAAAATAAAAATAAATAAAAACATTAAAAAATGTAATTAAACAAAATAAATAAATTTTAAAACTGTTTTTAAAATAAGTGGTTCAAAACCTGTTAATTGTGAGATAAATATTCATTTAATAATATAAAAAAAATAATAAAAAAATATAAATATATATATATATATATTATTTATAAACACTAAAATAACTAAAATGGAAAATAGCTGAATTAATTTTTGTTTAAAATTTAAAATTAATTTAGTATTTATTCCTCATGTTTTTAGTTCCTTAATATATAATAATTAAAATGATATTGTTAGACATTGAAAACAAACACTTTAATTAACAAATATAAAATTACCTGTGTTTTCAACAAAGCTACTGGATGGAAAAGAGAATGATATTCTTCAATCAATGACACTGCAACATCTATAACAGAACTCTACAACAAATTACACATAACAAAATTAATATAAATATTAATAAAAGAAAAAATTTAAAACTATGTATATATGTATAATAAAGCAAATGTATGCAAAAATGTAAAATTAAAATTAGATCAATTCACACAAATATACAACTTAGCAATGTCTGCATCAACACACACACACACATACATACATATGTACATATATAATATATATATATATATATATATATATACAGTTACAGACAAGCAAATTTTAGCATAAAAAAAAATATATTAACTTTCTGAAAATTCTTTATTTCTGAGAAAGACAATAAAATCGAATGATTTACAAATAATAGAGAAAAAGAAATGGCTGTCAGTTGTTAGAGTAATAAGAGTTGCTTCCCCTGAAGAACTAAAATTAAACTTCAGTGTTTTAACATTACAATCTTTTGTTATAATTTTTTTTAATTACAAAAATGAACAACAAACTAGGATGTATAAACTTTTTAATAAAAAAAAGAATTTTCACAATGCAGACATTCAGAAAAATAAATCTGACAAGAAATAATATATATATTTATATATAAAAAATAACAACACCTTAGCATTGATAAATTATAAAAATTAATAAGAATTAATATCTAATCAAATAGTTTGTTTATAATTTTTATTGCAATTCATATTTAAAAAATATAATAACTTACCTTAAAATCATCTTTGATGAATTTCTGACAGAGAGAAACAGACAGACATACAAATGGATTGACCAATGATACAGAAACGTTGTTTAACAGAACTTCACCATGACTGAGTCTGTCTCTGATACGTGGACCTTCAGGATAAACTAGAAGATCAAAGAGTAAATCCTGGAAAATTCAAAAATTAAATAATCAAAGAGTAAATCCAGGAAAATACAGAAATTAAAAAAAATATATTTCAATATTCAAGTAACAGAATGTTTTTAAAATACTTTTTTTCCTTTTCTTTTTTTTTTTTTTTTCATCTTTTATTGATAATCTTATTAAGAAAAAATAATGTAAATCATATTCAAATTAGATCTTGCAAAATTTATTCTGGCTCATTTGATTTTTTTTAGTGTAATAATTTAATTCAGTGTACTTTGTATAATATTAATGATGAATAAACCCTTTATCTGCCTGAGTCTGATTTTTTAGGAATCATTAAAGTAATAAACTTTTTACTTGTTTTCTGAAAACACTTTGAAATATTACAATCTTTCCATAATAAGATAGCTTAATTAATGCAGAAAATTAATGGGTATTTGTTTAATAATTATCTAAATTGGATTTTTTTTAAATTATATTTAAATGTTATGTTTAGGAGAGAATAAAGTTACTTACATTATTATTATTATTATTAAAAAATGGTTGCTGTTAATATTATCATTTTTTTTTTTTTTACCATTATTATATAATCATTAAAAATGATTTAATAAATAAAATAAAATCTTAATAATGAAAAAGATATTTATTTACATTTATTTAGTTTTTCTATTAAAATAAATAATAAAACAGAATTACTGACATACCATACATGACTCTCCAATTAATGGAACTATTTCATTTTCTTCACCAGATGGTAAATATTTATCCAAAATCTAAAAAACAAATAAATAAATGAAATCACTTAAAAAATTTAAAAACACATATACAATAATAATAATAAAAATATAATATAAAATATGCCTATCTTAAATTTATTAAAACTTCAATATAATAAATTTATCTATAAATACAGTTATCAAAACATGGCTATATTCAGCCTTGATATCCGATTACATAGCAAAAGATGTTAGAAAGATTTTTAAGTCTTAATTTAAATTTATAAACAGCTCTTACTTACCTCATCAAAAGTAGTGTACAATGCAGCAGACTATAAAATAAAAAAATAAAAATAATTTTAAAATCTTATTATAAAAAAGATAATGCTTATTTGTGAAAACTATTTTAACTCAAAAAACACATATTGCATAAATGTGGTTTATCTATTATCTAATCTAATAAAGGTATTACACCATGTATTTAAAGTAAAAACAATGTGTTAATTATTTGAAATGACATTATTTTTCTTCTTTAAACATGTTTTTAATTTCTGTTATTAAGTAATTTTTAAAGAAAAAATAATGCAATAATACAAAAACTTCTAATTAATTTTTAAACATGTCTGTGCATTAATAACAATACAAGAGTGTAACAAAAATATCATAAGAAAAAGAAAATGCCTCAGGATTAGTTATTTTGTTATGATACTTTGTTATTAGGAAAGATTTTTAGTGAAAAGCATATATAACAAATATTGTAGATATAAATATGTTTTAATAACTGAAATAATAACAATAGTAAGTGACATATTAAAATTTAAAGTACTTCTGCTGTGAGAATTCGTTCAGGGCAATTGTTGACAGCAGCAAACACTCGACGCAGAGCATGTTCTAACTGAGGTAGCATCAACACCAAACATAAACCAAAACTAAACAAGAAACAAACAAAAAATTATTTTAAATTAATTTAAATCATCTTTATTTCTGTTACTAAAACACAATATAATTTTTATTTATTAATGGATTTAAGAAAAAAAAAAAAATTTAAATAATATATACTTAAATATTTACCTCTCATTTTTGTAAAGTTCTAAAATCTTTTTCCAGAGAGGAAGAAAATCACCTTGTATAAATTCAGACTGACAGAAAATGTCACCAATTTCTGACAAATATGATGTAAAAGCTGAAAAAAGAACAAAACAGTAGATTAACCTCAGTCTGAATTTGTAAGATCAGTTCTTCTTAACTGCAAACATTTCAACATTATAAACTTATTTACAAATGTATAAAACAAAAGAAATTGCATAAATTTGCAATTTTATTTCTTTTTATTATTATTATTATTATTCCTTTAGGATAACATATTTTAGCTAGTGTTTATGGTTTTGAAAAAGATCACAGTAAATAATTTTAAATAATATCTAGTCTAAAAATAACCTCTGGTTTTACTCTCATTGTTGTTGTTGGGAAGGTGGAGTATGGATGGTTTTTTGTTTAGTTTTCTGTTGTAGTTGTTATTGTTTTAATAAATGTTACAGATCTGTTCTGTGTTTACAAAATAATGGCTTTGTACAGAAAAATACTGATCACAAGTCAAATGTAAAATAAACACATAATACCAAATTATGCATTTTGCTATAATAATATATAATAAAATAACTATGGTTGCAAATTACAATGAAATAAATATCATTAAAAAAAAAAATTTACAAAAGAAAAGGTGACATTTCATTTCAAAGAGAAGGTATGTTAACAAAAATCAAAACCAAAATATTTTTTGTAAATTAAATAGAGAAGTGTATCAAGAGAAATCAAGATATTATAATTGACAGTTTAAAAAAATAAAAGATAAATAAAAATGTATTGCAAGAAAGTGAAAGAAAATATCTATTATAGTTCTACATATATTTACATAAAGATGTTACAAAAACATGTTTAAAAATTACTATAATTCATTATTTGTATTTCTCTACATCCACTTAATCTAAAATAATAAAAACCATGATAAAAGTCATTTCAGATTTGTCACACAGAATAGCTAATGTTTATATCATTTACAAGGAAATTTCTCCTGTAGCTTCTCAGTCTGATAAAAGGAAACAGGTGGTCTGTGTTTTATACTTGTTGCATCAATGGCTTGGTGATGTAAAATTTCTCCCAGGCTAGGTACAAGCAGCAGAAGAAACCATGCATACCTGCAATACAAATGTTTTAAAACTTTATAAAAATTATTTATTCTGTATGAGAAAAAAATAATAACAAATAATATGTTTATAATTTTAGTATTAAATATATTTTTTAAATTAATCTACTAACATACTAACCAAATGTATAACAAGACAGTAAATAATTTTCATTTCTAACAATAGTATTAGGATTCCAAGTCAAATATCAGTTAAAATAATGAGATGGTTTAGTTATTTGCCTATAACTCCATTTAATTTTAGATGTGATTTTTTTTATCAAAGATGTGTTAACTGATGAAACTTCATTATAATCTCAAATTTCAAAACAAATATAATTATATTATTAAAGTAATTTTAAGAAAATATTTGAGAACATATAAAAATAATAATAATAATAATAGTGAAACAATTATTGTCTTAACCTCTGTGGAATTTCCTCAGGTTTAGGAAAACCATGCCAAACCAAATTACGTAAATTCAATGATACTGGAGGACCAATCAGAATTCTTAATGTCTGAATCTGAACAAAATAAAAATAAATAACAAAACTATTATTATAAATACTACTGCAATTGATTCTGTATTAAGGAATTTCAAAAATTATCCTGCTGCTAGAAAAAGACATTTAAAGAAATAAATCAATCAATCAAAATCAAAATCAAATCAAAATTGTTTAAAATTAAAAAGTTATTTTATGATCTTTCTGAAACTTAATTTACATAAAAAGGTACAGCCTGAAATTATAAAATTTGATAAGCTGTCTAAAATAAAAAAAAATTTAAAAATAGAAAAATAAAAATAAAAAGAATTTTCTTGGTATTATTTAAAAATAATTAATGAATATTTAATATAAAATAATTAATATTTTTAAAATTCGGCATTCAAATGAACATGTTTCCAAATATGAATCATGATTTTTTTCAATTTACAGTTTATTTTTAGCACTATCTTATTAATAAAAAATAAAATAAAAATATTTAAAAAAAAGAGAAAGAAAGAAAATAAGAAAGAAAAAAAGAATGAAAATCACTCACTACAACTGGACCAAAGATATCATTAAGTTCTGATGTAACTAGTAAATCTTTCAACATGGAAGGACATTGCTGCCCTTTAATTAGAAAAACCTGAAAGAGATGGCACAGGTGAACAGAATTAATGGGTTTTATAAATATGAATTTAAGAAATTGGATTCTAATATGGTTTAAAATAATTAATTTAATTTATGGTTAAATTTACTACTGATAATTTAGTACACACATACACACTTTACTAGAAAATTGTTCAACCATGCTTGTTATGTATATGATGGTAGCATGTTTCCACTCTTACATTATTGCTCTATGTAATACTAGTTACTAATCCCTAACAACAATTTATATTAAATATACTGCAGTGTTTATAAACATTTTGTATTGCTGTATATGTAATAACAAAAACTTTTTTATTAAGTGTTAGTACAGAGAAACACTGAACAAGAACTGAAGATAAAATCTCACATCTCCTAGTGCTCTCTCCAGTCCACTAGTAACTAGAAGTAACACAAGTACATCATCAGATTGTGATTTATTGACTAGAAGATTGAAACAATCAATAAATAACTGAAATAAAAATAATAAAAAAAAATAATTATACACCCAACATTATTATGTGTGTAAGTGGATTCTGTATAAATTATATTAATGGTTATTTGGGGGATTTTATTTATTTATTTATTTATTTATTTATTTATTTATTATTCTTTTGTTCTTTTTTTTTTTTTTTTTTTTTTTATTTCTAGTTATTTTTTATCTTAAGAAAATCTGGTCTTGATATATCTTCTGTTATAGAATATTTTTATATGAATTATAACTGGATATTTACTACCAGTATTCAGTTTAAAGTCAACTTCTTAAAAATAATTTTTTTATTTATGTCTAGTGATCATCTTTAGCAGTAAAAATCAGAAAAAATAAAATAAGTAAATAAATAAATAAATCTGAGATGTGACTAAATTTATAAAACCTGTCATGGAAGATTGCCACAGAGGAAGATAAAAGTGGTTAGCCAGACCGTATTGTTGTTACTTGTAAAGGTTATGTGTGTGTATGTGTTTATTTATTTATTTATTTTTATTTTATATTTTTTTTCCCCCCTTTCAGTTTAAATAATTACCTTTTCATTTCCAGTCCACTGAAGGAAGTGAGAATACTGAGTGTTAAAAAAATCTGGTGTGCACAAACTCAGATGTTCTTCACAATATTTACATACTGGTGAAAGAACTTGAGTTGCTTTTTGAAAATATTCTGCAGTCTGATCTAAAGCTGTAATTATACATAATTAATAATAATCATCATCATCATCATCTGAAGAACAAGAAGAAATATTTATGTAATACATGAAATTATAAGAGACATTTTGATTTAAAAAAATTAAAAATGGGTCTTTTATACATTTATATATTCCAAATCCCAATCTCAAATTGTGTCAGTGTACATATAAATGTAGTTTTAAAAGATGTTAATAAAACTTTTGCTTTCAATAATAATAATAATAATAATAATAATAATAATAATTACAAAGCTTAATTAGAATAGATAAAGCTAATTATCCAACCGTGAACGCCACTAACATGATGGAAGTATTTGTTCAAGATATCCGAAGTTTATAATTCTGTTCGACGTAAAAAGATCTTTCACATTTTCAAGCGGAGAGTTCGGATCATCATGTACATAAATAAGCTTTTTAACACCTGACGATAACGCCGAGGTTGGCACAGGTAATGACAAATAATCTGTCATAAATAAATTAGTCGTTGTCATTCATGTTTTGTTGTTGTCCATCTTGAAAACAGTATGTTTACATTTTACATTTGACAGTCCCCATGTGCTTTTTGCTCAAGCCGGAAGTATATAGTAATTTTCTTATTAGAATTATTCGCTCTTCAGACTCAAGCTTTCCTGATTTTTCCCCCCTCTTTTTAACTATAAAATTAATAATTATCTATATATTAATTATAGTACTAATTTAAGTATCACTGAAGGAATAAACAATTTTTAAAGTGAAAATTTGTACCAAGAGTTATTTCTTAAATAACATTACTTGTACTTTTCTAACACATTCATGTCTTGTAAAACTTCGAAATTTATCACAATGAACTCCGATTTACTTGACTCAATAAACATTGATGTTGTGCATATCTTTTATATTTCATTTTGTTATGAACACTCCAGAAGTGTAAACAAAATATCGTATTACCTGTTTAACTTACACTATAATTATTACCCTTATTTACAGTATATAACATTATCACAAATTCTTGTTTAAAAAGTACATTACAATTTCTGTAAATACAATATTAAAATTAACATATTATTAAGAATCTAAATTATATGATCATCAAAGCGAACAGGTAATTTGAAATGCAAAATGTCTGTGTATTTTTATTTATTTATTGTAGGTATTTTTATTTTATACATTATAAATGCATTTGGTCAGGGGAAGGGAAAGCGGGACCTTTGACCAACTAGTTTATTGTTTTTTATTACAATTTCTTTTTACTTCAGTACTTCCCTAAAGAAGTATCTTCTTATTTTCATCTTTTTGTATATATATTTGGTCAACAAACTATTTGTTTCAAATTAAACATCTTCCTTTTGCAGTTTTCTTTCCTTGGGGAAAAAGTTGAAATTCAAAATATTTACCCAATGTTTCTAAATCTACAATACATAAAAATCCATAATATATATATAGGCCTATGTTTTTATAAACATTATTTTATTTATAGAAATAAGTCATTTCTGTATCCTCCTCTCTGTTTAAGAAGAAAGGTAAATAAATTGGAAAAACGAATTAAGTGTTTAAAGAATTAGAACAAATGAAAATACTGCCCCCAGAAGGTGGAGAGAATAAAAAATTGTGAACTAGCAGAAGTGAGAAAACCTAAAGTCCAATTATTTTTAGTGTTTCCAAATCCAAGTGAAACCACATGTAAATTCCTTTTTTTTAATTATTTTAAATTCAATTGGTATAATAAACCCCAAAAGTTACAACGCACTTTAATAATGGAAGATTTCAGATATGGGAGTATTAAAATAACAAACATTTTCAGTTTTATGACAGCCTTAAAATTACAAGAAAAACAAAAACCACAAAATATAAAATCGCATTTTAAGCATAATTGTTTTTTTTAAAAGCAGAATATATACAGCTAATAAACCATTTTTATAAAAACATTATTTCAGTAATGATACAGGTCTTACAAATTACTTACTAAATGAACATGGAAACTTTTTAACATATGAAGAACTTATAACTTTAAATTTTCCTTAATGTGTTTCATTAACAAAAGCTGTTAAAAATAATTACATATAATTTAGATGATTTAAATGAAAATTTACAAGTCCTCAGTACCCTGTTTTTTTCTTTTAAACTGAATATTTTACACAAAAATAAAAGCTGTTGGAAACATGTATATAAGCCATTAAATTCTCAATTATTATTGCAAACGTATGCAAATCATGGATTTGTTTATGACACTAAACAATTGGAGCAGTATTATATATCTTATACCATTCAAATGTATAAAAAAAAAACTCAGTTAACTGTTGGTTTCAATATAGAACTGTTCATGGAATTCTAACTACTAATACATTTTTACATATAATTCATTTAATTAACAGCAACACTTGATGTGTTTGTGATAATACCTCTGAAACAATGCAACATTTTTTTTTTTTTATAATGTAGTATTATTTATCATTTATGGGATAAAATACATACATCGATCTTAAAAAGGAATTTGTATCTATTTAGTAAAATTGTTATCTTTGGTACAACAGACGATGAAAAGAATAACTTTGTAAACTGGATAACCATTAATGTAAAATACATTTATTGTATGAAAATCAATTTTGTAATTTGTTTTAATTTTTTTTTTTTTTTTTTTTTAAAGAAAGAAAGATCAAAGTTCATATTAAACATCATAAAATTAAATTAAATAGAAAAATATATCTTTTATAATTTATAAACATTGCAATTATGGAAAATTCAAGAATCAATGGAAGCCATGGCTCATTCATTTTTCTCAGATTTAAATTAAAAAAGAAAGAAAATATTAAAAGATATTTCTTTTGCTTTTTTTTTTTTTTTTTTTAGCAATCCTTCTATTTTAGTTTATCTCATCTGTCTACATCTGTTCACTGTCTCTTCACGTCATAGTATTATCATATTTTATTTATCACGATAACAGTTTTAAATTTAAAGTTAAGTCAACTAAAAAAGGACAAAAACTATGGAAGTTTAATAATTCTTTAGACAGGAACTATGTTAAATTAGTGAAAGAAATACTTTTAGAAAATTATCACAGCCAAAAATTTAGATTTTATACCCAAAGATAAGATTTCATTTCCAAGTAACAACTGACTGTTCTTCAAAACATTACTTATGGAAATAAGAGATATAACTGTCTTTCTCTGTGTTTAAGAAAAAGAACGGTAACAAATTTGAGAAAAAGATTTGTGAAGCAATATATATAAGAACTAGAACACAATGAAAATACTACCCCATTAAATAGACTGAACTAGTAGGACTGAGAAGAGAAATACTTTTTTTTTTTTTTGTGGGTGAACCACCCAATGTAAAATGGTGAACAATGAGAAGAAAAACAATGCTTTTGTTTCTAAAAGAATTTTATTTCCTTATTTCTGTTTTATATTAAAAAATATGTGCTGCATTACAACTGATAACATTTCAAATACTATATGCTATATACATTTCAAACTGTAAAACATTTGTTTACAACCAACATATATATATATATATATATATATATAGATATATATATATATATATTTATATTTATTTTATATTTAATGGAATTGTTTCAAAAACAGTACAAATTAATACAGCTACATAACAATGTACAAACAGCCCAGTAATAAATTATAACACAGTTATAACCACAACATGTGATTTATGTCAATATCTGATTCAAAAGTTTTTCTCACAATTTACAAAAACCATAAAACTGAAAGTCTGTTTTGGTAAGGAATAATAACATAATGGATGTGCTATTTATTTATTTTTTTAAATTTACCAAAATGAAACAACTGAAAACTTTCCAAAATAAGATTCAAATATGACAAACATTTACTATATTAATTATTCCTTTGTTTAGAACTTTTGGGTGTTAAATAAACCTGTATTTTAATTAGAGGTTTAATATATAAATATTCTAAATAGATTTCTAAAGCAGATATATTTTATGTTATAATTTATATTTCTACATGATTTCTGTACATTTACTTGCATTTGTCAAAATGTATTTTAATAAAAAATCTTTTGTTTTTGTTTCTTTGTTGTTTTTACTTTTTTTAACTGAATAAAAAACAGTGCTTGTCTTCGCCGATACTATTTGTACAATTAATTATGCAGTAAATAATAAATATGTGTTCTAAACAAAAATTAATTCAATGGGTT
Organism: Chrysomallon squamiferum; assembly: GCA_012295275.1. Taxonomy (NCBI): domain Eukaryota; kingdom Metazoa; phylum Mollusca; class Gastropoda; order Neomphalida; family Peltospiridae; genus Chrysomallon; species Chrysomallon squamiferum. The sequence continues at coordinate 9,685,606 of CM022665.1, read as the reverse complement.
TTTTTCATTTAATTTTAAAATATTTAAAGAGTGAATTGTAAATGTTAAGCATTCATAAATTAAATCAATGTTATTAATAATAATTAATACATTTTTCATAAATTAACTATACAGATAATATTTGAAAAATAGGGTGAGACCCAAAAAGTATATAATAAAAATTATAACGTATCTGATACAGAAATATCTTTTAAAAATTTTTATTTTGTTTTGGTTAGAAAAAAAATAAACTTTTTATTTTCTCTTTTGAGTGTTTATTTGAAATAATACTGATGCAAAATGATACAAAATACTATGTTCAAAATGTAAATCTATAAATGTAATATTCTATATAAATGGATTTCTAGATAATATATTACATGTTAATAGGATATATACTCACTGGTAAACAAAATTACATAAAATAGTTATTTGAATATATATAAAAAAAAAAAAAAAACGAAAATGAAATATTTTAATTCATGAATTAAAAAAAATTGTAATAAAGCATCCCTGCTTGACAAAATGAAAAAATAAATAAATAAATAAATAAATAAATAAATCTTTTGTAGTTTTCATTATAAATAATAATAAAAAAAATTGTTTGATATTTTCTTTTTTCCGAGTATATTTCTGAAAGCAATATGATTGTACAAGCAGAATTGTGCATTATTAAGATAATATTAGAAAATATAGGTAATGTATTATCTGAAATTATTCACATCTATATTACATGAAATTTGAAATTGGATATATTAATAAAATTTATATCATTAAAATAATCACACATTATTATATACTCTATATTGTATATTTGATACATAATTTTACCAAATATATCTTTTCTATAATGATAAATGGTTCAGTTGTCTGCCTATATAACTATCAAAATAATTTTACAAATTATCAAAGCTTTATAATTCAAAATAATAAAGATTATTTATTTTAAAAAATGCTGGTTGAATCAATAACTTGAATTAATATTGGGTGTCTAATTCTTTCTCATGGGATAATATAATTTTTTTATTACAAGTGAAAGAAACAAAAAATCAACGAAAAAAAAACATTAAATAAACAAGCAAACAAAAATAGTTTTCAAAACACCAACCAGTGATATGTTCCTGAAATTATCATTTAATTTAAATTAAATAAATAAATAAATAGAAACTGACATTATGTTTGACTAACAATTGCAAATATTAGCAGGTTTAAATTCACCATTAATAGCAAAAAAAAAAAAAAATATTATATATACATAATTATAGCTATCATAACATTTTGAATTATTTTAATTAAAAAAACCCAAATAAAAACAAATGTAGAGTCATTAATAAATTCACCTGGTGATGAATGTGGAAAACAGGAACTAACTTTTCCTAACAAAACCACCTAATTTAGGCAATAGAGGAAAACACAAATAAATTTCATCCAATACAAACTTTAATTAATATACATTTGACATGTACACCTAAATGTATACATTAATAAAACAAGAGTCAATGAACTGACCCATTTCAACCTGTTTTGGTCCGTTTTAGCAATTCACTGGACCACATATGAAATAAATACACAAAACAATTGTAATATGAGAAGAAGCCAAATCAAACCATAATAATTAACACAGGATTACATACCGGGATATAAAATAATAATATTATTATTGTAATAGCTTATTACATGCTTTAAATGCAAAGGCAAAAATGCCCACCACCAGAATGTATTGAAATATATACACAAAAAAATTCCAGGATGAGCCAAATTTATAGTATTCAGGTCCAGCAAAATATGAGCAAATAAATAAATAATAATAGTAGTAATAATAATAATAAATAAATAAATAAAGGAAAGAAAGAAAGAAAGAAAGAAAGAAAGAAAATTATAAGAATAATAATAAATTCATACTGTTAATAAAATAAAGGCAAAAAAGAAAACAAAAGAAAATTACATGTACAGAGAAAATAACAGATGTGTATGTCTACAGAACTACCAAAACCAATATGATTAACATTTGACCTTGTGCCTAATACATTTAGGTCGTATTAAAATTTTATTGGAAATAGTTATAAGCAACTGATGTCAAAGCAAAACAAACCAACAACATATATAGTTTATTAAATGTGACTCATTTTAAATTTGTCACTGACAAATGCAGCCAAATAGCAAGAATTATTAAAAACAAATTATCATTCAGATTTGATGAAAAAAACAAATAAAACAAAACCAAAAAACAAAAATGAAATCTTTGTTACCTTATTTGTTATATTAATGAATTATTTTTTAAATCTTTCAAATACAGCCATTTTTAAAATTATTAATTTACATTACATAAGTCAAAGATTGTTATAACTAAATTTAAATCTTATGTGTATTTTACAATAGCTAATTTTTAAATTTCTCATTATGCTGGTTTAAGCCATAATCAAATTTTATTTGTTGTAAAGCTGAAAATACAAATGGCCAAACAGGTGAAAATCCGTAAAATGTTACATTTTTGTTTAGAAGCATCTACTCAAAATTTACACAAAAAATACTGTTTATTTTTAAACAGTTCTAAAATTTATTTTTCAACTGTATTAAAAATTCAGTATTATAATGATTAGCATAAATTGAACATCACAAATTAATATTAAATGAATTTAATTTTATCAGGTACGTGAATTACATAGTGTGTTTAGAAAAATATCTAACCCATACTGTGAAAAAAAAGAAAATAAAAAAGATTATTATTATTATTTTTAAAGTATAAACTGATAATAAACTGATAACAAATGATTAAACAGTTATCATTAGATATTATCAGATATTTAAATAAGAGAAAAAAAAAAAATATATATATATACTTAAAAATTGTGAAATATTAAACCTTTGTACATAATAAAGAATAATATTAATTTAAGGCAAAAGACTGAAAAACATTTTTAAATTGTTCTACAAAAACACTTTTCTAAACTAACTACACTGACACTTTGGTTAGTAAATTTAAACCATTTTTGCAAAACAAAGTTGTTATGCATGATTCCATTTACAAATTATGATCAATACAAATCAGTTTTAACATTCATTTTTTTCATCTTTTTTAAATTTAAAAATTATTTGTTTTACTATTTTTTTTTTTTTTTTTGTTTTTAATTATTATTATTATTATTATTATTATTAATATTAATATTAATATTTATTTTTGTTTTTTTGTTGTAATATTTACAAACCCTAGTGGGAGGTACTTCCTTTGACAAATGTCATTAACAATTACATTTTAGTTTTAAAAAGGAGCCTATTTTTCTTAGTTAGGACCTCATGCTCCTAAATTCATTTAGATTCTTTCTGGAGACCAAGATGCAAGCTAAATCAAAGAGTCATCAGCTGACAAAGGCTTTTTTCTGATTACAGAACCAGACCAGCTGGTAAAGACTACTCACTGGATGGAATAGTGAACAAGACATTCCTGAAATGTGTTTTAGAAATACCTGATAAAATACATTCATCTACTGGTCACAAGTTGTACCATATTCACTCACTTAAAACAGCCTGCCATTATAAGTTTTGTCAGAAAAAAAATTCCATTTTATTTATAATGGCACCCTTGCCTACGTAATCAAAGAAAACTGACATATTTCCTGGAATATTTTTTTTTGTTTTTTTGTTTTTCTAATCATAAATTTAGTATTGTTAAAGGCCAAGAGACATCCATTTAAATAATAAAAAAAAAAAAATAAAAAAAGTATTTCACTTATAAGAGCACAGTTTTTTTTTTTTTTTACAACTACATGCCATTAGGATGTAAGTGAGACAGTACAATAACAGTATTACAAACTAATACATTATTGGTACAGCTAACAGATGAAATAAACAAGGCCAATTCAGTATACCAGTTAACAGCAGTAATTATACTTACAAGGCAATTGATAAAATTAAATTTACAAGAAATTGTTTCAAATGTCAATTTGAAAATATTAAAGTGCACTGAGGGTTTTTGAAATCTGTCAGTATTTGTAATTTTTTAATTTTTATTAGTTATTTAAAAAAAAAAAAAAATAAAAGCAATTAAGAATATTAAATTTAATAAAGCTTTTAAAAACCATCAACTGGACTACAAATATTTGTGATGAATATCATCTTTTACTTGAAATAATTATCTGAGTTTAAACTGATAACCATGCAATCAATAAATATTTTATATATAATCTACTGATATTTAATATACATGTTTTAAAGTGATATTTTGGAATAACAATTACAGCAAACAAAACCAGCAATTAATACAATCAATTTTTGTTACTTTTATTCAACCTCAAAGAATACATTTATTTATCCAAATATGATATACAGTTAATATTACTCACTCCAATAAAAATCATGTTTTAAATAGATAATTTCCTTGAAACAAGGAAAATAATTTACATATTATAATATTTACATCTTTCAGCAAAACTTTCTAATTCACATGCAGAAATTTGGAGAATGTAATACAAATCGTAAGTCAGTTATGATAATTTAAAATCATTACAATGTTTTACAAATTACTTAATCAAAACAGATATATAATACCAATAACAATCTAATTCAAACTGTAAATTACTTTTGGGATAGTACAAAGTATTCTTTAGTTATAAATGTACACCATACTTCTGCTTTCAATTGTTTCTTTCTTTTCATTGATGCTTGCCAGTATTCCCATAACTCAATCAATTCCTGGATTAGTGGAATACTGGTTTAGTGGCTAGTGAAATTTTCTCCATTGTCCTGTATATCACTGTATAGTAAGCCACCCAAAGGCTTGTTGAAGAAGGCATGGGACTTATCTTATATAATTCTCAAACACTGCAAAATAATGCATATCCAAATCTGTATCACAGAACCATTTATTGGTACGTCTTTCAAAACTTGCCAATACATTAATATCTTACCTCTGACAATATAGTTTAATATTTCTTCATGTTCTTTATACATGTTTTTTTTTTTTTTTTTTTCAAGAACAATGTCAATATGCATTTGCATATGCAGAAAAAAAATAAATAAAAAATATTCACATACTCTTGGTATATGTGTGTAATAAGCAGCAACAGGCATTTCAAAATTCAAAATTCATGTCCATGTAGTAACATATATATATATATGTTGTTTGTGTGGAGTTAGTATTTCAACACAAAACTGTTTCAAAATGGACAGACTGTCATATCAATGATCTCTTTCTCCCTGTTCTAGAAGGTTTTCGGAACTCGCAGTTCGGCCAATTTCCTGAACAATCTCAGCATGTTCATTCAGTAACTTTTCAAAGTCTTTTTGTCGCTGCTCTGCTGTTTCCTAGGGAACAGAAAAAAGAAAAAAAAACATCAATGAAAATGATAGAAAAATATTAAAATAATAAATGCATATTTTACACTAATACTTGTTAAAAATATATTCATCATCATCATAATGTCCTGCAGGCATTCAGCCATTGGGGTGACTCAGTCATTCTGACCATACAGTATCTTCTGCTAATCTAAGACTATTACTTTTCTTTTCTTCTTCTTTTTTAATAAAAACAACAAACATAACAATGAATATATAATAGTATCTTCATCATCAGTGTTTTAAATTATCTTTTTGTTATTATTATCTATTTTACTACCATTACTATTACACTATTATCATCATCATCATCATCATAATACTTATGCATTTTTATTTATCATCATCATCATTTTATTTCTTCTTATTATTATTACTGTTATCAACATTATCATCATTATCATTATCATTAACATCATCATCATCATCATTATTATATTACAGTGAAACATACCATAACCACAGCAACTTTGGCTTCCGATTCTTTACTTTTTACTAGTTTCTCCACAATGGAAGCCTTTCTAACATTTCCTCTTGGAATTTCTGAAAGAAAAACAACAGATTACTGAAATCCATTAAAACATTTAATAACACTGATTATTTTACTCCAAATCTTCAGTGATAAAAATATTATTAATATTAATTATTGCTTAATATATATTTGACTGAATGTGCCCAAGGGATAATAAAACAAGAAAATGAAAAAAATATTTGATAAAATATCTACTTTTTTTCCTTTTCTTTTAAACTGAAGATTAACAGTTTTTGATTTTCAAACTGTCATTAATTTTATTTTATTTTTCCTTAACAACATATGAAAAACAAAATAACACCAATTATGAAGAGAAAACAGCTGAAAATAGACACATTAATAGCAAAGTGCTACACAATACCAAAGTGATTTGTCATCTGAAACATAATACTGTTCTATATTGTATTAAAAAAAAAATTAAAACACAAATATTTTATATTAAAAATGATTATATGGTAGTCATGACATTTAACATTTTGAAATCTCAAGACAAAATTATCAAAAAACATAATATACAAATTTAATATTTGTTTATTCAGATTGCATATAACAATTATACTGATTAAAAAAAAAAAATTAATGACCATGATGTATTTCATATGAAAATTGAGTGTCTTGTTAAATATATGAAATGTTTTTGTCAAAAAAGATTTCTAGTAGACTTAAAGAATTTTGTCACAAAAGAATTTATAATCTATGAAAAAAACAAACAAAAAAACATCATCCCTAAATTAATTTGTTCAGTATATATGAGTTGTAAAACAAAACCATTAATGTCAGTATTGAAGCAGAATAATTAAACTAAAAAACCCCACAAAAAACAAAGAAACAAATTTAATATATTTGTTCATTCTTATTACCTTTGTGAACTACAGAACTAAACAAGGTCAGTAATGTATCCAACATGAACAGATATTACTTTTAATAACATCTGCATATATTTAATAAGTAGTTATTAAGTTTCTGAGCTATAAAGAGTTTGAACTGTGCTAGGAATAATGACTTTTACCAAACAGCACTGAAAGACAATTAGCTAATGTAATTTATTCATTTAAAGATACAGTAAATTATCAAATATTAAACAGTGAAAAAATCGGAATTGGCAATAATAATAATGAGAGATCAATGAAAACAGTTAAAAAATTAACTTGTATTTTATTAAGAAGATTACAATGAACAAAAAAATAAATAATGTAAAAACTTTAATGAATTTTGCAAAAGTTCCATTATTATGAATGTATAAAGATTGATTAAAATAAAAAAAAATGTTAAAAATATTGATTTATTTACCACAGATCTAAGCAATATTTTAATAACTTGCTTCCATACAAAACAAATAAAAATAAAAAGTAAAAAATAAACAAATAAAAATAAAAATTATTAGAAATTAGGATTAAATTTACTACTAATAATAAACCCACATCATCATCATTATCATTATCATTATTATTATTATTATTATCATCACTATTATTTTTATTACTACTGCTTTCATTGCTATTATTATTACTATTGTTATTAGTAGTAGTAGTTCTTGAATACCTGGAGCATCTTCATCTGCTACATCAATCTCAACGGCATCACCAGTGCCATCTTCATTCTCCAGACCAATCTGGATGTCGGCAGCGCTGCTTGATGCCTTCATCTTGCCGAGTACAAAGTCCTCGCTGTGACATAACTCAACACTTTTTCCCAGAGTTGCCATTTTTCCACTGACGTCAGTACGGTTGGTGTTGGGGTGTGGAGTCAAATCAAAACTGACCTTAGTGTCGTCATCTACACTAGTGGCAAATGGCATCGATATCTGCAACTGCTGTGTATCTGAAATAACAATGACATTATATATATTGAATTTGAACTGAAAAATAGAATTTTATTTTTATTTTGTTTTTAAATATTTAAAATAATACTTGCTTTTAGATGATGATGATTATGGTGGTTGTGTTGGTGGTGGTGATAAATAATACTAACCTGATACTAATAAATTAATATTGAGTTTTTTGGTTTTTTAATTTTCACTCTAGATTTCAGTTTTTGTCATGCATGTAGTGAATCTAATTTACTATTAAAGTTATTTACAAATGTGCAATGAAGACTGAGTTTACAACAATACTACTGAATTGTGGGGGGAAAGATTGTTTTCATATATCAATAATTTATTATTACTAAGATAAGAATGACTAGAGTGTATGAACATTTTCACCTATACTGCATTCATGATTATAATCTGTTTTAATATAATAAACTAACCAAAGTTTTAAAATACTATATATGTATCATAATCATTTAAAAAAAAAAAAAAATTTGACTGAGAGAGAATGAAAGAAAGGTTGAGAAAAATGAAGCTAATGTGAAAAGTAAGAAATGTGGAAGGTAGTTAGATTAAGAAGAATAAGAGAAAGGAGAAGAAAGAGAAAGAAAAAAGTGTTGAATGTTTGAAGTAATGTGGACAGAAATGTATTCACCTTATGTATGTGAAAGAAAATGAAAAGATTTTTAAAAACTAAATATTTTAATAACATTTTCTTGCCATGAAATGAAACTGATATTATACAAGGATTTCATATCTTAAAATCAATATCTTTGACATCTTGAAACAGAAAAGAACTCATTTTCTATAATTTTTTATTTTTATTTGTTAAATGAACTGTATAAATTATTTTAGCAGTATCCTCTAACAAGAATAAGCACTTAAATTGTTTTTTGTTTTTTTCTTCAACTTAAAAAGAACAAAAATGAAGTTAAATCTACTTGTTAAATATTTCTTAAAAGATGACATCTATTTAAGTCTTATATAACTGTATTTATATTTAACACAGGATTTTATATTTAGCTGTCAGATTTTCTAACCTGATTAAATTAGTGATTTAACAATGAATAATATACAAAACTCATACTGACCATCAGTTTTATTTCTGGAAAGCACTGACTGCTGAAAAAGACAGATAATATACCTTTTCTTTATAAATGTGTACATAAATGTATAAAAATTTACACAGACACATATACCCATACATATCAATGCATTCACACACACTCACACACACTCACTCACACACACACACACACACACACACTCACTCACTCACTCACTCACTCACTCACACACACACACACACACACACACACACACACACACACACACACACACACACACACACACACACACACACACACATTACTTAAATAGACTAATAATAATAACATTTGGATAATAGAATAAAACTCAACTGAACAGCCAAATTAATAACAAATATTCACACACACACACACAAAGAGAGAAAGAGAAAGAGGCAGGCAGGCAGACAGAAGAATTGAGAGGAGAAAATGATATCTTTGATTTACTAGAAAAGCTGTTTTTAAAATGCAGCGACTGAGTGATGCAGACAATTCTGTATTCCTTATCACTGATAATGGCATGTTATTTTATACACCTCAAACCAGTGCCGTAATGTGCAAGTGCTATTGTACTATATGTTTAAATATAGTATGTGGCCTTTAGAAAACAGATAAATTACACACATCTTTGGTAGTACGCAGTGTAAAAGAAAATGTCACTGCAACTTGGTTCACCTAGTGAAAAATCTTTATTTTAAACCAAATATTAAACATATATACACACATCATAATTAAATTTTATCTTCAAAATATAAAATTGCAATACAGATTGTCAGCCATCTAACATCATGAAGTTCCTAACTTTGAGTTACATGATTAAACAGAAAAGTTTTTAATAAAACTCACAATTGTGTGTTGAAGATATCATTTTAGTATATGTTATCAAATATGTGACTGCCTCTACAGTCAATACAAATTGATATCATCATTAGATTTAAATGTAATTCTCATTCTGTTTAGTTGGTTAATATAGATGAGTATCAGCCAAAGACTTAATTTCTCACCTTTTCAACCTGTGAACTGTTGCTGCCTGGCCGAACCTGTCCTCTCGTTAACACACCTGATATAGGACCAGCAGTGACCGATCTTGTATGACCATCAAGAGATTCTGAAATTATATATGTATAAATTTCATACATGTTTTACATTCTGCAATAACAAATTTTCTAAATGTTATAAACATTGACAATCCAGCATTAACATAACCAGTACATCTGTGTGTCAAACCTACAGGCAGAAATCAGAGGACACACCTTTATTTGTTAACATGACAATTCATCAAGACATTTGAGAGATTCCACGCCACTCAAAAACACCAGACAATAATTAACCTCTATTCTCTTCTGTTTAAAACATTAATGATGCTTGATAAACAAAACAGTAAATGCTTTAATGGCAGCACTCCCAGTTTGTAAATGGCTTTATAAACCATAATGCTTAAAACAGGGCTTTTTTTAATTACCAGTCAATAAAAATAAAACAAGGAAAGAAAATAATTGTAAAAAAAGAAGAAAAAAAGAAAGATAATTGGTGACCATTACTTTTGTATGTAGGTTAACATTTAAATGAAAAGTATGATACAAAGCTTTTGTTAATTACCACTCAATAAAAAATAACCCAGGGAAAGAAACTGTCACACACAAAAAAACCAAAACAATGCGATAGCAGATAATTGGTTACCATTACTTTTGTATGCTGGTTAATATTTAAATGAAAAATGTTTTACAGAGTGACCTAGTTCATTAAATCTTGTTTAATTTACAACCTAAACTGTAAAACTTGTCATAATGAGTTTAAAGTAACTGTAACTACAGACATAGCCAGAGGAAAACAAAATCTATTATTGCAGTCCTAGGTTTTCAATAATTGTGGATTTAGCACAGTGCAATAGAGGGCATCATGAAAATGTGCTAAATTAAATATAAAGTTATGTCAGAAATAGAAACACTATAAAGAAATATTAAATAGAAATTGTCATGCACTTTAAATAATAAAAAACATATTTAAAATTTAAATTTCCTAAATAAAATATAAACTTATGTTGGAAATAGTAGCAATATGAAATATTAAAATTATCATTTAATTTCAATAATCACAAATCAAAACAAAAAATAAGTGTAATATGTAATGTCATGTGATGTAAAAACAAATAAATGACTAAAACAGAAATACTATGAATATTAAATAATTATCACATACTTTAAATAACCATGAAGCAGAAAAAATTATTACATAATATATAATTATAATAAATATATGATATAATATAATAAATCTAATCTAATCTAATCTAATCTAATCTAATCTAATATAATATAATATAACATAACATAACAGATGGAAAAACACATAAATTCCAAAACATATAGTTGTATATAGACAGATAAAGATGGACAGCTCTAGGTTAGCATATATTAACAGTAAAAAAGGTTAATTTAAATGATTTATCAGTTAAATGCAATGATCATTTCATTTTGTATCTCTCTGGCATTCTTTCATTTACCACTTAAAAATATTTATTAGTCTTCATAAATTTAAAAAGATACCACATTCAAATTCTAGTCATTAAAATCTCAAATAACACTTACCTTACAATCATACCTACACAGTATTAACAGTGTTTACATGCATGTAACATATGGGTAAAATCACAAAAGCTATAAATCTTTATATCATATTTCTGTACCTGGTTAACACATATATGTACATATACAACATCTGCATAAAAATTATTACTGTATTGTACATATGATATATATATATATATATATATATATCCAGTAGGTAGATTCAAATGTTGCATAATACTAATAATATATTACATACTGCAGTGACAACCAACAATAAAGATTCAAACAAAACAGATGTTCCTGACAACAACAGAGAAATGTTAAGGTTAAAAAAACTAACTCAGTATTTATAAATGAAAATTTACTATGGCTGACATTTTAATTTTAGGTTTTTACAGCAGTCCATGCAGCTGTTATTATAATTTTCAATGTTCTGGACATTTATGATAAATGTATGGTACATACTGATTAATGTACGTTATTTCAAGCATGTTTAATCAAATCTATTTTGAGAATGTCAGTGGTAAAACATGGCATATCAGAATAACATGGCATTTAATCCTCTTTTAGTCTATACTCATAGAAACTATAATTTCAGTATTAATGTATATACAAAAAAAATTACTTTTGGTAAATATTCTTAACAAAAATGGACACTTATATTAAGACAACATGAAATTAAAATATACTTTCCATTTATAAGGATTTAATAATAACTTTTCAAACCAAAGACTTCTTAAATAATTGTTTAATGATGAATAAATTGATTTTCAAATATACTTTAGCACAAAAAGTATTTCATTTATTAGGTGTCCAAAGTAAAAGTAACTGTATATGTTATGTTCTTGACATGATTCAAGTTCAGCGTGAAATATTCTTGAAAGAACTTACCACATCTCACTGCATTTTAATAATCATTTTATAAAATGTTGAAAACATCTTTTTTATATATATTCAAAACTAAACATTTTCAAAGTCAGTAACCTGCGCTGATTATTTGCTATTTATTAAGCTTTATGAAATGCAGCATGAAATCCACATGAGTTTTTAGCCACTATAAAATGCACATTTGAGTACACACAGCATCCATCACTTGGTGAGGAACCCCCAAGTAAGTGGTAATTTAATAGTTTTGGACCCATTAGTTTCACAGCCTCTGATTGGCTAATTACCAGCCAATTACTGGCAACATCACATACTTGACATCATTCTGCTGGAAATATGTTGGAGAGTTAATGGATCAAAGCAGGTGATGGGAACATGAGGTGTTTCAAGTCATTGCCAATTTGCCAGTCAGATTTAAAAAAATAAAAAATAAAAATCTTCAGAAATGTAACAATTTTTTTTAAAGCAGAAACATTGAATTAAATGTCTATTTCTGTATTAGCATGATGTAAACAGTTTAGTATTTCATTCAGAAAGAAAAAATATAACTTATGAAATGTATAGATATTTTCCTTGTGTCTGTGTCTGTCTGTGTCTGTGTGTTGTAAAGATGTTTACTCTTAAATGTCTAAATTTTTTTTTTCATTTAAAAAATCCAACATCATACTTTAAAACCACTAAAGACTGTAATAGTTGTGTGCGTGTATATAAATACAAACACACACACACCCACACACACACACAATCATACATCAATAAATTTATCAAACCTGAAATTTCAAGCTTGAGCAGAATCCTATCAATAAGCTGAATAAAAACAATTTAGAAAATTTTTAAAAGAAATATATTCTTCTGCATAAAAATAATATCCTTCTTTAATAACTATTCTGCATCATCAGTGAAAGCAATTCATTTTAGCAGTGAGTTGATATTCAATTTACTTTAAAAAAAAGGACACAATCTGAAAACAGAAGCAGAGATATTAAGCTGACTTCGGTGACTTTCTAGATCTCTCAGAGATTTCCATGCAAAAAAATCTGTGATAAAATGATTTGGTGTTGTCTTCAAATTGATATTCCTGAGAAATCTTTCTCTTTGAGGATTGCAGTAGCTATATTAATTGAATTGGCAAACACAACTAAAGCTGGGTCAATAAAAGAAAAATAAGAAACATCTGGCAGTGTTCACTATCAGCTTAAAGAAAAATTAAAATTTGTCTACTGTATTAAGTAACAGTTTATAGCATCTTACACAACACTGCTACTAACTAAATGGTTTGCACACTTGTCAAGGATCCTAATAGGCCATATGATATCTATCTGACAGTATATGATACTAGGAATGTATATGTACCATACTAATAGGGCACATGTTTTCTTTTTTAATGTATCCTAATAGGGTATAATTATGATATATATCTCACAATATCATATTCTAACACAGAATGAACATCTCAAAATAACTACCAAAAGGGCATTTGTTCCATCTCCAGTAGTACCATTAGTCCCTAATAAGATGGCAGTCAAATGACAGGTCATTCTTCTTACAGAGCAGACCATATCTTTTGTTACAATACCCTGTGCAGAAACTGTTATTATTTGTTTTTTCTCAAAGTACTCTGTTAACAGTTAATATTACTTTAAACAGCTAGCCAGTATTAATTACCACAGTACCTTTTAACAACCAGATCATACAACTAAATGTACCATACAAGGAAGTATGGTATTTAGAATTTCTTGTAGAATCTTCTACAGAGGTGGGGTTTTTTTTTCATACATTACCTGTTAATTATTAACTGAATAGTTAGTAGTTTTCTTACAGTAATATACTATTTTGGCAGACATATTCCTTCCACCATACCAAAACAACTATGTAACTTTTAGAGTCTTAAAAAATCTTCCGTTTACATTACTATAAAAATTAAAATTAAAAGTATGTAGATCTGATCACTGTCAAACAAATAGTATTATATGTGGATCACAATGCAAAGAAAACATGTGCCTGAGTCAGAATATAGAAAACTGTCTTCATTTCAAGTGTCTAGGTTTCCCAGTGGTATCAGATTGCTGTGAAAGAACAGTTCAGTACATCACTTGTGAAAGATTTCCACCCACAGTTCTTGTAGTTTGGGTTCCATAATTATCATTTAAAATATCTGTCAGGATCTGATCAATCACTTTATCAATCCTCATTAATGTTTTTAGAGTAATGGATCAAAGACAATGTGTAGGAAGATGAGGCCAAACATATAAAAATTTTATTGATGCTAAATGATAAAAGAGATGATTGTGTTACAGCTGCATCAGGTGGGTTTTTTTAACTGTTTTTACAACAACCAGCAATGATTAATTTTTTAACTTCAATTTAATTTTTTTTTTTCTTTTTAAATTATTTATTTATTTATTATGATTATTATGATTATTTTTTATTTTCTTATTTTTTGGATTATACAAAATTTTATCTTGAACAATATCTAAATGATAAAAAGTGACTATGTTATAGCTGCATCTACATTTTTTATTTTTTTTTATTTTTATTTTTTTGTAGTTTTATATTAATACAGTGAGCATGAATCCTAATGAATAAATATTTGAGTGTTTAAATTTTTAAAATTTCCATTTTAAAATAACTGTAAAATGAAATGAGATTATATCTTTTTTTTTTCTTTTTTTTTCAGTTGTGTAATTCAGCATGGATATGTGTTTGTGAGTGAGTGTCTGAAAATGTGTGTGTGTGTGTGTGTGTGTGTGTGTGTGTGTGTGTGTGTGTGTGTGTTGCATGCATGTATGAGTGCAAGTATGCATAAATATGTGAAGCTACATTTTGACATTTGATTTTCTGGTTCAAACAACAATAAAATGAAAATTAAAAATTAAAAAACCCCACAATTACAATTCCTTGCCTTCCCTAAATGACCTTAACTTAAAAATAATAATAACCAAACCATCACACTCCCAGGACAATAACCTAGTACTGAATGGAACAATTTTAATTTCAACAATATAGATTAGTGTGAAGTTTGTTCATCAAATGATGTCCTGTACACAATTACCCACCATTAACTACTAAAAGGTTCTGTCTTTCTCTCAGCAAAACTGAAAGATTTTAACCAGGCCAGACTCTTAGACATTGGTTGAGGACACTATAAATGCATTAACAGATGCTCAAACTGAAATTCTTTTGACATTTTATAGGAAAATCTGCATAACAAGATATCCACTGTCTACTTAGCTAAGACAGCTTACGAGGAACCATTTTTAAGCCTAATCCATTCATGTGATGTCACACAATGTCTTTAGTTTTTTTTTATCATTTCACAGGACTGTCATTTCTAAATGATATGGAGTTCTTGGATAAATTTTGTGTGTGTGTGTCTGTGTCTGTGTCTGTGTCTGTGTGTGTGTGTGTGTGTGTGTGTGTGTGTGTGTGTGTGTGTGTGGTTTTGGTGTATGGGTGCAAGCATGTTCAAGATAAATTTTGAATATTTGTCAGAATGATCCTAATAAAGCCAGCAGTTAATAAGAATTTATCTGAAAAAGATCTTGGCACGTATTCTAAACACCACTATAGACATTTAAAGAAATTGTGATCATAAAAAAACATTAAAACTAATTCAACCAAATATTAACACAGAACAATTTCCTTTCATGTAAATGTATAACCATTTTAAAATGACAGACAGGTAATCCATCATACTGTGCATAGAAAACGGTATCTCATAATCAGTACTCTTAATAGGAATCTGATTGGTTAAACAGTGAAAGAATCGAATTGTGAAAGTAATCCGTTTGCTATAAACAGAAGCATATGGGTTAACAATGACCAACCATGTTAAAATCAAAGAAATGATGTCAGTTTCAGAGAGCCGATATCGGTAATGAAATGAACGTTTTTAATTCACGTAATTCTGTAAACAGTTATCAATTCTGTGTTAATCAATAGCTATCATGACTACTTTTCTAATCACAGGCCATGTTGATCAAATAAAAAAAAGAACCAATTGCACTTGGCATTCCCTCATCCCCTGCCATGATTATCAATAAAGAGATAATTCTAATTTATGTAGACATGATGAAAATAAGGCCAGTGAGTATGGAACTTTCAAGCCAATGTTAGTACATGAAAATACATTGACCGAGAAAACTAGAAACTATTTGAAAAAAAAAAAAAAAGTTAGTTGTTGATGTACCAAACCATCTATCTGTTAATGTGTCAATTTGACGGTACAGACAAATTTTTATAAAATTCCTGGGGATTTATCAGAAAATTACAGATGATTAACCTTTGCTAAAAATAAAGTATGACAATACAATTACAAAACACCTTCAGGTTCACATTTTCCATTCTTTGATCTATGCTAATTATTTTATAGTCATATTTTATCATCAGGAAAGACTGGTTTAAAGTTGTGCATAAAACAATCTGTTCGAAAAACTGTTTGCTGGTACTATCACAGGTTCACTTGAAATCAGTCAAAACTTAAAATGTTGGTTTGTAATTAAATATTTGTGAGAGATATCTACAAAAATAACAAACAAAAACAAAATGACTTTTTCAGATACTGCAAGCAGAAAATGTTGATATTAAAAACCAATTTGAAAAACATACTTTTCTTGGTAGTAATTATTTTTACATCAGTACTAATGTGTATACAAGAATTTTATGATGGACTGGGTTATATCCATTTGAGCAATGGTATTAACAGTCAATATCAGCCATTATGTTTTAATGAATTCCAGTGTGCTATGTTTTGGATGTGAAAAAACACATAAGAATTTTATTTTATATACATCTTTTGTGAGAATAAGAAGAAGAAAAAGATTGCCCCTCTCAATACTTGAACTTTAACTGATTATCATTAAAAGAACAGTTAGTGGTTTTTTGTTGTTTTTCAAATGCCAGGTACACTTAATATGTGTACAAGCCATCACACATGCAAACTTTCACACTATATTTCATGTCAGTGTCCATATGGTGAAACCCACATTGCTGTTGGTGTAATTTATTGATCTGATGCATGTCAAAGATCTATATATATCTTGTTTTTGTTTAAATTTTTGCATGCAAATGTCTGATATTTAAATTTTACATTAGGGAACCAAAACAAAATATATATATTATCAGATGTTAAACTGTTTTATTAAAGATAATGCAGTTTTTGTTTAACAATTCTAGGCATACAGCTGGAGATTTTATTAATGTTATTTTTTGGAAAAAACAACAACTAATAGTACTTAGCTTGTTTTACTGAATTTTAAGACCAAAAATAAATCTTCAATAAACTCATAGTTTCATAAACATGGAAGGAATGTTATTTTAAATGTATAACAAACCTCCTCTAAACTGAACACCCTTGAGACTGAATCAATTTTTCAGCTTAGAGAAGTGTTCAGTTTAGTGAGATTCAAGAAATAGCCTTTACAAGAAGTAGATGTAGTAAAAAACAACAAAAACCCCAACAACAATAACCAAATTAAAGTGTAAATTCTTTATAAAGATTAATGAACATTTGTAAAGTGTTCTATTGTGGTTTGTTGATATGCAGATCAGTGGTAAATTATGATGGCCTGTGTTCATGATTCAGTATCTTGGACATGTTTTAAGAATCATTTATCTTCATAAATAGAATTTTTTTTTAATTTGCTGACCATTTCCAACACCAGTGACAACTCGACACAACACCTTTTTGATGGACGTCCCAACATGCTGATACTTGATTTGGAATTGAAATTCAGAAATACTTACATGGCAAAATAAACACTGTGCAGTAGAAACAATTAAAATGCAGTGAGTTAAATTTATGTCTGCTTTGCCAAATTCATTGGGGAGAGGTACTAATCTCATTCCTAATAAGCACAGTACAAATTTATTTCTATTAGAAACATAAAGGAGTTAACTGCATGATGAAAGCTTTTCAAACTCAGCTATCAGATCAATTTGAGTATTGTTCCACAGTTACTCAAACAACACAACAAATGCTGTACTGAGCATATGTAGTTCACCATTTTCATGCTGTAAGGCCATGATTTTGACAACTAATTAGTACATAATCTAGCATATCTAGCATGTATCATAGGTAAACATTTTATAAAATAAACAATAGAATTAGATGGTGTGTTTGTTATACAAGGAAGAAGAGTTTTCAGTTTTAGTATTGTTTTTAGTGATTAAAGCTGTGTAAATCCTAGAACCATGATGTAAGTTTGTTTTGAGAAAATTTCTGTTTGCAAAGTGTTCAGTTTAGAGGTTTCATTGTAAATAAAAAACACAGTATGACTTAATTTGTAACAATACATGTTTACTTCATATAAGCAAAAATATTAATTTGTAATGTTAAATTAACATAAAAAAGCACTATCAAAATACAACAGTTTCTCATAATACAGCTGCAGTTGATACAGTCTAACAAAAATTAAAATACCTTATTATAGCTGTAATAAGCCCATTATATTCAGCTGTTATAAAACAAAAGTTTCATTATTATTCTGCAGTAAGACTGTAATCTTGATACTTTTGCTATCAAACCCTATCACAGTCACTGCTCTGTAACACTATAATTAAAACAAGCAGAAAAAAGATAGAAATACTGCAATCAGAAAGATATTGAGTTCGAATATAAAAGTGGGTGCATAGACAATGGGTTCAAATGCAGACAGTAAGTTCAAATGGAGTAATTAGGTTTTAATAAAGACAGTGGGTTCAAATACAGACACCAGGTTTTAATATAAACTTTAAGATTAGACAAATGTATTTGACAGACCCACTCCTGAGACAGAGAACTGGGTTTACACAGTTATTAGATTCAGACACAAATAATAAGTTTAGATTTATAAACATGGCTTAAATTTTAGATTTAGATAAAAAAACAGGGCTCAGATAGATTTAGATGTAGATAATGGGTTCAGAATCAGACACAAGGTTTGGATACCAATATTATGTTATGATATAATAAAATCAACCAGGTAACATGAGGAATACCTTTTCATAATTTGTACTTTTAACAGTTTTAAAAAGACACATCTTTATTTCAATGACTGTAATTATACTGCACTTTTATTCTCAAGCTGAAGCCAAACGGGATTACTGAAGACTGAAAAAAAATAAAGTATTAGTGACATGCTGTTAAGGAGTTAGACAAAAAATTGATTGCCACCCACATGATTACATTTAGAAAAGGGATGAGTCACGTTCTATGTGCAATTTTCCAAAAAAGAAAGTTTAATGATGTCCATTTTGTGTTTAATTGTGTAATCATAGAATTGTGGTTGTCTGGAACTTGGGAATAACACAGAGGAACAGCTAGACTTCTGATCCATCACAGGTCTGGTTATGTCAAAAATCAGTCTTGTCATCAGATGTGTAATAGCTAGAAAACATTCGATAACCTGAGTATTTTAACTCCAAAACAAAAACAAAAAGAAATGAGTTTAGATTATATAATGTTAAATGTTAATGTCCATGTCGACAATATTCAATCTGAATAAAAATAAAACAATATTATATATATATTATTTATTATTATTATATTATTATTTTTATTTTTATTTTATTTTTATTTTTTTTTTTTTTTTATATTAACTTTAACATGTCATTTAAGAACCAGTGTGTTTTTAGTGCAAAGAAATATCATTTAGGGATAAATGTTAATAAGACCTTTCAGTGCCTAAATAACATTTAACTGTGTCAGTAAAAAAACTTTTCAGTATCTACTTCAATAATTTCAATCAGTTATCTTGAAAACAAAATTCTTTGGGTTAGGCTATGCTGGTTCATTTGAGGTTTGAATCTCCTCTTTGTTTTATCACAGAAGCAACATCTACAAACTGAATATGTAAATGTACTGGGCATGGGATTATTTCATTTATGATTAACTTTAAAATAAACCTAAATATTTTATGAACATGATGATGATAAATATTATTATTATTAATATTATTAAAACTAAATGAAAAACTATTTGCAGTTTTAATTTTATTTTAAGAAGGTTTATACAGTTTGTCAAATTGTTATTTGAAATAAATCATAATTACTACTTTCATAACAACATATTCAACCTGGGGACCAACCAGCCATTACATAAAAAGCAGCAGACCTCTTGAAAATGAAAACATCTGAAGTGAATTAAGTGTGAGATAATAAACACAATCCGTTTCCAAGGTGATGATAATAGTCAGTAAATTTCACCAATATTTCTGGAGAACCCCATCAACTGTTTACAAAATGAAAAAGGCATGATTACAAATACCATATTTATTCAGACAAGTTTTGTTTATGGGCAGATGTCTTTAACTAAATAGGTTCAGTCACAGTTTATCTACAAATATTCACCACATGTATTTGTACATCTTCATGTTATATTGTATTACAGTAGCTGGAAATGATTCAACAGGATGTGCAAAACCATTTTTCAAATTGGTATTTTTGCAGGACTGAATAAAATATTGTTTACTTGTTGAGCTAGTAATTTAACTAAATTATTTTTTCATGACTATGTTGCTAATAGATATTTCACCAACACATTATTAACCAACTTTTTATTAGGTATACAAAAAAAAAAATTTTATATATATATATATGTATGTATATGTATGTATGTATGTATGTATGTATGTATGTATGTATGTATGTATGTACGTATGTACATATCAAAACAAATGGCAATGCATGATACAATTTCTGGTAATTATTAGAAAAAAGGTAAAATTCTGTTATTGTAATGACCAGTTATTAAATGATCCATTGAACCATCATACCCAAGACTAGTACACTAAGAATTTACCTACTTCCCTGTGTGAAAAAACATTACTTACTTAAATACTGTTTCATTATCTTTTTTTTTTTGCTTCTTCTATTGCTGCCAACTTTGACAATGGTGTTTTTATATAAAACAACCATCATATGCACGCACGCAAGCATGCATCTAACATTCACAGAAAAAAGGTAATATTATATTTTTTTATTTATAACACATCCCCTCTAATGATTCCAGCAATTAATGTTTTTCTTTATAATGAAATAATTTCATCTTGAACATTGTTATGTAACCATTATAACTGAACTCCTATTTCATAATCTTGGCTTTGATCCTAGCAAACAAAAAACCAAAATGTCTAGCAATATGTTGCAACATCATGAGCTCTGCAGTCATCTACATTTTTTTTCATTTTATCTGATACATTGCTTTAAAATCTTCAAAATGAAAAACAGAAGAAAAAACCCCACTAATATAAGAACATGCTTTTAAAATATTATGTTCCCAGAGCCATTTAATACCTCACATTTTATAACAGTTATAATTCACTCTACACAGTTTGTTATCAACACAAATGAGATACAGCTTTTTATACAGATGTATATGAAAAAAAATCTGTTTTCTTACAAAAGCCATCCATACTATCATTATTGTAATACCAAATATGGAATGTAACTCTTAAAATAGCCATAAACAAAGATATCAAATTATAATTCATTATTTATAAAAATTATAAATAAATTATTTTATATTATTTTATTTATTTTATTTATTTTATTTATTTATTTTTAGATATCCTTTACAGGATTTTGTACACAAAAGCTTGGTTATGAAGACATTCTTTAATATTACATTAAGTGATTTGTCAACAATATTAAATTAATGAATATTTAACACACTCGTCACATCTCTATATTAACAGTTATTAGGTGTCATACAACAATACAAGAAATGAAAAATGTATCCACCTTTTCAAGGGTTACTCTTACTGATTAGCAGGATTTACAACTTCTTTTTCAACAGCAAACCAGTAAATATCAGCATTATTTCACAAAACTGATCTTGTTAATCATTTTTTTTTCTTTCTAGAATTGTATTTTCTAATCTATCTTTTTGATTTATTATTATTATTATAATATATATATATATATATATATTTTTTTTTTTACTATTTTATTTGACATGACTACCATACAAGTGTTGTATTTATGAAATCACTCCAAATGACAGATGATAGTGTATGAAAATAAATCAACAGTGAATTATTGAATGCTTAATATCAACTCATAATTATTGTACATTTAATATCAACTCAGAATTATTGTACATTTAATATCAACTCATAATTATTGTACGTTTAATATCAACTCATAATTATTGTACGTTTAATATCAACTCAGAATTATTGTACGTTTAATATCCAGGTCAGCACAGTGAGCAGTGTTTAATTAGCTCATAAAGAAAATCTGACAGTATTATTACTGAGTCAAGTGGAGATAATTCCATAACAGCTGGTTTCTAATAACAAACTGATATTCAACTGTTCAACATTTTTATTTATAACCTGTCCATAATTTTGTTCTAAAGAGCAAAAGATTTATGTTTTCGCACCTCACAAAAAGTATAATATTTACAAATGTGATTTATTTATATTTATTTCAATAATCTTAATTTATTTTCGTTCTCGATTGCTTTTAAATTACATTTATATTTTATGTTAGCAGATTTACAGTCATAATAACACTTATTAAATAATAATAATAATAGAAAATACCAGTTCAAACTTGTTATGATTGTTTACATAATTCTTTAAAAAAAAAATCTGAATATATTACACAAAAATTTTTAATTTTGTGACATTTTCAAAATTAGTTTCTTAAAACAATATTAACGTAACATTCAATATTTTGTAATGGATTTTTTCCCATCAGTAATGATATCATTCAGTTTTTACTTTTTATTATCTATTTCTTTTCCTTTTCTAATGTGATAAACTAGAAGACTTTACACTTTAATGTGGAATTTGATGAAGATAATATCTTATTTCAATAACAGTCCTAATAAAAAAAGCAAAAATTAAAAAGCTTAGTCACATCTTTATCCAGCAAAAAAAAAAAAAAAAATCTTATATATTTTTTCTTTAGTATTTTTAAGTTCTTAACACCCCCTCATTCTGTAGTAAATAATTATTTTATTATTTCATATATATTTTTTATATTTATAATTGATGGTTTTTTTTTTTTTTTTTTTTTTTTTTTTTAAATAAATATGATTCAATTTTGCCATCATCATTTAATAATTTTTATTAGTAGTAGTAATATTATTTTTGGTTCTTTTTTTTTGAAATTATTTTGTTTAATTAATTATTTTATTTATTTATTTAAATTTAACTTAAATTAAATTAAATTTATTTTATCTTTAAAAATAGTTTTCATTTCTTTAAGTATTTTCCTCCCTTAACTCTGCTTGATAAAACAACATTTCACTGCTGCCCACATGTTCCACTTAGCAACAGTGAGGAAGTTTCCCATCTGAATTAAATAATCAAACATCTCAAATTGGTGTTATTAGAGTAATTAAAGTCCAAATATAGAAAACAAATAAAATCTTAAGGGTACTATCAGCTACACTGGGATCAACAGAAATGTTTTGCTACACATTGATAATTTCCCATGAGGTCTGCCAACATTAAATACCAGTCTGGTGATTCACATAATATTTACAGATTTAAATAAATTGAATAAATCGTGAATGTTTCTGTAGCATGAAATAAAATAACATGTATGTGACATTATTATCTTCAGCATTAAGGGTTATAAAGTAAAAGAATATTAGAAAGTTATAGTTTTAAAAAGCAATCTTAACATTTAACTTTATTATTACTTAAATAATAAAATACTATTTTCTGATGTTTTCACTGTTTTGTACTTAGCACATCATCAGTTTCAACTTTATTTCCAGTTTATAATTTTATTCATTCATTATTATGATTATGATTATTATTATTCATTTTTAAAAGTAAAACACAAATAAACAGGATTCAATTTGAATGTACTATATTTTGTTTGTTTTGTTTTTTAAGCAGTGTTTTCATTTTATTAATATTTTCAAACCTGAAATGAAGTTTGAATTAATTTGTAATATTTCCTCTTTGTTTTAATGTACAAATTATGTTAGCATATGATTTCATATATATTTAACAATTATTTTTATTTATAATAATAATAATAAGTCACACTGAATTGTACATCCAGCTCTTTACAATAACCAACATCTTAAATTTTAATTTAAAAAAAATAATAATAATTTTATTTATTTTATTATTATTTTTTTAATAACTGTAATTTGATCTACATCATTTCAGCTTGATACAAAAACTCAACTTATCGAGCTTTCAGTTATGATTGATTTTTTACATCACTACACATGAAGAAAAAACATTTTACAAAGACACTGGTTCTCATCAATATTTGTGTTAAATTATTTCTAAGTTTACAGACAAATCTAGAAGATCTATACTGGGAAACTTTTCACATTTTCTGACAAATGGAAATGATCATCAGTGATCAGCTGACCCTACAGGTGGCCAGTAGCTAGTCAATGAAGCTAATACAAATTTTTGTAATTTCCAAGTGCTGCAACCCTCAAGTAAATGAAGCCAGAAAGAATCTTCTTATACAGGATTAAGGAGGATTTACAGGATTAGTTTCAAGGACAGAGGCACATTTCTGAATCTCTAAAGACCAATTTTAATGACGTGTTGTAGAAAAATATAGAACTAAAAAAAAAAGAAAAGAGTTCAGTGTTTGAAATGTAGTGGTTGTAAAATACTGCAAAATATTTATTTTGTAAATTTTTAACTCATTCAGAGTTTGCAATAATACTTAATTCTATCTAAAATTACTGCTGCCAGTGCTAATAATTATATTGATACTGCTGTTGTCGCCACTCTTTCTACTGTAACTATCATTACCATCACTGTTACTACTAAATAATAAATATATATAAATATAAGACATGTAGATAAAATATATTGCTGCTACTACTACCATGACCATTAGTATCACTAACCATTACCACTAATAATCATACTAATTGTCCTGCTGCAAGTTTGAAATATATTTATTATGCATATCTTAAAATGTATTTAAAAATGATTTTTCATTTTTCAGTATGCCTTAACTAATGAATTTTTAAAATATGTAATTACACAAATTTCATTGTTCCTCAATTACAAATCACCAAAATTCCTAACAGTTATAATTTCCATCTTAATCTTAATTGTGTAATCTTTTACACACCTTAATTCTTTTATTGTATTTTCACTTTAAGAAATTTTGTTTTCAACACTTTATTTTCTTAATACTGTTAATACACACTTCTTAATATAAAAAATGTATTTGAAATTCCCAACATACCTTAATTCTGCTGGATGTATCACTTTTCACA
Source organism: Chrysomallon squamiferum (assembly GCA_012295275.1). Lineage (NCBI taxonomy): Eukaryota > Metazoa > Mollusca > Gastropoda > Neomphalida > Peltospiridae > Chrysomallon > Chrysomallon squamiferum. Next base: position 9,660,210 of record CM022665.1, on the reverse strand, counting down.
CCTGTTCAGTATCCCTTTTTAATGAACTAAATATCAAACCCTTGCAGCTGCATGACTTAACTTGATCAAACTGTTGCACTCACAACTAAAACTGACCTATCAAAACAGCTCAACACAAACACAAATTATTTTTTTCTTCTTTTCTGCTTACAACTTCCACCAAAATTATGACCTCAAAACATAATAATTCCTGGTCTTTGGACGCCTACCTGGTTATTTTCACACACGTTTCCCAAAATAACAACATTATTTCTAAATCTGGAACAGAGAGTAAAAACGCCATAGACAACAAAGCCGAAAGCCATCATGGTGATCAATATCTCTGCTAGCGATCTTCATTTTGATTTCACGAATCTTGTGATTAGTTACTATTTTCAGGAGAAGACCTTCCATTTCATGGACGAAAAATAACATCCATTTTACTAAGAATAGCTAATGACAAGATCCAGAATTAGACGCATTCCTGTACTGTATGTGTTTGTTATATGTACATCAAAAATAAACATGGTTTATTGCAAGAGTTGATTATTATAATCATCACAAAGTTTTCATTTGTGGTCAGATTACATTTTATAAATAAAATGTCACGACTTTCTTACCAAAACACCATGAACTGAGTTAATCTGCTATTTGTTGATTTTTGTTTTTATAAACTGTTATAGCTGATAATCAGAAAACATAATATTATTTTTCTTTTTTTTACATTTTTTGTTATTGTTTTGTTTCTTTGTTAGGTTGTTGGTTTATTACGACTATTATTTTTTGTTTGTTTGTTGAAGTTGTTATGTCTTTTTCCTAAAGAAAAATTGTTTACAAAACCAGAATTTAAAATCGTTTTAAAAATAGCTCCAATCATTTATCAAAGATTAGCTGTATGAACTCTTTATATAAATTACAATGGCTGATAATTAGAAAATAAAATGTGTTTTTAGCTGTTGTTTGTCTAGGTGTGGTTTTTGGGGGAGTGCTGTTTGTTTTTTTCTTGAACAAAAACTGTTCACTAACCCAGAATTAATTTTATTTTATTTTTATCACAAATCAGCTAATAACTGTTGAAATAATTACTCAAACATTTTCTGCTGGAGAAAATAAAAATATTATGAACATATATTTAAATTATTCTAACACTTACATGTGTGTGTCCAACAAATCTGAATTATTCTAACAAAGTATCGGTATTTAATTAAATATACATTCAGGAATTTATTTTCTACAGATACCTAACTTGAAAATAATGAAACATTTTACTCAGCAGACATTTTAATGACTGATGACAATGACATATTAATATACCATGCATGTGACAACCTGTAATTTAATATCTTAATGTAATGATGTAAACAAAATATATAAAATATATTATTAACTGAATTTCCTAATACATTTGAAATAATTTTAAAAAAAAAATATGTAATATTCTTTTTAAAACATTTGGCAAAATGCTAAATTACATACTGTGAAATGTTAATGAGATATTAATGCTTGAATCAATTTTTTTTTTTTCACCAGTTTTTGTATTTACCTGTTATATTATCTGCAGAATAAACAGTGCATTTATGGTTAGCTGCTTTGTGTAAAAATAATATATCTGCATCAGTAAACACCTACAGATGTATTTTTGTATTTTTTAGTACAGATATGGCAATATTGACTAGTTTGTTAAGAACAAATGAAAACAAATTTCACAGTAACTTGCTAAAATTACATGTTTAAATTCTTTATTATACCAAACTGACAGTAACTTCAGGTAACTTATTAATTTCAGTTTACTCAATATTAGTCATGAAGCACAGTATAGAAAAGAAAATAACCATCTACATCCGAGAACCAAAAACAACAACAACAAAAAAACCCCAACAACAACAACAAAAACAACAACAACAACAACAACAACAACAACAACAACAACAACAACAACAACAACAACAACAACAACAACAACAACAACAACAACAACAAACAACAACAACAACAACAACAACAACAACAACAAACAACAACAACAACAACAATAATATTAATAATAATGATCATGTCCAGCATTGTATAGTCATAAAATAATATTGTAAAATAAATCAGTGCGGAGTATGTTCACCAAAATAAATAACCCATATTCCATTTCTTTTCATCATGATTTCCCATCCCAGCACACCTGATGATGCAAACTAAAGCCAAAACAAAATAGTTCACAGTCCTTGACAGTTGGTTATTTTTAAAACAAGGCATTTCAAATATGGGAAATCAAAATGAACAATAGATTTTATGTGTTTTTTTTATCTTGCCATTATGTCAAGATATTAAATGATCAGTAGTTTCATAATATAATATATTTATCATTAGAGTTATCAAGTATTAAACTTAGTTAAGTAGAATACAGTGGTCAAACACAAGGCTTGTGTATTTAAAAAGATTAATTAAATACTCACCAATTAACAAAGATGCATAATTAATTTTAAAATGTTTTTCTGTATTCTTTTTCTGGGGGAAATTGCAAGTCTTTTTGAAAGATCTATCACTAAGCCAAGCTAGAACTGAGTGGATTTCCATCTGTACATGACACATACTAATAAAATAATAATTAAGAAAATAACAACATTAAAACCCCACAGGATGACCACATTAAAATTGACAAATGGATAGTAATGACCACATATAAATAGCAATACTGGTCAAAACAAGTTTAATTGCCTTAGCATCAGCATAACTATAGTTTGTTTTTATGGGGGAGGGGGGTTTCAGTAGTAAAATGTAAAAGAAGAATTCTTGATGTGACCTGTTCTTCACTGTGTTGCTACAGGCTAACTGGTTGGGTTCAGGTACCAGTGACATATGAAATAAATGTGGATTAATAATAAATAAAAAAAAAATATATATATATATATATATATATGTATCTCAAACATTAAAAAAATAGCTTAAAAATATTTATCAGCAGTAAATACATTTAAAATTTAAAAAATAATAATTTTTGAAACTTCAACAATTTAAAAAAAAACAAATTGGGAATCTCCTAAGGATTTATCTCAGGATGGAAACAGACTAGTTCTACCATATTCTGTTATGAAATATATCATTCCTAACTGGCTCAATATGATTACATTCCACCAAAATGCTGAAGCAATGTCACTGTACACTGACATTTCTTCAGTATCAGGTAATCTCCAGTTAATATCATTTTAGTCATAAACATCCATTAAAATACTATGTGTGAAAAAATATGAAGCTAAATATCCAATAGTTAGATTATCAATCCATTTCAGCTATCAAAAAAAAAAAAAAATCCTTAAAAATATTTGCTTAAACAGGTTTTAATAGTAATTAATACTGATAATCCAAATTTAACAAGTTATAAACATAGATTTATCAGAAAACCTCTAACAAATATTTCCACTTCTTATGGAAGTATATATATATATTCACAAGATGAAACAAATTTGAAATTGAACAAAAAAAACAAAAAACAAAAAGACATTTATAACCAGTATTGTCAGTTATCATTTGCTTAAGAATTTATTTACAAAATTTTTTATAAATACTTAAAAAAATACATTATTATCTATCATTGGATATCAGGAAAAAAAGAAAAACTAATTAATAGAGAAATTTATCAGAAAATATAATATTTTATATATAACAGAAATAATTTTTAAAAAAATACGAGTAATATATGATTGAATCAGGAAATTTCAGAAAGATTCAAATACAAAAATTTAGCATGATCCAAATGAAGAATGGAAAATTCCCAAAGCCTGGATGAAAAGATCTAAATTTGTTTGGCAGACTTTGACTAAAATATTATGTGTTTCAAAAACCATATAAACTAGTCTTCAAGTCTGTGACAAACTGGTCTATATGTGTGCTACCTCAACCACAAAAAAAGAGAGTTTACCCAAGTGTGATCAAATTAAAGAGAATTTGGCCTTGAGGCTGAGCTCAAATGTACCATTTCTTGTACTTGACACCAGCTTGACGTCAGTGAGAGGACACTAACACTCACACAAACCAATCTTGTTAAAAGCACAGCAATGTCAGAGATTTGTAAAAATTAGCTTAATAAGATATTTGTTGTTGAGTTGCAGAAACCAGTGAGAGAAAGAGAAAGAAAGAGAGAAAGACAGCAACAGAGTGTAGAGACTGTCAGAGCAAGAAAAAAAAAACCTGACAGAACATCAAAATCTGAGAGAATTAGCAAAAAAGCTCTGTTTCCAAAAGCAAAGTAGTAATTAAATTTTAATAACTTTTTGGCTTAGACTAGGCATGGCATATTCTCTCATTAGAAAGATCAATATTTATTTAATGTATTTACAAGCTTGTATGACTGAAAATTCAATTTAATACTTTACTGTTGTTGGATTGTAAAATATGAATGAACTTCAGTGTGTAAAAGGAAAAAGGAAATATCATTAAAGGAGTTATTTTAGTGAAACTAAATCCATTCATAAAAAGAAGTTGATAAAACTAAGCTTTAAATATCAGTAATCTTTAAAAATATCAATAATAGATAATTGTATCAGTTCAAAATTGTAAGTTAAATGTAGCTTAATAATCAATTTCTATTGAACAATAAAACATGAATAAATTTTTTAAAGAGTCTTGTATCGTTTTTCTTATTGTCCCTTCTTTTTTTTCTTTTTTTCTGTTTCAATGAATATATTTTTTCATTTTGGCCAGAAGTTATTTGCTTAGAGTTAAATTGTTATAAAATATTTAATAAAAATTGTCCTCAAATATCTGTCAGTTTTAGAAATATTAGTAATAATCTAATACTTCTATCAAGGGCTGATAAACATGTTACTAAATCAATGAATTTCATCAACCAGGAGAAAAACTAAATTCTCTTGAAGAAGCCATATTTCAGAATGCAAATAACTTATTAAAACTTTAAAAATATTCCATTACGAGTATCCGATTGATCAGTATAATGTAACTGAACTGAGTCAATATTGATACTTCTTATAAGGTGAAGAATGTTAGTATCATTATTTATTGATTACAACTTTCTGGACAGAAGCCTTTCAAAATCTATTTTTTTAAAAAAGTAAATCTACCCAATATTTTACTTCAGAACTTCAGTTTAAAGATGTTATCTAAAATCTAAACTTTTGAACAATCCCAAAAATATGGCATTTCTTATTTAAATTAAAATATTAAATTAAAAAAAGAATGGGAAGATAAATAATCTCAGTAACATTAATTCAGAACTGTCCATCTACTATGTGAGTATACAACACAAGAACATCTTCAGTTAGTTAGAACTGACAGTAGGTTGCAGAATCAATTCTTTATGGCACAACTTAAAGTTAAATCCCATTCTATTCAAAGCCTGTGATAAGAGTATCAAAGGCTATTATGTTCAAAAAACAAATGAATGAATAAATGAATTTTAATGATGCCCCAGCACAAAAATACAGATTGGCTATTGGTATTATTTATATTCATTATTAGCTGTCAGTAACAAATTTCTTTTAGTAAGTATAGCACTGAGGAAACTGATTTCATTTCTGATACCGACTAGCAGTAAGAACATCTAAATGTAACAAATATCTTTACTGGCTATTTCAACAGTCACACTTTTGACTTCCTCATAATTATTAATGTCAAATTTAGCAGTCATTAAATCTGGTTATAAAGAATTTCCAATGTGTTGTAATGCATTGCCATTACTCTGTTAGACTGTCTGGGTATTGTCTAACATTGTTAAAAGTTGTGTGTAAGTTCGCTATGCCCACCTTAAAGGGCACAGTGAAGGTTGAATCTGTGATACATCATGCCTAAGGCCTTTAATCAGTGACTATCAGTATCCTCCCTGTTTTTACACTAAAATGCACTAAGTCTGAGGAAGATAAAAGCTTTGTTTCATCTCTGTTAGAATTAGTCTTAACAAAAATCAATAATTTCAACAGTAGATAACAATGGTTTAGCTAAGTGACACAAAATGTACATTTGTAAAAACATCAGAACTTCACCACTGCCTCATTGTAGAAGTTGAAGAATTTATGAAATTTATGGGGAAAAGAACAACAGCAACCAAATAATAAAAATAAATAAATATGTAAAATAAATAAATAAATAAAAATTTCAATAATTTTTAAGAAAAAAAAAAGGGAAATAAAACTGCAATAATAAACAAGTGTCTTAAGACGTAACAATACTAGCAATTAGGCTATTTTCTTGTTCCAGCCTATGCCCATGACTGGTTGTCCTGTCACTGGGAAGGTCCATAAAAATATTTCTGGCTGTTATAAAAGATAGTGGCTGCAATAACATGTTCTATTTTCACTTTTTTCTTAAATTATTATTTTTTTTACTGTTTTGTTTAGTGAATTTAAAAAAAAAAATAGGACATACCATAAATTCAAGATTCTTATTAATATATCACTGACAGCAAAAGATTACAGAGACAGAATGCAGGATTTTAGAACAGAATGGATTGCCATCCTTATGGAGAATATAATTTTCAAGATCATGAGCTTCATTATAATTTAAAAAAAAAAAAAAAAGTCAAACAGCACATACAGGTTTCAGTTAACTATCAAAACTTGTAGATTATACACAACACAGTTGTGTTGTTTCCACATTTATAAAATTAACCAAATGATTTATAGAAGGTGCAGAATTTAAGAATGAAATTTGTATAATTTCAGGAATTGTTAAAAAAAATTCATGAAGGTAAAATAAATTAAAACATTACACTCACATATATGCAAGCATACACATTTCCATGTACAAACACACACACACACACATACAGACAAAAATGTACTTCTTGACTTAAGAAATATTAAGTTATTTCTGTTTAAGACGTGCAGATTACAAAATACTTTTAAACTACTGAATAATAATAAAAATGCTAAATTTTTGCTTACAAAAGTATATTAATCTATTAAATACAAATGAATAAAACTTTATGCCTGTCTGTAAACCAAAACTATACAATACAGTTGAATACAAATAAATATCCTAATATCAAATAAACATAAAAACCTATAAAAATATTGATATATCTAAAGAATTACAAATACATTTTTGACACTAAATAAGAGAAGTTCAATCCGTTTCAAAATTTAAAATATGTAGAATTTTAAGCCAATTATAAAAGTAAAAAGAGATAACAAAATTGCACCAAGTGATTGTTTTTTTAAAATTACCATTATAATTTTTATCTACTGCTGTACTTCTACTACTAATATTATCACCATAACATTATCATCATCATTATTATACAACCTACAATATTTTAAATCTTCTAACAGTAAAAACCAGCAACCACACCATTTTCAAAAACAAAAAACATGGATTGCCTCCAACCATACATTTCTTTACCTCAAATAAAGTGCTGTGGATTAAACAGAACATTTGCTCACAAAAATATGAAGTACAAACCTTCGAATGAGACAGGTGTTTGCTTTCGGTGACGTGAACTGCTTGGAGCAACAAGTCTTGTTTGATTATAGAACTGGAAGCAGTATGGCTGAGTGAAATGTGGTCGATGGATTGGAACAGTCTTTGGTCTGCCTGTGTTGTGGTGAATTGGAAAATCAGCTAGAATCTCGGCTTGGTTGGGATTTCTGTAACTCCTGAAAGAAAATAATTTTTTATTTTTTTTTTTTAAATGCATGTTATGTTAGATAATAAAAATGGAAATTTGTTTTACAAATATATTTATCTTTATGAAATACCTCAAACATGTTTTTCAGTCTTTCACTGTATGTCTATAAAATTTTTGAAAATTGATTTTACTGTCCATGAAATAAATGGTATTAATAAATTTTATGAAAATATATCTTTCCAAGTATTTCAAATATATTCAGTTCATGTAGCTACAAAATAAAATAAACCAAGGTATTAAGAAAATGTTCTTTCCACTCACAAATGAAATAGACAGTATTATTAAACTTTACAAAATATATCTTTTTAAGTACTGAAATATTGTACATGGTATACTGATGCTTTTAGTTAACAGTATTTTTTTTTAGTTATGGAATACTGTTCACAGTATTGTCATGTCTTTTGTTAACAGTAGGTGTTTCACGGTATGGTGATGAGTAGTGTTCACGGTATAGTCATGAGTAGTGTTCACAGTATAGTCAGGAGTAGTGTTCACGGTATGGTCATGAGTAGTGTTCACAGTATGGTCATGAGTAGTGTTCACAGTATAGTCATGAGTAGTGTTCACGGTATGGTCATGAGTAGTGTTCACGGTATGGTCATGAGTAGTGTTCACGGTATAGTCATGAGCAGTGTTCACGGTATAGTCATGAGTAGTGTTCACTGTATGGTGATGAGTAGTGTTCACGGTATAGTCATGAGCAGTGTTCACGGTATGGTCATGAGCAGTGTTCACGGTATGGTGATGAGTAGTGTTCACGGTATAGTCAGGAGTAGTGTTCACGGTATGGTGATGAGTAGTGTTCACGGTATAGTCAGGAGTAGTGTTCACGGTATGGTGATGAGTAGTGTTCACGGTATAGTCAGGAGTAGTGTTCACGGTATGGTGATGAGTAGTGTTCACGGTATAGTCATGAGTAGTGTTCACGGTATGGTCATGAGTAGAGTCATATTTCGATAACAAAACAAACCAAATTGTTAATATAATTTTCTTTACATCTGTCTAATTACTAATAAGATAACCTATGGTATTAATACATCAGCTGCTGTGAATTAAACACAGGTCTGCCTACATCATCTTTGTTTGTTAAAAAGTAATTAACAAAAATTAATCATGTACTAGCTACCAACGGAAAGGTTAAAACTAACATCTCTTATAACTGCAGATGACAAAAAGAAGTTTCCTTGTTGTACAGACTCTTGTTATGTTATATACTAGCAATATTTTGAATACTGAAATACTGTACACAGCATGGATTTAATATAGAAAAATGAATATTTTAAAATTTATAGCATTATACATGTATATTATTAGGCACATACTTTTGGACTGTTTCAGTGCTAAAATCTTGTAAACAGAAAAACATGGCCACTAGCTGTCTCTTCAATACATAAACAACTCAAAATCACAAATCACAATATTTCTTCAAGTTGCGAAATTCCATTAAGCTGTTTATGACACTGTGCAATCAGAAAATGACATTTATTTCCTGAAGATATTTGTGTTACATAATGATTATATGTAATCTTTGAAACAAATACTGTACTAGCAGATCAATAGATCAGAGTATCATGTTGTTTACTATTGCAGTTAGCATGCTCATTTTATTTACATAAACCTTCAGATAGTTTACTGCTTCATTAATTCCAATGAAAATGTAATTACAAATGTATAAAGAGAGTAATATTTAAATACTAAATATAAACTGATATTTAAAAGTTTTATGCTTTATGAAAACAAATGGCTGAAGATGTCAAATTTTTTAATTTTAACTGAAAATACATCAGATTCATATTTGTAAAAATAAGAATAAAAACAACAACAACAACAACCACACACACACACACACACACAAAGCCATGAAATGCAGTAATTAAAATATAGTCAAAAAATTATAGAAAAATTAATTCAGTGAATTTGGTTTCAGTACACTGACTTTAAAAATAAAAAAATAAAACAGCATTGTGCTAATTTCATTTAAATATTACAAAAATATTCTGTTAGCAATTTGCACTAACATACTGAAAGGAAAGTCAATGCTTTTGTTGTCAGAACTACACTAAATCAAATTATAAATGAATATTTGCTTTGTCACTATCACCAACACTTCACATTTGTAAAAGACCTGATCAGCAGACTTTATAAAGTACACTACAGTTCTACACCCATCAGGATGAAGCTGATGTTGAATGGAACTCTACAGAGATTGTATTCATTACGTGTTGGTAAGACAAGCACTACAATTGACCTGGCCAGGGGATCAATCCTCAACAGTACTTCTATTAGGTTACTGAAATAAACATCCAAGCCATTGCTTGTGCTTTCACTAGGTTCTATCCTATTTCAACCAGTGCTCCTTAACTGTTTATCAAAGGACTGCGAAACTTCACCATGAGTTATATAGGAAGATGTTTAGTAGATTCAGCAGTTAGTGTATCTAGTGTGGTAGTTAAAGAAGATGTCATCAAATAAATCAATTTTATATTTGTGACACATACACATACATTCACACACACTCAGACACACATGCAGACACACATGCATGTACACATGCACACCCACACCCACACCCCCACACACACACACACAGCCCATACACAAAAACATTTCTACAAAAATAAAATGACCCACTTGATGCAAGTAGTTGATGCCAGAGACTGAAACTACACCTGTTACTGGCAGCAAAGGGAAAACAGTTTTTTCAATTTCACCTTTGTGTACTAAGTCTAAAGCAGATTCATCTAATAATCTGCAATATGTAACAAAAAAAATATAATATTATTTAAAATACAAAAGAGAAAATTAAAAATAGACATACCAGAAATTTAAAAAAAAATGAAACAAAGTTTTAAAATATACATACCAGACTTTTTTAAAAAATACATCAGAAGGATAAAGACAAAAATAGCAATCAAAAATTATTTCTAAATTTTGTTTGACTTCATCTTCTAAATTAAAAGGTGACAACTGTATATTGATTGTTAGAGATTATAATTAGTAATAGGAAGCAAGATGTGTACCAGTCATTATGACTGACATGACTTGTAGTACTGGACTAATGCTGTTAGTTTAATTATTCCTGCAGGACAAATCAGTCACAAATAACAAATCCAATTTGTCACCTATTTGTAAATAGTGTAACGGTAATTCCTAAAAAAAAATCAAAAAAAAAAAAAATCATCATATAATGCTCAAAAATTGGATTAAAAATAGGTAATAACTTTTGTACTCAATTAATAATTATAATTATTGACAATCAAAAAAAAAAAAAAAATGAAAAAAAAAAAATGAAAATGCTTTATTATAATTTACATTTAATACTTTAAAAAAGAGAAAAAACAAACATTTCTCACAACAAATTTTTCAACACCAGTAAGTTATTTTCAAGCTAGATTTTAAATTATTTACTACTATATGTGACCAGGGATTAAGTAGCATTTTAAAAATATTAAGTAATTCTAATATTCATGTTCCTTTTACTTCAAGTTTCACTGTGTTACCATTACCAACTGCATAACTTATGTTGTTACACAGACACACTTAGCTGGATATTAATAATAATGGAGAATTTTAAGCTTGTCTTTTTCAATCTGGGTTTTGATAAAGTTCTTTAAAGCCTCTTTAGCATTATAAAAAATGTTTTCTCTCTTGGAATCATTAGGTAAGATTTTTTTTCTATAAAAATCTCGAAATCAAAAAATTGTGATTCCGTGATGTTTTTCAATGTCGGCTTGACAGTCGGTATAGTTACATAATTCCTGATTCAGTGTGCAGGGTAATTAATGCTCTCAGTCATTCGCCATTTTCCCTCAAGTTATGGTTCATGTCTGAGTAATTACTACTTTTCACTGACATCACTGCGTTATGTAAGCTATCCCAACGTGCAGTGCATTACAGCCATTTTTGCCCCTAGTTGATTGTGATGGCAAACAATGCACCAGCTCACAAGTTCATGACATTTGTGAACGTTTTTTCCCCACAGAGATACTGCATTTATAATTAGCTAATTAGCAAAACTGTAATTATAATCAAGTTTATTATCAGTAATTCTGAACAAAGTAATTCCACCATATCTAAGCATAGTCTTTGTCATTCTAGGTCTTTATTCTTAATGTGTTGAGCAGAACCAATTAGTGTATTGGACTGGTGTATTCCTCTTGACCAACTGCGTAATATCCTCTGTATTTCTTTTGTCAAGTTAGTTTATTGGCCTGGTGCATTTCTTTTAACCAGTTAGTTCAAGATAGGAGATGGCATTAAAAATCTTTTTATCAGTATTATGGGTAATGATTGGTTTCTAAATTATAATGCAGTAACATATCAGCAGTTCACCACCCAAATCAGTTCTGGGTAGGAGTTAGTATTTGCATTAATCCCTCACTCCACCAAAAAAATCTCATCACCATTAAAAAAAGAAGGCTAATGGTATTAAATCACTATACCAGCATTACAGAGATAAACAACACTTTTATACCATCTTTCAGCCATAACAATTTCCTTCTTTTTTTTTTCTTTTTTGTTTTAAAAACTAAAGCCAATTTTTTCTGTTTTTATGAACTAAAGCCAGTTTTAGATTTCATCTTTATTATTTATGAGATGAATCCCAAACAGACAGAAAGATGAAACCATTTTGTTTTTTTGTCTTAAATATACCTGTCATTAAATGAAGCCTGTGTGGTCTCTATAATGTACAGTTAATGTCACAAGTGTAGGCTTTCTCATGTTATAAATAATATATATATGTAACAGTCTTAGTCTTGGAAATTAATATTTGTCAAGACTGACAATGAAAGAATGAATAAATAAATGAATGAATGTTTATTGTTCTCTCAACACATTTGTTAGAACTTTTGTTTAATATATCTCAAAACATTTATATGAATGGCTATCAGGTGTCAAAGAGCCATTTTTAAAACTATGATATGATAGAAGAAACTTACCGATTTGCAGTAAGTAATCTTTTATATTCACTTCTCAAAGACAAGAAAACGTAGTGGATCCCGATCAGTCATTGCACAAAGGTATAATGGTTAGAATGGGAAATAGATGAACTAGTTGGTTATAGATAATGGAATGGCTAAAGCAACTTAAAATTATTTGAAAATGTTATCTCAGGATATATTAACTTGATTACATTTTGTATAGTACAGAGAATGTAGATTCATGCAATTAATTAATGACCTAAGAAACATTTTTACTTATTACAATTTAATTAAATTACATCTGAATTATCAAACAAAAATGAATGAATAGATAAATCACCTCAGTAATTTTCTGTCAGCAGCTACTAAGTATAGAAATCTTTATACAAGGAAGACAGGTTATTCTACACAGCAAGGTATCTTTTATCTATATATATATATATATATATACACATTTCCTCCAGAAGAAAATACATACAAGCCTCTAACCAAACAAGTGTAGACACAGCTGAAATGATATGATTTCATATTTTTCAACTCGGCTGTTTGGTTTTATAATCAGATCAAATGATTTAATTATTCCCTAAGATATCAGTCAGATTCTATATTTGAATAACATTTTTTTAAAAATCAGCAAACATTTTAATATCATCTTAAACTGTTTTTAAATGATGAATTTTCCTTCACTAACAGTGGCATGATTTTAACACAAAAGTTGAAATGATGCAGTCCAATTTATGTAATTTTTTCCAGAAATAACAATCTAAAAATATTTCAGATTACGAGTTAAGTCTTCTTAGTTCTGTCATAAATGATTATGTTCCATTTACTTTCTGGTATCTTGTTTTGCAACATCTGTTTGCTTTCTTTGCTTAGTAATTGGTTTAGAATGCCAAGTGTGTACAACAGTCTTAAAGAACTCAAGCCCGTAACTCTCATTTTGAAGCCTTTTCAAGCCTCTTGTTTACTCCCTTCTTACACTGGAGAGTCAGGTCACACAATTAAAGAAAAGCTTTGTACCCTTTTCTGAAATTGCCAGGAAATGTCAAATGAATTTCAGCACAATACTGTAAGCTGTCTTTTGTGAAGGACTGTAGTCAATTTTCCCATTTGCTGAATTACAAGAGATCTTCCATATAGCACGGTGATTCAATCCAATTTGGCAAAGAGTGAATTAACTACTGCAAGAATGGAGACTATCTGCTGGAAGTACTTCTTTAGTGATTGCAATGACTTTTAGGTACATGTTAGAAGTGCAATGTCTTTATTTACAATACATGTTTGAACTACTTCATATTATGACCGTTGTTTAAAGCAAAGGTATTTATGTACTTCAGAAGTACTTCATGTACATATGTCTTCACAAAACAGTACAATAGAGATCAGAAGTATTTCTTCAATGATTATGGTCTAAATCAATTACATTCATATACAGTATGTTAGAAGTACTTCATGACTTGTCTAAAGTAATGGTATTTTTTGGGTACAATACATCCTAGAAATACTTCATGATATTCATATATAATACTAGAAGTAAAACATCTTTGACTGTGCCATGAAGTTTTGACATTCATATATAATAAATACATTTATCCATGACTGCATCAAGAAAGTAGCTATCTCTTGCCAAAAGCAAATAAATTTTTAACTTTTTTTTTTTAAATCAAGATATGAATTAGATAAACAATATAGGAAACTGGTTTTCTCCATGTCTGTAACTTAAAGAGAATTCACTGATTGTCATCAAAAACAAAAATCATGCTACACAAATATTATACATGTTTTTTTTTGGGTTTTTTTAAGTTAACTTGTAAAGAATATGTTACTTGGAAAATAAGTAATTCTGGATCCAGTGCTCTAAGATAAAATGAAATAAAAAATGAAATACAAAATCAAATGAAACAAGCTAAAAATAATAAAATAAAAACAACAAAAAATTAGATTTAAAAAAAATGTATTTAAAAAAAAAAGAAATGAAATTAAATAAAAATAAACAAGTGGATAAGTAAAGAAAATAATAATCCACTATAACTATAATTTAAAAAAACCCTAAAAGGTTTAATAAAAAAAAATATATTTTAAAAAAGATGCATAAATAACATTAAAAAAATATTCAAATAAAATAAAAAGATAAATAAAAAAATATATTTAAAAAATATTCAAATATTGAACTAATACAAAAAAAAACACCTAAAAAATGCATAAAATATTCCATTAAAAGAAATATGTCTATATAGAAATAGATAAATATAAACAAATAAGTGAAAATAAATAAAATAACAAATAAGTAATAATAATGCAATGAATTTAAAAAAACAAGAAATAAACAGATACAATTTTTTTTTTTTTTAAATTAAATGAAAAAAGATAAATAAATGAAGGAATAAATGGATAAATATAATAATTTTTAAAATTATGTTAAAAAATACAAGACAAAAAAAAAAAAAAAAAATAAGTAAATAAATAATTCACTAAATAACATACTTCCCAAGAATTTGACAGAAGAATGTACGGTATGAGAAACAATTAACACACCTAGCTCTCTCTCCTATTTCGACATCTAAAGATAAATGGAGAAGAAACAAGAAATAACAAACACATTTTCTTTGACTTACTATCAGAGCAGCAGTTTAATAATAACACCAATTTCCTGCACCTTCTAGCAGAAAGAAAATGCATTCCAGCCATGGGGAAACCTTTGATTTTCAGCCTGATATCATCATACATGCATGTTATCACACTAAGTAACTGTACACACACCAGTTTCCCTTTTACCTGATTAGATCAAAGGTGAGGCAGGTAATAAAAGAATAAATGCCAAAAATATGCACAATACAACCAGTATCATGTCTGTCTTGTGTTGTGAGTTGTGAGCATGTAGAGAAATCAATAAAAAAAAAAAAAAAAGAGATAGATTTAGACAAATTATTTTAAGCACATGTAAAGTATAGAAAGAAAAAGTAACAACAACAACAATAATAATAATAATAATAATAATAAAATAAAATAATAATAAATAAATAAATGTAGTAGACAAATTCATGTAGTTATATGGATTAAATAAAAAAATAAAAAAATAAATCAGGTAAATTTAGAAAAATACAAGTTGGTTAAATAAAAGAAGAAGAAAAAAGATTTAGATAGAGGTTTAAGATAAGAAAAACAACAAGAAACAAGTAGATTTAAACAAATTATGTAGGTACATGTATTAGATAGAAGACAAAACATAAAAAAAAAAAAAAAAAAAAAAAAGAAAACAATAAAAGACAGAATCAAAAAACAAACAACAAACAGCAAGTATAAGATAGTAAATTAAACATTAATGCAACAAAAATAACAAAAATAAAATAAAATATATCCAAAGGTATACCAAGCAGGATTTGATCTTATGACCTAGCATGCTTTAAGGCTGAACTTTTATCAAGTAACAGCTTGTGGTAAAAAACAAAAACAAGATTTATTAACTAAATGTATATGTTATTCAAACGGTTTGACAGCCGGACACAAATCTTTAAAGTATCATGAAACAGCTGGATATGACACATGTCCTAAGCAGTGATGATGAAGGTATACAATGACTGATGAATGCTAAGATTTAATTTCATTATTTTACAGTTTATTTGAGTGGGTGACTAATCCATAAATTCTGCAGCTGCCACATATCTACGTATCTATGTTTTAAGTCAGTGTTAGCATAAATTCCAAAAATAGTTTTCCTTGACTGTTAACATATCAATAAAACATGCACACTGCAATAAAAAAAATGTGCTCACATGCAGATTTTATCCAAGGGACTTTTAGGAATGAAGTTTATCATATAGATATATATAGTTTCTTATAAACTGTAGTGTGCATCTGGAATATAATACTAAATATTTTTCTTAAAGGATTTCAAATGGTTAATTTTCGTTAAATTTTTGTAAAAAAAATTTTTTATAAAACTATTATTATTTTTAATTTGGTATAATGGTGAAATATAAATGCAAAATAGACAGTCTTTATAGAGAAAAAAAGAATCAGTCAATTAAATATAGTAAGCACCACAATTTTGTCACATCCTGACAGAGGTGCACATGCATACAGACTGACAGATAGCATAGGTAGGTTTATAAATTAAATAAGGGGCTGAAATATTATCTGCTGTGAGATGAAGTGGATCAAAATCCAGTTGAACAGCACTAAAAATAAATTAAAACCAATGAAATCATGTAATCATGTTTTCTCCTTGATAAGCATGCTTAAAATATTTTTTTTTAAATAAATGTTAATCACTAAAACTAATTAAATCTGTGGGGTAAAAAAGAAAAGGAAAAAAAAAAATTTCATTTTGTTTCTAAAAACAATAATCAATTAACAATATCAGTTTAAAAAAATAAATAAATAAAATAGATTAAAATAAAAACCTCTTAAAATTGTTTTCATTACCATTTTACTATTCATTCAATTTATAAATTAGCCTTGCAAAATCCATCTTGCTGTATGGAAGAATTTCTAACATTTTAATATTTATTTTTCTATTATTACTGTTAATATTATTTAACTCTTTATTTATTTATTTATTTATTTATTACTGATTTATTAAACTACCCAGAAATCCTAACAACTCTGTAAAACACTTCTTTTTTTAATTAAAATATAAAACTGCCAACACAATATTGAAAGAAAGAAAAAAGTTTTTCATTACCACTCTCACCTGTGTGGTGTGGAAGTTTCAAGAACAATGAAAAAACAATCAAGAGCTGTCTGAAAATAACACTTGTTACAAGATTAGCAGTGATCAGGTCAGGTGTTCTGTGTGAGTATGTGTTTCATTCACCCACAGAGCTTCACCATTGTTCAGCCCTGAACCAGTATCATGATCTTCCTGAGCTCTGAGGTAAACACAAAAAACCCATGCTTTTGAATCAAGCCTTGCAAATGATTGTGCTTCCATTAAAATGAGTGAAATTTGAAATTTAAAATATATGTATATATGTTAAATAAACAAAACAAAAAAAGCAAAACAGGACCACTGTTCTGCATGAAAAAGATTATTATTTCTATGGAGCCATTAATTGTTGTTTTTTTTGTGGTTTTCTTTTTAATTTCAAGGAATGTTTTACAACCATAAATAACAAGCTTTAAAAATAAATATATGTTTTAGAATTTAACTGTCATTATTTATGATTTTTGAAGTTAAAGTTTGTTTATTTGTAAAGATACTAAAACACAGCTGATTAATTGTCAAATACAAATCATCTGGATAGTCTAATATTGGTTTTCAGTAGGAATTAACTACATTTTTCAAGTATTGGCAAAAAAATCTTATTACATGTAGCTTTTACCAGCACAAAAACACATTATAATTAAACTTGTAGAAATGGGCTGAATGTGAAAGGGGTGCAACGAAAGTTGAAGATTTCAGTTCCTTGATAATATTAAAGATGTTTAATTCTATGGCAGTATTAAAACTTAAGAAAGAAAGGAAAAGTTTGTGACTTCACCATTTTAAACTACCACCATAAATCCTAAATTGAACATCATATTATTTTTAAATGTATACAAGTTTTACTAGTGGAAAGGGTATCAATCATAATTTCAGCTGACAAAAGGGGGCCATTATTCATCAAATGAGCTTTAATTTAGCATGAAATAGCTGTATCCAATATAAATCAGATATCAAATATCATGCAGAATGATCAATAAGTTCTTCATGATAATGAAAATAATAATACAAAGAGATGAGGTGTCCAGACATACATAATTCACAACAGTCTGCCGCGATTAACACATTAAAAAAAAAAAAAAAAAGGTTCTCTCCATTTCTTCATCATCTCTTAAAGCAAGAGACACTTTGGTACAGAACAAACAATAAAGCTGTTGCTAAAAATGTCTCAGACACTTATCATCATTTTGATGTTGTGTCAATCAGAACAGCTGAGCTGTAGACATGAAGAATTTTATTGCATTCAAATTAGCAACACTGTCTGACAAACTGGTCAATAAATACATCATCCTTTTTATAGATCAGCTAAGTTACTTAAGGCTGTATGCATTTAGGAACCATTATTAGAACATATTTTTTATATTTCACTAAGAA
Source organism: Chrysomallon squamiferum (assembly GCA_012295275.1). Classification (NCBI taxonomy): domain Eukaryota; kingdom Metazoa; phylum Mollusca; class Gastropoda; order Neomphalida; family Peltospiridae; genus Chrysomallon; species Chrysomallon squamiferum. The sequence continues at coordinate 9,641,600 of CM022665.1, read as the reverse complement.
GATTTATGAAATTCTCTGATTGTTAAAAAATATAATCACCTTTTGAAGTCTACAAATTAGATTTGTTTTAAATCTAGTATTATATATAATAATAATAATAATCTATCTCTCTCTCTCTCTCTCTCTCTCTCTCTCTCTCTCTCTCTCTCTCTCTCTCTCTCTCTCTCTCTCTCTCTCTTCTCTTTAGTTTTTGTTCTGAATATATTTGTAAATATGTCTCTAAAAAAATGGAGGGAAAAAAAAAGAAAAAAGATAAGCCTTATCTTATCTTTTCACTTTTGTCTGTACTATAAGATTATTATTCCAAATAAAAAACAGTTCTAAATAATTAAGAAGATATAATTCTGTATTGTATATTTTTTATTTAGAGAAGAAAAAAGAAAAAACCTGAGTTTTAAAATTCCGTAATAACTTGTCTAAATCTAATAATATACTGACAATAGTGATGTATCAGAACCATTTTTTTTTTGTAGCTTGATATATATATAAAAGATTAAATTCCTTGAATATAATTATGTATGTTTCACAAATTAACTTTCAGTACTGGAAAAAAACTTGTTAGTACAGGGTAAAAAAATCATGTCAATCAGTCTTTTTACTCATGTTTCAGACAAGTATAAACCCAGTATTATTATTATTATTATTATTATGATTATTATTATTATTACCAGAAACAAAAATAGTAAAAACCATAAGACAATAAATGCAAGGAAGCAAAAACCTAAAATACACTAAATGTTATTTTTCTAGTATTCTCTATCTCGGTTAATTAATATACCAGATTTTCAGCAGCTGATTTTGGAAACCAGCAATTTTTGTAACAGGCTTTGAAATCATTTACTGAATTCCCCTAAAAAATCTGCTAAACCAAAACAGTTTTAGAATGAGATCAATTCTCATTAAACTAAAACAATTCTAGATCTGGGCCAGTGTTTGTTAAACCAAAACAATTCTAGGAGCAGACTAGATAAACACAATCTAGTTTTAGTCCAATGCTCATTAAAACCAAAACAATTCTAGAATAAGGCCATTGCCTATACAACCAGACTATTTTTAATACAAGACAATTAAAAACAAAACAATTCTAGAATGAAACCAGTGTCTGTAAAATCAAAATAATTCTGGAATAAGAATAGTGCCTGTAAGATCAAAACAGTTCTAGAAAGAGACTGAAGTTTTCTTATTTCATTCACATGAAACATCTTGAAAGAAAGTCTTAAATAATTAATTTATGAGAAGCTAAAGTAATCACTACCATTCTTGTAACTAGATGTATTGATTTTCCTTTTTGTTTCTGATTTGTTGTCTTAGTTGGAGTGTTTATAACAATTAGTTCTCATTAGATTCTGCTCAAGTATTAAGGGATAGCGACTCACAAAAGAAAGGCAGTGTAAGAATTTATGTGACCGTGCATATCAAATCAGGGATTAAGTCACATTTTGGCAGCACTGGATAACGCAGATATTCATATTCCTTATGTCTTAATTTTCAGTTTGATTCCACTCCCATTTCCATATCTTGACTGGTTGCAAAAACACGTCAACTTAAATATCAGCAATTATGACTTTTCCAATAAGTATTCACAAAATATTTTCAGAATCATCTTTAGCTTTATGGGGAATTAATTTTTCGTGGAGAAGGTTTTTATTTTTTTTTGGCTGGAGTAATTAGTAAAGCATTCATGTAGGCTTTTCTCTAAAAAATCAAAAATATTGTCACAACATGATATTTTACTGTGATTTAACACTTTGTTTGACATGAAGAGTCACATATTTCTGTTATCTTTTTACTTGTAAAGTTTTGCACATATTGGTCTTAAGACTGATGACTAACCATAACACTGCAGCAGCAGGTTGTGTATAACCTTGTCAACTCTGTCTGGGACCAGGACCATTATGTCTTAGTTAACTCATTATCTTAATTCTCTGTCTAGTCTAGGCTTTTCATAGTAATATATTCGCAGACAAATTGCTTTAAAAGTCGGTACATCTTCCTAGTGTATTTTTTTCTCATCGCGTATTAAAATGTTATAAAGAAGTATTTTTCAGGTAAAATTCATTACCAGTAATAAATATATATAGATACATATACACAAACACACACACACACATATATATAAATATATACACATACATAAATACAAATATATATACACACAGTTATACATATATACACAAACACACACACATACACACTCACACACATAAATACACAAATGTATATATACACAGAGATGATCATAGGCAAAGAAGTTTTGTGTGTGTGTGTGTGTATTTTGTTGTCAAGTATACACATATGGTTAATTTAAAACCACTGCCAAGTAACAGCAATTGGTTATAACATAGTACCTCCAGGTGTTGGCCCCACACCTGTAGAACAGTTATTTCACTGCTATAAACATTTTCAGAATGCTTGTAGCAGTAAGTTTACATCACTTCTCATTTTACCTTAGATTACAGGCATCCAGAGGCTGAAGAGGATCCCAGCTAAATAAACAATGCTGGAAAAATATTGGGGAAATGTGTACTGACTCCTATAGAAATAACTTAACTAACAGTACCTACAGATATTATTGCCTGAACTCAGCAATAGCTTCTTTATATATATATATATTACTTTATTACCTGGACTAAGCAATAACTCCTCTATATATTACTTCACTGCCAGAAATGAGCAATATTTTCTTTTTATTACTTTATTACCTGGACTGAGCAATGGGTCCTGTGCATATTAATTTATTACCTGGTCTTGGTAACATGTCCTGTACATATTACTTCATTACCTGGACTTGGCAACAGCTACCATAGACAGTACTTTATTATCACATCTTGAGTAATGGGTTCGCTAAATACTACTTCACTGCCTAGACAGAGTAATGGTTATATGTATGTTACAATAAAATAAAGACTTGGTTGTGGGGGTCCTAAAGATAATACCTCATTACTTAGACTGAGTTACAAGTCCTATAGATTTTATTTCATTACACAAGTCTTAAAATATTACCTGTACTATAAATTCTAAAATATTGCCTGGACTAAGCAGTGGGTCCTGGTGGCAGTATTCCACTATAGAAGTCCTGTAGATATGATTTTACTGTTACTACAGGGCAGTGATCCTATAGACACTACTTTACTACCTGCTGTCTACCTGCTTGTGCAAGTGGCAATTAGGAAGTAAAGATAGGTTAATTACGTGTAATTAAGGAAAAAAGAAGTTATTTTATGGTTTTTTAATATGCTGCCACCAACTGGCATGTTATGATAACGAACATATTTGAAACATGTAATTGCAATTTCAGATGTGTGTAGAATGCAAGCTGAAATGTTGATATAGGTGTGGACACTTTACAGCTGATGTATGTTTTAATACTTATAGATATAATATATGTATTTTAATCGATAAAAACATATGTGATGAAACAGAGAGAGACAGAGAGAATGAGAGAGGGTTAGTGTTAAGGTTGGGTAGGCAAGCACCTCTTTTTTTCATGAAATATAAACACCAACATTTTTTTTTGTAACTGCAATAAGAATTAGAATCTAAACAAATACATGGGCATGTATGTATGAACTATGTAAAAAAAAAAAGAAAAAAAAAAAAAAAAGAAATTAAAATCATACAATATCCTGTAATTGCAATCTACCATGAAATTGTCACTGATTATTAGAATCTAAATAGTTACTGGGTTGGAAAGTTCATAGCATTTTTCAATAGGTGTCATTTGAGCACCTGATTTCATTTCACACATCACTGAAATATTTGACATGTATACATATTGAGAAAGGTAAACTAAACGATAAACATGTGGTTGAATAAATCTTTGTATAAATATCTAAATAATGTTTGAACACAATACATGAGCACATATGTAGGAATTATGAAGAAAAAACACCCTATACAATATATCTTGTATTTGCAATCTACCATGAAATCATCATTGATTACTAAAACCTGTGACAAATTTGAACCTTGGTGTCAGAATCATTAACATGGCAACACAATATTTTTTTTTTCTTTTTCTCCAGGCCATGATTCCTTCTGATCTGTCACTGGTCATTGATTTTTCTGCCACTCTGAAATGTTTTCTTAAAAATAATTAACAGATGAAGAGGTGGGTTGAAAAGTGTGAGTGTAGGTGAGTAAAAATGTTTGTGTGATTTGTGTATGAAAATATGTGTTTGCTGAACGTGTGTGTAAACACTCACGTGTGTCTGTGTGTGTATGTCAGTGTACAGGCACCTGAATCTGTGAATAGTTGTGTGTGTGTGTGTGTGTCTGCATTTATCTGCATTTGTGTTTTTGCATTAAATGACTTGTCTGATGTGAGATTATTGCCCACTGATATCTTTTTCTGTTGATGATGATGACGATGATGATGATAATAATAATAATAATAACAAAAGCACACACATTCTTAAAACAATCCATACATACACACATACAAACTTACAGGTGCATACAGGTACAAAAAAGTTATCCCAAAGTTTAAGCTATATGGATACATAAAATGGATGAACAACAGTACACAAAGACAATGGAGAAACGTGTACAGTTGAATTTTCATCACTTAAATATATAGTTTCAAATTAAAACAAGCTTTTTCTTTTGCCCATTTTCTGCAGGTGGTCTTCATTAACACCTTGTTGAATGGTATAAACAAGGGCTGATATATAAATTATCTACATATTATTTATACTTGTGTATCAATCTGAGTAGATTAATTCTTGAGTTACAAAAACTGCAGCTGACTTGCTTTACTCATACATGAAATCAATGGGAGTATGGCTAGAATATACAACATACCTTATCTTTATATAAACCAAAGTTGTTGTTTTTTTCATTTATAATGAAGTTTGTTTCAGGAAAATTATATGTATCATAATAATGGCTGCCATTATTTATTTTTCTACACTGGCTAATTGTTATGGAGTTCATATATGCTGTACTGTGTCTTAGTGACAGCTCAATCAATAAATATATCTTGTAAGAATAATTATTTAATTAAAAATAAACAAAATAAATCAGTAAAATTTAACACATTTTCATCATCATTTTTATTTATTTAAAAATATATAAAAATAAAATAGATTTTTACTATATTAAAATCATATTCATTAGCATTTTCATTAATTTAAAAAAAAAAAAAATAATAATAAAAAAACATGGTTTTTACTGAATTTTCCATATTAAATACATTTTGAAGTATTTTATTAAAAAAAAATTTTTTTTAAATAAAAAATGGACTTTACTAAATATTCTGTATTAATACATTTTCATCAGCATTTTCACATACTTGTTTTACCAGCATTAAAAAAAAAAATTAAAATTAAAACTGAATTTTACTAAATGTTCCTTATTCAAAAGCATTTTCATCATCATATTCATATATTATACCTATATTCTTTTTCTTATTTTTTAAAAAGTAAAATTTTACTGAATGTTCCATATTAATATATTTTTATAAACATTTTCATACATTTTACTAGCATGCATTCTCTTGAGAAAAAAAAAAAAAAAAAAAAGTGTTTTAACTTAATTTTCCATATTAATATCAACATTTACCAGCATTCTTTTAAAAACAAAATCAAACAATATTTTAACTGAATGTTCTATATTTAGAGAATACTGCCACAAATAACAGGACTTTTTGTTACTCTTGTTTAGTTTTTTGAATAATAAGAACTGTCTTTAAAAACAAAAACAAATCTCTTATCTTCCTGCCGTTAACCTATTTCTTATTGTCATGCCTGATTATTTCTGTCAGGTTATTCTTGGTGTTCTGTTAGCTAAATTTAGATTATATCTATTTCTCACCTGCTGATTACAATTATGAAGTCAAAAAGTAGGTTATATTGCACATAATTAGATCTTTACCTGTTTTTATATATATATATATATCTGTCTGTCTCTCTCTCTCTCAGTACCAAAAACCACACACATATACAAACACATCAGTATGTATGAGTCTGTGTATGTGTGTATGTAGGAGTGTATGTATGTATGCATGCCTATGGAGGTGTGTGTATATGTGTATGTGTGTGTGTGTGTGTGTGTGTGTGTGTGTGTGTGTGTGTGTGTGTATGTATGTATGTATGGATGTATGGGTCTGAAGATGTGTCTCTGTGTGTGTGTGTCTGAATGAATGAATCCATATATTAGTCAGAAAATAAACTAATATTTGTTATTCAATTATCATTGCATATTTTTAAAAAAAAGATAATAAGTATTTCTTTTATTCTTTCTGTCACTTCCCTTTTTATTTATATTATTTTTTTAAAAACTATTGATTATTTTTTAACCTTGAAAAGCTTGACAGAATGTTATATAAAAGTGCACACACACACAAGGAGAGCTGAATGCTTTTATAGAAATCAGTTTTAAAAATATACTTTTAAAAGAAAACAGAAAATAAGGTATTATTCAATTATTTTTAAAAGTACATTCATCTTTTGTGTGCCAGATTTAGCAAACAAAAGGTAAGTAACAATATGATGATAAATATATGAATGAATGAAGTATCAATGAAAGTTTTATACAAAAGCATTTTTTTTTAATTACAAAAAAAAAAAGAATTACATTTATTGGAAACATCAGTTAAAAACACAAGTAAACATTAATGTTTAATAACAGCCAAGAATTAAGACATAGTTCATCTGTTTTTAGTTGTCAAAGAAAGATATGTGAATGAAAGTGATGATCAATATTCATAAAAAATTCAAAAGCTAAATTAAAATGTAACGTAAAATCCAAACACAAAGGAATGTATGTTGTATACAGTATTTTACAAATGGTAAATTTCACTTAAGACAATGAAAGATGTATAATAAAATACACATATCATCAAATCAGCTAGGTGAAGGAATAAAGAAAGAACTGTTTTTTTTAGTTTTCTCTTTTGTGACAACATACCAATAGTTTAAGAATGTACAGAAAACAAGAGAGAAAACCTGTTAAATATGATCAACATTTATATATTTATGTATTTATACATTTATGTATTTGTTATTATCATTGTGTTATTATTATTATTATTATTATTTTTACCTTTGTAATAATGCTTTATTATCAGTTTTATTTGTAAGAGTAATGTGAACAATAGATTAAATGATGACATACAGATACACTGGAATATATACTTAGTTTTAATATTAGAAATTTTACACCATTTATAAAAATATGATTTTCAAATTATTTCTGTTAATGAAAAAAACCTCAAATTTAGGAATGATGAAGAACATTCTGGAGAATAAACAAAAAAACAACATCTGAAAAACCCGACAACCAAAAACAGATAAACAAGCAAACAAACAAAAAAATACAACTAGAATTAATTTATATGATCTGTCTTAACAACAAGAAGTATCTTACACAGCCAGCACTAAGGACAATGTAATATTAATTCTTATACACTGATTATAATGTGATTAACAAATCATCATCCTGTTCTTACCTGCATATGATTTCAAATTTGTTTTCATTTGTCACTTATTTACATTAGAGAACAAATCTCTTTTACAGCAAAAAAAACAACAAAAAACAAAAAAAATATCATAAAATAAAATAAAAATAAACAAATAAAAATGCTTTCAAGCTTTCATGAATGCATAATCTGCTTGAATTACGTTATTTTCTCACTTGCATGGCTATGGTACAACCATGTAATTGTGTCTACAAAATGGATGATTAAGTTGCAATTAATTACTTAAATAATAAAATAAGAATGATAATGGAAAGCTGCAAAACTGATGGGTTGATTTCACTAACCCAAAATTAATAGGAGTGGGTTTAGCTTACTGAGGCATGGCTGGTCATTTAATCAATCCATCCTTGTTGGTGAGCTGTTTAATAAACCAAATAGTGTTATGTAACTGCCTTTCAGCTAATAAATGACATTTAATAACTATTATATATCAAAATGAATAGCATTTCCACAATGTAAATAGACAGTTTCAATGTTTAATTTTATTGATCAGTTAATATATTAAAAAGAACTAAACTTATTTTATTTGTGGAAATTATTATATTGTTTATAACACTGTAAAACTATGAAAGATGAATTTAAAAAAATATATATCAGATTAATAAAAAAATGTATTTAAAAAAACATAATTTATCAGATTAAAAAATATATATTTAAAAACATAATTCTTCAGATTTAATAAAAAAACAAACAAAAAAAACCCAAAACAGGTAATTAAAAAAATAATTTATCAGATTTAAAAATGTAATTTAAAAAAAATTATTTATGAGATTCTCTCAGTCAGTCAAGACCCTAAATATTTTTTGTGCCTTTTTATAGAAAATGACTGAAATGACCTTTGTAATTATTTTTCCACGTAGAATTGTCTGCTTACAGCCATTAAAAAATCTCTGGTGAGAGCTAATTACCACGTAATGCAATTATATGGCTGCTAATCTGAGAAACCTGAATTCAATTTATCTTTTTCAAACTCTCTAATTGAAACTAAAAAATTAAATCTAAAAAAAAACCCCAAAAAACCTAAAACCATTAAATATTTAAATGACGGAAAGTGGAATGTAACTGAATGATGATGTAGTTCTCCATAGTATTGGAACTCAAGAAACCTTTGAAAAGAGAATGTAAATGGTAATAACTACATCTATTTTTAAACTTTAAACTTTAAAAAAAGAAAAAAGAAAAGAGGATTAAAAGATTAAAAAATGAAAAATAAAAAATAAAAAAAAATGAATAGAAAAAACCCTCCATCAAAATGATTCCTTTAGGGCAGAATCCTTTGTTAATGAACTTCCTAGTTCTTTTGACAAAACATCATAAAAGACATTATAAAAACAAAGAAGTCTAATTTCATTTACAGTAGACTGTAAAGTTAATAGCCTTAAAACATGAAGTCATCAGGTTTAACTTCTGATTTTTTTTCCATCATGCCATCTTTGAGTGGGCAAAATCATTTGTCTTATTTTGTTTCTTACTAATTAATAACTTGGTAATACTTCATAAATTTCTATACCTATATATTTCTTCTCTCTCTATTTTTCTCTATTTTTCTCTCTCTCCCTCATTTTAATATAGCAGCTATAATGATAATGGCTGGATTATAAGCCACACAGAAAGTAACTAAACCTTAAAAAGAATTGATGCACAGCAATAAACTGCCATTTCAAAATACATGTATAGATAGAAAATAAACAGTCTGTCAAATGAAATATTTTCTATTAATTTAACATGTCCCAAAAGCAATGGAAATACATTTTGTACGATAAATGCAATATGTCACAGGAACTATTTTCATGTCTTGCTAAAACCTAATCAGACCTGATGTCATATTTTAAAGGAAAGGTGGTGGACAAAAGCAGGCATATTGATTCTTGTGGGTCAATAAAGCCTGGCGTAAGGACTTCCTTGTTCATTTATAACTCATCACCAGTGTCAAACGTCTTTCGAAATTAATTGTAAAAAATTTGAATTGCTAAAAAAACAACTTATTTTTTTCTTTCTTTGAACAAACAAACAGAAAATAAATAAATATAAATAAAAAATAAATAACATATATATATATAAAATAAATAAATATTTCCTAGAAGTACTATTTAATGTAAATAAATAAATTAAAAAAAAAATAAAATAAAATAAAAATTCTAGAAGCCAAGATCCTAAATTTAAAAAAAAAAAAAAAATCTCTGAAACCCGAAACCATTTCTGAATGGCCAAGTTAATTATTGCTTATCTTTTAGTCTTTTTTCACAGCCTCTTTAAATATTCATGTAAATATTTCAAATAATGATATGTGTCACACACATAACATATCTCCATCCACATGTATCTTGGATGAGGAATGTTCAGCTTGTATTTGTTTAATGGCACCAGTAAAGATTTGTTATTTATGTTTGTCAGACATACATAATCATTATACAAAACCCGGTATATTTTTTTTTTCACCTACCAGCAAGAATTTTGTAAATGAAAGTTTCCACTGACAAGACAGGACATACCATGGCCTTTAATGTACAAACTTTCTAAGTCTGTCTTGAATGGATAATAGGACAAACACATGTTAGCTGAGTGCTTGATATCACAAAACTATTAAAAAAGTGTGCAGATAGCAAAGACTTTATCAAACAGCTAAAGATATCTTCCTAAATTCCCCTGAAGTGAATACATTTCATTAATTTTAATATTTGTGTTCAGATGGTGACAGAAACAAATTATTCTTTTAAAAGTTTATGATAAAGTCTTGGAAAAGAATAAAATAAGGAAATAGTCAACTGTTGAAAAAAATATAAAAATAAAACATTTCTTCTTGTTTTGCCCTATTTCAGTACATTTCATAATTTTTTATCCACTGTTGAACACTAACAAAATGAAATTATTTTGTTTCCTTTCATAAAATACTCATATATCAAAAAACTGATTTATCTGATAAACTCCATTATATTTTATTCTGCTTCTTGTTTTCAGTAATGATAATATAAACTATATAAACAATAAAAAAAAGAGATATGTATATGTAATAAATAATACAATATATATGTATTTATATAATAATAATAATAATACAGAAAGAAAGAAAACCAAAACCTTTTACACCAGACAAGATAATAAACTGAACTTTTAAATAAACCATAAAGAATAATGCTTTAACATTACCCTTACGAAAAAACAAAAAAAGAACAAATACTTGAACTAGTTCCAAACTGAACAAGTAACACGAAAATTTAACAAGAGAAACCACAATCACTAAAAACCAAAAAAATGCACTCAATGCTGTTAGGGAAAATATTTGCCCTGCTTTTTCAGCTTGTGTTAAGTATTTTTTCATTCATCAAATCATTAGGAAGAAAGGAAATGTGCTGATCCTGTATTGTACACTGATTACAGAGGTGAGAGAAAACATACTGGTTAAATTTTTGGAATTCTTCTATTAAGCTAGTTTTAAATTTTTATTAAAGAATATATTTTTTTTTCAAAATATGACATTTAGAGATTTTCATCTTATCTTTTTTAATTTGATTTTTAAAACTTTTTATTTATTTATTTTTATGTTGTTTTTTTTTTTTTTAAATAATAATAACAAAAACAACAATAATAACACTAAACATAACACCAACAACAATAACAATAATTACGATATTAACAATAATAATAACAGTATCAAAACAACAACAATAATACTATTTTTAGTGATGTCATAAGAATAAGATAAATAAAAACTTGGCTGCCTTTAGCAGAATCTAATGTCTTTTAAAGCAAGATATTATTTTTAGAATTAATTGGTTACTGCCTACTTTTTTTCTTTTTTTTTTGCTTTGACTTCCATATTAAATAACAACTTTTCAAAAAACAAACAAAAAGTAAACCCCTAGAAAAAAAAAAAAAAAATAAAAAAAAAAGCCAACAATCTAAAAGTATATTAAAAAAAAAAAAAAAATATGCTAAGGGAAATTGTTAAAAAAAAAAAAATCACAATAAAAATGTAAATTGTTTTTATGTCTGGCTCTATCATTAAACTAAAAAATAATTTCAGCTATAAAATATGCAATAAGTAAAATAATGAACTAATGATTAACAATAAATATTTGTAATATGAATCTGGAAACATTCATTTATGAAGCGAATTACAAAAAATAATAAAATAAAATAAAATAAAATAAAATAAAATAAAATAAAATAAAATAAAATAAAATAAAATTAAAAATAAAAAATAAAATAAAATAAAATAAAATTTTTAAAAAATATATTAAAAAAAATATAAAACAAAATAAATTAAATTTACCAGTTAATATTGTTCTAATTAGTTAAAAAAATTATTAAGAATTTGAATTAGAATGTGTCTATACATATATATTTGTGAATGTGTGTATGTGATATGTTTATATTTTCTATTCTAAATTTTTTTATTTATCTCAAAAATAGCTCCAGAAACAAATTTTTTAGATCAAGTTTTCAATTTGGTGAAATATTAAAAAAAAAAAACTGTGACAACCTAAGAATAAAAAACAAAAACAAATACAAATCAAATTAAATTAAAAAAATGATTTTTTTTTTATTTAAGACAACAAAAAAGTCTTATATATATAAAATAGGGGAAAAAAAATAAATAATAACTGTAACTAACATAAAAAGGGTGTAATCTTGACTTATTCCTGTCGTGTTTGTAATACACTTCCTGAAATAAAATATTTAAAAAAATAGTTCTCTGCAGACAGGTGCTTAGCAAGCAGTGTTTCAGATGATATGGTAAAGTGCTGTATGGTTCCTGTTTAAAAACATGTGGTTTCCTGACCCATTTCAAACACCATTTGCTGTTGTAACATTAGGTGTGTAATATTATCAGCTATTTTAAGCTTTAAACGTTAATGTAGACAATGTAAAAAAAAATGAAAATATGAAAATGTAGAAATGTTTTAAGTGTTTAATGATGTTAACAGTATCTGACAATATATTAATGTATGGTACATTTTTTAAAACAATTTGATTATTACATATGTATGAATGGATGAATTTTTTTCTTTTATATATATATATATTTTTTTTTTAATTGTTGTTATTATTATTCAAAAGAAATTTTTATATTATAAACTTTTCACCCTTTTTTGTTTTGTATTTTATTTATTGTTATTAATTTTTAAACTTTCTTTAAAAACAAAATGCTAACATATTTTAACCAACTTTTTTATTTTTTTTTTTTGTTTTTTTTTTTTTTTTTTTTTTTTGTTGTTGTGTTTTGGCAGCAGCAGCAGCAAAGTGTAATAAAGATATATTTTTTAGTTTAAATAATCCTTCAGATAAATTAAAAAAAATATATTTCAAATTAAAATTGTTTATTTTAATAATTTTATTTAACATAATTTTTATTTATTTATTTATTTATTAGGTGTTTTTTTTAATAATTTTTATCACTCTAAGATAAAGGTTTTTGCTGCATAAAACAGAATGAAAAAAAAAAAATCCCAGTTTATTTAATAATAAATTAACAGTATAAACAACAAAGTACAGTTATATGACACTGATTGGCTAGAAACAGATGTAATTTTTCTGTTAACAATTACTACAATGCTAGCTTTAAATATTTGTTATGTATTAACAATCAGTACTCTAGAGCACACTGTAAAAATATTAAAATTATGTAACACAGAGAATAAAAAATGATTGGAATAAAATATTTTTTAAAATGCGCTGAATATTAGAATTATTAAACTGAAAATAAAAAATATTCACAGAATTATATATATATATAGATATGAACTTTTTTTAATATTCAGCAATAAAATGTATCATATTGTTCATTAGCACAGTGATGTTTTTTCTGATTATGTATATAAATTATAAATTCAAAACAGTTCTCAACTGTTTATGTACTGAATTTACAAACTTATTATTTTATCACAAACAATACAGCACATACCAAGTTATTTTATTCACCCATTACAGAGTACCTATTGGAAATGACCCAACAGTGAGATAACTTAATAAATCTGCAAGAAATATATTTTAAGAGACAGACAGGTTTACACACACTGCAAAAATAAAATATAATTTATTACTAAATTATTTCAAAAACAGCGTGAAGTTGTATTCAAGTCAGTTAACACTGATCTCCACTCATATGTTTTAACATGTAAATATTAATCTTTATCAGATTTATATATTATACATAATGTCATTAAGTGTATATCACTTGTATTAAACATTACTAGATACTGAAAAGCTACATAATGATAATCTATTCAGTCTAACTGCTAGCTTAATAACATTAATGTTAAATGAAGAATCAGTCTAATGTATATAAAACAATATTACAGATATAAAATATAAATAATGCGGTTTTATATTCAAAATATCAGTATGTAAACTTGAAAACTGATTACATATTTTTTTTTTATGTTCCCAGCTTTATATATATATATATCCACACATATAAATTTTATAGTGCACGTGTATATGTGTTTTTATGTTGGATACATATGTAGGTATATGTACATATGTATGTGTTTATATACAGATATATATTAAAGAAACAACGTTATTATTTAAAATTAATTATTACAAGATATGGATTATTATCTAATAACATTACGGAATATTTTACTATTCAGAATCTCCTGAACATCACATAATTAAAACAAATTAAAAAATAATAATAATACAAAACAGCTGTAACATTTAAAAAACACACAACACTCTTCCATCACAGGCAGTGTGATAATAAAACCAATTTCATGGTGAGATATCATGCTATTACACAAGTTCATTAAAAAAATATGCTGCAATGTTAAACACTGTTGTCTTACCTGACGCTGAATCCAGTGCTGTACGCCGCTGTGTTTTCCCGCTTCGCAAAACACTGCTGTGACGAAGTTCTCACTGGAGTGCTTCTACTGGGCAGAAGGCTGTGTGCTGCTTCAACGTTCCCCTGAAAAAAATATCAATGAACACATTGCAGGCTCAATGAGTGGAGCTATAAATAGATTCAATCAATCAAGTGGTACAGTGCAGGAGCTGTTCTATCACTGTCTGTAGTAAAGGTGGTGCACGATTTAAATTTGGCGTGGTGTATGTGTTAGGGATGTGCTTTGTGTGTGTTTGTGTGTGTGTTAGGGATGTGCTTTATGTGTGTGTATGTGTGTGTGTGTATGTGTGTGTGTATGTGTGTGTGTGTGTGTGCAAATATTTTGGTTTGTGGATATGCATGTTTGTAACTTTTGAAAAATTACTGAGAAATGTAGGTATGTGATTTTTTTTTTGTATCCTGTGTGTATATATGCATGTGTGTGTGTGTGTGTGTGTGTGTGTGTGTGTGTGTGTGTGTGTGTGTGTGTGTGTGTGTGAATACTGTGAATGTGTACATGCCTGTTATGTATAATTACTTCATTCTGAATCAGCACCATCTCTCCATAATAAATAAATGTTTTGTTTCAACATCAACACATTTTAATAGTAAATGTGTTTTAGACATCAGTAATACACTTCTTTTACACTAACAACAAAATAGATTAAACATGCTAGCCTAATCAAATAGCCATAAAAATTCTTTAATGTGCACCTTCCCATGGGCAATAAATCAATGAGTTTTAAAACAACAGTAAACAGTTCAATCAACATTACGTAACTGCAATAATTAAATAAAATTAAAATAAAATTACAGATTAAGAAAAAGAAAGAAAAGAAAAATTATAGAAAACTAATAAGGAGAAGAAGAAAGTTGAAATATATTGTAGTTAAAGTGATATCAATGTGTAAGAGATAATAAGGTTAATCTTTGGTTGACATTTTCTAATCTAAACAGTGGACTATGAAAACTTATCATACCTCTCATCTACAAACATGAACTTCCTTTTAAAGATAAAGAAGTTTATTTATTTTTATTTTTTTTAGTTATCTTTTATTCTTACTCATTAACTCTTAATTTATTTAATCATCATCATGTCACAATGATTACAATCACCACCATGACCAATACTTATTATTATTATTATTATTATTATTATTATTATTATTATTATTATTATTTTCATTATTATTTGTTATTTTTAATTACATTTCTTTTTTAAATTGTATTTATTCTTAGTTTTAGTTGGCTACAAAACAGTTATTGATTTCTTTATTATTACATGCAAACTTGAAACAAAACATCCATTAATGCAAACACCAGAAACACCCTATGCCACAGGTGATACCATAACAAAAAATAATTTTGAGATAAAACAAATATTGCATCATGTACAATTTATCACAATATCTGACACTCAGTGTTGAAATATGGGTGATATAAAATATGTATATTAATATATAGAACAGAATGAATTTTTTTTATTTCTTGTCAAATACATTCTGTGTTTATTATATCATGTTTTACTGAAAAAACATGCACACATGCTCATACACATACACATATATTCACATGCATACACATACGCACACACATACATATATACACACACACATACACATACACACACACACACACACACACACACAAATATATACACTTATTTTATCCAACACATACCTCAACCCCCCAGGGAGCATACAACCTAAACTGCCATATTGGTAGAATTCACTAATCATACACATAACCATCATATCCTGTCATGTTTTCACAACTGAGTGAACCACGATCACCACAACACTGCAGCTCCAAGGCATTGAACTCATGACCTTTTGGTTATAGGTCCAACACTGTAATATCTGCATTATCATGCCACCATTATATGCATACAGATATAGATACATTAGTAACAATATACACCATTTGTACTTACATATGCACATATATATATTTTTTTTATATTATTAATTAAAACACTGGTATCATCATTTTTAAAATAATAGCTTTTCAAAACAAAACAAAAATAATATATATATATATATTTTTGTTTTGTATTTATTTATTTATTTATTCATTAAAAAATAGTAAGCTAGACTTAAATAAAAAATGCAGTGGGGTAAATTAGTAGTAGTAGCAGCAGCAGTAGTAATAATAATAATAAGAACAACAACAACAGCAAATATTGTAGTAATAATAGTAATAACAGTAATATGAATTAACGCAGATCTTCTATCTCAGAAACACTTGAATAGTTTACCCTGATTCCCTACTTTCATTTCTCTGCCTCACCACTATTATTACAACCATCTACCTTTAAAAGATTATGATGCATTTACAATACCACCAACAGAGCAAGAAAAAACATATCTATAAAAAAACATTCTGCCCTGTGAGATATTTTGAGGTATGTACGGCTTATTATGTATAAATGACGTCAAACTTCTTTGTCTGTTAACTGATTTGCCTGGGCCGATTTACCAACAGGCTGATAAAATCCTCATGTCAGACACCTCAATCAAACTAGACTGGTCTGCAATTTGTAAAGTCAAACAAATTAAACTAATTTAGTGAAACATTAATTAAGTTAAAAGCAGGTCTGTCAGACTTCAGACAAATAAGTCACAGGTGGACTATGTTTTAAAAAAAGAAAAGAAAAAAAGAAATCTATTAAAAACATTAACAGATTTAACTACTGAGTGTTGGTATCTGTTTAAAGTTATGCTAGAAATAGAGGTAACAACTTAAAATGAAGTCATTAAAATAAAATGAGTTTAAACAAAAAGGATAATACTCACAAAAAAAAAACCATGGAAATAAAACATGTACAGTTATGCATGTGTATGTGCAGATAGCCATGCATGTGCTTACACTCACATGCACAATCATGAACCCATGCATAATCAGATATATCCATCCATCCACACACATGTACTTATAAACACAATAGGACAACAAAGAAAATCAACCCATTAATGTACACATTAAACAACTGTTTGAACCAAACAAAATAATTATATACACTCAAATACACTCAAACATATTGGTAAATATCTGAAATGACAAGTTAACATAAAATAAAATTAAAATTGTTGTGTAAATGTAGTGTTATTTTATTTTCTAATAAATGTATACCATAAATACACTGACTTAATGGTTTTTCTTGTTGAGATAAATGAAACAAATTCTGATAAAACAAATACATATATCTTACAAAATCTCTGACAACCTTAAAATTTGATCCATTTAATCTCTTTTTTTTAAATCATAAAAAAAATCTGCTATCTGTTATTTATCTACTTTCTTTCTTTTTTAACCTTGTTATTTGATTCTATTCAAGGAATAAAATGTGCACATTAATAGTCAGGATAGCTGTGTGGAGAACAGCTTTTTGATAACCTTCTTTCTATTTGTGAAGATTCCTTCTCTCTGACGTCAATGGGCGACCTTCTTATGATATCAGGCTCAAGATGTCACATGACACGTGATATTCCGAGTTCTTTTAGCAGGTCTGGAGAGTCCCACAGAGAGCAATCAAATAATATAATGTTGATAAATCTCCAATGAGTATTGTTACAGAAAACACAAAGATAAGGAGCTGGTTGCTCTGTATTTGTGTGTGTGTGTGTGTGTGTGTGTGTGTGTGTGTGTGTGTGTGTGTGTGTGTGTTTGTTATAAACAGTGAGTGGGATTACGTGTGAGTGAGTGAAATAATCTGTGTATGTGTGTGTGTGTGTTTGGTATAGACAGTGAGTGAGTATGGAGTAAGTGAAAGAGTGTTTGTGTGTGTTATAAACAGTGAGTGGGATTATGAGTGAGTGAGCATGAATGAGTGGCTGAAAGAATGAGTGAGTATGGAAGGAGAAAGAGTGTTAGAGAGAGGAAGGGATGACGGGAGAAAGGGGGCAAGAGTGACTAAGGAAGGAGAACAAGAGAGTGAGCAGAGAGTGAGCAGAGAGAAAGAGAAAGAAAGAGAGTCTGAGGGAATGAAACAATGTGAATGAAAAAAGGTCCATGGTAGACAACAAAGAAAATCAACCCATTAATGTACGTACAGATTAAACAACTGTATGAACCAAATAAAATAATTATATACACTCAAATACACTCAAACATACAGGTAAATATCTGAAATGACAAGTTAACATAAAATTAAATTAAAATTGTTGTGTTAACATAGTGTTATTTTATTTTCTAATAAGTGTATACCATAAATACACCGACTTAATGATCGAGTTTGCAAGAAAAATGTGAAACAAATAAAATGAGAAAGTAAGAAGAGTAGGAATGACAGTTTAAATAAGTAAGTATTGGTGAAAGGGAAAATTTGAATGTGAGTATTTGAGTGTGTGAATGTAGATATAAGTATAAAACAGAGAATACTTGTGTAAAATTAATGTATGAGCTTGTGAATCTTATTGACTGAATATGTGTGAGTAATTTATGAATGCCTATTACAAGAACACTCAGCCAGCAGATTATATCTGTTTCCAATATTAATAAAAATCTCTTTATCCTTCTTTTAAGTTCTATTGAAATAAAAATTAAAACAAAATAATATGTATATACATATATATATATAAGTTTCCCGTCTATTCTTACAATTCATTTAAAAATGTATAGCATTCTTAATTTCTTTTAAATAATAAAAACAATGGTAATAACAGTCTGCTTATTAATACCATTTTGTGAAGGATTCAGTGAACTTCACATTTAAAAATAGCTGTTTTTCTGTTTCAGTTTTAATTTATTTGTACTTATTCAGCTAATGATTAATATATGTTTGTAAAACAAGTTTAAAAGTCCTAAAACTGATTTCCGTGCTTTCATCTTTTGAAATTGTTTCCTAATGTAAATATATTGCTAGATATAAAAAAATATTAATGGATACTTAATGGTATATCATCATTATTCAGTTGCTAAGTGTTACATAAAATCTCAGTCTATAGTATCAGTTAAAGTGTAAATTGTGAATCTCCATTAACTCTCCTTCCTTGTATCAGACACACAGCCATACATTTCTGTAGTTTACTTCTAAAGAGGAAAACAATAAATGTAAAGTAACTAAATAACTGCACTTAATACGAAGAGTACATGAACATATAATGTAGTTGTACAGGTGCAGGATTAATATAGTTAAATAATGGGCATTCTGTGTGTGAATGTGTGTTGTAGAATGTGTTCTGGTGTGAGTGTGTGGAGGTGTGTATTAGTATATTATATGTATCTGTGTACATTTATTTGTATGTATGTTTGTGTGTATGTGCATGTTTGTGTTTGTGTGTGTATGTATCTGTGCTGTGTATGTATTTGTGGTTGTATGTTTAAATGCATTCTTAGTGTATGTGTCTGTGTGTGTGTGTGTGTGTGTGTGTGTGTGTGTGTGTGTGTTGGTGGTAATTTCACACTCAAGACAGTATCCAAAAAACTGGTTTATCAAAGAGCTTTCTTTGGGAAGGTGCATATAAAAGATACAATTTCAAATTCATATTCAGAACTCAGTAAATACTGGACATTAATACTGTAAATAATTTCAGATGTTTAGTATCAATTTTCTTTGACTTAAAACTTGAATTAATGGTTTGAAGTATTTACAAGTGTAATTAAACAATGCTGTCCTTTCATGACAAGTGGTAGTTACAACAAGTACCTTGTTTATAATGACCAAATTGTGTACTACTTATAGAAGATGTAAGTGTGTGCTAAGCCAGGTTATAATAGCCATTAGTGGCTTAGTACTATACATTACAGATGTTTCTTTCATTGTCAAATTGATAGTGCTAGATTAGTGAGATGTTTTCAAAAATTGTTCTGTATGTATTAACCTATATTTTAGTTAGTGATAATGAGGAGATCAATATGATAATTCATCAAGAGGAATACAAAGTAAGACATAAAAATGTATCAATAATTAGTTTGCTGTTCTTTGTTATTACTGTAACAATGTTCTAAATTAGAGGAACCAGAAGCTATTATTTTTTTTTCTTTCCTTGCTAATTACTTTTCATTTTGTCAGAAATATTGATGTATATGATTATAAAACAAATGAGTGTAATGAAAATGCAGACAGTTTACCTGTACATTTGTCAGTAATCATTAGTCACAATTACAAGTGATAAACTGAGAAATGAGAACATAGTAGATATGTGTTTGATATATTTTGACACTATTAATAATAAAACCACATTCATGACAATACTTTCATGCTTTCTATTCACTCAGATTTACTGAAATTTTGTTTACTTAATACAATTATTTTTCATTAAAATAGTATAAATCTTTCCTCAGTAGTATATCAAATTTTTCTTTTCTTTTCTTTTTTACTTCAAAATTTCAGTTTGAATTTTCTTTTTCTTTTTTTTATGAATCATTTGTGACATTTTTACTTTCAGTCACCACCCCATTTATTTAAAAACTAATGTTCACTTCTCACATACATCATTATTGTTTTGATTTGTTTAATAAATTTACAAAACATATTCCAAGTTTCTTTTAACAAAATGAAACTGGATACTATTGAAAATGTTAACATATTTTGCTTTACTATCAAATAGACTCAGCTTTTATAGTGATTTTCCACAGACTCAGTTAATATAGTACATCTGTTCAAATCTGGGCTAATTCCAATAAGCAAATCTGTCTTCTGATATTGAAGTGCACGTGAAATTGATTTCAAAAGATTAATAAAAGTAATAAATAAATAAATGAAAATAAAATACTCATCAGACTGATATTACTTTGTTTTAAATTTCTGGACTGATATGTTTGGAAATATGGACAGCTGCTACATTCAAAATATATTTTACATTCAATTGTTAACAGTCCAAACAATGTCATCACACAAGGTGTTTGATTATCTGTTTCATTGATTTACTTGCCTTGCATATCTTCTTGAAACACTGCTCAATGCCAGAGAGTTCCTGTGCAAAATTATCTAACGAGTCTTGAACCCCAGTCTCTGATTTGCTGGATGGTACTTCTCTCATTACCACATGTGCATCAGGATAAAAACTCATCCATCCGGTCAAGTTTTCTGACCGGGTCACTCCACTGTTGGCAATAGGTGTGTACTTTCTAGGATTTGTCCTGGAAGACAAGAGATAAACAATCAGAGAGTGGCTAATGATAATTTAATATATTTTGATTTTGAAATATTTCAGACAACAAACGTCAAATATAATTTTTATTTTTAATTTTGTTATTATTTTTATTACTGTTGTTGTTGTTGTTGCTATTATTATTTATTTATTTATTTATTTATTTATTTATTGCCATTAATATATTTTATAAACCTACTTGATCATCTCATCAATATTTGAAGAATCAATTCTTTTAGCTGGTCCCCATTTTTTTCTTCCTGCAGTTTCAGGTCTGTAACTAGTGGAAGGTCTTTTCTGAAGAAACAAATTAGTTTAAAATTGTTGTTTATTGAAAAGTTTGCAACTGACTTCAGCTTATTACTGAATGTTGCAGGTGACTTCAAATATTATGCACCATAAGAATACCATCTTCTTATGGATTGGAATTATTATGATTGATCTCTATAATAATGTTGTTAAATAAAGATGAAGCATGGGTCATAACTATTGGTGAAAAATACGTTTGATTTCACACATACATACACACTTACAAACATATATAAACATATAAAAACAGACACACACTCACATTCACACACACGCACACATACACACACACACATATAATAAGTATATAAATATATATATTTGCTGGAATTTCTATATGTGTAAGTTGTTTGGTATAAAGGTAAAAATTAAAAAAAAAAAACCCCAGTAAAAACAAATAAAAAATAACAATAATAAACACAGTAATATATATATATAAAATATAGAAATAATATATATAATCTTTCATTAATAGACTTGACCATTATTTTTTATTTAACTAACAATTCAGTGTACACATTTGTCTTCTTTATTGCCTATTTATTATTTACAATAAAATTCATACAAAGACAAAAGGTGATGAAATGAAGATACGTAGAATTGTTATAAATGAAAAAAAAATTAAACTGTTTCTCTAAAGAAAAAAATGTTATTGTTATTGTCTTTACACTTATGTGGATAATAAATTCTTATTATTCTAACTTTATTTGATCTTTTTAACTACAGTAATAAGACTGACTATAGAAACACTTACTTTGACTGATTGTCCAGAAAAACCTTTACTTTCTTCTTTTATTCTTAATAATTCTACCATTTTCTGAAGAAGAAGAAGAAGGAAAAATATTATCATAAAAAACACTGTTGGTAAAATTTAAAATAATTCTTATAATTAATTGAAAAGAAATGATACACAAGAACATATATATATATTAGTAATTAATATTGGTGTATAAATAAATGTTAACATTCAAGTTAGTTGGCACTTCTAATTAAGTTTTTACAGATCAGATTTCAGCTTTAATTAAGTTGCTAAAATCTTACAACCTAGTGTTCACACAAACTTGTCATTTTTTCATATTACATAGTAAATTAGTAAGTTTAAGTTTTGACTAACAACCAAAACATGACCAAAAAATGTTTTCTTTATAATATTATTAGCCAAATAGTGAGATATCATTAAACATTAATCATTCATTACAGTATATTATTCATTCTTTCTTTCATTATTTTATTCATTCATCATCCATTTATTCATTCTTTCATTATTTTATTCACTTATCCATTTAGTCATTCTTTCATTATTTATTCATCCATTCATCCATTTATTCATTCCTTCATTATTTTATTCATCCATTTATTTATTCCTTTATTATTTTATTCATCCATTTATTCCTTCATGATTTAATTCATCCATTTATTAATTTTTTCAATATTTTATTCACTTATCCATTTTTTCTTTCGTTATTTTATTGATCCATTTGTCCATTTATTCATTCTCTCGTCATTTTATTCATATATTCATTCACTTACTCTATTTATTATATGATTTATTATTCATGTATTAAGGGTGGGTCATAGGATCAGTTCATTTTGGTGGGCACTTATGCACATATCTGAATCCAGCTAGTGTCCCATGACTAATTTATTAAAGGCATGGATGGTTTTCAAAAGAGCACAGATACTGTCATTACTCACAGTTCTAACTGATTAAATGTAGACAGAGATCCTAACCTTCTTTTTAAAAATGGTAGCGGATTAATTTCAAAAAAATATATACAACTTCCTTAATCCTGAAATCATTAATATATCCAGTCATCCCTTTTGTCACAATGTCAGTGTATCTAATTGTTTGTAAACAAAATTCAGTTGTTTGTAGAAAATATATTGTCATTATTATTATTATGTAATACAGCCCCAAAATTAAATGTTTCTTTCTTCAAAACAATAAAATTTACAATATAAATAAATAAATAAATAAATAAGCTAAAATTTAAAAGTTAACTTAAAATTATTAAATATTAAGCTAGTTATTAGATACTGACAAAAACAACAACAAGAAAACTTAAACAATGAGATCAGGTTATGTTAAAATAAAAGTAGCATTAAATAACTGCAATTTAATAACCTAATATTTATGCTGCATTTCAACTAAAAAAAAATTATTATATCAGCTGCTCTAATTAGAACTAATTTACTAAAAAGCAGAGCTAGCAACAAGTCAGTTTTTGCATGATTAATAATGTGAAATGATGATGATTATAACCACAGTATAATAATAATAATAATAATAATAATAATAATAATAATAACTGCTACAAAAATAATAATTTGTAATAATAATAATAATAATTCATAATAAAATAATTATATAAAAATAATATTATTTTATTATATTAATGAAAGCAAATTACACCATTTACCAAAACATTTCTTTAATCATTTCATTAATTAAAAATATATACATTATTTATTTATTTATTTATTTAAAACAATCTTTATTCAGACATTATATATGAAGCTTCATATGCGAGTTTCATGAATGTCCAAACTTATTTTGAAAGCAAAACAATTTCAGCAAAATGTTATTCTTGCTTTGATTTCAAATCACATTGACTATGAAGCAATAAATAATTGATCAATTTTAAGTACCTGGCCCTTATTTTTATCCTGTATGAAGTTAGTATGAAAGGAAAAGAAAGAAAAAATAATAATAATATTAAAATTAACACACACAATGGTTATTAATCTATAACTACGGACAAAAAATCAAAAACAAATATGTAATATATTTAACTTACTAATTAATTATTAGAAAAGATTTCTATCTAATAACAAATAAAATAATACAGTTATCAAGATTTGTTATATTTTTGGTTTCTTTCCACTTTTGTTTTTGTTTTTACTTTGTTTGGTTATTTTTTTTTTTTGTTGTTTTGGGGAGTTTTTTTTTTTTTTTTTTTGCAGGGTGTTCTTTGGGGAGTTGTGGTTTTTGTTTTGTTTTGTTTTTACAAAATGTAAATAATCTATTTATTTATGTTATCAAAGATACATTTTAATTATAGAGACCATATTTGGTTTCTAAAGATTTTTGTAATTAACTGGAAATTATTTAATACAGATCAAATTAAAATAAATGATTTCATAAAATTATGAATAATTAATTAAAATTAAAATCTACAGTAGACAATATCTATATTACCTTTAGAATTTTTTTATATTATTATTACTATCATTATTAACATTATCATTATCATTATTATCATAAACATTAAGATTATTATTATCTGTATATTAATTATCTATGTTTGTGTTATTCATAAAAAAAGTTTAAGTATACTGTAAATAAGAGCTGCTTCTAATTTAATTTTCATTTCATTTTTAAACTTCTAATATTTTTTTAAATGTTATTTTTTATTATTTGTTAAATTTATTCTATTATTTTAATTTATTTATATAGCAGCAAATGTGTTGTTTATATATAGCGAAGACAAATTAAAGTACTAAATAAAACAAAATTAAACAAATGCTAGTAGTTACTAATTTTTATGCACACTCTAACAAAAATACTACATTTTAAACAAACTAATAAAATAACAGATTTAATATTGTTATTTCTAAATCTTTCCTTTCTTCATAATCAATACATACATGTATACAGGTTTCCAGCATTCACAGGTGCATATTCATTTATCAAAATCTTTATTTTTTTTCTTTTGTTTTTTTTAATAATGAAGAAAGGAAAAGAATATGTATGTATATAAGAACACACAGACACTCTCGGAGAATAAAATATTAAAATAAAATGATTTCTACTTACATATCTTCTGTCTTCTGCTGGTGTGCGCATGCGAGATGACATACCTCTAGCACGTGCTAAAGGAGGCACCACCCTCTGGTGTGGGGGCTGGATGTTTCCTTCCTGTAGTAACACATAACAATCAGTAAGATGTACTCAGAATACAGATTCTTACATTTTTTAAATTTAAGGGGAGATGT
Organism: Chrysomallon squamiferum; assembly: GCA_012295275.1. Classification (NCBI taxonomy): domain Eukaryota; kingdom Metazoa; phylum Mollusca; class Gastropoda; order Neomphalida; family Peltospiridae; genus Chrysomallon; species Chrysomallon squamiferum. The sequence goes on along the minus strand of CM022665.1, from coordinate 9,615,892 downwards.
GTAGCAGAAATAAATAAAAAATTGTTATTTTTTATGTTATAGAATTGAAACTTAATGGAAATAATCCCCTTCTGTTACCTTAAAAAAACTAGTACTTGTTTATTTATTTATTTTACTTTATTGGTGACTTTTTTAATGACAAATGGTTGACAAAAAATAAAAGTTATTTCTGGGGGGTTTTAATATTGTAGTACCCCATTTCATGAACATCTCCAACCCTAACAAATATATAAATATATATATCATTCAAATAATAATAATAAAAACTTTACTGATGCTTCCATGTAAATCTAAAAATTAAATATAAAACTAAAGAGAAATCTATTTTAAAAGTGCACATATAATATATACTTTTTTACTTCCATGTGATTACTTTATAATGTACAAGATGTCAGTGTTTGCAAATAATAAAGTATGACAATGCAGTAATAATATGACTGAGGTGATGCTTGTACAATAATCATTTCATATAAATAAATGTAAAAAATAATCGTAGTATAATAAAATCATTGGAAAATAACATTAGCTTCAGTTCATCAGGAATTTATTAAAAAAATATATATATACAAAAAAAAACATTTCATGAAAACAAAATACTGTTTTGAAAAAATGGAACCTTATATAGAGGTCTCTGAGGTTTTGATAATTTATTGTTAGCAAATGTTCATTAATAAATAAAACAATTACTACGAAAGTTTGTATCATTTTTCAATAGGCTGTGTTTGAGCATGTGATTTCGTTTCACAAGTAACTGAAATATGTGACATATTTACCTATTCTGAAAGTGGACAAAATGACATGTATGAGGTTGAATAAATCTTTGTACAAATATCCTTTTTATTTTTAATTTTGTTTAAAAATGGCAATGCATTTTTGTTCCAAGCTAGTAGAATATTCTAGTATGCTTGTACAACCGCAGTTATACATTAAGTCAGTTTATCCAGGTTGTTTATCATTGCTGTTGTATGTATTTGTAAACACTATCTCATTAATACAAATGAAAACAAAACAGATTGATTTTGATTAATCACATTCTTCTATACTTTAGATATGATTGTCTCCTTAGTAACAAATGGAAATGAGATTACGATGTTAATGAGTGTTTCAGTAATGGAATCAGCTATGACAAAAAGGCATGGAAATTATGCAGTATTGTTTAAAATGTAATTATACAATATTACACACGTTAACAAATGCATTAATTACAACAGATTTATTTAATGAATTAATAATGGCTTAATGATAACTGAGCACACTAAAGGAAATTAATATTAATTATTTGTTTCTTGTGTGTGAAAATTACAGTTAGAGAAAGAAAACCTTCTGTCTCCATTCTAAACAATCTAATGAATTATATCAGCCTTCCCAAAGACAGCAAAATACGTAGCACTGATTAACAGAAGAGTAACATACATATTATTATATAGAAGTATTTATTGTCCAAATTCATCTGTATAACTTTGATTACAGAAGAAAAATGCCAAAAAAAATCAACAACAACAAAAATAAAACCCTCATAAAAATAATTAGTAAAATAGTATTGATACTTTAGTAATATTACTGAGACAATTTTAAAAAAAAACCTAAAAATACCTTTTATATCATTTTTATTAATATTTGTTTTATATTATTTAAATTTATTCATAAACCAGCCATTAAAACTTACCAAACCCAAATAAATACCAGTCATGTTTTTCACTCTGTTCCGAGTGGGCATGCTGGCAGTGATGAAAGGCATGTTGTGGGTCATGGGCAGGCACCCTCCCCTTGGTCCTGGATGTACCGGTGAATACATTGTCTAGTCTGTGTACAGTTTGTCAGACATGCTGGAAAAAAAAGTAAAAATTATATATATATATATTCAGATATATTTAAAACAGAGTGTGATATATGGTATGAATGGTTTTCCTTTACCTTTTTAATAGGAAAAACAATCTGAAAGTGCATTTCTTTACTTCTAAATAACAATTTCAGAATGCATTTCTTTACTTCTAAAAAATACTTTTAGAATGCATTCCTTCACTTTTAAATAATAATTTCAAAATCTATTCCTTTACTTTTAAATAATAATTTCAGAATGCATTTCTTCACTTTTAAATAACAATTTCAGAATGCATTCCTTCACTTTTAAATAACAATTTCAAAATCTTTTCCTTTAGTTTTAAATAACAATATCAAAATATGGTCCTTGACTTGAAAGTAACAATTTTAAAATGGATTCCTTCACTTCTAAGTGACAATTTCAAAATGTGTTCTTTTATTTCAAAATGTGTTCTTTTATTTCTCTGATGTGAGAAAACATTTCATAATATTTTTCCTCATTTCTGAATAACAGTATACAAAGATATATCATTTACTTTTGAATAAGTTTCAAAATGTGTTGTCTCACTTCTAAGTAACAATTTGAAAAACAAATTATGTTATTCTTTTCACTACAACCATTAATTTTAAATCATTATGTACAGATGAAAATGATAGCCTCAGATGATCTACTCTTCCTGAGAAACTTACATAAAATGCAAAAACAGTTAGAACATTTAATCCATAAAAATAAAGAAATTTTGAAATAAACATAAAAGCTGTTCAGACAGCATTTTTCTAATTTGCTAGATAAGCAGAAAAACACTGTAAGTACCAAGTATAATCATTTTATATAACTGACAAATCTTTTAATATCTATATAAATAAACAGGTAGGGTTTGTCAGTGCCTAAAGTAAAGGGACTTTGTAGAAGTCATAATCAGCAACTGTTAACAATGACTAAATCTCAGACAAATGATAAATAAATATAAATCTTTTTTTTATAAGACTTTAGATTATGTCATTTTAATTAGAAACTAACAATGAATAAACTCATGAATATTCAAATTTTTGTTTTCAAATGTATGCAAGTAATAAAAAATAAAAAATATTTAATTTTTTTCACAATCCAAAAGGTAATAAGTATTTATTATACAATTATGCATTTTAAAACTCTTATTTTTAACAATTACTGTTAAAATAAATGTTACAGGCTATTTCTTCTTCTTCTTCTTCTTATTATTATTACTTTATATAGGATATTATCATTTTAGGCATAGTTATGGCACCAAAGAAAATAATCGTGTTATAAATATACACAGGTATTAAATCTGAGTGTGTACAACTTTTATTTCTGTATTAAATTACTATACCACAATTCAACTCAAGTTAAGATGTCTTAGAAAGATATTTCTTTCTGTATAAGTACCTAACCATACAATAACATTTAATAAGACTACATACAAGCAAGCTTGATCTTGTGTTTGGAGGTATGCCAATTGTTTGACAATCCGTTGCAAAGAGGTAAACAAGAGTGTTAACATGAAGAATCAAAAGAAAAGAACAAGACAGAAGAAAGACTAACACAACGAAAGTAAAAATTATTGACCAGCTCACCTTTGAATTAATGATATTTATCACATATAAAATAAATCAGAAGCATTCTTTCCATTTCATCTTATTTTAAACATGTGCATTGTTTTATTACTTTTTTTACACGTTATTTTATAGACAGTACAAATAACAAAAATGTACAAAATCTACACAGCCTGGGTATAAGCGTGTCAAGTATGAAACATAACACTAAATTCCGTTATTAATAACAGTCACTAACCAAGTTTGTCGCTAGCATACGACGAGCTAGAAAAATCCGTAATAATATGTTAACTTCAACCAACGGTTCTGTCATCGCAACATTTGTTGACTTTCCACTTTTAAACATGCAAAAACATAAGATATTCACCGACGTACAGTCATCCGCTAACCCATTGCATTACCCTGTCAAGCGCGTGTCACGTGGTATTACATGGCAACAGTACATTTAGCAAGCACCTGCGGTCTCTTTTGATCAATTTTCATTTCCGTATACAACATAATGTCGGTATTAAACGCCTTAAACCTGGCTATTAGTGGGCTGTCGTGATAACATGGAGTCTTTTGCCAGCATATGATAAATTATTAATCGATTAAGACGGACATGTTTTGTAGTATAACATGAAATACTGGAAAATATTATTAATTTATAATGGTACAATAAAACGGGTACTGCACGAACGCTCCCGTCTGTACAAACTGAAAGCTTTGTTACACGGATATGTTTACATACTAATAAACGTTTAATAAACATTCTAGTCTGTTTAGTTAAAATGTTTTTTCTTTTTCATTTTTTCTTGCTTTTTTTCTTAACGTTCATGTCTTTGTCATTTTTCCACTGTTTTGTTCATCAAATATAAACTAATTTAATTTTTTATAGTATTCTTGTTCTGTTTTTGTTTTGTTTTTTTTGTTTTTTTGTTTTTGTATTTATCTCAGTCTTTATTTTCTTTTAATCTGACTTTCCTTTTTATACTGAAAATATTAACCCTTCTTTTTAATACTTAAATGACTGTTAACTACGTTTATCGTGTGCTTCGTCCGCTTTAACGACCATCATAATGTGTGAATGGTTTTTTGTTTGTTTAACAGTCATTAAAATTAAAATAATTTTCTCGTGTATCGTGATGCGATGTGATTATAAACGTGTGTGTATGTGTGCGTGCATGTGTACATGTTCGTGGTCACTCCAAAACGGAAGAGTTTTTATTATTATGGTATGCTTACATATTTGTTAAAGCAGAACTTTGCGTCTTATTTTCACTAATGGTAAGACACGGTTCAGTTGATTCGAAATTGAAGATAATCCAGAATTCCCGAAAGACTGAAATTACTGGTTCTTAATAAGCTATATATATACATTAATAATTTTACATAATTATAAACCATTTTAGAATAAAATGTAAATATTTCACTTTAAATAAAATAACTGTAATGTATCACATCTAAATATATATTGGTATACATGTACGTATATGTTATATTACATAGCAACAGTAAAACGTTTTTAACAAGATAGTAAGATTTCCAGTATTTGCATGAAATATATTTATTCTTGAACAAACGACGGACATAATATATATGTATGTGTACAATACAGTGTATTTATGGATAACCAAAATAAAATGGTTACTTTTTATTATAAAACTTTAAAGCTTAAAACTGATTATAACAATAAAGATATGTAAAATATGTTATGTTTAAGCTAAAGTACAAATAAATTAAATTGTCTTCTAGAATGAAGAACAAATCTATGCTATGAAGGTCAGTGACTCTGTGTGATGATATTTGAGATAGTTTTTTTTTTATCAACTTGCACTGTTCATCAGCTTTCTGCACAGGCTATCTGCAAATGTAAATAAATAAAGAGTAAAATTCACTCAACAAATGTTCTTACTATATTACTAACTTATTAACTACCAGTGAATCGGTGATTATTACTGTAAAATATATGGTTCTGATGAAAATATTTTCTATAATAATAATAATAAATATATGTCAAAAAAAATAATAATAAAAAATACTTCAAGGCCACTGGAAAACAAACTACATGAATAATTAAAAATTCTAGAACAATCTCTATGGATGCTGATTACCATGCTGTTGCATGGACTGTTTGTAATGACCAATAGTATTCAGTAAAACATAACACAGCTACATTTCTGATTACAACTTACATATTTTATCACACGTAAGAAGCAGGTGGAGAAATTATTCAGATGTAAACTGTTTACTTACTCTGGTAGAAAAGTTCCAGGTTCTCTCATCCTGATTCCTGTCAGATACCTTCACTGTATGAATGTTGTTTAGCACCTGAAGATAAATTTTAATCAAATTATAATTACATATAGGCTAAATTCAAATATTTACATCATAATTTAATATATCCTAAGATGCTTGCTTTCCTGATTATAAAACTACCTATAAATGATATGTCATGTGTTATTAATTGGTGGAAGCATTAATTATGAAATATATACCATAATATTATTACCTAATGTTTAATAGCTAATGGTTAAAATTGATTTGCATTCTGTACATCAAATACTCATTTGAACATGATGATCTATTAGACCACTGGTTGTCAACCTTTTTCATACCGCGACCTTTTATGAGCAACTCAGTATGACCGATGACCCCTTTAAACATTTTGATTCAATAATATCTAGGGTTACCATATTTTCATCAACCAAAGACAGTACAAAAGGAATCTATATTCACTATGACGGGTCCCAAACCTATCTACATGTTTTTATTTATTCCACTTCCAAGTCAAGATGAAAAAAGCTAAAACATACCTTCGCTCAAGAACGATCACGCGACCCTCAGAAAAAAGGCTGGCGACCCTTACGTTGAAAACCTATGCATTAGACATTACTAAAACATGTGGTGTAAATCATTAAAAATTAGAAACAGGAGAATTATATATTTATAAAATTCAGTAATGTTACTATTACTCAAGTTCTGACAAGAAATTTCACGTTTATTTTTTAAATAAAAGTTAATGTAAATTTTAATCAAACAGTATCAACTAGTTTAATTTTCTTTGTAAAAAAGACATGTCAAAGAAAAAGGTAAACAAAGATGACTCCCAGTTTTTTATTATTATTATTATTATTATTATTATTATTATTATTATTATTATTATTATTATTATTTAATTTGTTCATTTATCTATTTTTATTTATTACTATTATTATTTTATTATTATTAATTTATTCGTTATAATAGTGATATTATTATTTATTTATTATTGACTTCAAGTACTTTCAACCAGAAAATAAGTTTCATGGTTAGTATTTTGTGGTTTTCTAAATTAGAATTATCGCAGTCAATAGTCGCACACTTTATTTCTTTTGTAAATATCGCCAGGTGAGGGAAACCAGTGACGTCATATTTATCACCAAATTTAATGGAGAAACATCACCTCTTGATTAACTGAAACAAATAAACCAATTGTTGATAAGAATTTAATTTTTTCTTCTTCTGTATTGATATTTTTTTTTTTTTTTTTTTTCACAACACCAACAGAATTTTTAAAAATTATATTTTTTTTTTTTTAAATCACTGATACGAAGGACAAAACGATGACGGATATCACCGAACAAAGTAACGAATCACAGGTGCGTCATTATGCGTTATATTTCAAATTACGAAGTAAACCAAAAGTCGGCTGTGTTCAGAAAATACATTCTGGTAAAGGAATTCGGCAGTTGGTTACGAAAAAGAATATTAATTGCTTTGCGTAAAGCAATGAGCTAGCTAAGTAATTAGATATCATTAGTTTTGTTTGTTTGTTTAATTGGGGGGTTTTGTTTTTGCTTTTTCTTGTTTCTTGTTTATCGTTAACTCTAGCTAAATTTAACGGTTGTGTCGGATTAATGCATCATGGGCTTAAGATTCTGCTGCCGGGGATTCCACAGATTAAGTGAAAATTTAATACATTATCTTTATCTTATTTAATATTTTTTCCATCGTTCAGTTTTAAATAGTAGTGGCGATTTTTTTTTTTTTTTTTTTTTTTAAAAAGAAGAAGAAAAAGAAAAAAAAAAAGAAAGAAGTGGATTTCTATATTTAAAAGTGGTAACATTGGCATTGTAGTTAACATTTAGTTAAAAGACTGAGCTTCGTTAAAGAATTATTCTGTACCTAGACTGATTTTATAAATGACTTCATCTTCTTCTTATTAGTGTTGTTTATTTTCTTAAAATTTTTTTTTTTATTGTTGCTGTTATTATTATTTCATTTTTTTAAATTTAATTTTTTTTTTTTTTTTTGTATTTTTATTTAGAAATAAAATGCAATAAACAGAACGTCATAAGAACTAAAATAATGAGTTAGACCATGAGCTACATGTGACACTTCGTACACCACTTTCATTTTAACAAACCTTTTTTAAGTTTAAAAAAACCCAAAAACAAACAAACAAACAAAGCTTTGGGGTGTCCTGAATATAAAATAGGATGATAGCACTGAAAATACAGGGATTCAGTAGCTGTTTAGGCTATATTTATATAGGTAAAACAGCACACACATTTTGTTGTTTGTGTTGTACTGTAATTTTGTATGCTTATAAAATCAGTTTGTAAGGCACATTAATTTTCATGAAATAAATAGCCATGTAAGGCATCAATGGAAAGTGTTTTCATTACTATGTTCATTGGTATACATAAGTATACATCCTTTACTTAGCTTAATTTTTATATTTCATTACAGTTCTACAATAATACAGATAATCAAAGTAACCAAGAACCTTTGTATTTTCCCTTCAACAATAGCCATCAATTCACACCACTGCTATGACGATGCAGGATTAACACATACGAAACGAGTTGTCTCTGAAATATATCCATTCTATTTTTATTAGTTACTAAAGTACCAATAAATAATTTATAAACAGGTCATCATCAATTTTATTTATTTATTATTTATTTATTATTTGTTTTATTTTATTTTATTTTATTTATTTTGCATATTTTTAAAGATACAGGTCGTATATAAAACATGTTTTATACACCATCAATATTAGAAAATTAACATACAAATAAATAATAACCCATCTGACACTTGACTGCGAGAGCTGATGTATTTTGAGCTGTTGGGTCACGGGTACTGTGACGTCCTTATTCTATATTAGAGACGCAAACGCTATGTGAAGATTTAAAAAATATAATAATAAACATTTTTAAAATTATTTTAATTTTATTTTAAGCTTAGAACAGGATAATGAAACCATCGTCATACACTGATGGTATTATTAAGCCAATAAACTAGACATTTTCTTTTCTTTTGTCATTGTGTAATCGTTTCTTTTGTGCACATCCGATTAGACTTTCACACAACAATGTTATTTTGGTGATTACTGTCGCATAACATACTGAACGATTCGACAGTTGGCACATCAAAACACCGTGATTTTCATTTGAATAATTCTGGTAAAAAGTATAATAAACTTCCTTTTAAATTGTATGTACAATTTAATAATAATATAAAATTATTTAAATTCATAATTTTTCCTGTAATATGTGATTGTTTGGGTACCATAAGTAGCAAAAATTAAAAACATCACTAAAAAATTTTGTTTCGATATATATTGCTTTTAATATGGTTTTCGTCACTCAAAAAAAAAAAAAAAAAAAAAAAAAAAATGGTTCTGTCAAGCTGAGTAAAATTAATTATGATATTTATAACAGTGAAATGATATGAAACTTTGGTAATTTATATGTTTGTAAATAAAATGTTCAATAACTGCAGTAGTCAATATAAAACGAATGAAATTATAAATATTTATTCAAAAAAAGACACATACATAAATATGTGATACGTGGCTTGCTGTTAGTTCTTTTTTTTTTAAATCCAAAATTTTGGACACAACCACCTGCAGTTTTCTAACATATATATGCATCACCCATCTTTATTTTTTGTCAAAAGAAAAATTACTAAACACACTTGCATGTAGAGCATATGCCTACAGCTTATTACATCAATGCTGGACCCTATACTGACTTTGTTTGAAATGTCAAATAAAATTGGTTCCTGAGTTTCACCATCCATACCAATCGACTACAATGATATGGCCATACATGCTTAAACATAACATCTTTCAGAAACAACAAAAAATAAATTACCTTTTCAAACTTTTGTTGATAATCAACAGCAGCACAATTGGGGATTTTAGAATTTATAAAAGAATTAATTGGCCAAAACTAATTCCATTCATTCATTAACAATACAAAGGATACCAAAATGAACATATAGATTCTAATATGTCACAGGTCATGTGCAGGGCTTAGAATGGCTAAATATGCATAATGATATGAAGAGAAATAAAAAAAAAAGCAATTTGTGAGACCATTTTTAATGCATAATAGTTAATTAATCAGCTCTTACCTCTTATTTTAAGCATTTTACAAACATATACACATACATACATACATACTGACATACATGCACACACATACATACACAGAACGTCAAAACAACTAAAATTGTTAGTCATATTTTGTTTAAAAATAGTTTCAAATTTGTCTAGCAAATTATTTCGAGTTTCATTTAATATATGACGGATGGTTTGGTGGGGTTAATAAACACACCCTTTCAGCATCCACCGACATTAAATGTAGCACATAATACACAGAGATCTATGTATGTAAGTAAATTGTTTTTCTTGCTCAATAAATAAAAGTAAGTGTATATTACTGTAGAATATTTCTTGCATCAGTTTTAAATGATCAGCAAAGCAGTATTTTCATTTGAGAAAGAACAGCTGAGTTTAAAAGAAACAACAGTGATTGTACACAACATTTAGTGAAGGACTATTTCAGGTGTGGTTAAAAAGTTACTCTATTCCTTTTTTAAGTATTATAAATCATTTGACTATGTCCAGAGATCTGTTCTAATGCATTAAGTTTTGACAGAAGTGATTAAAAAATGAAGTGAAATTCAAAAATATTTTCACTGTTCAAGAATTCCAGAAATGGTTTTTTTTTTTTTTTTTTTTTAACGAAACATAAAATTAATGTTTATTCAATATTTTGTCCCTTATCTAGATAATACCTTTTGATGGAAATACACCATATCTATAGACATGCAAATATATACACAAAAAACACATACACATATACTAACACAAACATTTTCTTCTTTGAAAGAAAGACAAAGTGAGAACAGGAATCAGAACGAATCACACTAATATTTATTTTATTTATTTTTATAGTACTGGTTCGCAAGACCACAGAAGCCATCTAACAGGAGGAACTTCTGAAACAATTAAATAATTTTGTTTGAGGACAAACCAACAGTAAATAGTGGAACTACAGAAAAGACTGTTGCCACAACAACATATGATAAAAGAGAAATCTAAAACACCACAAGAAATAAGAAATAGAGCTACTGTACAAAGTATGGTAAAACAAAAAAAAGTTTTGCACTGAAGAAACAAAAACCCAAAAGGACTGATGAAACAGTCTAACAAAAGAAAGTTGTGTCCAAGACACAGAAATCTGTCACACTAGAACTAATTCTGTCACACCATGAACATTCAATAAAACAGAAATTTGTGGTGTAACAGAAAAACATATCACAACACAAACATAAGATAAATCTGAAACAACAAACAAGAGAAGACAGTTTTACAGTGAAAACATATTACAAAACAGAAATCTTCAGATAGAGAGGGAGAAGTGTTACATTCAAAATGAATGAGAAAACAGAGACCTAAGACATTAGAAGAAATTTTTTGACAGTGAAAACTATTATAAAACAGAAATTTATGCAAAGAAATGAAGTAGTGCTTCTTTTGCAACATATGTTAAAACAGAGACCTAAGACATTAGACGAAATATTTTAGCAACAAAAATATAATTATTACAATATAGAAACCTGTTGAAAGAGAGGAAGTAGTTTCTAAACAGAAACAAATTAGAATACAGAGAGCTACTGAAAGAGAGGTAAAGATGAGGCACTGGAACAGAATGAAAAAAAAAAGAAAAAGCTAAGACACTAGAAGAAAAACTTTAGCAAAGAAAAAATTATAAAACAGAAACCTATTGAATGAGAGAAAATCCTGTGTGAATGATAAAACAGATACTGAAGATATATATATATAAAAAAAGTTATAAAACAAAATCATATATGAAAAGATCAAATAGTGTTGCTGAATGAACTCAGAGACTTAGCACACTAAAAGAAACAGTTTCACAACAAAAATGTATTATAAAAGAGAAACAAGTAGAAAAAGTGTAAGTAGACCTGCACCTGCAACAAATATTGAAACAGGGGCTTAACACAAGAACAAATAATTTAAGAATGAAACATTGAAAAACAGAAAGCTGTGTATAATGTTCCTTATCTAGATGATTCCTTTTGATGGAAATATATATTTATACACATGTAAATGCATACACACACACACATACACATGCACTAGCTCAAACATATAGATGCACAAACAAAAATATAAATGTATACAAGCATACACACATTTTCGTCTTGGAAAGAAAGACAAAGTGAGAACAAGAATCAGAACCAACCACACTAATATTTATTTTAGTTATTTTTTTTTTTCAGTACCTGTTCACAAGATCACAGAAGCCATCTAACAGGAGGAACTTCTGAAACAATTAAATAATTTTGTTTGAGGACAAACCAACAGTAAATAGTGGAACTACAGAAAAGGCTGTTGCCACAACAACATATGATAAAAGAGAAATCTAAAACACCATAACAAATAGAGCTACAGTACGAAATACGGTAAAACAAAAAAAAGTTTTGCACTGAAGAAACAAAAACCCAAAAGGACTGATGAAACAGTATAGCAAAAGAAAGTTGTGTCCAAGACACAGAAATCTGTCACACTAGAACTAATTCTGTCACACCACGAACACTCAATAAAACAGAAATTTGTGGTGTAACAGAAAAACATATCACAACACAAACATAAGATAAATCTGAAACAACAAACTAGAGAAGACAGTTTTACAGTGAAAACATATTACAAAACAGAAATCTTCAGATAGAGAGGGAGAAGTGTTACATTCAAAATGAATGAGAAAACAGAGACATAAGACATTAGAAGAAATATTTTGACAGTGAAAACTATTATAAAACAGAAATTTATGCAAAGAAATGAAGTAGTGTTTCTTTTGCAACATATGTTAAAACAGAGACCTAAGACATTAGACAAAATATTTTAGCAACGAAAATATAATTATTACAATATAGAAACCTGTTGAAAGAGAGGAAGTAGTTTCTAAACAGAAACAAATTAGAATACAGAGAGCTACTGAAAGAGGAAGACATGCTGTGCAAATGATAAATACTGAACATACAGAAGAAAAGTGTGATAGAACAGAAGTCTATATGAAGAGATCAGATAGTGTTGCACAGGGGTCATTACATAATAAAACAGAGACTTAGGACACTAAAGAAAACAGTTTCACAACAAAAACATATTATAAAACAGAAAAAAAAGAGCAAGTAGTCCTGCACCAGCAACAAATACTGAAACACACAAGAAGATATCTTTTAAGAATGAAAACATTAAAAAACAGAAAGTTGTGAGAAGAGAGGTTAGTTAGAGTACTGCATTGGCAAGGAATGAAAAAGTCCAATTGAAGACACTAGAAAAAGAAAGATTGAAATCTATGGAAAGAGAGAAAATTGTGCTGCACTGGCACAAATGGATAAAAGAGAAACCTAAAACAAGAGTAATTGTTTTGCAAAAATAAAATGTTATAAAACTGGAAGCTATGGGAAGAGAAGAAATGGTGATACACAGGCAACAAATGTTAACAGACCTAAGATATTTGAGAAAACTGGGTCACAACAGCAACATCTGAAGAAAAGAGAAACATAAGAGGCCAGAATTATTGTAGCAAGAGAAAAATATTATAAAGGAAACATCAGACACTAGAAAAAATAGTATCACAAGACATTATATGAAAAAAGAGATTTTTAAGATGGTATAAGAAAGTTTTGAAATGAAAACTACGTAAAGAGAGGAAACAGTGATACTCTGGAAGCAAATAATACAACAGAAATGAAAGACACTTGAGAAAAGTGGGTTACAACAGTTGTATCTCAAAAACAGAGAAACCTAAGGGGCCTAAATAAGTAGTGCCTCAGTGAGAAACTATAATAAAACTTAAGACTTCAGAAGAAATATTTTGCAGCAAAAACGATAAAACAGAAATCTATATGAAAAGCTGAAGTATTACTGCATCAGCAACTAATAATTGGACAGAGAAGAAATAAATTCTCAGTGAAACATATTATAAAACAGAAACCATTGGGAAAAGAAGACATAAGGCTAATATACAAATGATAAAAGAGAAACCTAAGACAACTGAGAAAACAAAATCACAACTTAAAGTCAGAAAAAAGAAACCTAAGGCATTGGAATAAGTTTTGCAGAGGATATACATAAGAAAAATGTCAAAAAGGAAGAAACAGTTCTGAAATGGAAGCATATGATAAAACTATGGCAGGAGAGGAAATAGTTTTAGAATGAAGACATTAAAAAAACAGAAACTTACGGGAAGTAATGCCGCTCTGGCAAAGAATTATAAAACAGACACCTAAGAAACAGAAGAAATAGTTTTGCAGTGAAAACATGTTATAAAACTGAAGACACTAGAAGAAAAAGTTTAGCAAAGAAATATAAAATAGAAACCCACGGAAAGAGGAACTAGTGTTCTAGTGGTAAAAAACCTGACACACTAGGAAAAATAGTTTCAGAATGAAAACACATAAAACTGAAATCAGTGTAAAGAGCGGAAACAGTGTTGAACTGGTAATGATGATGAGAAAGAGACCTACAAAATAGTTCAGCATTTAAAACAGAAACTTATAGATAGACAGGAAAACTGCTGCACTGGCACAGAAAGTTAAAAGAGAGACCTACAGAAAATAGGGCTGCAAGATGAAACTATGATAAGAAAGTTTCATAGCTGAACTATATGATAAAACAGTATCATGTGGGAAGGGAGGAAGTATTTCTAAAATGGAAACATAAAACAGAGATAATACTAATAGTGCTGAACTGGTAACAAATGTTAAAACAGAGACCTAACATATCAAAGGAAATGATTTAGGGACGTTTTTTTTTTATAAAATAGAAACCTACAAGAAGAGATTAAATAGCATTTTGCTGGCAGTTAATGATAAAATATAGGTCTGAGAGCAAACTGAGTCACAAAGGCAACATTTGAAGAGAGAAATGTAAGAAACCATATGAAATAGTACTGGACTGGAGAAGTATTATAAAAGAAACATTAGAGAAAATAGTAATGCAAGGCTATATATGATAAAAAAAAGACTTAAGACAGCTAAAGAGTTTTGCAGTATGAAATATATGAATGGAAACAAGAAACCTATGGAAAGAGTTGGAAACAGTGCTTTGCCAGCAACAAATGATTAAACAGAGACCTTATACAGTACAAGAAATAGTTTTGTAAGCAAAATGCATTGTGAAAGATAAACTATTAGATGATAGTAACATAAAGTGACATAGACAAAGAATGAGAAAATGGAGATCTGTGACATAAAATAAAAGAGAAATCTAAATGGTCAGAAATATCAGACACTAGAGAAAATAGAATTCTAATGGCAACCTGTGATAAAACAGAGATCTGAAATATTGCCAGAAAGAGTTTCACAGTTGCAACATATGATCAGAAATCTAATGTAAAAGGATTTGGGATGAAAACATATTTTAATACATAAACTGTATCAAAATGAGATGAAAGAGTTAGTGTACCATTATCAACTGTTGATGATACAGAAACCGAAGACACATCAGAGGATAGGGACAGAGCAGGGAATATTGGAAAAAAGAGAAGCCTAAGAACAAAGAAGTAATGTTGCATCAGGATACAATAAGTGGCATCACACACTAGTGAGAATAACATCATAACTTGTAAGAATGATGGAAATAGTTTTGAATTGGAAGTATAATAAAATAGAAACCTCCTACAAAAAACCCCAGATAAAATAGTTTCACAAAGAAGTAATACTATAAAACAGAAACCTGTGGGAAGAGAAGAAGTAGGAAAACTTGAGACAATAGGGCCACAGTGCCAAACTTGAAGAAAACTGCAGAAAATATAATAGGTCAGAGGAAAATATACTTGCAGTGGAAAACTATAATCAAACACAAGCATAAGACAGTACAGTAATAAATACTGCATTTGCAGTATATCATAAAACAGAAACTTAAGAGAATAGAAGGAACTGTAGCAGTGAAAACAGATCACAAAAAAGAAAGCTTTGGAGTGAGAGGATATAGTGCTATTCTGGCATTAAAATTTAATGACCTTAAGCATTACGAGATAAATCTAAGACATTAGAAGAAACAGTTGCAGAGAGGAAGTATATGATAAAACAGAAACCTGTTGGAAAAGAGGATAAAGTTTTGAAATGCAAGAATCGGATAAAACAGAAACTTGAGGAGAGGATAAATAGTTTTGCACTGCCATAAATGATGATACAAAGACAGAAGAATTACTTTTGTAATGAAAACATATTATAAAACAGAAACCTACTGGATGAAAGAAGGTAGGGTCACTTTAGAAAAGAGAGTCATAATACCAGTAAAGAAAAAACACAAACATAGCATACAGGAAATACATTCCCAATGAAAACTATAATAAAAGACAGCCCTAAGACAGTAGGGTAAGAAATACTGCAACACTAATAGAAGAAATAGTTTTGTAACTTAAATTGCAAATGAATGATAAAGCAAAGGCCTAAGATACAAGATGAAATTGTTTGTTAGAGGAAATATATGATAAAACAGAAAGATATGGGAAAGAGTAACAGTGATCCACTGGCAACAAATGGTACAATAGTGACCTAAGACAGGAAGAAAAAAACAACAAAAAAACAACAATTCTGTGACAAAACAATTTTAAAGCAGAAAGCTATGGGAAGAGAAGAAACAGTGCTATACAGGCAACTAATTTTAAAACAGAGACATGTCAGAGGAAATATATGGTAAGAAAGAAAGCTGTGGGACTAGAGGAATTACTGGCATAAAAGAAAGACCTAAGACACTATAGAAAAATAGGGTCACAGCAGCAATGTCTGAAAAAAGAGAAATGTACAAGGCTGGAGACAATATTATTGCAATCAGAAGTATGATAAAAGTCAGATATCAGACATTAGAGAAAATAATACTGTAATGGCAACCAATGATAAAATTGAAACCTAGAATACTAGAGGAAACGTGATTAAATAGAAACCTGTGATAAGAAAAGAAATAGTGCACCACTGACAATGAATGATGAAACAGAGACCTAAGACACTTTGAAAAATAGTTTAGAAATGAAAATATATTATAAAACTGAATCCTGTGGAAAGATAAGAGAAAAGTTAGAGTCTAGATGAAATATTGTTGGAACAGAAAGGTATGATAAAGGAGAAGCAATCAGACACTAGAGAAACTAGCTATGTAATGGAAATATATAAAACAGAAAGCTGTGGGAAGAGAGGAAATGATATAACATAAACCTAAGACACTTGAGAAAATATGTACACAGTAAAAATGTTTGAAAAGAGAGAAATCTGAAAGGGCAGAGAAAATAGTGTTGCATGATAAAACACAAGCATGAAACAGTTGAGAATAAAATATCTCAACTGTTAAAAGAGAAATGTAAGAAGTTTAGAAGAAATAGTTTCACAGAAGAAAAACTTGTGGAAAGGAAGGAGATAGTTTTGCAGCAACAGAAATGTATGCAATGAGAGGAAATAATGATTCACTGACAATGAAGGGTAAAAGAGAGATGCGAGAAAACAGAAACCTAGGTCACTAGAGGAAATAGTATTAGCACCTTCAGTGTATGATAAAATAGACCTAAGACACTGGAGAAAATAAAGTTAATATTATGGTGAAAAAATTTAATAATACTGAAATCTAGACAGAAGAGGAAATAATTTTGCAACTGAAACCTACAGTGGGAAAGAAAGTCATGTTGCAGATGCAATATTTTATAAAACAGAAATTTAAGACAGTAGAGGAAATGGCATCACAACTACTTATGATAAAACAGAAATCTGTGGCACAAGAGAATATAGTGTCACAACAGAAACATTTGGTACAAGAGAAACTGTGATGGAACTACAGCATACAGTTATCATAAAACAGAAATCTAAGTTGCTAGTTGAAGTAAGTGTGAAAGCAGCAAAAGAGACAGAAAGAAATGACATTTTAGTCAAATGCATTTCATAACAATATATTGAAGATGGTATAGAGTTACATTTGTAGTAACAGTAAAACAAATTCCGGATGAACTGAAGTTACCTTAATATAAAGGTAACAATAAAACATTCAAGATGGTATAGAGTTACCTTCATAATAACTATAAAACATTAGTGTTTGTAGTTAATGTTATCTGTAGAACACACATTTTCTGTGTTACATTATCATTATTATAGTTTCTTGTTACTATCATTTTTATCAAAGTTTAAAGACTTTGATTATCAGTTATGAAATTAATTTCATTAGATATGTTTTTTATAAAAATAACTAAAATCATTAATATTTAATGATACTTTATTTGATCAATTGATCAAAAACTTTAATATTAAAGATAATTAGCATATATGTGTAGAAGTAAAACTGGTTGATGTACAGATAGATTGTTAACCAGTTTTAATAATTTTAAACTCTAGTCACATATTTGTTAAAAGATTTATAAATCAAATTTAATTTTTTGCAAATAAACCTGTATTAAATTGTTTTTCCTTTTGTGAGTTTCCTTGTTTGTTTGTTCTTCTTTTTTTCCAGTGTAAAAACATTCCTTAATCAGTTTCAGTTTGTTTCATCCTATAATTACATCTACTATTACCTTTTTCTTTGTTTGAAGTTTCCATTTAATTAAATACCAAATATATACACATGCATACATTTCTCTGAACTGCAAAACATTTATGCAGAATAATAAAAGTAACTTTTTTCTAATAATTAATATTTTAAAAGCATATTAAAGAACAGGGTCATTCAAAAGTCCCACTACACTTTTAAATTTTAATTAAATGAAAATGGCTTTACGGATTTGAACAAAATTAGTCGAGAACTTTCTATAGACTGCTACAATTTGTCCCATAATGAAAATATCCCTCTTCTTCCGTTTTCTTAGGCTCTATAGACTTCAACGTGAGCGCCTTCTTTTAGACAAATTGCCCACTTTTTCAAATTGTAGCAGTCTATAGAAAGTTCACAACTAATTTTGTTCAAATGAGTAAAGCTGTTTTCATTTAATTAAAATTTAAAAGTGTAGCACGACTTTTGAATGACCCTGTTTATTAAATAATAATATTAATAATACTACTAATAATAAACCTTTTATTTTATACATACAAACATAAGTGTGTATGTGTGTCTATATATATAAAATGGAAGAGACAGAAATAGAATTTAAATTTAACAAAAAAAGAAAAAAAAAAAGAAACCCGATATTTACCATACTTAAAAAAATATATATTGTTTTTAATTATTTAGACATAAACTTGAATAAAATTTAAAAAAAATAACAACCAATGAGTGTTAAAACAATTTTTATTATTAACTTCGTTTGGATACTTTGATAAATATAACAATATGCAAATAAAAATGTTTTGTTTTTAAAATAATAAAAAGATTATATTTGCAAACAGGAACATTAACTGTCTCACTGTTAAAATATTCAAAATTAAACAAAATGTTTTGCTGAAATAAAATATATTCATACAATCATTCACTGTTATTTTGCGGTTATATAATTTTATTTAAAAATGATTTTATTTTATAAGGCATTGTTTTTTTAAATACAGTATGAGCATTTATTTTTTTATAGTCATGATTATTATTATTATTATTAGTAGTAGTAGTAGTAGTAGTAGTAGTAGTAGTGGTAGTATCATTAGATGCAGTAGTGGTATATATTTATTCTTCATTCTTTATTATTATCTAATAACTGAGTTATTGAATTAATTATTATTTTCATAAGCCTAAACAAATTCTGTGATATTATTCGTTTCATCATTGTTTTTTAAATATGAATTTTTAATGCTATTGTTGTTTTTTTTGTTAGTAATTATTATTTTTACCATAATCATTGTCATCATTATTGTTAAATAATATATTAGAATGAGCAAATATTTTGTTAAGGATTTTCAAAAACAGAACAGTATGTAAATATCGTGTGATTGTATTTTGAATGCAAGTCAGATTTTACAGTATGTCACAGTTTAGTTTACACAGATATAAAAAAATAAATGCATACTGAACTTAATTTTTAAATGAGACAGCAAATCAAATAAAAAGCAAAAACCTTTTGTTAAACAAAATGTCAGATTTGCTTTTCTGACCCTGAATTATTTGTGTACATTTTTAAAGAATTTTTAACTTGTACTCTCACATGATTTATAAAGGACCTTCAGTTTCCTTTTAACTTATAACAATATTATGCAAATCAACTGACAGTTTAATGTAGCTTAGGTGATCAGATGTGTTACATATGAAGCTTATATAAATTATCCCATAGTAATGGTAATTTAATTTTTACCATTCATGATTATATATAAATATATGTAAAATTTAAACAAAACTATACTTCAACATCACAAAATAACTTCAGAGTAGAAATTCATTCATTATTGTCATTCAGCTTATTTCACAAAAGGAAATGAATACAAGTGTATAATTCACAGGTATATCAAAGTGAGCTGTTAATAAATTAGTAGGTTGATCAAAGAAGTGTTGGTGTATGTGGCCACACACTTCTCCAAAATTATGATCCAAAAATAAAGCAAATTTTTCAAAAGCTAATCATATTACACTGCACTTCACCAAAGATTAACTTTTTTTCGCTTCACTATTAAAAATTAAATAAAAGTGATGATAAAAACAGAAATGAAATCATAAACCAATAAAACATTTGTCTTCCAAATGGACAAATCTATCATTGTATCTCTCCATTAAATAATAATGGCAAAATTGATTTGAGATGTTACTGTGGGTCATTATTAAACAAAAGCTTGTGCAGTTATATTATTTAATGTGTCTTATTCTAAGCACTAGAAGCAGCACACACATCCACACATACCTCCATATATACATTTATTTAAACCATAAAGTCTTATTTTCATTAGAAACGTGAAACTTAGGAACACTGAGAACATGTTGCTTATTTAAATAATATATTTAAAAATGCAACAGACACTAACAGTGTAAACTTCAGTTTCTTCCATGCACAAGCTGGTGAAATAGAGAATCTGTTTGTTGTAGGAGAATCCCTGGAGGTGCAAACTCCACAACCTGACCCTCACTCATCACGATCACTCTGTTGCTGTCTAGAATTGTGTTCATCCTGTGAGCTATTGTCAGCACTGTGCTGTTTTCAAACTCTTCTTTTATTGTTTCCTGAATGAGTGTGTCTGTCTCCATGTCCACACTGGCTGTGGCTTCGTCTATACAAAGTACCTGTAAACAAAAATTAAAAGTTATTTTTCTTTCTGTTATGTATTAAAAATAAATAAAAATAAATAATTAATTTTTGTAAACAAAAGGATAAAGATCCAAGGGGAAATCTATGCAGCAGATGTGTGTGTTTGTGTGTGTACAGAAAAAGAAAGAATACATAAAAAGAAAGGAAATAATTCAAAAAAACCTGTATCCACATATAAACACAGAAATATTCAAAATTTATTCATGGACACTAACATAACACTCTCATACCCACCAAAAATACCAAAATCTGCACACAGACAAGAATCCTGTGACACACACTCATACACAAAAACATTTATAAAGACACACACACACACACACACACACACAAAAAACCATTTTCAAATTAAACATTAAAAACTGTTCATAACACATTAACATATCTGTATCTATTCTTCTAACAGAATAATTACAAGTTAGAAATACAAAACTATTATTTAAAAGAAAAATTTAATTTTTTTTCCCCTGCCTTAGCCTGTGTAAGCAGAGCTCTGGCTAGACACAGAAGTTGTCTCTGGCCCACAGAAAAATGTTTTCCTTTCTCTGCGACTTCTGAGTTGAGACCACCAAGGTGTTCAACAGCCTCTGACAAATGACATCGTTGTAGAATTGTCCAGAGAAGTTGATCATCATGTTTTCCTGTTGGATCCAAATTTTCTCTCACTGATCCACTGAACAGAAATGGATCCTGTGGAATGACTGCAAGACGAGATCTAGGAATGGGAAAAAGATAAAGAAAAAACATTTAAATAATAACAATAATAATAATAATTATTAAAATTAAAAAACTGATATACAAAAAAAAATAGAAAATAAAAAAAATTCAGAAATTTAAATAAAAGCAAATGTAAAACGTTATTGAAAATTTAAAAAGTTTATTATCATATTATTAATAACCTAATATCCTTTAAATCAAGATGTGCAAGATTGACTCCATCAATGGTTATCTGTCCTGATTGGATCTCCACCATGCGAAACAAGACCAGAAACAAACTGGACTTTCCTGAGCCTGTTCTTCCCACAATGCCAATCTTCTCAGCAGGCTCAATTTCAAAGGTCACACCATCCAAAGCATTTGGAAGATTTGGTCTGTATCTCATGAATACTTGATTAAAACTAACTTTTCCTGCCAATGGCCAGCATGGATGAGGCTGTTTGAAAAAAAAAAAAAAAAATAATAAAAACTAAATAAAAATAGAATTATGTAAGAAGTTAATAATTAAAATAGAAACAAACATGCTAAATTTTACTCTGCAAGAGCCACAGGGTGATTGTTGGTAAATACGATGCTGCTGGATGTCTGCATTATGTTGAAAATTCAGCCAAATCTGAACTCAAGATTTTGCTAATATTTTCAAGGAGATCGTCACTGAAATATAAATTTTTATGAATGGCCACCAAAATTTCTGAAAAGTGGTATGCACTGGGTTATTAATGATGGCATATTTTGGTGGCTGCTCATGGCAATCATAGCAAAGTAATTTCTGAAAATAAATACCATCCTGCTGAACCAGCTTTATCTTACACTTACCAGCATCTCAAACCTTCTTTATTTTTACCTACATCAGGTGCTAAGTGGGTATAAATTATACACCCTCAAGATATTGTTATTATAATGGCTTGAACACATAAAGTAATGTTGTTACTACAAAGACTTGAAAACATTAAGTAATATTTTATTAAAATGGCATGAAATATTAAGTAATATAACAATACAAATACTTGAAAACATAAAGTGATAATGTTATTAAAATTAGTGGAATATATTAAGTAATACTGTTACTACAAGGACTTGAAAACATTAATACTGTCATTAAAGTGGCTTAAAAATTTTAAATTATATTATTATTAAACTGCCTTCATAACATCCTGTAATACTGTCAGTAACAAGGCATAAAACAGCAATATAGTTATTACAGTGGCTTGAAAACTTCAAACAATTAAATAATATTGCGATCAAAATCACTGGAACACAAAAATATAATACTGTTAATGAAGGAGCTGAAAATCAAATAAAATGTTGTTACTGAAATGTCTTGAAAACATTAAGTAATGTTGCAATTAAAACAGCTGGAATGTATCAAGTAGTACCATCATAAATACACCTAGAAAAAAAAAAAAAAATCAAATAATACTGTTATTAAAATAGTTTCAAAACATCAAGTAATACTGTTATAAAAATGGCTTGATATTAGTAAAACAGCTTGAAAACATGCAAATCAGGTTCTTATTGAAATGACTTAAGTAATTATGTTGTTATTAAATATCCAGTAATACTATGACTTGCAGTATAAAAATTACCCTGTTATTAAAACAGTTTGCAAACATCAGTAATACTGTTATCACAATGGCTTCAAAAACTTTCAAAATATTTGAAAATCAAATTATAGTATTATTATTCAAATGCCATTTACAGCATCAGATCATATTGTTATCAAAATGGCTGGAAAACATGAAATGATATTGTTATCAAAATGGCTTGGAAACATGAAAGAACATCGTTATCAAAATGGCTCAAAAACATCTCTTTATTATTATGGCTTGATAAAGAATCAAGTAATGTTCTAATTATAATGACTCACAAAGATAATTCCATCCCAGCATTCTGTGGGGACATCTTCAATGTATTCCTGGACTCTCTCTACACTGACTAGCTGTTTCTCTGTCTCAGTAAATGACATAACAACACCACCAAGCAGATTTGTTATAGAGAGTGAGTATGATATGGCCAACCCAACAAGTCCTGTAATATGTAACATTTATATTAATGGTGGTTGTGGTTGTGGTGGTGGTGGTGGTGGTGGTGGTGGTGGTGATGTGATGATAATGAAGAGGTGCAGGATGAGAAAGAGGAGGAATATGTGGTTACTGAAAAAATATGATGTCCAATAATAATAATAATAATAATAATAATAATAATAATAATAATAATAATAATAATAATAATGATGATGATGATAATATTTTAAAAAAATGTAATAGTTATAATAATGATAATATTAATAATAAAGATGTGATTACTGACTTAGAGTCTTTATAATCAGATATAACCAATACCATAATAATATTTATTAATTTTACCATCACCTTCACCACTGCTACTACTACTACTTCTGCAATTGTAACTACAATAAATTCAACTGTTTCTAAAGAATAATTTCGAGTACAGAAGAAAACTGAATTATGTTAATAACATACCTGGATCTATGCCACGGTAACTGTGTTCTAGAACAGCTATGAATGCCACCCCTGTAACCATGACAACACCCAGCATCTGTAATCTGAAATCCAACCATCTAGCAGCAGCAATGTTGGCAAACTGGGTTATTTGGTTAACATGAAGTCTTTTCAAATTCTCCTTTGCAAATCTGAATTTAAACAAGTATAATAATAAAAATAATAATAATAATAATAATAATAATAATAATAATAATAATAATAATAATAATAATAATAATAATAATAAGTACTTTAATATTCAGTAATTCACAATTTAAAGGTGACCACACTGTGTACATACAATAATACATCAATGAATTGGAAATCACTAGCATACAATGATATTACTCAACTCTTTACTGTATAATCTTTATTGCTGTTGTTTTTACTTCTATGGGCAATTGTATCATTACACAAATTCTTTCATTTGCCCACCACACTGAAATAGGTGCTGGGGTTTAATTGCAGTGGATTTATTTATTTATATTAATTCACTCAATTCTATTCAGAAGAAATGCTGAAGATGAAAAGATTGAATAAAATGATGAGGTATTTTAAACAACCATCAAATCTTAATACACAGTAAAAACAGAGAAGCAGATTAATGGTATAAGGAATAGCATTAGGTGTGATGGACTGTAAGATCAGTACTATTAAGTGCATTCATTGGCTTTTTTATGTTTACATTCCTTTATCAAATACTTTTTTTTCCAAAAAAAAGGTTTCTAAACAATTCCTTGCTACTAACAGAAAAAAGATAGCGACATTCTGTTATATACAAGTATAATTAAATATTTATTAGCTGAAGAAAACAAATATGAATGCATATACTGTGGCATTGTTTTTAAATAAAATGTTCATAAAACAGTGACAACAAATAAATTTGAAAAAACCTGTCAGTTTCTCTCAATGCTCTAATTGTTGTCAGTCCTGTGAGTGTCTCAGAAAAGTGAGCATAAATTGGGGACAGAGTGACACTTGAAATACGCTTAATTTCTCTTGAAGTGTGTCTGTAATAGAGCTGAAAAAAATTATAAAATAAAATAAAATTGATAAATATACTAGTTTATACCTAGAAAGATATTTAAAATTAAGGAACAAATAAGCTTAACTTCTCTTCAGGTTGTGTGCAATGGTGCTGAAAAACAAATTATAAAACAAAACAAAATTAATAAATATATGTTTATATCTAGTATGATATTTAAAATTAAGTAACAAATAAGCTTAATTTCTCTTTAAGTATGTTGTAATAATGATGAAAACAAAACTAAAAAATAAATATTGATAAATATACAAGTGTATACCTAGAATGTTTTTAAAATTAAGTAATAAATAAGCTTAATTTCTCTTGAAGTATGTGTGCAATAGAGCTGAAAAACAATTACAAATAAATATAAAAATTTAAATTTTGATATATAAAATTAGTTAATTTGAAATATGCTTAATTTCTTTTTAGTGCAAAAAATATAAAGTGCATTATTTGTTTTCTATAATATACAAATGCAAAAAATATAAAACAAATTAAATAAAAAATAATTAATTTTTATAAAGCTTTTTTAAAACTGTTTTAAAAAATAAATAAAATAACAGAAAATTAAAGGAATCCAAATAAAAATATATATTAACATAAAAAATAAATAAATACTAATTTGAATAAAATTCTATTGTATTTTATTTAAAGTTTTTTCAAAATAATCTATATTGTTTCATTTAGGTTCATCTTTTACCATTTATTTAACATATTACAAAAATGATATTTGAGAAATTAGATGAAGTAAACAAACAAACAAAAACACTATGCTGGTAGTTCTCAAAATAAAATATTTTTTATATAAATTTAGGAAAAAGGTAATCATAATGATAGTAATAAAAATAATAATAAACAGTTACTAATGCCAGTAATAAAATAAATTAAAAGTAATAAAAGACAATAAAAAAAAAAAAAAAATGTCTTGTTCTTAGATGTGAAATTAGGAAACCATTTATTTTACCTGTATTTTGTAATACAGCAGTGATAAAGGTATGAGAACAATGGTGAAATATGGCAACCCATAGCAGGTGATGATGAGTGTTCCCAGAATGCCATAGGCTTGTGCCAAGAAAATGTTGAGTATAAATGGGAGAGAATCATCAACAGCATAGAGATCAGATGAAAATCTGTTTATTATTCGACCAAGTGGTGTGGTATCAAAGAAAGACACAGGTGCCTGCAAAACAAATGAAAAAAGTCAAATAAAGAATGTTTAATTGCTATCTCTGCACAAAGATAACAGATGTTATTGCATATTTACAAAAAAAAATTGTAATAAAATAAAAATAAAATGAGAACACAAAGGAAATTATGTTTCTGAATCAAAGTCAGTGACCCTAATATTAAGACAAATTAAATTTATTTACAGCATGATGTATTTTTTTTTTTTTTTTTTTTTGCTTCTTTGGCTATATAAAAAAATTCACTTCTGGTGTATGACATCTACTCCTAATGAAGGCATATATTAATAGATTTACAATATATACAGATTTTACAAATCTTCTTTTGCTATCGAGATATCATATTTTCATTCATTCATTTATTCATTCAATTCATCATTCATATATACATACACTCAAACATACATAGTTAATCATTTTACTAAGTTAGATGTTACCCTCAGTACTGAAGTTAGGAGATGTTTGTGCATCACTTGAGCTGCACAGATTCCACCAAAAGCAAACAGGAAAGCTCTGGCCAGAGTAAATAAAGAGTTGGCTCCTGCGAGACATCCATACACTGTGAGATAAAATGATATTTTATCATCTGTATGATTTATGGAGGGAATGTCAGTAGTTCTGAAAAATAATAAAAAAAATAATTTATAAGTTAATAGATAATAATGATGATGATGATAATAATAATAATAAACATTAATAAACTAGTGCCAGTAATACACTTAAAAAAAAAAAAAAAAAAAAAAAAAAAAAAAAAATTGAAATAATTTACAAATAAATAAAATTTACAGTAATAATAATAACTCATAAATGTTTTTACAAATAGTGATAAATTCTCAGTTATACATTAATTACAAAGAATTGTTTTTAAATCCAGTCAAATACCAATCATTTCAAATACAATGTAATATATGTTGTTGCATATAATTTTAAAAGAAGAAAAACTAGAAAAGCAATGTTTCTGTATAATTATTGAGAAGGTAACAAATAACTCTTCCTGTGCAGTTTCATTCAGTTCTAATCAGAAATAAGTTACATACAATTACAAATATAAATAACAAAGTTAAATACACTTACCCAAGAAATATCCTCATGGTAGAATGATTCACAGTATGATTACTGTTGGAGAAGTTTCCATGGTGACTATGAGTTATCCAGTAAGACAACCACCAGTCATTTATATTTCTTGAAGCTAAAAAGATATTTAAAAGTATTTTGAATTTGACCATACTGAAATGTATCACTGTTGCATAAGGATGAATTCTGTTAAAATCTGTTAGTATCAAACACTGGATTTTCTGATATATATTATTCTTAACAGAAGAGTTACAAAATTGTTAATTAGAAACAAAGAAGCTGCTAAATACACCCCATCATGAGGGATTGATCTTATAACCTATGATTCTCAGGGCAAATACTTTTACGATTGTAGGTGCTTCTAATATAACACATACCCTGCATGAGAAACAAAGAGAAAAGTATCAGTGGAGACAGATACATCCCGATTGCTTTCCAGTAACATTTGTACACAAGGAGCCGAACAACACCTTTCTCCTTCCGCTCCTCTTCCATCAGATTGTCACTTGAGTTCAAATCTTCACAGCTTGTTGACTCCTCACTGTCTTCAGTTTCATCATTTTTGTGTATTTTATTTTCAGTATTTAAGGTAACTGTAGATAAAATTTCTTGTGGTGTACCTGAAATTGAGGTCATGCTGCTATAATGTGTTCATCTTTTATGTTGTGTGTCAGCAGGATTTAATAAAGATTACCTCATTATGTAAAATATTTAATTAAGATTTGCATGTCATTGTGGTATCAAGTTTCTTGAATGCCTTCTAGAGGATATGAACCATGTATAGTCTACATGACACAAGGAAATTCTAAATACTGTTTTTAGAACAAATACAATGCCTAGATTAAAGTAGATGCAACAAATAATGTTACCAATAATTTTACATATTTCTAAGCTGATCCTTTATGGTTAAACATCTATAAAATCTAAAAC
Organism: Chrysomallon squamiferum; assembly: GCA_012295275.1. NCBI lineage: Eukaryota > Metazoa > Mollusca > Gastropoda > Neomphalida > Peltospiridae > Chrysomallon > Chrysomallon squamiferum. The sequence continues at coordinate 9,587,577 of CM022665.1, read as the reverse complement.
AGAAAATTCTTAACTGAAGAACTTACCAGCTTTGTAGATTTTACCATCTTCCATTACCAAAATAAAATCAGCTTCAGTGAGATATTTTGTGTGATGTGTACACAGAATTCTTGTCTTATTTTTCAGTAATCCCATGATGCATTTGTGATACAGATGGTCAGCAACATGAGCATCAACTGCTGCTAGTGGATCATCTAGCAAATACACCTCCTTGTCCTGTTAATGTAATTACAGTTTTCACCACAATCATTATTTATTCTTATAATTTTATTTATACAAATAAATGTGCAAAACATTTTAAGAGTAAAATTGGACATTATGTTACCTCAGCTTTTTAAATTAATTTATTTATTTAATTATTACTTCTTCTTTTTATCCTGTCTCATAATATTTCTGATTTCGTGTGTAATTAACAGGTATTCCATTTGATATGTTCTGCACAGGAATACCCAAACAATGTGAATTTTTGTATTATGTAATTTTTAAATAAACAAAATAAAAATAAATAAAAATAAAATCTAAATAATATACCTAATATAAAGTAATAATAAATACTACATATTCACAAATACTTAAATATTTCTTTAATACAACCACCAAACCAATGTCCTTCTTTAAGACACACTAAAAAACAAACAGGAAAAAAAAACAATTCCAAAACCCAAAGAATAAATTATAATAAGTTATGCATTACCTGATACACAGCTCTGGCCAATGATATTCTTGATTTCTGACCTCCACTTAGAGTGACACCATTCTCACCTACTTCAGTACAGTCCCCTGCTGGAAAAATCTAGAACAAAATACAAACCTTGTAAATTGTAGTCTTGACTTGTCATCAACACAAAAGAAAAGCATTTGTCAAAAGATGTAAAGATATTCGTTAATGCTATTTAATAATATTCTCATTTTTTGATGAGAGAAATGCTATATACTTGTGATTAATTAAAATTATTTCTGAAATTTATAAGAATGTTTTTATATACTGAAAAATTACTTTAACAACAATCTTTCTGGAATATGTTTTCTGTTTCTGTGCATCAAATGATATTATCCTCTCATGAAAAATGTCATCTCTCATAAGTATGTTATCATATTGTTGCACATTAGTGTTTGTCAAAGCTGGGGTCTATAATCATATCAAATAAAACTCAGATATGTATAAAAGATATTAAAATCATTTACCATAGATATTAAAAGCATACAACCACACATACAATTTAAATTTGATATTCTTCTTTCTTTAAGGAAGATTTCTATTTATTTTTATTTTTATTTATATTGTATTATTTTAATACAAATATAATAATTATATAAATAATAAAATACAAAGATTTTTATACCTTCAAATCATCAAGTAAAGCACAGGCCTCAAGAACTGCATCATACTTTGAAACATAAAAAGGTTTTCCAAATAAGATGTTGTTTCTGATGGTATCATGTTGTATCCATGGTTCCTGGGCAACAAGGGCAAATCCTGATTCCTGGCAACCTATAGAAACCTTTCCTTTGAGTCTATTCATCTCAGCAAGGAAAGCACTAAGTAGAGAACTCTTACCAGATCCTACTTTACCTATAACCCCTACGAACTGGCCCTAAAAAACCAAAAGTCACTGATGTTAGAATTTTACTAAAGTTCATTATTATTATTATGTATCAGAACACATTTTAAACCATGAACTGTTTTATTAGTTTCATTTTGTGATGCTTGTTCATACTGAAATATAATTTAATACAAAGTTGTTGGCTACTTATTATTATGGGATTTTTCCAGAGACTTGGTTGCAGGTGTAAACATAAAAATACATGTTACCTTCCTTACCAACCTATGTGAAAACTAACTGTGTTATAATATTTATTATTAATGTGATAATCAAAATGCAACAGCCTTTACATATAATACATTTTGAAATTTAAAAACATTATATATATGTGTGTGTTTATGTAAGTTATCATAATAATAATTATTTAATTAATAACATATATCTTTAAACTATATAAAAAAAATAAAAAATAAAAAATAACCAGCAATAATAAGATAAATATATAATATCTCAGATATGGTGTATTTTATTTTTATTTTTTATTTTTTGTAAAGCTAAATAGAATTTTATAAAAGAATAACAATGGCAGTACCATTTCAATATTCAGCGAGATGTCTGTTAGTCTAAGAGTCCTGGGACTTGAATCTGGCATGTTCATCAAGTTTTCTTCATTCCTCAAAAATGGATTCACATCTGAATTGAACTGCTGCCAAGAAAATGTTCCTTTTGACATGTGTAACAAAGGATCACTGAAAGCTGGAAAAAAAAAAGTTATATCTTGATAATTTATTACTGCAGCAAAAAATAGCCAAGTAAATTAAGTTAGTATTTTTTTAATATGAAAAAAATATATTTTCTTTTAGACAGGTAGAAAACTCAGAAAATAACATATAATACCATGAACTTGTTTTAACAGAAAGAATAAATTAATCATAATAAAGTATACATAACAATAAACATAATATATAATAATTTTAAAATGTACATTTATCTTAAATTAGTTCATATGTAACATTTGTTTAAATATATTTTTGTTACTAACAATAATATTTACGAAAGAACAACAGAACTAAAATATAATTTAAAAAAATAATAAATAAATATAAAAAAATAAACAAAATAAACAAAATAAAATAAAAAAGACATTAACCTTTCATATATGAATACAAAATCAAATATAAAACAAGGATGGCTCTAAGAAATAAAAATGCAACAAAACTACAAATAATAAATAAATAAATAATAATAATAAGAGTAGATTAAATTTGTATGTGTTTAAAAAAAAAACCCAAAGGCCATAGATATTGGACTATCAACAAAACTAAAAAAGTAAAATTATAATAAAAATAAACAAGACTTTAAAAAGACTGTATTCTACGTGTTAATATAAAATAAAATAAAACTCAATGTAACATATACATGTCATCTGTGAGTAGTAAGTCTCAAGATCCAGATTATCAAGTTGAAAGAAAGCTTGAACTCTTTTCATGGACACCCAGGCTTCCATCAGGCCATTAATTACCCAAGGAAAGGCATTCAGTGGTGCTATTAACATCAGAAACAAAGACAAGCTGGTAAATACCTGAAATAAAATAAATAGATCTTGACTAAAACAGATATACTGTGTTGACACTTATAGTTATAACCAGAATTATCACATTGATTATAACTGACTGAAAATTAACATAAAATTCTGCATGACTTTTGATATTGATATAACCAAGTCTCCTCAGCAAGCCTGTTGGATGATTTCCTGCCCATGCTTGCAACCCCACAAATCTAGTTTACCATAGGCCATTGTATGTTCTTTCCTGTCAGTGGAATGGTGTATGTAACATATCCCTTGCTAATCAAAACAGTAGTTGATTGTGTTGCAGAGGTAGGTTTCCTCTCTTTTTCTGAGGTCATTATCTATATTATATATATGCTCATTAAATAAAACATGTCTTCCTTTCTTTATTATACATTATTAATTATAAATGTAATATATTTTACTTTAATATAAAATATGGAATTTCATAAAAAGAAAAACAATCATTATGTTACTTTAATAACTTTTAAACCCAAAATAAATTTACTAATTGTGAATATTCAAGAAAATATATATTAAAAAAATGAAAAACTGTTAACTTCCAGGTTTTTAAAAAAAAATCTCAAGTAAACTTTTTGTATGTAATTACTTACTTTGGCTGCAGTAAGCTTGTTCCCCATCAGCACATATGTTGTGAAAGTTATTATGGAAATGAGTACAGGAGTTGTTGCCCAAAAATACACACACAGGGCATCAAGGTATTTTCTTCCTTTTAGACTCTTCAGCTCTGCATCTCTTAACAAATTAATTTTTTGGACAAAATGATCTTCCCAAGCATAAAACTTTACAACACGGATTCCTGCCAGAACTTCAGCCATAACCTAAAGATAAAATTCAGTTTAAGTCTCATATTATAGCTGAGGATCTTCTACATTTTATGGTTTAAGAATTTGTGTCTCAGTGTTTGTGTATGAATTTAAGTACAAAACAAATACTGGATGCCCATAAGTAAGTGGGCAGTGAAATACTGCAAAATGTACATTATTTATTTTAAAACATTTAGAAAAAGTTTACAAAGTTCTTAATGAATGCAGTGTATTTACAAACAATAACTGAAATGCTGTTTATAAACTTTGAGGCATTTTTCAACAGATCAGCATTTCATTGGAAATATCACTGCATAAATTCAATCAGAGTTAATATATTTGATGCTTTACCTTAACTCTCAAATCCTTCTGATGCATCATCTTCTGACTAAGATCACCAATTTTGATAGCAAGTTGTCTGTTAATGGGCACCAGAATAACAGCAAATGTCAGGCCTGCAAGGAAGGCTAACCCAACCTGCTGATGAAGGAGATACAAGGAAACAGCAATTTGAAATGGAAGACTCCAGAAAGCATGAAAACTTGGACAAAAGTTAACAATCCTTTCTGTGTCAGTGCTCATAAAATTGACAATTTCACCAGTGTTAAATGTGGATGCAGACACACTATTCACTGACAGAGCTTTTTGTATACAGTGGTAATAATAGCTGAGCGAATTTTCAAACCCACTACTTTTGAATTATAGTCAAACTGTGTGGAACAAATGGTTCCCAGGAAAGTTGACACAGTCAAACCAATAGCATACAAATATCCATGGAAGTTGGGTTCATTTTTATTTTCTATGTAAGATACAAGTAAGTTCAGGAGAATTGGACCAGCAAATCCTAATCCATCAGAAAGCAATTTTAATATTCCCAAGCAGTAATACTGAACTCCAAAAGCTGCATTTAATGCTTTCAGCAGACTGTCATATTTAACCTTGAAATTATTTTTTCTTCCACTAAAAGAAACAGATGGGTGACAATTTTCACTATCTGAAGTTGGTTCTGGTATATCACTCTCAGTTTCAATACCATTCTGTGTTAACATCTTTTTTCTTGTTTGGAGCAACTCTGTAAACTCAGAATCTATTTTCTCAGTATCAAGTCTATTGGGTAACTGAAAAAGGTCATTGGCACTGTTAATTTTCCCTTTGGACCCTCTGTTCATCATGGGCTGAACCCAGTGGAATGTAATATATGAAAAGCAGTTGGAAAATTCTTCTGCCCTCTGAATGCTTCTTGGCCCTATGCTGTTAACTCCACCATAAGAACGAATATGATCCCAAGTTATTACTTCAGTTTCTGGTGACTCATAATTAACATTTCTGGCAAATAAGTCAGTCCTGTATATTCTGTTTGTATTTGGAATCAAGGTTAGAAGATACACAACTTGAAGACTTAGAGCAACAAAGCTAGCATACTCCTCAGAAAGATCAAATGCAGATGAATTTTCTTCTCTTTGCAAAACGATTGTTCTCACATGCACAGCAACTGCCACCAGAGTAAGAAGTATGGTAAAGAAAACATTTAGTGGACCACGCAGACTTACAGTATGCAGATATCTCAAGTTCCATGTGAAAACCAGATGCAACAGCCATGATGAAGATACAATCCCCACACTAACAGCATCAACATAACTAATTTGGTTTTTCAACAAAGTTACTGCACATGTCACCTGTAAAATTGGAGCAAGGAAGAGAAAAAATACAGTCATAAATCGCAGTTTCAAAAACCAAGTCCAAGAAACATGAAGCTGACTTCCAGCAAATCTAATCTTTCTCTGTCCAATGTAGAAAGTGCTTGTAACAGCCAGAAATATGTGAGACATGCATATTATCACTGTCTTCTCAAAACAGCTTCCAAAATCATTTCCAGTCCAAACTGTAAAATTTTCTGAATGTCCACAGAATGTCTGCCAGCTCCAGTTTCCCATTATTTAAGGATTTAAATTCTTTATATAAAAAACACAGAGATTAAATCCAGCTAACACAAAAGACTGGCTTTTGATATTCAGGATAACTTTTTTCTTTTTCACTTGTACAATCACTTCAAGTCTTTGATAAAAATCTAGTTTTTGAACAGTTGACAAAACTTCCAAACTGCTTATGCTGACAGACTAATGGTGTTAAATTATTTCATCTTTTGAATGTCATCATCTTAAAAAAACAAATACAAAATAAATCCAATGAAGATAACAATTAATATTTTTTTGTAAAATACAGACAGACATGTAATGTTAATCAATTTAACAAATTAAAACATGAAAATATAATTTTAGAAACATAATTTATTTATTAATGTATATTTAATTTTATTTAATTTATTTATATTAGATTTAATTTATTTATTTATATTTTATATTTTATTATTAATTATTATTATTTTAATATACGATATACGACCATGACATTTTCTTTTTAAGTTCAGTATTAATTATTTACATTCAATGTCCTCAGGTTTATGGGTTTCTATCTCTTCAAAATAAGTAACTATATAAAAAATTTGAAGTATCAAGTATGGGTATTTAATTAATTAAATAAGGGCTTTGATAGTATATAAAAAGTTATTGCAGTGATCTTCCACTTAACAAGTTATGTAACTTGTATAGCCACTGTCTGTAGTATAATCACTTTGAAGGAATTTATATTTATTGAAAACTAATAGTAATATCAAAACTAATTTTACTCACTGTTGTCTGCAAAGGATTTAATCCCAGTACAATTTTATCTAAAAAATAACGAAATAATTTTAATTTATTTACATATTAAAAGATTTATTAATAAACAGCCTACTGATGGTATAAATACAAATTAATGACAACTATGAATTCCATTTTAAAAACATTATACGTAAAACCCACTATTTAAAAAAAAAATCTCAATAAATTATAAACTATCATTTTATTTATCTATTTGTTTATCTATTTGAAATATTATAACTTTCAGTTAGTTCAATTTAATAATATAATCATAAACAAAATAATGACAAAACTGAATACGGTTATATGACTGTATGAATTACACGACAATCATCAGATTATTTTAAAAAATAAAGACAGGTGGAAAAGAAATAAAATGCATGAACCCCAAAGATAATACGCACAACTTTATATAAACAAGTCTCGAAGTTAGTTGAAAATACTGCATGCATGACAGACTAAATTTAATCGTTCTTGAATTTGATTAGATTGATACAATACATAGCATCGTCGAACACGGCCTCCATATTAACAGTCACAGTGACTGAATGAATGATAGTCATATTCGTATTCAAATTTCAAGGTATTGTGGGTCTGAAATGCAGCTAGTTATGGTCATACTGCCCGGTTTTAGTGTCTTTTACCAGTTATTATAATTCTTTCTCAGGACAAATCGAATCTCAATATACAAATTAAAAACGATCTTGGTTGAACTTATTTCTCATTGGATTGAAAGAAAACCAAATGATTATGGACCCGCAAATGTTTTTGGCGTAAATTACCTTAAAGATTAAATGACGAAAACGGAAGCACGTGACTTCTTATGACACATTCTTCTTTTGTTTCCGTTTTCTATTTTGATTTGCAGTTTCCTTAATCCTGAAAATCTTGGACATTTACCCCTTCACCTGTTGTGATTAGTTCAGACATTAAATTTTAATACCTGTCTGTTGTTAATGCTGCCACACTGGTCAGTATAAAAGTTCAAATATTTCCATAAGCTTTTAATGATTCAAACAATCCTGTATGAGCAAGGAAGACGAAGAACCAACTGAAAGAACCAAACTCATGAGTACCCACGTAGAACAGTCGACCAGTGCAACTGTCAACAGTCAAAATGACCCCAATTTCCTGCCTTCATACCAGCAAGGTGGAGAAGTTCGGGTAAAAAGTTTTAAAATATTTATTTACTATTTTATCTATTGTTTTATTAATTAATTAAAAAACAATAAAAAGCTATATAATATAATAATTATATAAATCGTATCCGTTGAGAGTGAGAACTTAAAGAAGGTAATAGTTTCACCCACAGTCTATATTTTATGCCAGTTGTCAGTCTGTGCTTTTTAAAATTTAATTTATAGTAAAGCATTTATTAAACTATCATTTTGCTGCAAGTCTGTAGGGATGACACTGTGACCATTGATGTCATTCTCTTCTACTTCTATTTTTCATTTTATTATTATTATTATTATTATTTATTTATTTATTTATTTTAACCAAACATTAATTTTTACATAATCTATATGTCTCTTAACTGGGAAAGGGTGCATGACAGATGTAGTTATTACAATTTTTCTGTTATTTACAGATTGTGAAGCAATCTCGTTCTCAAAGCAGAGGGAATTCAAGCAAATCTGAGAGAACTCAATCTGCACCTTTATCTCCCTCAGAAAATGAACCTCCAGATTCTGACGAAGGCAGTGATGATACTTTGTTGTATGGAGCAAAACATGTTATCATGTTGTTTGTGCCTGTCACACTTTGTATGGTGGTTGTGGTAGCAACAATCAGTTCAGTTACCTTTTATACAGAGCAAACTACATACTTGTAAGTACTAATAAGATTATACAGACATATATGATACAATTTTTTTTAATGAGACATACACACACACACTCACACGCACGCACGCACGCACGACGCGCGCGCACACGTCTACTTTGGATTCCAGATGTAAATTTCAGAACAAAAGAACAATTTATATAGTAATTAGCATTGTCAACACAGGCACACAAATACAATCACTTCTTAAAATTAAACCAATAGTGGCAGTTTGCACATAATTAGACTACTACATAATATGAAATAATTGCACCTCTCTGAAGGCTTAAAATACAATGCTGTCGTGCTTCTTGTAATTACCATATGTTGCAAGGTAAACAAGCTCATAATTAGTGTGTGTTGGTACCTAAATGAATTCACCAGTTTAAATTTAGTGTTAAAAGCAAAAGTCTGCATGAATACTGAATTCGTTATAATGGCAGAACAGACTTCAAAAGTATCATATCAAACTTTCATTATAGTCGAAAGTGAAATTAATATAAGAGTCTTCATCAAATCTACTGTGTAAACAGAAATATTTAGCTGTATAGTTTAAAATAGGAAGACAGACAGTATCTGACCTTTTTACATGTAGTCCCATTACTGGCAATTGTGCAAAACCAGCTTTTCAGCTGAGAGAAAATGAATAATATACTAACAACTGGCAAATTCAAAAATCTGAATGGACTGCAAATACATGCAATGACCTAATGACCAACCTTTCATATACAGATGTTCTTAAAATGATAAAACAAATTAAATCTTTTGCTGTACTATCAAAAGTAGGCTTTTGCAACTGATGTTAAACATGGAGGCCATGACAGAGAAGTTTTCTTTGGAAATAAATATGAAAATTTTTTATCAGTGACAGACTGTTTCTCTGCTAACACTTGACAGATGCTTAACTCTACCATTTGTAATAAAACATATTCCATTTTTATGCCATTTTAATGTTTATAAACTTGCACTCTGTCTAAAAAGGCATACCTCATTGGTCTCAAGTGAACGAGTTTAGATAGACTACTGCATATGAGGGATAGAATTTAATTTTTTTTAGGGCATGGCAGGTGTTGTTATGGGTTTAATGAATAATGTAAGTGCACCAAGGCAAGCATTTCCTTGAAAGTTGAGGAACCAAGGCAAACCCATGTGCATGATGATTAAAATAAACACACCCAACAGTCAGACCAATCATATCATTTTGAGATGATGGGCCATAATTTTTCAATAACATTTCTAATAACATGAGCCAAATATCAAACATTTTATGGAGTGATAGTATGATTATCACATCATGTCAGTAGGAGTTACCATTAGATTATTACTGTTAACAGGATTTGAAATTAATATTCTGCAGGGATAAGCCTTGGGATATGCATTAATCCAACACTTTTAACAAATAATCACATGACTCACTGATATTCATTCAGATGTCATGGCAGCCAGTGTGCCAAATCTTTGAACTTGATGCAGCTGAGTAGCTATATTATGGGCAATAATTAATAAAACTAAATTTATTTAAATCACTGGTACCTCAGAAAACTCAATAGCTTTCTACACTTTTGCAGCTGCCAGGCTTAATTCCTGCTCTTTGCATTTTTTTTTTTTATCCTCTCTTGCCATGGCATTACTTGTTTAAAAAAATAGATACCTAATTAACATAATACTGACTTCATTTTTATTCAAGATCCACTTCTTAGATTCATTATAAAAATAATATCTGTCATATACAATTGATTTTAATTAAAATCTTATCTACTTCTGTGTTGGAGATAATAAGAATAATATTAAAAGAATTGTATTCAGTTTCAGATATCAACCCACATATACATGAATATATGTGTGTGTAAAGAAACTATTGTGTTTTTGTGTTTTACGAGGTGGGTAGGCAAATTAAATCAATAAATGCTATAAATGTAAATATTATCTTCTATTCCAATTAAAACAAATCAAACCCCAAAGCATTTATTTATTCTACATGCCCATTAATAATTAAAGAAAATTAATATTCATATTAAAAGAAAAAAAATGTTTGGCTTATTTTTAGGATCTACACACCATTCCATGACAAAACAGAAGACACTGGGACCAAACTGTGGCAGTCATTTGCAAATGCATTTATTCTGCTTACTGTTGTTGCCTTCATGACTATTGTGTTGCTGCTTCTTTACAAGTATCGTTGTTATAAGGTATAGTGGCTTTTCTTACCAGTGTCCTAATACAGGCTCAGGGTCCTTATCCAAAATTCAAATCTTTTTTCAAACAGCAAAAATAGTTATATCTTACAGTTTTGGACTGTTTTGCTTACACAGACTTTATTTTATGCACAAAATTATTAAAAATATGTTACAAAATGTCCTGCAGACTATTAGTATAAGCAGTGTATGAAACAAAAATGGAATACATAGTTAGACTTCAGTCCTGTCTCCTTATTTTCTATAATCAAAAAAATTCCAAATTCCAAAACAGATCCATAAAGGATTCTAAACCTGTATTTATTTTATAAATGTAGTGCTATGGTCTTAACATTTTGTTGTTTCTTTCTGGAAAGTGCATATGATTAACAAGAAAAGTATGTTTTTTATGACTGATATCTTATAATCATCACCTAGACAAAAACTTTGCTATTAATACTGAAATTTGTTGAGATACCATAACGGCATACATTTAAAATGAAATAAAAATGGAAATATACTTTTTATTTTAACTAATTTTTATTACTGTTATTATTATTTTTATTAGTAAAGCATATTATATATACTGAATATAGTTTTGCATTATTTGGAGACACAATTTATTAGAATTGAGTGGTGTATATTTTGAAACTTTAGTTGAATAGGCTAATGCCCATAAATACCCATAAATAAAACAACCCCAAAACTAATTAATATTTTGCTGTTACAATAAAATGATTCTTCTTAGAGACAATATTTAATAAAAATAATTAGGTGTTATTAAAATGTGAAAATAGTGTATACTATAAGGCTTGTTTTAAAGTAGCTATATTCACTTTTATATTCAGGTTATACATGGCTGGTTAATTGTTTCATCTCTTATGCTGCTGTTTCTGTTTGCTTATATATATTTAGGGTAAGTAAAAACAAAATCGTGTGTGTGTGTGATAATAATAACAGTAAAAACTGGAAAGTGATTTTCTTAATTTTTGATAATTTCAAAATAAAAATTATTTATTAAATTCAATTATTTTTCAATTAAAAAAAAATAGACAAAAATTATACTTTTTTTTATTTTTTATGATTATTTCAAATTTTATTTTCCAGTGAAGTTCTGAAAGCTTATAACATTCCATTTGACTACCCTACTGTTATAGTGATAATGTGGAACTTTGGAGTGGTGGGAATGGTTTGCATACACTGGAAGGGTCCACTACTCCTGCAGCAGGGATATCTTATTATGATCAGTGCATTAATGGCTCTTGTTTTCATCAAGTATCTTCCTGACTGGACCACCTGGGTTGTACTGGGGGTAATGGTTGTTTGGGGTAAGACTGTCTTTGTTATTAAAGGTTATATTTGTTGGCACAAACTGGTGGCATAAATATATTTGTGTGAGTTATAATTTCCACATTGTTAAATAAGTAATCAATATGATCCACAAGGAAAATAAAATCATAATAACTTTAATTCATATGTATTATTGAGAATATACTTTGTTTGATTTATAAAAGAATAGTTAATGTTTTATTTCGATTCAGATTTAGTGGCTGTTCTGTGTCCTAAGGGTCCACTCCGTATACTGGTGGAAACTGCACAAGAAAGAAATGAGCCAATATTTCCTGCACTTATTTATTCATGTATGTTGAAAAACTATAAAAACAAGAAAGCTAAGGAGCATTCATTGTTAATTATATTACCTATTGATCTTTTGGGGCTTATTCTGACATCTGTATTAATTAATATAGTTTGCCACTTCAGTTAATTAGTAAAACTCTAATTATACAAAAATTTGTTTGACTTGTTAAAATCTCCATTATTATATATTTATTTTCTGTCATTTATAGAGTTCTTGGTTGATCTTATTTATCTGTTTAATGAAAAACATCAGGTTTTAAAATACATTTCATATTTTGACTTTCAAAATAATTGTGAAATTTTTTATTTGTATAATTAGGTTTACTAGGATAAACCCAAAATCATTACAAATAACAAAAATGTATTAGATCACATTATCTTTTAATTTCCAATTGACAAATAGACTAGCAAAATGACAAATTTTTGCTTTTTAAAAACTGATTTTCCAATATATATTTTTATTGTAAAGTTGGATGCAAAAGAACTAAATTTTGTAATGATATATATTATTTATTTAACAGCAACAATGATGTGGCAGGCTGTGACCATGTCTGATGTAGAAGGCACAGATAAAAACCCAAAAAGCAAAAACGGAAAGATTGAATCTGATAAAACAGGTAAAAATGTGGGTTGGGGGTGTGTGTCTTTTTATAAATATATTTAAAGAAGGAATAAATATTTATTAACATCTCATTGTAATTGTTTTCTTTTAAAAAGTTGTATGTTACAAATTGTTTGAAGATGGACAACAATAACTGTTAAAAAATAATGAAGAAAGTAATTAAAATGTTAGTCAGTAAAACATTATATATACATAAGGATGGGAAAAGAACTTGAGTGAAGATGAAAAAATTTGTATGTAAGCATCAGTATATAAATTTTCCAAATAAGCAAAAATAAATAATAAAGGATAAATGATATAAATTGAATTAAAAGATAAACAGCAACAAACATTCTTCAATAAAGTTAATTGAAGGATTAATCATAGTAACAGTGATCATGTGGAAAACTGCTTTTAAAAAATCCATCAGGAATTAAAATGCTCTAATGCAATAATGGAATGTTGAAATACAAATATTTAATTTTTTTTAAGTATTTATTCATTCCTGAAATAATATTTGGTCTCTTATTTTCAGACTCAACTGTAGCATCAGATGATGAAGGTGGTTTTGCTTCACATTCTAGAGGTACAAATATTACTATGCTATCTTATCTTCAACACATAGTCAGCTGTTAAGCTATAAATTCTATTTCAGTATTTAATTCCAGTTTATTTTAGGGTTTTTTCTGGAATATTTTCAACTAAACGAAAACTTCACTAAAATAAATTATTTTGAATTGTAAAATGTAACTTAATGCATCATTCCCAATTACTGATTTGTAAATATGACTGTTTATAAATGTATCTCCATTAAAATCTGTTAAATTAAAAACTTTTATATAACTTTTCCTCTGTGAATGAGAAAATGCAGAAATATTTCATCTCTTTGTTTTCTTTTCAAAGACGGAAGACGATCAAGATCTAGGTCAAGATCAGGGTCAGGGTCAGCGTCAGCATCAGCTCAGTCTCATGGAACTGGATCTCCAAACATTCAAGTGAGCCAACCATCCAGAGAAAACAGCAGTCCTCATGGAGCTTTGGAACAGTCAGATTCACAAGGGGCTCGATCTGCAGTAGAAGCACTGGGATCAACACCACCTAATTCTCGAAGTCAGGCATCAGCATCTTCCCACTCAGAAATGGAAGATGAGGAAGAAAGTAAGAAATATTAAAAATGCAAATCAAAATTGAAAAATGAACTTTGATTATTGATTCCACAAGGTTACATCTAGTTGACCAGATGTATCCATTATAACATACGTCATAATTGATGAACAGTTTTGTATTTGAAATGTTTAAGTGTTATATCATGTAGTGATAAAAATAAAAAGCAACAGTTCTTGTGTGGGGTTGTATCTCTTTTGCAAATACAGTTATTAAGACAGAGAAGAATATGTATTTTAATTTCTTTCTCTACATCATTATTAATATTTTTTAAACTAAATTGTTTTGTTTTTTGTTTGATAGGAGGAGTTAAGCTTGGTCTTGGAGATTTTATATTTTATGGTGTTCTCGTTGGGAAGGCTTCTTCATATGGAGACTGGAACACAACTTTGGCCTGCTTTGTTGCCATTTTGATAGTAAATATTAATTATTTTCTCTTTTTTGTTTTAAAAAATAAAAGAAATAGAAATTTAATAAATATTCTGTTTATTTTATTTTTATTTTATTCCATTAGTTCAAAAAGTTCATAAAAAGAAAAGTAGAATGTTAGTAAGTAGAAAAGTTGAATGTTTTATATTCCAAATTAACATACTATGTTTCACATAACACATTACCAAAGTAAGGTGCAACTTTTGGTTATAATTTTATTTTGTCTGCATTTAAATAGCTCTTTATTATTTTTAAATAAAGCAGGAAAACAGAATCCCTTAATTATTATGGAGACATAAAACAGAAAGATTATGCAATATCCTATTTCTTATTAATAAAATAAATTCACATTAAAACAAATCTTTAAAAAAAAAAAAAAGATTATTTGTTTTTTTCTTTATTATTAAAAACACTAACTGTCATCTTCAAAGTATTCAAAGTAAAACGTAAAAAAAAAAAAAAAAAAAAAAGTTTGATTGCTGTTATTGAAAAAAACAATGCTTTTGTTATTATTGAAGTATTTATCTTTTTGTCTTCATCAGGGTCTCTGCTTCACACTTCTTCTTTTGGCAATGTTCCGAAAGGCTTTGCCAGCTCTTCCAATTTCTATAACATTTGGATTGATCTTCAACTTTGCCACTAGTGTTTTGGTGAGACCATTCATGGACACAATTACAAGTGAACAAGTTTACATCTAGAAGAAGAGCAAACATAGACTAATATTTTAGAAGGCACATTTTTTTATACATTCCTTTGTTTGATGAAACTTTTTTTTCAGCATATTTTTGGCAGAATGATCTATAAATATGCTTCAGAAGGATAAAAAAGCAACAATGGAACAAATTTAAAGATATGTCTGAAATACAAATAAAAAATTATAAAAAAATTGCATGGGCAGAAATTGTATTATTTTATTACAGCTAAGATAATTTCTGTAAGTTTGTACATTTCTTGTAGCTTTCTTAACTAGTCTGGTGTATTCATGACCACTTCATGAATGAAATAATAATATTTAATGACACATTTGTTTTGTGTTAATTGTTATTAGCTATTACTTGTATATCATGATGTCATCAAAGATGAAACCCACTGCTGCTAGTCAGTGGCTATAATCTTTTATGTGTGTTTTCATATTTAAGTTTCTATTTAAACTTATATCTTTTATTGTTTTATAAGATTTCTCTGTATTGTTATTGTTATTTTTGTCATTATTTTTATTTTTATTATTATTATTATGTTATTAAAATTAAGAAACACTCATATCTCAGCATATTACCTTATAACATACATTATATTTTCATTTAAGTCTTCAGTGTTTGTATTCATTATAACAACAACAAAAACAAAAATAAAGCACAGTTAAATATTAATATATCTGGGATATATTTTATGGTTCCAGAATGTACATATGTTCAACAGCTGATCAGCTAAATATATTTAGTTTTAGTATTTGTTTCAGTTTACGTAAATGTTTGCTTAACAGTTAATATTGCATTTTTTTTAAGTATTTGTTTTATTTTAGGTAAAACTTTGTTCAACATTAAACTCAGCTTTTTTGTTTTGCTTATATTAAGTAAAGTTTTGTTCAGCAGTTAATATTAGCAGTTACTTTTTACTTTTTTCTTTTACCTTTATTTTTAAAAAAAATGTTTAACATTAAATCTTGTGGCTATGAAATCATTTTATTTATTTTTTTTGCTGCTTTATATACAACTTTTTAATGATTTAAACACATTCAGTTATTATGATCCTGATATGTCAATGATTTTCTGGCACTGGAATAACAGTTTTGATTGACCAGCTGAGATCATGTACAATAATTAAAGAAAAAACCCCTCTGGCTCACTTATTATTCATCTTCCTTGTCCTGAGCAAAGTGGGTTGATGTAGACATTTTTGCATCATTTCAATGTAAAATTATTAAATGTATGCATAAATAAAAACAAAACAAAAAATAAGTAAAAAATAAATAAAAAAATTAAAATTTTAACAAATTAAATTAAATTAAATAATGATATAAATAAAAATAAATAAAATAAAATAAAATGGATCAGTTTGCCAGAAAATCACTGTTGTATATTTGGCTTAAAGCTATAATCAGATAAACATATCTTAACATTCAAATAAAATGGCTATTATATTTAAAAAAATTAATGTGTTTTTTGTTCAGTCACTTGTGAGAACTGACAGAAAAATATATAAAATTGTGCAGAATTAAACTGTGTAATATTTATTAACTGATTATTATTATTCTTTTACTTTAATTTTATTAAATGCTTGGTGGATTATATATGCTTTTTTGTTTTTTGTTTAGCAAGTTTATTTTAGTTCTTGTACAGAAAAACGACCTATGAATTAGATTATTGTTATTATTATTATTATTTCATCTCATTACAGGTATATTTTATTAATTATTATTTTTAGTGATACAAACAGCCAACAAGCTCACTGCATTTCTCTTCTCTTATGATGTATGACACAGATCTTCCCTTTAATTGTGTTATTTCCTTGAATGATGGAACAATGTTAGTTCACATACAGTCTCATCAGCTGTTTTGCTCTAATAATTATTTTTTAATAACCAGGCCGATTGCAAAATTGATTAATAACTGAAGTATTTTAAGTAGACTTGGCCGTCAGTTGTATATTTGTTTGTTACAATTAATGTACCAATAAAGTTCATTTCAGCAAGCTGTTTTTTTATGGGAACAAACTAAAGATACAACTAAAAATTCATATTCTTTTATTATTATTTGTTTATTTATTTATTTTAATTCCCTCCACCATTTCAAGACAAGAACTTCAGTTATATGTTACCTTTGTATACTAAATTATGCTAAATTATATATTAGTACATGTGATAAAAACAATGGAATTCCAGTTTAGTTTTTATGCCATATCAATTGCATAACTAATAAGCTGTTAATTAAATTGATGTCAGCTACGTCCAGTAGTCACATTTGAGAAGTAATAATCTGGCAAACTATCACTCCTCACTCTTTCATGGTAAACCGTGGCCTACTGCTCACCTCTTACAAATAGAATATTTATTATATCCTGCTTATGTTAAAGTATGCATATTCAAGTGAATATAATTAAAGTCTGTGTTACTAGAAATCAACAAAGTTTCAAGAAATATTTACTACATAAACAAGTAATGTGTTGGGGTTTTTTCAATTTTTTATTTATTTAAGTGTAATAGAAATAAATTCACAATTAACCTTTTTTTTTTCTTCTTTATATATATATATATATATATATATAATCTATTTATCTATATATATATATATATCTTGATGCAAGATTTTAAGTCGAGTTAGTTTAAAAAAAACATATATACATTTTTCTTTGTTTTTGTATTTGTTTTTGTATATTTTTCTCATTCATACATAAATATAAAATCAATACAAATTTTGTTAACTCCAGATAAATTATGTAGTTGAATATTATAAAACCATTTTCTATGTTGTTATTTATTTTTATATGCTAATTTATTATTTTCATCATCCTGCACTCGGTCCATAATACATTTATCTTTTTAACTGTAAGTAACAATTTTAGAATAGGTGCTCAAAAGTGATTTACATTTTGGAAAATACAAGGTTGACTCCTAACTATAATCGTAGATTTTTTTTATCTATTGTTTTATTTTATTTTATTATTATTTTTTTTTTTTTTCCTGATTTCAGTGATAAAACATTCAAAGTTGTCAGTCAAATAGTTCCACAGTATGAATGTTTTAATATTTAATTTGTTGGTACTATTTGCACACAACAGATTTTGAAGGTCTGTTCTGAAACGTGATTGTCTGTGACTAAGTTTATTTCATAACATGTCATACTACATACTATTCATCCAATATTTTTTTTAGATCATAACAGAAACAAGTCACGTGACCGTTGATTATTATTTTTATTTTTTTATTTTATTTTTTAGGGGGGGGCATCACAAATGAACTGCTCAAAGCCTTTATAAATTTTCGGCAAAAGAAATGACGCCTCTCTCAGGTCGAGCAACAGGTTGTATGGTTGCTTTCAGCTGCAGTTCCACAGCTTTTTAAAAAACAAAATATTGCTTTTTACAGTGATATATTTTTGAAAGGGGTCTGCAAGAGACCCAGCAGATTTTTTTTTTTTTTTTTTTTTTTCTTCCGCTTTCGAGTGGCAAAATCTTTTATTCTGGACAAAAAAAAAATGAAGCTAAGATATTGAATTTTTGTTTGGTTGAGACTGTTTATATGGAGAAAGCTCGTAGAACTAACCCCATGAGCGTAAAAAGCAGGTATAACGAGATGACCGCTACCGATTATTATTATTATTATTTTTTTTTTATTATTTTTTTTTTTTTTTCATAATACAAGGTAACGTTAGTGCAATAAACAAAAAGATAAGACTTTAAATTTTCCATTTGTACAGTTTTTATTCAGACAGGACTTGAAAACAGAATAAATCATGCGTTCAGTAAAAATAGAGGCGTTTTGGAATACCTATTTACAGTTCTATGGAACCATACAAGTTTAAATATTGTATGTCAAATACAGTGGGTCGAGTACGAGTATCTGACATGCGACTTAGTTTAAATTTTGTTTAATGAATCCGTGACGCAGTTGGTCGTTACAGCACTTGAGGGAAAACTAAATAGCTGTGACGTCATATATAATTAACGGAGTTTAATTTTGACACAAGGATTGTTAGTTAAACACAATGTCCAAATGACCTGCAATAATGAATGAACTTTACTTCACTGGTATAGTTATTTTTACACTACTATCAGCTGTCCCTAAAAATAATGGTAAGTATGGATTCAAAATCATTTGGTTGATATTGTAAAATCGAAGCTTGAATTATCCGACAAGAAATTAACGCATTTTTGATTTTTGAATTTTTAAATTTTTTATTATTTATATTGTGAAATAAGAATGTAGGTACAGCAATAAAAAGATATTTAATCGCAGATGGGAAAAAAACAATAAAAAATAATATATATATATATATATATAAAATAAAATAATAATAATAAAAAAATATATATATAAAAATAAATATAAAAATATAAATTTTTTTTTTTTTTTTTTTAAAAATGATGAAGATACGTAAAAAGTTTACAAAGGTATTTCATTTAATACTAGTTAAATATCCACGGCCGAAATTAAAATTTTTAATACTTTTTTTTTTTTCCCCAAACATTACATTATGACTGTGATTTTTAAGTATTTCTGTGTTTCGTTTTGTTTTCGAATTTTCAAGTACGTTGTTATAAGAAATTCCCCGAACAAAATAAACTGATACTTGATGTCATTCTGCTTTTAAACATAAATATAGTAAATTAACCTAACATTTATTTGGAGGCAGGGAATTCGAAATTTCTGAAAAATACTGCTATTACCAAAAAATAATTGTTTTTAATAATTGTCTTGAATTCCTAGACGGTCATTTCAATAAGGTTAAAACCTTTGTTGTCAAGATAATAAATACAATTAATTAGGAAGCTGACACAACAAAAGTACGCTTTAAATCAGGGGCGGGCAAACTCCGACCCGCGAAGGTTTAATGTCTGGCCCGCCAAACTGTCCCCAATTAACATTGCCACCCGGCCCGCGAGACAGCAAAATAAAAGTTAACGAAATAAAGCCAGTTGACATAGCTATTTTTTGTTTATTCAAGTTGCAGGTTTAAAATTTAAGGCGTCTCGAAGGCGCTCGTCGAATCAATAGTGCCTGCATCCGAATTTGAATGACTGCTTGAAAAGTAATGGTACACTCCATGAACACAGACAAAAAGACAAAGATAATTTTCATATGTTTTATAAACATATCCTGAACAGAAATACTGAAATCAAAACAAATTGTTTTGGATATGTAAAGGAAACTGTGTGCAACAGTGGTAATTTTCAGAATCAATACACGTATGCATCTGGACATAGATATTGGACAATTGCCAGTGTCATTTGACAGGATAAAGTTAAATTTTTGGCAATCATAAAAAAGTAATGGTACACTCCATGAACACAGACAAAAAGACAAAGATAATTTTCATATGTTTTGAGTTTTATAAACATATCCTGAACAGAAATACAGAAGGCCTAGTTAAGAGTATTTTACAAATATATTTTGTGGCAAAAATTAGTTTTTCACCAACTTCGAAAGAAAAAAAAATTTAGAATGGAGTTGATAATTTCTTCCATTCATGTCCATAATTACGAACTCCAAAATCCACTTAATTTACATGGGCCTAGCATTAGCTCAAAGCAGTTCTTATGATTCAGACTGATGTTCATACATACATTTTAAAAAGTATCTGTTGTCCAGTTATTTATTATGTGCCACCGATTCAGCAAATCCACAATGACACTTTTATTTTTGTGATTTTTTTTATTTTTTTCAATTGAATCATAGATTAGGAATTTTAAAACCAGTCGCCATATTTCCATTGTTTTACAGTTTTCTATTACAAATTGTTTTAGGAAATATATATCCCTCTACAACGACCAGTTGGCAGAATATAAATGCAGTCTGTGGTCATAAAAAGAAGCAATGTTTGTAGGTTATATATGTTATTAGAGAAAAATACTAAACAATTGTTATAAATTTTAAATGTTGACAGGGTACATATGTACTTAAGGGCAGAACGTCGGTATCAGTTTCACATAAATAAATAAATGTTATAGTAATGTTGGTTACTGAGGAAAATTAATAATCGGCCAACCTGTTCCAAATATCTAGAACACTGGTCAGCAACTTAGTCCAGCCTGGCAACTTCATTGTTTTTTCTTTAAACCTCCAGACCAAAGCAGTCTTGTCTCCTAGCATCCCTTTTTGGTGCTCAACATTGAAGACAGAATTGAGAAAGAGAGAGAGATAAATCAGTGTCTGTGCATGTGTGTGTGTGTGTGTGTGTGTGTGTGTGTGTAATACATTTGATATCTTGGTCCTCTTCCAAAACACTGCATAGCTGTCTGGCCCCCTCTCTCAAAAAGGTCGCTGACCCTTGATC
Organism: Chrysomallon squamiferum; assembly: GCA_012295275.1. NCBI lineage: Eukaryota > Metazoa > Mollusca > Gastropoda > Neomphalida > Peltospiridae > Chrysomallon > Chrysomallon squamiferum. The sequence goes on along the minus strand of CM022665.1, from coordinate 9,566,115 downwards.
TAGAACAACTGGCAACATGATGTTTTTCAATGAAAATACATTTATACATGGCCGTATTAAAGGACTTGTGTAATTTTAAATTCTTATAAATTCCAATCTATACAAGAAAGAATTCATCTGTAAAAGGGATCAACATTTCTATTGTTGAGATCCTTAATTTTCAACATGACCACTGTTGATACGAATACAAATCAAGATACAATTCTGAAGTTCTCGAAATGCATTTTTATACAGATCAGTTCTGTCACACTTAGATCAGAAGTTATACATTTTTTAAATTACAAGGTCTTTATCATGACCCTCTATATAAGAAATTATAAAGAAATAGCATATCCTATTTATTATGTTGCCTTGTTTTGTTTTAGTTCAGTGGTTCCCAAACCTTTATGGAGTCAGAGCTCTTTGACTTCCTATTTTTAACTACGTTTTTCTCTATACCTTTTCAGCAATTTCCTAAGACTGTAAAGAATTTTGATTTACAATGCACAGTGGATCAAATTATAGGAAAATTGAAAATTAATTATTGGTCATTGCCCCCCATGGAAACATTGTTTTACATGATTTTGCAAATTGTTTTGGAAATTCAATTTATTTGCTTTGTATTTTCTTCCAAAGGTCAAGAGGAGGCACCACTGATTGTCACAGGTCCTAAACCTGAAGAGAGTTATCTAGTCCCAGATAGCAAAGCACCATGGCCTATTACAAAATTCAGATTTTCAATAGATGGCTGTGTAACAGAAACATTAACGTTGCACAGTCATAAACACATTCCAAACAAAGATGAATTCAACAAAAATACTGACTTTCTCATCGTCTTTATGCCTACAAAAAACAAGAAGCCAAAAAGTGCTTTGCAGTGTTCACCCAACTGTGAGTCTGTGGATGCAATATCTGTTGACACGAGTAAGGGAGTCGTTTGTGGTAATTATACAAAATACTGGTTGGCCGTGGACCGTAGTAAGCTACTTATAGGTTCAGGGTGTGATGTAAACGATCAAAAAACCATCTTGTTTCATTTTACTTTTTCAAAACCGGTACCACTAAACTACATCAGTTTGGGTATAAGTCAGAAAATCAACTGGAAAATAGGTAAGAAAACCTTTTTCTATTCCACATAAATAGAAAATAAAAATAAATTAAACTTATGTTTTTCATTTAAATTTTTGTTTTCTTTTAAAATACCTTTTCTGCCAATGGTCTCTGTAATATTTATTTGATTTAAACACTTCATGTTATTTTAATTTTTGTGTGTGTCATTATTACAATAATGATTATTATTATTATTATTAATATTATTATTATTATTATTATTAAAGATGAATTATGTTTATATTCTTTTGATAGTCATCTTTGATTTTAAATATTAATAGTTTGTCACATGAGTAAAAATATTTTTATTTTACACTTTCAGATGAGTGTGAGGAACCACTACCACTGTTCTGGCCTAAAGGTGAGACAGTTTATGAAATATTTTATGTATCATGTACCGTAAGTAATACTTGTCACATATGTATATAAAGCCCTTACATAGTGCAGGCATGAAGGATGCATATGCAGCCTCCCATTGTCTTCCAAGGTCCATCTATAAAAAATAATAATTTTAAAACTAAAATTAAAAAAAAATAGTTCCACGATTGGAACTGTGTGAAATTTCACAGTTATGACAGGCCCCATGTCATAATGCACAGTTGAAATGTGTGGTATCGTAACTGACGCTGTTATTTTCCACAGATCTGTGCTGATAGATAATATCTTTATTGTTTACCTTGCCAGTTTACTTGCAGGAAAATGCAACTGCTGCATTCCAGATTTTAAAAAAAAATGGCAACTCAAGCTATGTGTGTGTGTGTGTGTGTGTGTGTGTGTGTTTGTGTGTTTGTGCATAGATACATACATACATACATACATACATAGACAAATGCAAAGTATATTATACAATGTGTATGTACTTGTAATAAAAAGAAGGAAAGAAAAGTAAGAGCAAGTATTAAAATGATTAATATACTTAAGTCTAAATCATAGGTTTATTAACTGTCTTCTGTTCAGTCATTTTATTATGTGGATTAAAATAAATTAGGTACTTGTTTATTTGCTTTGCAGTTTATAAATATAATAAATTACCAAAATGAATAACATAAGTGACTTCAAGAAACAAAGCATTGTTTTGTTGACCTCTTAGCATAGCTCCTCTCTTCTTTCAGTAATTTCCACAATAGAGTTAAAGATTTATTTAATTTTTTATGTGCAGACTGAATCACTCCAATTCATTTGCAAAGCAGAATAATAAAAGAATGCTAGGTGTGATATTTAAAATTTTTTACTTTCATAGTATTAAAGGGCATATCATGAGAGATTTTATTTTTCAGTCATCTTGTAATGTTAATTAGATGCTAGAGACATACAATTATTAACAATCTTCAGACCAGACATTCTACACAACATTCAGTATACTATGGATGTATTGAAACTGTTTTAAAACAAGAAGAAGACCAGTTGGGTAAAGGAATATGGTAGATTACATAAGGGCAGAAAAATCCAGACCCTGTTTAACAATGGGATAGAAATGAAACAAATGTGTTTTTCTGTCATTAGAACGTGTAGATTCCATTATTACTTGTACAGCGAGGAGAAATAAAGATAACACAAGTTTAATTTTTTTTCATATCATTTCATTTTATTTTATTCTTCTTCCAAAGGTACGGAAACCAAAATGTCAGTCGTCGGTCCAGTTTCCTCAAAAGAATCATATCATTTGGTATCAGAGGGCATAGCATCATGGCCTGTTACATTACTGCGATTCAGTCTGAAAGGCTGTGGTGTTGCATCCATAAGAGTGCATCCTTATGAAGTAATGCCAGAAAAAGATCCTCGATATGTTGCAATCTTTATGCCTCGTTTTGGCAACATGCCAAGAAAGGCCATGCAGTGTACACCAGATTGTGCATTTGTGAAGAATAACCTAACAGAGATGACCGAAAAGCAAACCTTTCAAATGGGTTATGAATGTAAAGCAGATTTTAGGGAGTACTGGTTGAAAATAGAAAGATTTAAAACCGTTGTTGGATCAGGGTGTAATCCCTACAATGAAGATACCATTATGTTTGAGACAGTTTATCCAAGTGAGGTTCTTGTATCTTACGTCAGTTTGCTTGTTGGTACTTTTGTTGAGTGGAAATTTGGTAAGCAAAACACTTTTTATGCATCTAGTCATAATGAAAGTAATTTAATTTTTCATTTTATTTATTTTTTTAAATGAAAAATAAAGTATTACTTTATTTCTGGAAATAAACTGAATTTAACTTTTTCAGTATCATTTAAATATTTTAATGGTATATGGATATAGTCAGTGTCATTCAATTTCAGTTTGACATAGAAGCATATTATTAAAAAAGATATTCTTTCTTCATCCAAAGTGAAATTATCACTATTTCTCAAAACTTCAGTGTTTCTTTCCGGTTTATTTTTCTTCTTTTTTTTTTTTTCCCCACAGTGTTAAGTTATTTTACCAATTTTCAAAGCTAACAAATAACAACTGTTTTTGTTTTATATTATAAAACTTTTTCAGGTACTTGTCCAAGGCTGCCACAAAATGGAAAGTATTGAGTATTTCTTAAACTAATATAAACAATGTAGAAGAAAACAAACAAAAAAAAGCATTGTAAAATAATAATAATAAAAAAACAAACAACAATCACTCCATACATTCAAGTTATATAAATCACCATGAAGTTATTTTATATTGCATTAGTCTGTCTCCAAATAAATGGAAGTGTGTGTGTGTGTGGATGTGTGCATGTATTTGTATGTATGAATGTATATATTTGTAAGTATATGTTTATGTATATGTGTATGTATGTGAGTTTGAGTGTGTAGGTGTATGTATATAATTTGTAGTATTTCTTTCCAGATCTAGAAAAATATAGGCATGTAAAAGGTCCTTTGGTAAACAACACATTATTTTCTCTGGTTCCAAGACATCTGATCACACCAATTGAAGTTTTCTGGTTCTCTGTCAAGACCTGCTATCAGGCATCACTGGTTCTGCATAAAAACAAATACATATTTAATGCATCAGAAAACTCACCATACATCATACTGTATTTCCCATCTAAAGCTGTAGGACCTCCATATGCTCTGATATGCAAATCTGAGTGTGATATGGTAGAGGCTGTTTTGAGTGACACCTATGAGGCCCAAATGGAAATAAATGGATTACAATGTAAAGTATTTAAATACTTCTGGATCAAAATAATAAATCGCAAAATACTGGTTGGATCAGGGTGTGATCCAACTGCAGATGGTACTTTGATGGCTTCTTTCACCTTTCCTAATACTGTCACTGCCAGTCAAATTAGTCTGGGAGTATTTCTTCCCACAGAATGGAAACTAGGTAAGAAACTCTTTAGTAAACTTCTTAATCTCAGTGTTTTCAAACTAACTTGGAAGTCAATTCATCTCCATCTTTTGTGGACTCCTCCTCCAGCTTCTTGCCTCTCCATAGCTACATGAATCACAATGCTTGTTTGTTTTATTTATTTTTATTCTTTTATTTATTTTATTTTATTTTATTTATTTATTTTGTTTTGGTATGTTTTTTTTGGTGATGCCAAAATCATTTAGACAAGTTCTCATTCCCGTCAACAATTTCATGTGTGCATATTTTACGTTTATTTCCATATTTAACCTAAAGAAATAACATGATGTCTGCTACTTTAATCTAATCCTACTTCTAAAAATAATGTATCTGGAACCTCTTTTAGAATAGAAAAAAATCACAACCTTGAAATTTTATTTACATTTTACTATGCTTTTAATTAATAATCTGATTTTACTCATGCAGCCTCTACTGATAAACTAGTACCATCAATACCAAAATATTTCATTTAATAGTTTAATTTATATTTAATATGTAATTTAAGATGATGCTTTACAGACAGGGGAGATAAATCTTTAGTTTGCTCTGAGGCATATTGTTGAAATACTATTATATCTCTTTTGATCTGGAAAGATTTTGAAAGCTAGAATTCTAGAAAATCAGTGATGCACTCATGAAGTTATGACTATTATGAATATCTTACAATAGAACGTACTTTTCTTTTTAATGTTTATTTGATTTTGTTTTATTTTGGTTTTTTTGTAATGAAAAGGTTTCTAAATATTACAAAGTAGTAAGGGCAGATTTTCACATTAATGCAGAGAGAAAAATATCCATTAATGATATTAAACAATACTGACTACCTAATAAAGATATGAGTAAGACTTAGTTATTTTAATCAGTGTTTTTTTAATTATTATTCTTTTGTCATTTATTTCAATTAAAAAAAGTAATTCCAATGACTTACTGGGATTTTAATACATAATTATTAATTTAGTTATTTCATTATTATGTTACATTTAAGAGAGAGAGAGATAGTGTAAATAAATACTAGTAACTGGTTGCATCCACATATTTGTGAATATAGTTTAAAAGTTAAAATATTTCTTGCAGGCCTTTGTCCACAGAAAGAAGTACCTGAAACAAAAGTGCTAATGGAACATATGGCAGCCAAGGCTCAAAGTGATGATGCATCGCAAACACATGTTGATGTTGCAATGTTGATCTTACTGCTGCCATTGTTGCATATTATAAAGATTTAAAATGTTCATGAAATGTATTTATTTCTTTATTAAATACTGTTTTGTTTTCAAATTGAACATTATTATTTATGAACAATAAATTGAAATAAAATGCAGTAATGATCTTTAACAAAAACAAATATAGAAATTGAATTTATGTTAAAAACAAAATTTTAAATCTTTTTCCAAAACTGTATACTATAAGATTAGCCAGCATAACATTTCTGTAAACAGTTGATAATTTTTTGGTATAAATTTAGCATTACCATTTTATTACCAACATGAGATACATACTGACGTAGCTATAACAGATCTTCTTTTCTTTCATTCTCTTTCTATTCTTCCTTCCATTTTTCTTTTTTCATTATTAGCAGTATGACTCTTAATGTAAACTTCTCCTAGTTAAAACAACCTTATTTTAAATTAAAAATGATACTTTTATCCTGTTCAAGTTATTTAAAAAAAAGTATTTTTGGTTAATATTATTATCTGATTCAATTCCTAACAAAACTGCTTTTATTCACAAACTCATGAAAATAAATCCAAATGGTCAACAGGCATTTATATGTTGTTTTTTAAGTATTTAATGAAAACCAAAAACTGAAAGGAAATTAAATCTAACATTAGCTAGAAAATCTAACAAAATCAAGACAAAAACAAAAAAAAACCCAGTGAAACTCTACAATTATTATAATTATAGGCTTTAAATAACTGAACAGGACAGTAATAAAAGCATTTGGATCTAACATAGAATTGCAGGAAAAGTTTGCAAAATTAACAAACAAAATGAACTTTACGTAATAATAGAAACAGAAATGTTTATGTCTCACCTGTTTTAATAATAAATTGTAATATATATATATACATAAACATTATTTTTATTTACACTGAATTTCATTCAGCTATTTCAAATCCACATTTGGCTTTTCATTTTAATTTTCTGATAAATAAATGAAGATAGTATAAAACTTGCATAGAACAGTCATAAAATAATAAGTTTCAATTAAACAAAAATAAACGTATAATACTAAGCACACTTTTTGAATTTATAAAACTTGCTGAAGTACTCTGGCAGAATCATTCCTTCCAAATATTGGATATTTCCCATTCTTGCCATAGCTCTGTGACTGGTATATAAAAGGTTTATGTGGAGATGTATGTAAAGTATCCCTTTCTGCTAACTGAAGAGGGTAGCTTATGCAGAAACAGATTTTCCTCCATAATGGTTTTACTATATTACATATACATAATTCTCACCTGACAGCTTATAAATAAAAGGTACAAACATAACTTTGCATCTTTTAACATTATATTTTCAGACCTTTTTTTAATTTTTATGTATATGTATATGATTTATATATATCTGTCAATAATTTGTGATCTTTAACAGCAAATTAATTATGAACTTTTGTTTTTCTTTTTTCACCAGTTTTCTTTAGTGACTCCAGTAGTTTCAGTCCTGCTTCAGCCTGCAATAAAAATAATTAGTGTTTATTTATTATAGTGTGTGCATCTTAGTATATGTGAGTCTCTGTTACATATGTGTTGAGATATAAAATGTTGTTGGCAGCAGTATTAGGCATTGAAAAAGAATTATAAAAGAGTACTGCTTGTATGAATTTAAATACATTTGTTCTATTGCCTGCTAAAAAAATTGGTTTAATATTTCAGAGGTTAATTTTCTTTCAAAATCTGTCTCCTCTCCTTAATCTAAAATATTTAAATAATTTTAAAATTATATCTGTTAAAAAAACACACTCTGCTCCCACTCCCCCACTAAAAAAACAAAAAAAAAAAACAACCCAAGAAACATTTAAAAAAGAATAAAATAAAAAATAAAGTAATATGCATGTTTTTAAAATCATTTTGTTTTTCAGATTTATGTTTACAAAAGCCTTCACATTATTTTTCATTAATTGAAAAGAAATCTTATAATAAATAAACAAATTCTTTAAAAACAATAATATTAGTTATTATTTAAGTGTTAAAATACATATGAGACATTTCCATGTTGATAAAGAGATAATAAAAACAATTTACCTGTTTAACAGCATTTTGGTCTTTCTTAAATTTGTTAAGGATTAGCTCAAAGCACGTCTGTGCAGTGTCATATTCTCCAGCTCTTGTTGTTATTTGACTGACATACAAAACAATATCCAGTCTGTCAGAACAAATTTTCATCAGCTGTTGAGCGAATGGTACTGCTTCCAAGTAATTTTCCCTTTCACGCAAAAGCTCACATGCTTTTATAGCATATTTCTGCAGTGATAAATAATAATAATAATAATAATAATAACCACAACAACAACAAAAAACAACCATTATAATCATTATTATTAGAAATAATTTACCTGATTATGTTTCTATCTTCCACAATATTTGGACAAGTAAATTTGTGTACATTTTGGATTAAAAATAAACTTTATATTGTTCATATGTTTTAATATTTTAACAAAAGAAATGTTGAAATAAGTTTATCCTTGTATGCCCATCCTTCTAATTGTTAAAAGATTATATATTTGCGGTGAACAAGATGAAAATTAGTGCACTCTGCAGCCAAGTTCACCAAGTTACACTGTGTCCCAACATGTCTGCCAGCTGTACTGTTACAGATAGCTGCATTCATTAATGAACAGTGACACTTATTACACAAACACTGCTGCACTGCAGTTTCTTTGTCATTTCCAATTGTATTTTGTCCTCTATTTTCTTATTTTACTTTTATAGGTAGAATATGTCATATGTACACTTTGTTTTAATCAACAATATATATATATATATATATATATATATATTGATTGAGAGAACGTACATATGACATAGTCTTCATGAAAAAAAGAGAGTAAATAGATAGATAGATAGATAGATAGTTGTTATATATATTTAGTGAGATCCAAAACAGATACATAAGGATTTCAGAAGTCCAATGTATTGTGGTAAATATTCTTGAATACCTCTTCCAAAGGGAACTTGTTGGCAGAATGTTTTGCAATGTCTAACACAAGCTTTGTTTTGTTTTGCTTTTCACACCATGCTATTGCATTGTCATACAGAGCTTGCTTCAGTCCACACTGTTCATCAGTCTTGTCTAGAAATGTCAGTAATCCCTTGCTGTCTTCTTCAGGAATCAAGTGTCTTTCTACTTTGTATTTTACTAGGTTAATACTACATGGCCATCTGTAATAAAATCAAAACAAAATTAGAAATAATAGTATTGCAGTCATCAACATCATCATTGTAATCACCAGTATCAAAACTGCAACCACCACTGTTAGCTTCATCATAATACTAATATCATAACCACCATCATTGTCATCATCATCGTAATATTCAGTGTAATAACTACCACTATTTTAATCATCATAATCACAGATTATAAAAAAAGTAAAATTGAATGAATCCAATTACTTCTGCAGATCTAAGCCAAGTACTATTGCACATAATTAATTAATCCAGTTACTTTTCCAGTACTGTACCATCTAATATTCCATGGAATTAATCCATCGACTTCTCTGCTACTGTACCATGTACTATTCCATAGAATTAATTTAATTACTTCTCCAATAGTGTACCATGTTGTTTCAGAATTCTGTTTGTATGTAATTCTTTGTTAACTTACATTGTTAGTGCATGGTCAAGAGAAAATTCCTTTGGTCTTTTTTCTCTTTTTGTGGATGGTTGCAAGGAGTCAAGAGTATCAAGATGTATAAAGTTCATGTCTTGCCTTGCTGCATTTTTTATCATGTCCACAGTTACCTTCGTTGCAAGATCATACTTTTTAGACTCAATTAATGCACTGACCATGTGCACATACACAACAGGCCAGCATTTGTCCATGCATCTGGTTCTGGAAACATTTTCATCTGAAGAAAAATAAATTATATATACAATATGTGCATACATACATACGTGCAACCATACAGACATACATACAACGATTCATATGTACATACATACACACATCCATCCATCCATCCATCCCTGTATATGTATGTACACACAACCATACACATATACATACATACATACATACATATATCCAAACATACATTCATATACATGCTCATAACACACATATACTAGAAGAAAAAATACATATGGTAGATACATTTTGTACATAATGTACAAATAAATATATACACAGTAAGCTATATAAAACCTTGTTCATTAATAATAAAAAAAACTTGTAAATAATTAAACTAAGTTGTATGTATTGTGCTGTGAAATCTGTTAGACATTTTAATAAAAAATATAAAGTTACAGATCATTTAAATATTACAAACTGAGGTTTAATGCTTGTTTTAGTTGAATAAAAAAAAATAAAAATTATAATTAAGAGCAGATGGTTTTGCTATTTTTTCCTTGGATGTGGATGTATAAAAAGTATACCTACATAGTTCTGTGAATAATGTTATCGCATCTTTAATTTGATTCTGTTTCAAAAGAGTGTAAACGAGTCTCTCCTTTATCCAGAAGACTTCACAGTTGTCTTGGACAGTTTCACACTTCTGTTTAAACAAAGATGAAATAACTTTAATAATAATGATCACTGAAATACAGTAGCAATCAGAGATAACACTGGCAGCTTCGTTTTTCTATAAGTTAGAAGAAAAACCTAATTATTATTGTTGTTGTTGTTGTTACTGTTACTTTTATTATTATTACATTTTTATTATTATATTTTTTAATTATTATTATTATTATTATTTTTTTTTAAATATACACTGATATTGTGTTTTTTAATTTTAACTAAAGGTGGTAAATTGCATTGAATTTCATCTGTATATGCAGGAAGAGAAACAAATGCATAAGTAGATCCACTTGTTTCCCTTTCCTTTGTTTTTAATGTTGTATTTATTCTTTATTATTTATTTATCCTGAAATTTGTAATAGTATTAATGGTGCTCTATTTTCTAAAAGCCTGGACACCCCAAAGAATAGCCATGTAAAATTAACTCTGTTAATGCATACATTTTTATATATCTTTCATTTACCTAGACAACAACAACAAAAAATAAACAAAAACAGATAAATAAATAAATAAAGTCTATTTCTAAGTACACACACATACAATAAAATATGTTTTATATAGCATATATATCTTTACATATAATAAAACATGTATTTAAATAAAAAAGTTCCAAAAAATAAAAAATAAATAAAAAATAGGTCATGGTTAGTATTTTATATTTGCCTTCATTATGTCTAATGCTTCTCTGTAATACTCTTCTGCTTTTTTATAATTCTCTTTGTTGGTTTCCATGGTAGCAAGATTTTTCAGCACTGCAGCTACATTGGGATGATTTCGGCCAAAGGCCTTTTCATTTATATCAAGTGCTCTTAAAATAAAATAAAATAAAATAAGGAAACAAATTTTTAAAATTTAAAAATTTTAATATTTTTAATATAATTCCAAAATAAAATAAAGGGTAATTTAATTATTCTTTTTTAATTTTGTATTTATTTATTTGTGTGTTTTTATTATTATTATTTTTGTTGTTGTTTTATTTTATTTTAATTAATTAATTTATTTGTGTGTGTTTAATTATTATTATTATTTTTTTTAAATTTAATTAATTAATTAATTTATTTATTTATTTATTTATTTATTTATTTCAAATGTTCAGTGTATATAAATAAAATTTTTAAAAATCATGTTCCTTTCAAAAGTTCCATGAATACTTAAATTATAAATGGAAAAAATCTACATAACAAAACATTAAACTGAACCAAATGAAGTCAGAATTGTCACAGAGTGTATTAATTTCCTGGTTTTTGTTGTTGTTATTTACAAATTATTTTCTGTTTATTTAAGTCTTTAGCTAATCTGGGTGGGGGGAAATAATAACAAAATAAACAAATAAAATAATAATAATTCCTATCAATTATATCCATGAATAGTTAAATTGTACATAAAAAAAACACACTCCCAAAACATCCAGCATGTTAAATAAAAAAATTAGATGAACTAAATAAAATCCAGTGTGTTATGAAATGTTTTAACAATGTCCTTTTTATTCTTACTTTTTGTACATCTTCTCTGCTTCTTCAACATTTCCCAGATTTCGCTGACAGATTGCGATATTGCCCACCACGACTCCAATGCATGGAGTTAGATGTCCAAAATATTGCTGTTCATAGATCTAGAAGGTAAAGTAAATAATAAAATTAAATGCTTAAAATTAGTTTATTGTTCACACATATTTTATGTTGTTATTACAGGTTGAGAATCCTTTATCCAAAATGCTTGGGATTGGAAGTGTTTCGGATTTTGGAATGTAAGGAGATAGCATGAGAATAGAATCTAAGTCTGAATATGAATTCCATTTATTTTTCATATACAGCTTATACAAATAGTATGCAGAATTTTTTTACATAATATTTTTAATAATTTTGGGCATTGTAATAAAATGTGTATGCAAAACAGTCCTAAAACTGTAAGATTTCTGCTGCTTGGAGTAAGTTCTGGATTTCAGAGTTTATTGGTTTTGAAAATTATGGATAAGAGATCTTCAGCCCATATTATTAAATTTTAATGCTGTTATAATAGAAGTATTATAATTTAATCCACAAAATGAAATAGACATATTTTAAATGCTAGTAGATGAATTATTATTTTCATGTTTATTTTAATATCTTTTTTGTTAAAATAAAATAATCTTTTCCTACTGGTAATTTTTCCTAAAGCAAAATATTATCTTTTATAATTATAATTTACTACTTTTATATACTATCACGTACCTAGCAATAAAAATAACAAGAGTAAGAAGGTGAAGAACGCTAAATACAGTGATATTTACTAAAAACAGCAACATTAAACTGCTGAGAACATTTAATTGTTTGTCTTTGTTTGAATCATATCTCTAGGAATATGTATCCAGTACAAAATAAATTAAAAACAATTAATAATAATAATAAATAAATAAAAAAAAACTAAATAATAATAAAATAAAATTATATACTTAAAAATAATAAGAATAATAAATAAAGAAAAAACTAAATAATAATATAAAAAAAAAAAAAAAAATATTAATAATAATAATAATAATAAAACCGCAAAAACTAAAATAAATGAATATAAAAAGTATATAAATGTTCAGAAATAATATTAACTTTCTTTTATTTATGAAACCAACCTTTAAAGACTTCAAACACAACTGAAGAGCCTTGGAGTACTCTCCCTTTTTTATTAGTAGCACTCCCATATTGTGTAGACTGTCAGCCACTTCAATGCTGTTGCCTATCTTTTGCTGTATATCAACAGATTTTGTAAATAACTCAATAGCCTGAAAAACATTTTTAAAACAATTAAATCCACGCACATAGCTCATATAGGTAGTGATAATGATGAAGACATACATTAACTTAAAATATATACAGTTACTATATTAAATTAATTCCATTTCACTAATAACATGAGACAGAGTATCATTATTATTCCTCAAAATGAAAAAAAATATATATATACTGAATCAGGAAATTAAAATTAATTAATCTTACTTTATCTGTTTGATCTGTCTTGAAATAAAACATTCCAAATGCATGGTAGGAATAACCCAAGTCCTTCAGAATTGTATCCGTAAGATTTTTCTTGTCAGATGCTGCCCTGTGAAAACACACTATTATTTCAAAATGTTTGACAAGGATTATCTAGACATATTTAAAATGTATTACAATAATTTGAATAATAATTTAGTACAATGGTTGATGCACTTTTATCTCTCTCACTCATGCTGTCTTATTATTTTTCTCTTTCTCATACTCTTGCAGTAATTAGGTATGTGTCTGTCTGTCTGTCTATGTGTTTGTCTCTATCTTTATGAAACAAAGACAGATTTGTAATTCCAGTGTGTTTTGTCATGTATATGCATCCATCTCTCTCTCTCTCTCCAATTTCTCTGTATATTTAAATTGATCACCTTTTTCCTTTCACTATTTCCAACTATTTAAAAATAATACAACCACCACCACCACCAACAATAACACCATAACCAATAATAATAATAATAATAATATCAACAGTAGGTAGTTGTCTACCAGTCTGAACAAGCAATGTACAAGGCTAATTCTGAACGCTCTATTACATATGTTAAGTAACAACTCGTACATACTTTTCCCTGAACTGCAGAACTTGTTTATGTAAAGGTTCAGCTTCTTTGTATCTGTGTGTGTCTGTGTAGAGAGATGCCAGTTTCAGATGAACCTGACTAAGAAGTCTTTCATATTTTGATTCATCTGTGGTACTTGCAAAATTTTCCTGTCAGCAGACATTAAACATTTCATGACAACTGTGAGAGATGGACAATAAATAATTAACATTTGTAATTCCTGAATAGTCTATGAAAAGTTTCTTGACAAAATATTGACCAATGAAGACGGCTGAATATAATTTTAATGATGTGAACAGTTTTACAAGATGACTTGAAACCAGTGACTGATGAAAAGGATTGAAAATATTAATTTTAAGCACATTTTTATCTAATATATTCCCAGTATTATTTGTTACATAATTAAAGCTATGTATAGTGTATCTGTTGGGGGAGGGGAAAGAAAAAACAACCAAAAAAAAAAATAAAACTACAAAGCAAACAAAAACAATAACAATAAAGATAAACATGATGCCTCAAAATTGAATTATACTAACCAGGATTTTTAATCTTTCTTCCAGAATTTTTTCCTTTGAACGCTGAAACTGTCCAAGCTCCATCAAGTATGTCAGAGCATCAAGATACATTAATTTCTACAAAATAATAATAAAAAATGTGTTGTTTTTTCAATGTAGTTTTGCCTCACATAATTATGAAATTCAAAAAACAATGTAGAAATCTCCATGGAATGGAGAGAGAAAAATGAGATATATGCTAAATGCTGTCAGTAAACAAAGGAAACGACGAACAATGACATGCATGTTAGATATTGTTAGTAAATAAAGTAGACAAAGTAAAAAGATAAGTATAAAATACGGTCAGTAAAAGTAGATGAGGAATAACGAGAAACACGTCAAATACAGTCAGTACATAAAGTACATGAAGAATTACGAGATGAATGTAAAATACTGTCAGTAAACAAACAAACAAAAAATGAAACAAGAACAATCAGAATACATTGAAGAAAGGGAAAATCAGCAAATTACAATGTTGTCACAGAAACAGACATATTTCAGATAAAGTAAAAAATCTAAGTAGATGGAATGAAGAACAAATATTTAAATAAAAGTAATCTCTCTCTCTCTCTCTCTCTCTCTCTCTCTCTCTCTCTCTCTCTCTCTCTCTCTCTCTCTCTCTCTCTCTCTCTCTCTCTCTTTCTCTCCTCTCATTTTTGTTCACTTGCTTACTAAAAGAATAGCTCCTCGCTTGATGTTATCAAATTTAGACTTGTCTTCATCAGGAACATCTTTCAAATCAATAACAGGAATCTGTTTTTCTAGTTCCTCTATGTACAGATCAGCTATTTGGTCTCCATGAATTCCCGTCCACTTCCACAGTTCCAAAAGTTCATATTCTGATTCTCTAATTAAAATAAAAATTATTACATTACAAAAATTCATATATGCATATAGTTAAATATGCATATAAATAAATAAATAAATAAATAAATGCACATTTACAGACGATTACATAACATGCCTTTGACACTATCGTTAAAATAATAATAATAATAATAATAATAATAATAATAATAACAATAATAATAATTAAAAAAAAACATGATTTGAATGTGTATTTTACAAATATAATAAAATGTTGTTAACTGTCCATTTGTGATAAGTTTGTGATTTACTGTCTGCATTGTTATCTACAGTTACTTCTTAATAATCTTTTTACTTTATAGTAACACGTAACATTAACAAATAATAAAGTAAAACAAAATATTGAGAATGCAAAACAAATTAATAGAATATTCAAAGGTTTCTTCTACTTCTTTCTTTTGTTTTTATTCATTCTTTCTATCATTGTTACTCACAGAAAGAATCGACCAAAGACCGGTAGATTAGTAAGCAATTCAATCAGTCTTTTCTTGTCTCCCATTGCCTGGAGTAACCAAGGAAGTTCTTCTGTTGGTCTCTGCGATTTGGGGTTTAAGATGTTCATAGTTGCTGTCAGTTTCTGTATGGATAGAGATTCCATTTTTGATTTTAATAACTTTTTTAAAATGAGAGTGTGGATAAAGGTTATGTAAGGATTTTTTTTTTTTTTTTTTTTTTTTATCTCTACAATTCATGACATGTTCTTTTACAAACATGGCTTGCACTTTGATTATTTTTAGGCTATAATTATTGTTTGTTATTACTGTGGGTATTCCATTTGTTGTATATTTTTATAACAGTTTTAATTCTACCTGTTCTAATTAATACATCGTTCGCAATTTTTTATTTATTTTAAATTTTCAGAATTAAAGCACAAAAAATATATTTTTATAATAACCTTTGTCTGTGATTCAAAGAAATCCACAAGAGTCTTTAAATATTTCATTCTGAAAAAAAATATGTCAAATGTTAGTACTCCACATTTTAAAGTTGAACAAATGATACAAACAAATAAGCAAAGAAACAAATACATAATAATAAATACTTGCTGTTTTAAGATTAAATAACACACAATCCTAGAAAGGATGCACTATTGTTGGGATGTTTTTTGCTGTTGTTGTTTTTAAACTATTTAACTGAACTGATTTCATCAAAAATAATAACAATGCCACGAATTCTGAAATCTTGCATCCATTTCTGTTGCATCATTTAATATTACATTATTTTGCATTTCATAAGTATGTCAGTAATAAGATTACCTGACGTTTTTTGATGCGAGATATTTTTCAGCGATTGCTTGTCTCATCTCATCAAACTGTAACCTGAAAGATAAATTATAAAAAACTTTCTGCTATTATTATTAGAGAGAGAGAGAGAGAGAGAGAGAGAGAGAGAGAGAGAGAGAGAGAGAGAGAGAGAGAGAGAGATATCAAACCTTCAGTAAAGTACAAAAAACAACAATAACAATAGAAAAAAAAGAAAAGAAAAGAACCATACTGCATTAATGCTCCGCTGTCTGTGAGTAGGTTGCACATAGCAAAGTAGAGAGGTGACCAAATAATGGATGGAATGTGAAACATTGCTCTAAGTTCTGCTTCTGACAAACCTTTGTGTGACAGATACAAACAACACATCACCTGTTGATATAAACACATTAAACATTATAATACAGTTTATACTATCAATTGTTTTCATCCTACAAGAAATAGTTTTACTATCCATCTATAAACACTGTTGTCACTACTATTACTACTACTACTACTACAATTGCTACTACAACTACTACTACCATCCTACTATTGCTTGCCCTTGTCCATCACAACCACCACAATCACCACCATCATCACCACCACTTCTATAACTGTTACAATGTTCCTACTAATCACCACCAGCACCACTACTACTACAGCTACTATAAATACTACTACTATTACAACTATTAACAGTACTTATATCTGTTACCATAACTACTACTACTATTACTGCTACTATCACTGCTACTATTAAACTGCTTACTACTTATTACTATTACTTCAATTATTCATTATTACTTCACTACTGAATAAACTGTTCTGAATACTCTCTCTCTCTCTCTGTGTGTGTGTGTGTGTGTGTGTATACATACAATAACATGCAGACATGTTTCTCACAACATTTCTAAACAAAAACAATAAAAAAATATATAAATATGTACATACCTGTTCGACAACATTATCTTTGCTTTCTTTCACACAATAATCATTTTCTAGTCTAGTCAACAGCTGTTTAAAAAGGTCCACAGTGCTAGAAAATAATACATTTATATACAATTATTTTCTAATAAGACATTTAACTATGGTGCCTTGTAAAATTCAGTATCAATATATTTGTATAATCGAAGTGTTTTTGTTTGTGTTTTTTGCCTTTTTGGGGGGGGGGTTTAGATGGTTGTTGAGTTTTTTCAAAAGCATAAAAATATTATATAATAATATTATTAATCCATAGCATCAAACTAATTCAAATACTGTGTCTACAGTTATCACCTAATTTATTTACCGAATAACCAGTATTTAATTAATAATTTTATTTTATTTATTTATTTCTTTTTTTTACATTATAAATAAAATTTCTTTTCATACTTTCTATTTTGTGTAATAACTATTAATTCTTAAGCTCCATAATTATTGAAAGTTTGGAATAATTCTTTATTAGTGATATGTACAAACATGTTACATTTATAGAACATATTTGCCTATGTATAATTTTGTCCAACTGTAAAAATAATAAACTCTCTGAATGATACAATTATATTAAATCTTATAACAGTATATGCAGAAAAAGAAAAGAAAAGACTGAGGTAGAGAGAGAGAAAAAATAATAACCATACATATAGTAATTAATATTATTAAAATATATACACACACACACACACATTACTATGGATTCATATTATATCTGAAAATAAAAATATTATTATAACTCACTCCTTTGCTTTTACTAGAGAAGCAATTTGTTCATCCAGTTTACGAAATGTTCCAAATTTACACAGTTCCTGTAATGTAAGTAAATTTAATAGAATAATTATTAAGAAATCCCTGTATCAAAACAGGTTGTTCAAATAGAAATATTGCTTTATGAGAATTTAAATTACAACAAATTTTTAAAGTATATATTACTGAATTAAAAACAACATCTTTACATCAGAATCTAATCATTGATGAATGAACAAAATCAACAAAAGGAAGAATAAACTTTTTTTTTTTTTTTTTTTTTTAATTACAAAACGTAATAAACTGAATAAAAATGTATAAAACTGAATAAAAGATTTTAGTTAATTTACTTAAATTAGTAAATAATGTTGTTGTACCCATAAAATTATTTAATTATTACTAACATTTCTCGATCTGTATATATCTAACACACTATATATTTAATAAATAATACTATGGTCATCGCTCATGTAGTACTAGCAGGTATTAGAATTCTACTGCTTAACTATCTCCATTCCTGAAACAAGTTACTGATATTAATGAGTTAAATTTTTGCCCATTTGCAACTTAAGTTAGGTACTGAGCAAATAGACTGATAACTAAAGAAGGTTCTGAGCAGAAGTCATATTGAATAAGAAACTGTAACGACATTTAACAGACAACAGACTCACAGACAAAATTGTTTTCAAGAAGAGTGGATTTTCGGATTTCTGTGTTTCGATAATCTTTGTCACCTGAGCAGGGGAGATTTCTTTTCCATTCATTTTCAGGAATTTCTGGAATAATTAAGTGAATGGTTGTTAACATATGAAGTAATGTCTAATTTTAACTATACTGCAATATAACAGTTGACTATTTATGCATAAATATACTACTATTATAAATGTTTTTGTGAAATCTGATTAAATCATGTATGTGCTATAACAAAAAGTCTTCTTTAGAAGAAGGATACACAAAAAGAAGATTAATTTTCTTTCTTTCTTTTATCTTTTTTTCTTTTCTTGTTTATCTGTTTGAACTAATTTTTCTGCTTCATTTATTATTATTATTATTAATATTATTTCCACTGTTACCTTGACATTTTATCATGACATAAATATTACGCATAAGTTGTTTGAATTAGAATATCTATTTGTCTGAAAATAGATTAAAGTTCTCAGTTACCAAACACATTTCTTTTCTGGCATCTGATGGCAGTGGATTCAGTTTAATGATGTCATACTGGCGAACATTTGTCAGTTCTTCTATGTTATCAGTGCTGTCTTGACGACATGAAAAAATAGCAAAGACACCCTTTGGAAAAGACTCAGGCAGCCAAAACAGACTCTGAAACGAAAATTGCTTTCAAACAGTCACAGAAGGAAATACAAAAGTTATGTATTAATATTTCGATCTAACTAAGATCAAACTGAAACTGTTTCGACAATCGCTATTGGGCTATTATTGCTCCAGCCACTTCATTAAAGACTATGGAAAGGTGCATGTGAAAATATCTTACTGCTAATCATACAGAGTAGAGTATGTAATGGAATTGTGATGATAGCGTGTTTCTTCGTTCATGAGGTTGTTACACACACACACACACACACACACACACACACACAAACATGTACATAGATTAACACTTAATAACTGTTAACAATAAAATTATGTTGAGGTGTCATTATGCAAATATTCATTCATAAGTTCCTCCATCCATCCATTCATTCTTCCATCAAGCCATCCATCAATTCTTTCATTATCAACATAATTTTACAAAACATTTGGCCAGAATACCTTTGTAATTCTTGAAAGGGTTTCCATTTTGTCTAATCCATCGAGAAGAAAGACAACTTTCTTTTTGTCACTTGCCTTCTCAAGAAGAATTTTAAATTGCTGTACTAATTCTCCACAATCAGTTGATGTTAGTCCTGGGCCAAGAGTTTCCAAATCTTCATCTTTCTGAACTTTGGCTTTGGAACCATTAGTAATAACCTCAAGTTCTCCAATTAATCTGTGTAATGTCGGAATTATTGCTAAAATGTAAAATACATATTAGAATTGATAAAATTCAATCTTAAAAATAATAATAATAATAATAATAATAATAATATATACACGGAAGAAACTTTCTATTGATAGAAACATTTCTGTAACTGTGTATATTTGTATTAGTATTTACACATTTCTAAACACTCACATGTACTATCTGCTGTAGCCCCAGCAAAGTGGTACAGTAAAACAGGACATTTGGGTTTCTTCTTCAGTTCCGACAACCACGACGATAACAACGCTGACTTTCCACTCCCTGCAGGTCCTATTACAACCAATGGCTTGGAGGATGCTATAATTTAAGCAGATAATTCAGTTAAATGAATTATGTAAGGATGTTTTACACATTGGGCCGATAAATATCTTTAATGGCGCTTTTGCAGAAACAAATGGAAATGACGATTTATCTTGAACAGATCAATGAATATTTCCTTAATCATACCATTAGCATATTTTATTTAACACTTGTTGGGTATCAGGCATAGGACTTGTGTACACGAATGATATGACTGAGAGAAAACTTGCTGCAGCTTTGGTTAGCAGCAAGGAATATTTTATGTGCACTTTCCCACTGAAAGGAAAGTATCTACCTCAGCCTTTGATAAAGCAGATTTGGAGTTCCGGTTAGAACAGGAAATCATACAGTAGATAGATTCAGTATAACTAATCATACCATTTACAGATTAATGGTCTTTAAAAAATTTTTAATAAATTTTGTTTAAAAAGATCAGTAATATCTGAAAAAAAGTAAAATTCATTATTAAAACAGAATTTCAAACCTGTCTGTAGCCTTTTGGTGAGGACACTGAGGTTGTTATCGTTACCAACAAACGGTGAATTCCGGGTGGCCATGAAGGCGTCGTGGTGGGCCAAGTCTGCGTCTCGCTTCGATATATTAGGTGGATCTTTGAGCAGGACGTCGTTCAGATGTTTATAGATAGCATCAAATATCAGCTTAGCTCCCTGAAAAGCAACACAGTTATTACGTTTATTTATCTCATATCTTTATTTTCTTTTCATATAATATTATTTTGCATTGATTATTATAAAAGGTTTTACAACAAATATACATAAGACAGATGATCATTAAATGTAATAAAATTATTATTACATAATACAACTGTACCAGCATTGATAAAATGTAATATAATTGAAAATGAATAATATCTAAATTATGTAAGTGATTGTTGATTGTATTGCAAAAGATTAATCAAAATAATACAAAAGAAATTCAAATCACCAACCTCTTTGGGAGTCTTATAGTTGAAATTCAAAGACAAACACTGTAGACAGAAAATTATGTAGTTCAGTCATTGAACAAACTCAATTTCAGCGAATATTAAGATAAATACAAATATTACTTTTGACATTTATAAACACTCCTACGCTTGCTCCTCCAAAAGGAAAAGCATTAATAAATAATCAGCTTTACAATATTTGATAAAATATTTTATTTTTCTACCGAAGATAACTGAAATATTAAAAGTAATCGACTGTTTTTAACTGTATTGTAATTACTATTAGAGAAATTGCGAAATAAGAAGAATTCTGAAAGAAAAATAGTAATAAAGCAGTCACCTATTTTACTATCATTTCGTAAATTAGTTCTAAATATTCTAAAACTAAACTGACATAGATATTTGTTTGTCTGAATACTTAAATAAATATGAATAAAAGATGTTTTTAGAAATCACTTTGTCTTTTGATTTGGCAATTTTATTCCTCAGCGCTTCTAATTTCTTAGCACTCATCTCGTTTTCCACTGTGTACGCCGTGACTTTCTCTCCAGCTTCTACCAAATTCTGAAGCTGTTTATCATCATAGGTCTGTTACAATATATAGAATATCCTATATGATATCCTTTGTTGCGATCATTACATACACATATTGCATATAGAATGTGTTACAACCATACACTGCACTGTGTGATAAAAACAGTTAGATGATACTGATAATTAATACTTATATAACACTGTCGACTACAGCATATATATTATTCTTATAATCATTATTTATACTGCATAAACCACATTATTATAACCATTACGCATACTGCGTACATAACACCGTTATAACTACGTAAATGTACACAAACCACTGTTATAACCATTGCATAAACTGCATACACAGCTTTGTTACAGCAATACGTAAACTGCATACACAGCTTTGCTACGCAATACGTAAACTGCATAAACAGCTTTGCTACAGCAATACGTAAACTGCATAAACAGCTTTGCTACAGCAATACGTAAACTGCATAAACAGCTTTGTTACAGCAATACGTAAACTGCATACACAGCTTTGCTACGCAATACGTAAACTGCATAAACAGCTTTGCTACGCAATACGTAAACTGCATACACAGCTTTGCTACAGCAATACGTAAACTGCATAAACAGCTTTGCTACGCAATACGTAAACTGCATAAACAGCTTTGCTACAGCAATACGTAAACTGCATAAACAGCTTTGCTACAGCAATACGTAAACTGCATACACAGCTTTGCTACAGCAATACGTAAACTGCATAAACAGCTTTGCTACAGCAATACGTAAACTGCATACACAGCTTTGTTACAACATTACGTAAACTGCATAAACAGCTTTGCTACAGCAATACGTAAACTGCATACACAGCTTTGCTACGCAATACGTAAATTTCATACACAGCTTTGTTACAACATTACATGAACTGCAAACATATATCATCATTATAACCATTACGTAAATTTCATATACAGTACTGTCTTAATGAATACGTAAACTGCATAGATAATATAACTGTTTCAACCGTTACATGCAATTATAATCATTATAAAATCCATTAGATAGATAATATAACTGTTTCAACCGTTACATGCAATTATAATCATTATAAAATCCATTAGATAGATAATGGTAATTAACTATTATGAATAGAAAAATATTGTGTTGGTCATTACGTATACAAAGTCATCAGATAATACTGTGATAATTAATAAGAATAAAACATCAGTTGTTATTGTTATAACGTATACAACCATTATCTATTACATATAACCATTGTGTAAGTTTTGTATTTACTGTATACTTAGTCTAAATAAGGCTATAATTATTTTACCTTATCTCTGAAGAAAAAACATGCTGGTATAGACCCGGGATTGTTAAGAAATCCATGCATATACTCCACCTCCGTGACACTTCGATCCCGAAATTTGTCAATCCATGGATAAGATTTAACAGCATTGTCGAAGTTCTTTTGCAACATTGTGTCTTGCATTCCATTCCAACCATAGCGCTGTCAAAGTGAAATTATAATATGGATGAACACTGATACTATTGTTATACTGTTGTTTGTTTTTTGGGGGATGAGGGTTATTTGTTTTTGTTTGTTTTGTTGTTGTTTTTCTCTTTTTTCTCCATCTTTTTTTTCTTTATTTTTTCTTTTCTTATTTTCTTTTCTTTTCTTATTTTTATTTATTTATTTTATTTATATGAAAGGGAGAGAGGAAACGACATATTTATCCAGAAATAAAATACAAAATCCGGATTTCACTAGATTGCAGTGTAATTGCTAGAGACCTATAGTTAACTAATTGCCTAAATTTGACTTGTTATAACAGCATAACAGCTTTAAGTGATTAAAATATGCATGACGTATAAGTATGAATTGTCCTGCAGGCAGGAAGGAAAATAATATATGCATTTGTATTCATGTTAATACTCACTGACTAGCCGAATTAACAGATTATTCTTTAGTTCCAGTTTTGTGAACAAATGAAGATTTTTTCACATGATTAATTTTGAAACATTATGTCAAAGAGTGACGTGACAGGTAATTAAATACAGCTGTCTGAAAAAAATGTAATAACCCTTTGTTATTGTTGAGGTGTGATAAACTTAAACATGAAACTTTGTAAATTGTACATGTTATTTTTGGTTTCCTAACCGGTAGATGTTCATTTACTGTGTGTTACTGAAGTGACAACTAATGATAAACATTTAGCTTTTAATAATATTGGATAATTGTTTTTGTGGTGGTTTATTTTTATTTTATTATTAATTTTATTTTTTTATTTTTTTTTTTTTTTATTTAAGCTATCAGTATTAAGGGTTTGCATCCACAATGGGTGATTTGAGATATTTTCATATATGTTCTTCAGTTAAAGTCTGTGTTCTTTATGTTTTAAGCATATGTTATTAATATAGTAATTTTAACACAGACGCATAATTTTTATTTTACCTCAGTTCTCTAATACACGGAGTACGTCTGAACACGGATACACTTCATTGTGTGCAAAAATGCCCCTCCTCCTAGATTTATTTTTTAACAACAACAACAACAACAACAATAATAATAATGTATTATTTAAAAGACATACCTGAGCGAAAAGTCCAACAAAGATATCCACTCTGTCCAGCTCTTTAAGACATATACTGATCACCTGAGCATTGTCTGCTGCTTCGGCGGTGATCCCCCAACGCATGTCCACAGGCACAAGACTGACCCCCTTGGCCTGACAGAGATGACACAGTTCAGGAATGAACGTGGACATCAGAATCTGTCTCTCTTCCTCCATGCCACGGAAGGGTGAAGAAAGAAATATTCGACATGTTGCTGGGTCTTTCAGCGACGTCGGGAACGGCATGGCCAAATGTAAATGAAGATGTGACTATGAAGTGACGTTTCTGTTACAAAAAAATAAGTAAAACAAAACTTAAATAAAATTAATATAACAAAATAAACTGATATAAAATCAAATGAATTTTTAAAAATTAGCAGTATCCCCTGATACCAAATAGTAGTCTGATTAGTAACAATAATATTTTTTTGGAAACTGCTATTTTAAAATATATTTTCATTCTGTTATTTTTACAACCAAATGAGACTATACTGTGTTCACAAATCGTCGAACAAAGCATAATACTAATAAATTATACATTTAATCATAAAATAAAGTATAATAAATAAACTATTATTTATAATGGAGAAAACATATTATTTACTGTCATAGATCAAATCGTTAGTATCTGTCATTACGTATGAGTGATTTCTGCTTACCGATTGTTTTGTATAATACGCGTTATACGTTATTCTCTCAAATATATTTTAAAATTCACCCTGTAATACTTATGAAAGGAAAAATAAAAATAAAAAATTTAGAATCTGAGTACTCACCAAACTATTCTGCAGGCTTCCTTAATGAGTGGTTGGTTCTGCAGTTTGTACAAACGTATTAACTCTGCACCTGTATTAAGGTATTTATACAGTTACCTGTTCAATCACGCTTTTTCTTATAGCCTTTTCATTACTAGGGTATTCTATGACTCGCTTCAGTAAGCTGATTGTCCTAGTAAATGGAATATTTTTTTTTTCACGTACAATAGAAAATAATTTAGTAGCGCAGTGGTCAAGGACATCATATCGATATGTGTCATAATTAACATCCACCCGGGTGTAAACTATTATATGAAAATACATACATCTTCTTTAAATAACGTTTTTCAAAGAAAATACGTAATACATTTTAAATTATGTAATATACATTTATGAGCTTTATAATCATAGATTACCTAAGTTTTTTTTTTTTATAACTCTTTAATATTCCTCACTTTCGGACCTTATTAAAAAATAAAAATAAATAAAAAATAAAACAAGGGCTAGTGAGACAATATCAGTTTATATAAACAGCCATTTCGATAATGATGATGGTGATGAAGACAACGATTTTGATAATCATAATGATGATGTTTTTTTGTTTTTGTTTTTTGAATCAATAAATCCTTTAGAATGTTCTAATCTAATTCTCCTAAACATTACCTAAACATCCTTTCAGCAACAAAGTAATTATATATAGGTAAATAATAAAACAATAGTTATATTTTGATACAAAGAAAATAAGATATTTATTATGCAATAAAGTTGAGTATATTGCCTGAAAGAGCGCACGCGCGCGCAGTTGTGTGTGTGTGTGTGAAAGTTATGGTGGTGTTATTGGTCTCATACTCCTCGATATTTTTATCGGAGTTTTAAACAAAACTGTGTACATGCGAATAGCGTGTTTAAATGTTTTCTTTTCATTACTAATATTAAATTTATAAAAGAGCATAATAAATATTTTCTCTTTGTGTAATAACTGATATTTACAAATATATATAATATACATTTTCTACAAATTATTATTTATCTTCAAAACTTGACACCAAATGAACGCAGGCTCATAAAATACCATTAAAGTGATTAAATTCAGATTAAATGTGCTGGATGCCTATTCCTGTTTATAAATTAATTCACTCTTTGCTCTTTCACTGATAGCCTGTACATATCTGTGAACGATGGTGTATTTAAAGACAAAAACTAGTAAATGTTTATAACATCAGTATGTTTCTCAGTGTAGAGCGATTTTTCAGGACAGATCAGTACCTGACATTTGTTTTTTGGGGTGAAACGTAGTCTTGATCTCTAGCTGCATTTTCATATACCTGAATATCGTTTTTGAACTCTGCTGAAAAGTTGCAGTCGTTATACTTTGTAATTATTTGCAATGTATTTCAAAACATTTCGTTACCATACGACACTAAATAATGGCTGATTAAAACTACGTTAAATGGTTACAATTTGGCACGATTCATAACAAAAGCGCTAAATGAGTGAAAAAAAAAAATCATAATTTTAATTCTTTATTCTTTGTAGTTTCAGATGTGCATGTTGCTAAATGTTTGTGTTGAAAAACCAAATTTGTAAAGATTTACGTTATTTTCCTTCATGTTTTTATAGTGGGCTGTGTTTCACGGGGATCAGGCCTTATTATTTATAATACAGAATTATCACTTTCAAAAGCATTTTGTTGGTTATGTAACATTTACTTAATTCTTTTTTAATTCAGTCAGGTTTTACATTATTAAAAACTATAGCATTTCTAATTACTCAAACACAAAACGAACTTGGTAAGAAAAAAAATAAATAACAGAATATAATAATCATACAAATAAATTTGTTTTGCAAAAGTTTTACTAATTCTTATTTATAAAAGTATCATTAATTATTTTTCTTGTTTAGTGTGAATCATGTGTTGAGTGCATCATTTTTATTTTTTTATTATTATTATTTTTTTTAAATTTAATTATTCTGAGATGTGCCACACTTTTTATAATGCCTTGGACTGATTATTAGTGTTGTGGACTTTGTGTTACATATCTGACGAGTACATTCATTTAATTTCCTAGCAAAAAAAATTGTAAATTTTATTTGTATTTTTGGTGCATTATTCAAAATTAATCTATGAAATTGATTGTATATGAAGGATATGAAATACACATGAGAGCCAGTTTCCATTAACATCACAAGTTTTAATTTGTCACATTTACCGTCATCTAATGAATCCTCCAAAGAAAAAAACTGTCTTTATCACTGGTGCATTATTTATAGTATACATGTCTAAATATTTAATTACATAGTATGTAACAAAATGGTCCAGAAAGTCAAATGGCAACCATCAGAAAATTAAACGATTCATTGTTTTAACAGCAACTTTATTTTCCAAAATTTTGTTTACAGTTATAATAAAATTCTGTACATCATAAAAGAGTTATAACATCACTTTGCTAAAATCCTAGATCCATCCCAAGTTTATCAATGGAATAAAAAAGAAATAAAGATATACTGTATAAATTTTATATCATATTATGCAAGAAAAAAAATATATCACAGACCATGA
The DNA here is from genome assembly GCA_012295275.1 of Chrysomallon squamiferum. Lineage (NCBI taxonomy): Eukaryota > Metazoa > Mollusca > Gastropoda > Neomphalida > Peltospiridae > Chrysomallon > Chrysomallon squamiferum. The sequence goes on along the minus strand of CM022665.1, from coordinate 9,538,277 downwards.
AAAGCAAACAATGATACTGAATGTATAACAAAACAATCATCTTTAGGAAGTATATCATAATGCTATATTGAACAATATATATAAAAATATCAAATGATTCTACATTATTAATGACACAAGGACACTTTTGGATTACAATATAAATCTACGTTGGAACACTTGTAAATTACTGGGGATTCACTTCAGGGAAAACAAAAAATAAACTAAACATTTGTAAGATTCTTAAATTTATGAATGTTTGAAAGAGAGACATATTCCTATATTTTATCGTTATTTACTTTTCGAAACATTAAGGCTTTTTTTTTTCTGTATTTTCTGTTAATGTATTTTGCATTGTATTTTGAAATTATTTCCTATATAAAAAACCTGCAATTTCCACATTAAATGTTTATTCTTTCCATATTTAAATAAATTACACCTGTATAACAGGGCAAAAAATACTAAACTGCATAATAATGCTTTACCTCCAAAACAGTTAACACTGTTTTCTATATTATTCAAGCTGAACACAATAAAACTAAAATAATCTGTTAAATGAATAAAACACTGAGCTTAAGAGTGACTTAGCATTTGGTTGGTGCACATACTGAGAAATTTAATCCTGTCATTTATGTCCCAGATATTATGGATATGCTTCAATAATTTCATTCACGTGACAAATATCCACTTCTTTAATCCACCTGAGGGTTATTCTGGAATAAGTATTCTGCCTGAAAATAAAGAAAATTAAAACAGAACTGTTTAGAAACAATTATAACAACAACATTACAACTTTTTATTTATAAAAAACCCAAAACAAATCCAAGAACATTATATCTATATATGGTAATAATTTTATAAATTTTTATGTAATGAACTATAAAATACAGGACAAGTACAAACAGTTTTTATCTGATAAAAAATACTGCATGCATTAAAGATATTTCCTTTTCTATATACTGTGTATATAAGCTGTTAACTATAGCTACCAGATATTACCATTAACAAACAGAACAGAAACCAGAAATTTTAAGTTATCTAAAAGGTTATTATTTGTAAAACATAACACCTGGTATGTATAATTGAAGATAAATTATAGATGTTATAATTATTACATTGGCACAGATTTAATTTTTTTTTTATTTTAACTTACCAGATAATGAAACAGATGATAATTCAAAGAATTATTAAACCAGAAAGTATCAGATATACCAAATTATCTAATAATTTATATTTTTGGGAACTGAAGAGAGTATTAAATTTGCAAGGCAGTCAAGTTAATTATAATTCACAGAACTTCTACACAAGAAGAGAGTAATAAACTTACTAGATAATCAATGGGATCTTCAGGTCGAACCTTACAGCAGTCAATGAGACCTTGAGTCAAAGTGGGCATTACATGCTTCATCAAGAAGTTTCGTAATGGAATTGATTTTGCTTCCAGCATTTCATATTCCTCTCTCCTCACTTCATTCAGCCTCTCACCCTGAAGATATTAAAAAAAAACAAAAAACATGTATATATATATAATAATAATAATAATAATAATAATAAGGAATCAAATATATCTTTAACCTTAAATCTTTACGAAAGTTGTTAATAATGTAAGATATAAGACTGAAAAACAAACATGTTGATAAGAAAATAATTATCATGAGATTCTGGTTATTTGAAATGTAACAAGTTAAACATCTGTTCCAAAAGCAGAGATTGTTTGACACAGTAATAGCAAAAGTAAAAGTGATCCTTTTTATTTAATAAAATTAATTCATATTATTGATTCATACTAGATAAAAACACTATTATTTATTCACTGATACTACAAATGTTCATTAACCACATTTATGGCTTACTTCAAAAAGTATTTACTAGAGGCATTTTAATTAATGTGGGGAGTTTTTTTTTTTTTTTTTTTTTTCTCTTTTTTTAAAATTACTCTTGCCCTTGGTTCTTTTATATTTAAGAACTAAACTATAAAAAATATAAATAATGATTTTGTTCTAACCCATTCTTCCTGTCTTCTCTTTCTTTCAGCTGCTTCCTCTGCCTCTTTTCTCTCACGCTCAGCCTTTTCTTCAGCCTCCTTTTTCAATCTTTCTTCTTCTTCCTTTCGTTTCATTTCTTCCAGTTCTTCGGGTGTTGGACCTATAAAAATAATTCAGATATTGTTTTATTTGTAACAAAAAGATCCCCTGCCAACATGGATCTGAAATATTCAAGAAAAAATAAAATTATTTAAATATTTTCTGGATTTGTCTCTGGTGAAATGGGCTACAAACTAAATTGAAAAAGAAGTACTCATGTATGTATGTACAAATCCAAATGATTAAATTGTTCCTAAAGCACAGAGATTGTTTCATTCTACTGTTTTTAATCAGCAAAAATAAATAAAACAATTATTTAAAAACATTTTTTTTTTCAACTACTACCAAAGGTACAGTTTAAATAATGCTCACCGTAATTCCTAGGTTTTCCAATAATCTTAATACATTTCTGTGTTGTGTCGTTCATCATCTCTGATCTGTCTGTAGTTACATCTGAGAAACAAAGTAGTGAAGACATTTTAATTTTAGATATAACGTGATGGGAAGCAGTTTATAAAATGAATACTTTTTACCTTAATTATTATCCAATATAATGAAGAAATTAAACAAAACTCTAAAATTATAACTATTACAGTAATAATTATTATTACTGTTATTATTAGTTATATTTATGGTTTTTTGTGATGAGTCAAATTTATTCAAGTAATAAGATATCATCAACATATGCACTGTTTTCTCAAGACACCACAAATAAATGATTACCTAAATTTTACTTTCTAAATATATTTTATAACTTGAAAGTTTAAAAAACTGGACATAAAAAGTCTATCAAATACATTTATACACATACACATATACACACAGAGACACATAAAACATAAAAAATGAGATGTAGAAAACATACCAATTCTGTAAGGGTGAAACTCAAGTTCATCAAAATAGTTGAGCACAGTCTCATCTTCTGTGTTGAGGGCCTTGTATTCAGCAAGACGACGCAGGAGGCCAGCTTCAGTGTTATGAGTTCCAGCCACCACACTCTCAGGTAAATTCATTACACGCTGCTTGAGAAAATCATCCGTGGCTTCAAAACAAATGACAAATTCTGGCATGGTTGTTTTGTCAAAGTTACCTTCCTTTGAAGTATCTTCTGCCTCCTCTTCTTCATCATCTGCAAAAGATTTTTAAATTTAAAATAAAACAATATATATGTAATAATAATAATAATAATAATAATAATAATAATAATAATAATAATAAATAAAATAATAATAAGAAGAAGTTAATAAAACAATATATATTTTACATATATTAAAATACATCCCATTTTGTAATCACAAAGCATAAATATTCCATCAGCTGATTTCAGCAAACATTTCAACATTATATAGCATATATAAAACAAACGTTTTAACAAATATCATACTTGCAAATAATTCCTTTGCTTGATCAAGTGTTTTAGGAAACCCATCGAGGACAAAGCCTTGATTCTGACATGGCATGGAGTGTAGCTTCTCTCGGAAGAATTTAATTATATACTGATCATCAATGCGACCACCATTGTTTTCCTTGCTCTCTGTAATCTGATCTAACAACTCTTGAGCTTCTACTGCAGAACCATCATCATCTTCAGCCTCATCTGAATCAGCACGCCTAGCTTTGGCTTGCTGTAAATAAAACATTTAGAAGTTTAGTAATACACGTCTGCATATACACATTTTGAATGAATTAGTGTATATATAATTAGTGCAAATATACCTTTAAAAACCAGATGTTGTTGGGGGTTTTCAGTCACATGTAATAATTATGTTTTATTGATTAAACTATTCTAAATTTCTTGATATTTGATTTCATTCTACACTATTTGTCATGTATCCTTTTTACAGAAATCTCATATTGATAGTTGTTTTTCTTTATACTAAAAATATTTGAAACTTTGATTATTACAGAGTTGTACATGCAACTTGTCAGTGTGTATGTGTATGTATGTAATGATGTATGTGTATATGTATGTGTGTGTGTTTATATATATATATGTGTGTGTGTGTTTGTTGCAATATAATGAATTAAGTATAAGAAAAATTTACCAGTGCTTCTATAGCTTCATCAATGACATCTTTTATTTTGATGTGGTGTAGTTTATAATAATCACACAATTGTTTTGCAACAGTTGTTTTTCCTGAAGCTGGATATCCAAGGATTGCTACTCGGATAGGCTATAATAGATTAAAACTAGATTTTAAAAAGATACTTTGAAAATATAAATACTTTCTATTTATAACACCAATTTTATCTAACTGGACATTTTCTTTTATCATCATAATATATCCTCTTTTTATAATTATATTAAAAACATTTTTTATTATTATTATTTTTTTTACATTATCAGTTTCGCTCAAAAATGTTCATCCTGCAAATTAATGGGGTTTTTTATTGTTTTTTCTAAATCTTTAAGCATTGATTTTTAAATAATGTTATTAGGTTCAGTATTTTCACCTGCAGATTTCGAGAGGTTTTGTATTCTTTGATGATATGCTGCATGTTCTCCACCATGCTGGTCTCAGATACCCAGTTGATGTGCATGTTTTCTTTGACGTGAACTGCATCCATTCTCAAATTGACCAAAAGCATATCAAAGTCTGCTTGCTAAACAATATATAAAGAAATAAAATAATAATAATAATAATAATAGCATTTGTTTTAAAAATTAGCATTTATAATAACGAATATTATCAACTAATTATCAACATGAACTTTGGTCAGAAAAGTTGTAATTAATTGCAGGTGGTAAAAAGTCAAAAAATGGATTGTATTTTTAAAAGTTATTTTTACATAGCTATTGAATGTCATCGGTAAATATTTAACTGTTCATATAATCATCTTTGACTAAAACTTACATCAATTTCCTTGTTAAGAAGAGCTTCTTCCTTTGTGAGATACTCAATTTTTCCACTGCCAAGTTCTGTACTTACTGTCTAGTAAACAAAATTTTAAAAAAAGTAAAAATACCACAAATACATGAATGAAAGATATTTACAAGTAAACCTCAAGAAAACATATAATGTTTATGTGTTATTCAACCAAAAAAGTAATAATAATAAATATATTTAAATATCAAATAACTTATTACAAAAAGAGATCACAGAGATTAATTACTCCATCAAAAATAAATGTTATAAACATTATCAAGATTTGGAATGTGAAACTGATCTCATCTTAACTAAAATTACAAATTCAAACAAAAACTTAAAACAGATATCAATTAAATTTTTTTTGCAAATTTTTGTAAAACAAAATAATTGCTTATCATCATATATAAACTACTGTACCTTATTATGATGATAAATTAGGCAGAATGGATGTAATTTTGACCAGTGCAAAACTAGCTTATTGCTAAAATTGAAAGAATGTATTAATGTTCTGAGCTACTGCATTTGTACTGTTATAACAATTACCTTCACTATCTCTTCAAGATTATTCTGTCCCTCATCTTTGGCAATAATGTATCTGACTTTTGGTCTTGAATCAGCAATGTTTTGGATCACACTTAAAATTTCAAAAGATTTATATGTAAACAAATGTAAAATTAAAATATAATGAAAGATTCTAATCAAAGAGAGTTTCAAAACAATAAACAGATTTACATTCAATTACTAAAGAGAAAAATTTCTAATAATAGGATAAATTTTTTTTTATTTTTTTTAAATTAATAAAGAAATAATTATTTGTTTTGGTAAATAATAATAAATAATAATTTAAAAAAATCATTATTACAAAAAAGTTATAATAATAAAAAAAATATTAAGAAAAACATGTATTTTACAAAACATTTTATTTATTATTATTTTTTAAAATAAACATCATGTTTAGCTTTAATGTAAATAATTTGAAATTTAAAATATTACTGTAATTCTAATTGTGAAAAATTTAACATAATATTAAAATGCTGAAAGTTATAATTTTATGTTAAAAATAATTTATCTTTATTGTCATATCTAAGAATTAAACTAATAATAACTTAAATAAACTTACCCAGCAAGATCTTTGATGTGGATAGTTGGGACAATATTCTGTCCACTCCCAAAACACTGAAGCTGTGGTTTGTTGTGCCAGGCAGACTGTATAGAAAATATTTGTTTACATTATTATTTATTAATTTAACATAAGAATGAAAGTAACATATTCTAAATATTAACTATTTTGAAATGTCCTTAAATTATGCATAAATTTATTGGAGAATATCCTTTTAATTTATTGTTTAGTATATACTACTCTGAAATTCTCACAACAGAATTATATTTTTGAAACAAATAAAATAATGAATGCATATTTTGTCAATGGGTCAATCTTAAATATTAAAATTTAGGTATGTATTATGAACAAATAAAAACAACAAAGAAAAAATGAGCATGTTGTTAAAGTATTGAAGTTAATAACAACCAACATAAATCAATAATAATTTTTTAGAACTGTTTTTATTACCTTGAAAAGATAATGAAATATATTTTCCTCTGCTCCATAAGTAAGGCCTGAGCAGACAACATAAGTCACTAATTTGGCTTTGTTCTGAAAAATAATACAAGATTTATTTTACATTTCAGTTTAGTTGAGTATTTAGAAAACAACCTATACATTAATTTTCTAAATTTAGAAAGAAGAAAACTAAATAATCAAGAATAAAATTTTAAATTGCAGAAAAAATATATATATTTATATAAACAATTTTTAAATTAAAAAAATGTCTTACTTTCCAGGTAAAAGTTTTGCATGAATGAGTTTTTGATTTTTAGATCACTATTATTATCATTCTTTGTGTAAAAATGCACCAGTAAAGAAATTTACCGTCTTCCCCATCTTTATTACAGTTTTCTCTGCACTTGTATGTTCCTTGAAGTTTGGATGAGGTTTCCTTCTGCGATAATCATCTTCAGTGAATGGAATCTCTGGATCATCCTAGTTAACAGATATATAGTAAAATAACTTAGAAATCAATTTTTTCTTCTTTTTTTGTTTTAAATTCATAAACATTTACAACAGTTTATGAAAACTGGAGATTAACACGATGACAATATATATATATATATATATATATATATAAAAAAGTAGAATACATAAACATTTTGTTCAGACATACATATTTTGATTTCTCTTCCTTTCTGATAAAGTTAACTGAAAAGAAAACTGATGTTTCGGTCATAACTGAACATTCTATCATTAAAAAGCAATGAAACATTAATTCAATGCACTTACTGGATCAAGAGGTTTACTTTTGGCCCAGGTCATGCAAGTAGAAATCAAGATGAACATCTTTGGCTTATCCAGTTTATCAAGATCTGAGTGCAGCTCTGAAATTGAAACAGAAAAAGGTAAATACAAATTATTAAAAGAAAAAAACACCAATATATTTTTTTTTAATATTAAAGAGTATCCTAGCATCATGCATATATCTATATATCTGTATCTATATATAATTAGTTAAATGATTATTAAAAAATATCAATTAAATATAAACAATGTATGTAATATCTAGAAAGTATTGAATGTATTATTTGTTATTTGAAAGTGAGTATTTGTATATTATTCTATTTTTGTTAAATCTACTGTACTGTCTTTTGTTGTTGTTGTTTGTTTTGTTTCTGTGGGGTTTCTTTGTTGTTGTTGTTGTTGGGGTTTTTTTTGTTGGTTTTTTAATCTAGTAAAACACAGTAGTGAAAATGATATCTATTCTGGTGTGTATAAAAATAAATCAGTGATACCTGAGACTGCCCACACTGCTTCGTCAATCTGGTCTGGATCCTCAGTGATGTCATAAACAATTATATCACATTCCACCAGATGTTCATACAGCTGATTCTTGTTCTCAAACTGCAGAGGAAAGAATGATGTAACAAGCTTGCTTAAACAATTTTTTGACAGAAGCATGAATAAAATTACACAACCACATAACAATCTTAAGCAAGTAAATTAAGCAGTTATAATTAGACGTGAAAATATTTGGAATATAACATTTGTTTTTGATTATAATAAAAATAATATGTAACAAAACTATTTTCCCATTATTTTAAACAATTATTAATATTTTGCTTTTAGTTTCTCTGACTACATCACATTCTGTTACTTTCTTGATACCAAAATGTAGCTTTAAAATGCACAATTTTTCTGTAAGAATTAATTCATTATTAATGCATTTATTTTGAATATCTTTCAAATATAATTTAAAATAAGAAATAATTATGATTTGTACCAGTATAACATCCTTGACAAATTCAGGTTTAGGCACTTCTCTGTTTTTAAGGGTGCCAACAATTTCATAGCAGCCTTCTTTTGCTGGTGGAATTACTGAGCTGGTAACAGACTGGGCATCTTCTTCCTCTTCTCCTTCTTCCAGGGAGGCCCCAACAACACATGATGACAAATACTGCAAACAATAACAGAAAACAATTATTTGTATTTAACATATCAAATAATGTTAATTTTTGTTGAAAAAATTGTTGATTTAGATAGTTTCTTTTTCATTTTTTATAAACTACATAATTTATTACAAGTAACTTCAGACTGTCCTAAACGTTTCAAAAATATATATATTAATACATATCATGTTGTCTAGAGTATATCTTTGAGGGTGGAATATAATGAATACTTCTGTGTAATAGCCACAGGCTAATAGATTTTCTTTAAACAAGTATGTCTCAGGATTGCAAATTATCGTACATTAACTGTAAAAACATTTTAATGATTAAACAATTAAGAAAGATGATGTTTGAAAGTAAGTTAGTAACAAGTAACAATCATACAGCACGACGTTTTAGTTTTTGCTCAGTAACAATAGAAATAACTCATCAGTAATTTATTTAAAACATAAGCATACCTTTGCAACATTTTTTCCTTGATACTGATCCACATGATTTATAAATATTCGTTTGCTTTTAGTTTTGTTAGGAAAAGCTTGATCGGGTATGCTGGTCATCTTGTTGCACTGCTCTAGTTGCTTGGAAACATTAACTTCCGGTTGTGATATTCTTATTTCTACTCCGTTCAAAAAGACCGCACTAACCTTTTTTTGATTTCCTAATAGCGAACTGATATTTTAGACATACAAAACATATTAATTTATTTTTTGAAGATTAAATTTGATATCATATTAGCAGCTAATAGTTATAATCGATATCTGTCTATAATAAATAAGTTAGGAATTAATTTAAAGGGCTAAAAATGTATATACATGCTATTTAAAAATTAATAATTGTTTAATTACAGACGTATACTAATATTTAAGAACAAGATGTATCTAGAATATCAACTCCTTTAACAGTGATGATAATAATAGTAATAACTTCAACTAAGAAGAAATGAAGATGTTCTGTTTTGTTTGTTTGTTTGTTTTTCTCTCTTTATTAAGATTAAAGTTCTAGTATTTTAATGAATAAATGTTTTATTTAACTGCTATAAATAAATCCCACTAATATTATGGTTAACTAGAGGAAACCATGTAGCCTGCAGACGTCAAGCAATGCCATATTAATTTTCATTTAGCAACATGGGATCTTATACATGCACATTTCTTTTTAATCTGTAATTTATGTATGAAAATAAGAGATTATTATTATTATTATTGTTGTTGTTGTTGTAGTTGCTGTTGTTGCTGCTGTTGTTGTTGTTGTTGTTTTAACAAGTGTTGATATATAAAACGGCATTACTTTTTATCTTTGTCACATTTTTTTCTTTTATGTGTGCCTACCTGTCGCGCTCTACATAAATTTATATTTTATATTTTATTATTATTATTATTATTATTATTATTATTATTATTATTTTTGTTTTGTTTTGTTTCTAAAAAAAAAAAAAACAGCTTTCAAATTATTATTTTGTTGTTTTGGGCGATGTATCATCGGTCATAAAGAAGTATGACAGTAAAATAATACTCTTTAAAAATGCTGTTCTGCCCTTTCACCATTCAGTCGTGACGTCATTGCTTATCAGTTGTTTCTTTCTTCTTCTTTTTAAAATGTTATGTCATTTTACCAACATATGTAACTTTTAAGAAAGTGCTACACAATTACGTAACAAAGATTTAAATAAAAAAATATATATAATAATAATAATAATAATAAACGTCGGGTATTTTAAAACTGTACTTTTATTGTTTAAGGTGTGTATGATTGTGTGTGTGTGTGTGTGTGTGTGTGTGTGTGTGTGTGTGTGTGTGTGAAATTAAAACATAAAACGTATAACACATATAAATACACGATATATTTATATTATTTCTTTGTACTACCAAAGCTATATCTTAAAAAAAAAAAAAGAAGAAGAAAAAAAAAGACACGTAACAGCTAACAGTCTATTTTTCGTGCTGGGGAATCATTAAATATTCATTCATCCATTCAAAAATTAACATACTGCCAAAGATTTTTCACCATCAAATTGTTTTTATGCTCACTACTGTCCCTAAACGATCTTTTAATAAAATAAAATAAAATGTAATTTATTGTTTGAATTGTTAAAAGATTCTACTAAAGTGTTGATTAGTTGTGGTTATTCTTAATGTTTTGTATAAATAAGCCTGCTGTTTGAAATTTATTTACTGATATGTTCATATTAAGCTGTAATTTTCTTTAACTATTAGAAATATAATTACAGTATATACAATTGACTGGAATGAAGCACTACAAAATATGTGCAGCCTAAGAATACTGGGATACCACTTTCTAAGAATAGAAAATTAGACCGATAATCCAAATTAACAAAGTTATTTAATATTATGGTATATATTTCAATTTTAATTTATTATTATTATTATTATTATTATTATTATTATTATTATTATTATTATTTTGTTCTGTATATCTGTTTTAAGGGAACTGGTGAGAACAGCACTATAACAAAAAGATGGTTGGACAACAAAAGGAAAAACAAAAGCCTAACTACTTATGTATCATATACATTATACTAGAGTTTAAAAAGAAAATCATGTATTGTTACATACATATCATAGTGGTAGATAATTTAATAAGAGATATGGCTAAGTAAAACATACTAGTGTCAATTTTTGCACTAAATTTTGTTTGTATACTGATTTTTATTATTTTTTTTTTAACCTTTGCAAGTTTTAAAAATATTTTCTTAAATTAAAAACAAGACATGTAATACAAGAAAATATTTAATAATAAAAAATACAACATAGCTGCAACAGATCTTTTACAAAACTGGGAGTATTACTTTTCTGTAACAAAATGAAGCCAAAATAAACTATGATCAAAAATAAATAGATCTGTTTCATAATTATTTTGTGCACAATGACTTCTACTTATCTGATTACATATGTATCTATACATATCATATTCTTTGTTCTAGATCAGGGGTGTGCAAACTTTCTGATTTTATAGACTACAGTGCTTTGACTTCACTGGCACTACAGCTGCACAAATGTCACTGTGATTACGTACAATCTGAAAGTGTAACATGATTTTGCATATAATTTTATAACAGTGAACCTCTGTGACTTAAAATGCTGCATATAAATAATGGGTGCATTTACATGTTTCCATGAGAATTGACTTCATCATTTTATAATTCCCATTAAAATAAAAATAAAACAGTTATTACTATTATTTATTACTTTCATTAAATAACAACTCTAAAACTGTAGGATCTAAAAATGAATACTGGATGCTTTGTTGTGTACAGTCACAGAAATTCATGGTGTATGAGTGTTTATACTGACAAGCAGCTTGTTATATTTCAAATGAGATGTTAAATGTGATGAGGCGACATCCTTTGTGTGGCCAGAGGCTGCACACCCCTGTTTTAGATACAAATGTCACAATATGTTCTGCATGCTTTCAACTGTTTTGGTTACTAGAAATCAATCCTTGCTAATAATAAAGTTCATGAGGATGACATTTTACTTCATGTTTTCGTAACATTATTTCTTATATGTAAATGTTATAAAAACTCTTACAGATATTTTTATAATTATATTTAAAAAATGGTGTCACAGTTATAAGGAAAATCTTGACTTCACATGCTAGTAATATTAACATATTAGCAAAAACTGGAATCCATAAACAATACAGTCACTTGGGCTGTCTGTGAACATCATCATCAACATCAGCATCAAAATACACTTTTATAGATATGTGACACATCAGACTTCTAGGTAATTCATTTGACACACAATTAAATAATTTTAATATAAAAACTAAAGAGAGAAAATATAATCCTCAAAGATATAATGGTATTTGATGGCAGTGTAAAATAATATAAAATGGTTATTTAGTTCTAGGTGCAATGACAATCAATTTAATCATTCAAATGAGACAATATCAGTTTAAACACATTGTGACTAGATGTAATAACAACATAATTTACTACCAGTGCCTATTACAAATAACAAAAAAGGTTTTACTTTTTAAAATCTTTTCAGACGTCATTGAAATTGGTAATTAATCTACTGACTTTTAGCATGTAAAAAAAAGATGTATCTTCTACATACAAAGGCACATCCATATATTTATTCTGAATGGTCACAAATATATTTAAACAAATATACAATAAGACTAAAACCTAACATTAAATATACAATCTTTTAAGATTTGACTGATTACCATAAGAATATTTGGTATCCTACAGCATAATATAACAAAGCAGGAATGTAATATTTAGGATAATTTAAATCCACCAAAAAATTTCTTTACAAAAAGCTATTAAGACATTATAAATAACAATTTATATTTTTAAACATTTCTGTACAATGAAATAATCTGATATGACACAACACAATACATACATAGATATCACAAATATTATTTTTAAATCTGAGTATCATATAATAATAAAAAATAATAACAATCTGACAATATCTCATGAAAAAAATATTTGAATGAATTCTATCTGAAAATGTAAACAAAATACAAATATAAATATTAACAAATATCTTTTTATAATAACAATACAGTGATTTTGGTTTCAAGTGTGGTCTTAAGATTCTCTATACCCACAATGTACTTTGTGAAAAGATCTTTTCGGTATTAAATCTGTCAGTTTCAGTTGTTTTAGATTCATTACACAATTAGTCTGATCAATCGTAAAGTCTTATGAATTAAAAATGGACGGAGTACCTTAGAGGTGTGGGATCATATTTAATATAAGTACTGCCCACTGGGTGCCATAGCAAAAAAAAAAAAAAAATTAGATCAAAATAGGATGAAATCATCAAAATATAATTTCAATTTGCATTGAACTGAAATAACAATATTTAATTGTTCACACAACTAGAAAGACCAGTCTAACCTGACCAAAATAAAAAAAAACTTACTGATCAAAAAAAGCTAAACTTAATAAAGGAAATTAAAAACAGGTTTAAAATGATAAAAATAGGTAATCAGAAGAAAAAAACTCTTAAATAATTAACAGTTTGTTTCTATTACTTCATTATGTTTCTATGCTAAGCAAATAATGCATGTATCTTATCATTTAGCAACAAAATAACTTCCATATAGACCATCCCATAGATATACAAATGACAGGGCACTGTTTGGAATAGGAAACTATACAGTAATAAATCTTAAACGATTTAAATATAACAGTCAACAATGTGACAAGACAATTAAATTTTCACTAAAACTGATCTGCATAGTTTTTATCACCAGCAAAGACAAATAACACTGAGTTTTCCCTCGTACATCATCAAAATCTAACACAAAGGATAACAACTAAAATAAATATTCATTCAATTAATAATAATCAACTTTTAAAAAGTAAAAAATTTATCCCACAACTCTTTGTCATGTGAAGAAATAATTTATTTTGGTGAGTTAACAAAAAAGAAATATCTCTGTGACTAGATGAATAGACAAAAATTTAAATAATGTAAAAAGAATTATGTTTTAAAAATCATAAATCCAATAATATAAAACATTCAAAATGTTTTCTCCATGAAATGCAAAAGTAAGAGATGGTTTTTTTTGTTGTTTTTTTTTGGTTTAAACTGCATTTAGATCTAACAACAGTTCAGTCATCTTAAAAAAATTCAAAATAAATAAATTCAATGTACTTGCAGTATTATATACTGATGCATAAAAACCCCTTAAATATTGTTAATGTTGTGGTAAAAAAATGAGATATAAAAATGTGGATGGTTCTGTTAATCAAATATCCCATGATTCCATCCACTTGAGTCCATGCATTATACTTGTTTCGTCATTGGCCAAGGGTCCAGACATGCCAAAAGAAAGAGGATGAAACAGGTAAAAACTGAAATTGAAAAAAAACCCAAAACAAGTTAATTAATTAATTTAAAAAAATAATAATGTAACAATGCAAAGAATGAAATTAATACAGAATAATAAATATTTCGCAGACTAATAGAGGGGAGACCACCAGTCAGGAAAATGCAAAACATTAACCCTAAAAACTGTTAAAACATTAAACTTTACTACGCATAACAGTTATATGATACAGTAATATAATAATGTAAGAACAATATAGAGAAATAAAAACAATGTAAAAGAAAAATGCAGGCTAGGCTGGGTGAAGTTTGTTAGAATGGTTATTTGTGTGACTGTAAAATTTACTCTTTATCTTGATGGAAAGTGGGTTCAGAGAGGGTTCCCATGATTGTATAGTGGGACTCAGAATAACTTAATAGTACTTAGAAGTAAGGTTTCAAGTGGAAATTGGTTGTAAGTTAATTTTTGTTTTTGATTTTTCAAGATTTGGTCCAAATTTCCTGAAATCTGGAAAAAGTCAAGGTCCATGAAATCAACAATCAACAGTAATAATATTGAAACTAACCTGAAAGTGACTCCCAGAATGATTATTCCCAAACACCATGGGAATACCTTTATTGCCAAGGATTCAGGTAAAGCCAAACAGAATCTGGTGATCAGATAGTCAAGAACAATACCTAGAAAGTAAAGTTTCATTTAGTAGTTTTTTCAAAACAAAACAATGAAGATATGTAGGGCTGAAAAAGTTATTGAAACATTTTTTTTTTTAAATGTCTCTTTACATTTTTAAGAAAAGGTAATTTCAACAATATATTAAATCTTTTAAAAGAATAATAATAATTGTCGTAGTCGCTGATGCTGATTTTAAAATAATAATAATAACAATAATAATAACAATAATAATAATGAAATAATACCTCCTAACATTGCACTGTAAAGAAAAGCTGGAAAATAATGGTGGAAATACAATACTCGTGACATTGACCAAAAGGGGAGGTAATGCAGAGCCCAGCCGAGCATCAGAAACCAGCAAGCGTGGAACATTCGCTCATTGTAACCTGGAATATAAATATAATGTATTATGTAACTGCTGAAAAATATATTAATAAAAAATTTAAAAATAAAAAGTAAATACAATTTAAACATCTGTATAAATAGTATATATTAGACAAGAGAGAAAATTTATCAGTCTGTTTTGGGTTTTTTTGCTTTATAAATGATCACATGGTAAAACATTTATTCATATTATTATTAATATAGTTACAAGTTATAATAATTTAGATTTTTTATAGTTACATACAGTATAGAGGTTTTGGCATAACCACTCCACGCTTCTTCATAAAAGCATGCACAGCATAGCAGACAAGAAACAATCCTTTAGTGACTAAAACCAGCCAGAAAATAACGGGATTTCCAAGCAGATATATACGATGATCCTTACCAGAAAATATCTGACCCTAAAAGAAATGTTCTCATTAGATTTTACATATTAAACACCTTTTTTTAATTTCAGGATGAAAGAGCAGATAAATAAGAATTATACATTTATAAAAAGCAAATTTAGAAGAAAAACAAAGAAACATTTTAATATCTATATTCAGACACTAATAATAACTAAGGAAAGGTATTTTGCACGTAACTGAATCAGAAGCTTAATAAAATATAATACATATTTTACAACCATGTTTGCATATATGTAATACCTATCTATCAAACTCAGTTACATTAGTATGTAACATTTTGACATTTACATTCAAAAAAGATTTAATGATTATTTCAAATGATTTAAAAATTAAATGTGCCTATAAGTAGCAATGTAAATGACACTTCAGTGAATAATCCTTCCCTCAAAACAAAAAAAAACCCTGTCTGAGGCACATTAACTATTGTTTTAATATTATGAAGGATATAAAGAAACTGAAATGATGTAAGTTTGTTCTGATAAATAATTATCATCAAGGTAGCAACACTGAGTGATAAACTAATGTCAATCACAGGGCTTTTTTAAAATATTAATTACGTTTTCAAGGTCAAACGGAAACATATACATACAGACTTAGATGTTATCTTTATTAACCTACAAAAACAACATGGATAAAAGATTTAAGACATTAATAAGCTTACTTACTCTATAATTAATTGGCCACTGCCAAGGACGTGATGTAATTTCTCCTTCTTTAGGCTTGAGACCACTGTTCCCCTTAAATAATCAAGATTTCCACTCAAAAGTATAAACAGAATATTTAATGTGAAAATCAGAACATGTTACCTAGCATTACTATACATGTACACACACACGCACAGATTAATTAGTTTCTATTTCTTCTCAACTGTTACAATTAAGAAAATAATGTTAAAAATAATTATTATTAAAAATCTTAATAATGTTCATGGAAAAAATAGGCCACTGCTGAATAAAAAATAACTAATAATAATAATAATAATAATAAAACAAATTTAAAAACACCTCATTCCTAACAAAAACAATGTTGCTAACCTGTGTCATAACAGCATGACTTTCAATTAACTTCTCTATAAAACTGGGTGAATAGACTTCAAAACTGACATTTGGCACTGAAAAATTAAATAAAATAACAAAAGTAACTACCAAAACAATTTGTTATTATCATGTATATGAGACCTAACAACCATTAATGATAAACTTTACTGATGAATAGTTAGACATTCATTTAATTTTTTACCTTTTTTTTATTATTCCAGATAAGAACCATTAAATATATATATATATATATTTTTTTTATTATTATTCCAAATTTATGGTACATGTATCAAAAATTCTAGTATGTACTGTGACAAAACTTTAAAATAGTTTACAACAACTAAGCTGGACTACAAGAAAAAAAACAGAAGTTAACTTACACCTAGGGTCAATGACTTCTTCCACACTCCACAGTGCATTCTTTTCCCTTACATTGGGATTGCATGTTACCTCAAGTTGTTCCCAGCCCCTGAAATATAATCATCATGATATGAACTACTAAACACTGTATACTGCTGTAGCTTTAGAAAGACAACAACAGCATTATACCATTATGAACAGTAATTTTCATAACAGTTTAATATGTATTCCTTATAACTTAGACTTCATCTGATTTTATTATTATTTATCTGTAGAAAACATATTTGAAAGATATATGAACATCAATATATCTTTGGGAGAATCTGTCTTCTCAGTTTTGTTCTTACAAAAGAATGGATATAAATTTAATGATAAATTATGTGAACAAATATGGATGTGAAAAAGGTAATTGGAAATGCTGTGGATACTATTTTGCTCAAGCCTTTTCAGGGATTGGGTGAATCAGTTCATTTTCTTAATTACAGTATTTATGCTTAAATAAATGTGCACACAAATGTATGTAAATGCTAAAATAAAATGCACTATGCACTCACCACTTGGGTAGCTTTTTATCATGAGAAAACAAAACACACCGCACATAGTAATGTGTGAATTTTAGTTTTGATCTCACAGTCTGTATTGGAGTACCTGGAGCAGCACCAACAATCTCAACAATCCAGATATCATTTGTGTCCCCTGTACCATTCTGAAATGATTTAACATTATAACATACATAAAAAATTAATATAAAATAAAAAAAGATGAGATAATTTTAAAAACATTTTTTGTTAAGATAATCCAATGTTAATGATCCCATAAATAATTGTTATTATTTAAGAAATATTCATTCATTTACTTCAGTTCATGATATTAATGTATCATTTTAAGTGCTCCATTCAGTCAGTATAACTTATGAATAAGATTGAATAATTATATACACAGTAATTAAATTGTTAAAGACTACCAACAAATATGGAAATCTAAATATTGTTTAATTTCACTCAGAGATCTCATTTCATACAAGTGTAAGTCCACTTGGAATGTATCTTAATTTTTTGCAAACAATGTTTGTTTTAATGTGATTTATATATATACATACAAACAAACTGTTCAATATATCTTAACTACATCAAAAGCAATAAACAATAATAAAAGTATCTTTAAGGTTTTACCACCTGGCCATAGCCAGAAACTTGATAATGTTTTTTTGACAAAGGTGCAGGTTCCCTATGACTGTGTAGATTTCTTCGTGTCCTGATAATAAAAACAAATAAACATTAAAGTTTTTACATTTCTGAAACCTAGCATCATGAATGCTTGCCTACTGTTTCTCAAAATAAAGAAGTATTTACAGTTTCTCAGTCAAATAAGGTACTTATTTAAATCCTTCATTCAATAATTATTTCATTCATTTTCCTCATTCATTAAGTCTTATACATCATTAACATTTAAGGAGCTGCTGTGTCATATCTAGTTTATCAAAGTATGTTCTTTCTCTACTGTAGAAAAATTCAAACACAATATCCCTTGTTTTAATCAGTGAGCCAAGCACTAGAAGCAATGGGTTTCATCATCAAAATACACGAAACTAATGATTGGTAATTAATATCGTAACAACCATTAATATTAATACATGTTGACATGATGATAAAAAAATCTTTAAAAAATATATATTTCACTAACACTTTGTGCTCCAGTCTGATCAAGTCTCCACTCTTTACAAGCTGAACTTTATCTGATATGTCTGCGTCATGGTCTGCTGGTTTAATCTTCCACAGGTTGTTGTGGTCTTTATGACTGTAAGTCGTTATCTATGAAAAATATAATGTCAGAACAGTTTGTATAAGATCTCTCTCTGAAACTGCAGAAATATACTATGATTTCATTGGAATTTGTACTTTGTTTTGTCATATAATATATAACGTGTATACATTATGTACAAAGTTATTACTTGTATAATAACAACAACAACAAAATGCAGCAAAAAACCTCCAATACAGTAACTTTATTTGTATTTATTTTAAATCATTTATACAGTATATTTTTTTTAATTAAATTTTTTTTTTTAAATTTCTTCATAGATTATTAATAGTTTTCAAAACCATAATTTTTTTAAAATTACTTATACTTTTGTAATTTTTAACAAACATTAGAGATTAGCTGGTAAAGATTACACATTCCATTAAAAAATCTACAGAGATCAATAGGAAGAATTAAAACTTGGTGTCTCTAATGAGATAATTTAATGTCCGTGTAATGAAAAATGATATCATTTAAATAATTATTATTTATTTGATGTTCACATTCAGAGAAATCAGATAAAGAGTTTTACTGACAGATATGAAAAGAAATAACAATACTTGTTGTTGTCTTGGTGGGTGTTCTTCAGGATAGAGATGCCAGTGTGAATGGAGATAGGCACCTCCAGTTCTTCTCTGTTTTAAGCTTAGTGTACTGCCAAACGCAATATCTGGTAATAAATCAATTTATTATCACATTATAGTTGACTGTTGATAACATCATAATTTACTTAATTTTCTAAATATTGTGCTGGTTCATATATATTAATAAAATCTAGTTTTGAAACAAAAAGGAAAATTCATTAATGTTTTTGTTTTTTTTAAGCAATCATTTCAGTTATATAAATTCATTCCTAAATTTAAAACATCTAAAAGAAGCTATCAGAAGAAATTATTTCAGCAACTATAATAATGAAAGAACCTTTTAATGAGTTTGTCCTAATATTGCCTAATAAAATATTTATTGTAATGGAAACAACACAAAAAAAAAGAAAACTACTTAAGTAATTAACATACACAAATAGTCAGGATTACCTTTTTTTTACTTTCAAATTCATATATAATTTTTTTTAAAAAAAAGATTTTCGATCTTGACAACTACATCTACTGAAACTATAATAAAGGCAAACCTACCTCAATCTTAAAAAAATAATAATAATAGAAGTTTTTTTAAATCCCTTTTTGATATAATCTGACTTACTTTCTGGCATGCTAACATTGTATAATTTGTTTCCAACAAGCTGTGACTGAAATGCAGAGCTGTAAAATCCATCTCCATTGCCACTGAAAATATAATAAACAAGTGTTCATCATTATATTATTGTTTTTCTTTTATTGTCCATTATTTCACTATCACTGATATATATATATATATATATATACATACATACATACACACACACACACACACACACATATGTATATACATAGTACCTCTGTTTAACAACATTAAGCAAACTGAAAAATGTTTGGTAATAAGTGTTTTTCAAAGAAACTACTTTATATTTCATCATTCGCAAGATAGCACAAATGACAAATTGTAACATACTGGTTGTGCATCCCTGCTTGTAATGGCAAAAATGATCCAAAGAACTACTGACATGAACTGACCACAGACTGATTTGTATCAGAAGAATGTTTTATCACTAGGTCAATTTTCACTTATCCCAGATAAAATTAATATAATTTTAAATCTGTATATTCACTTGTTCTGTAGAGAATTAACACCATTTGCTTTATAGAGAAAACTGTAAAGTGATACACACCTATTTTTCAAGACTTTGAAGTGAATGGCAAAGAAGATAACGTAGCAGAGAACTGGTACAATAATCAGACAAAGCGTTCTTGCCAAAAAGTGCTTCAAAATATTAAACTGTCAATAAAAGTTAAAACAGACAAAATATGTCAGTGAACAGTTCAATCATTATTGAAAAGATAACACATATATTTATATATTTTTATATATAATAATGATATGATCTGATTGTATTAAAAGAATGTGTTGGAGAATTGGATATATAAGTTGGGAAAAAATGGGAAAAAAGTCAAATAGGAGCATTGAGGATGATTAATCCAGAAATCCATCATATCTTAGGCCTGTATTCAACAGTAAAAGTACTATTATCCTTTAACAAAAGAAATTAATTATCAATAAACAAAATGTTTATTAGTATTTCAGTTGCAGTGATACATATAATATGATAAACTGTCTTGGTTTGAATTAAAACAAATTATTGCCCATTATTCAGATTAAGAAATTATGGTTCATATCTTAATCTCAGTTAAAGTATTTCATCTAAATGTAATCTTACCATAGAGAGGCAGTGGTTTCCTAGAAGATTCCATAGATCTTGTATAGTGGTGAGACCAACAAGTAAAACAACAAACACACCAACAAATTTCACACTGCAAAAAAATAAAAAAAAAAAAAAAAATAAATAAATAAAATAAATAATAATAAGCAAACATAAAATAAAGTTAGGGTTCAAAGAATTTTTTTCTACATTTATTACATGTTTTTAATTTAGAATTAAACAAAACTAACAACACATACTGATTAACATTTGTTATAAACAGAAAGATAGTGTATTTATTTTATTTCAGAGGTTCATTTATTGGAAACACACTTATAAAAATGCTAAAGATACTGAAATAATAACAACAACAAATATAAAATAATTTAAAAAATAAGTAAATAAACTATAAAGTAAAGTAAAATTTAAAAAAAGAAAAGAAAAAAAAAGACTAAAACAAAATAAAAAAATAAATAAAGGCAAAATTTAAAAAATATATACCCAACAGCACAACCTATAGAGATGCCTGTTAACAACATCCAACACCACCATTTCAATGAAAATGCTCTGAAAAGAAAGAATATTTACTCATGTTTGTTATTCTTATTAATTTTTTGCTGAACAATCAACCATATTGAGATGTCTTTAGATAAATTTATGTGAATAAATTAATTTTTACAGTACTACTATCAACAACATTTTGTTTCGTTGAACCCTACAACACACATTTGCAGAACAAATTAAAAATAGAAATAAAATATTTTTAAATAATATTATTAAATAGGTTTAAAAAACTTTATTTCTTTGTGAAAGTTAAAACATTTTTTTTCAAGTCTCCATGTAAAAGCTGTATATATTAAGGGAGAGACAGTGTTTGATCACTAGGGTAACAACTATTATTTTCAGAATTTTATAAAAAAAATGATGTTATATTATGAGTTTCATAACAGAATAACTTATTAATTAGTTATTAAACATAACATATAATACAAATGTTTTTGATGGCATTGATTTGATTAAATGAAATAAATTATTTTTATCCCTCAATACAAATGATTTTCATGGAAAAATATAACATTACAAGAAATTTGGAAATCAGCTATTTTTTCAGAACTGACATAAATCAAATTAACATTAAGCTTTGACAAATAAATAAAATAATAACTGTTACTTTATGATGAAAATTACTCAAAATTACATAACATACAAGTTTGTTACCTGTCTCTTAAGGAAAGAAACACAAGTACTGAATATGTTGATAACATGATGAAGAACAATAAAATGGGGTCAAGCAGGATATGTCTTGACAAAGTAATACAACCTGTATCTGAAAGAGAGAGACAAACAAATTATCAGCATAAACAAGAAATAATTTTAGCTGAATTTACAGCCCACAACCCCCCAAAAAATTCTTAAAATCTCTGACAAAATGGTAAGATTAATCCTTACTCAATGGCATAACAAATATTACATTTTATAAAAAATAAATTCTAATTTGATTTATTTGCATTCAGATTTCAAATCTTATTTTCCAGTCGTTAGATGACACACACACTGATATAATAGATATATTACTTCTGATATCAATTACTGTAAAAAAAAGTATAATGTAGATTAAATGTTAACTGTATGTATAGAAGATCTACTACAATTAGTTTAATTTGGAGAAACCTCAGCCATTACAAATTTTAAATGGATAAATAGTGTATGTCATCTCTTAACTTACCAAAAAGGATTAGTGTTGCAGACAAAATGGATGCCACAATAGATCCTGTTAATTTCCACACCACTTTAAAGGACAATGGGACAAGCATAGAACCACATAAAGCACAGAACTGGAAAAAAAAAAAATCTTAATTAGAATATTGTGAATTGTTGTAAATATTCTTTTATAAATGAATTAATTTGGGAATTTGCATATATTTATAAATTTCTGTTCTACAAAGTTTTTTAAACAGTGTCTATCATAGTGAATGATATTATTACTGTTATTTGTAAATTTAAAAAAAAAAATTCACAAAGCATTATGAATAAAAATCTATAATTATATATTATTTTTACTTTTTAATTACATAATTTATTTTTTTAAAAGAATGCATTGGTGACTTACAATTCTCATTCCTACATACTGTGTTTCACCATACTCATCACCTGGTTTTGAAAAAGGAAAACTTCCATCATACCCAGTGAGTGCACCAGCTAATCCAATCAACATCTGAACAAACAAAAAACAAAAAATAATAATAATAATAAAGCAAACGAAACAAAACATGAAATGAAATTAAAAATAAAATAAAATAAAATAAAATAAAATAAAATAAAATAAAATAAAATAAAATAAAATGAAATGAAATGAAATGAAATGAAATGAAATGAAATGAAATGAAATGAAATGAAATGAAATGAAATAATAAGCTTTGACAAAATAAATGCTATGGAAAAACAAAGTATGCTATTTTCATAAATATTGATTTATCTGTAAAAACTGCTGTAATTTTTGTTTTTTGTTTTTTAAATTTGCAATAATTTCAATCATACTGCTAGAGACAATATGCAGGCTCTGTATAAATGTTGACGCACATGGTAATAGATAAATTATTTTACATTACAGTACTCTTGTGATATTAAATATTTATAAAAAAGTGACAAAAGATAATGAAAATAATTTATACATAATCTATGCCAATTATTTTTCACTAAAAAAAAATTAAAAAATTAAAATGAATAATAATAATAATAAACAGGTAAAAAAAACACCTAGGAAAAATGTATATTTCATGCATTTTGTTTTTTAACCTATTTATTATTATTATTATTTTATTTTTTCAAAGAAAAAAATTTAAAAAAAAAAAGAATGAGAGAAAAAAAGGAAATTATTTTTTTTTTTGGGGGGAGTAATAGTTATAATAAATTTACAAGTGGATTTTAAAAATATCTGGGACATATAAAATTAACCAAAATTAATGTATGTATACATATATTTCAAATAAGAATAAACACATTATAAATCTAAAAGATGTATTATTCTGCATTCATGATTTAGTTTTCACATAATGAATTTTGAAACTAATTTCTAAATTACATTCATGGCCAAGAACAGCTAAAGATAACAGTGTATTATAACACATATATATATATATACTGTTCACATTCAGCCAACTGGAATTAACCTTCACAATCAATAAAGAACACAACTTGGCATCTTCAAGTCTAAACAAAAACCTAAATAATCAATAAAAACTGATTATTTATTCATATAACTTTAGATTATCCACTGAAGGTAATCAATGGACAGCATATAGAGCCTGAATTAATCATCAAAAATACATTTACTTTTCCAAGAGGTGGATGTACATCAAAAAAGAATGTTCTATTGATATACCAGCTTCCCATCTTGCCAAAATGAGTTTCATCCCAGCTGTAATAAAAACATTAATATTGTGTCAAACACATTACATTTAGATACATAGTCTTATTGAAAAACTGTATTTCAGTTGTATCTGTAATATTAATTATTGAAAAAACAGTTTTGTAAAACATATTATATTATTAGTATTACACTTAATACATGGTTTGGTGCACAAAAAAATCATTTTAGATTGTACTCATCAAGTCATCATCCACAGAACAATTAAAGTCTGTTTACTGTTAAACCTAAAACCAATTATATTAATGCAGTCTTGAAAAGAAAATCCTTTTGCTAGTAATACATTATATAGGTACCTTCATGTATGTAAAATTAAAAATTAAAAATTTGTTACAATTCATTTTCAGATTTATCACTTAAATGTTTATATTAAAAGAAAACTAATTCTGAGTCAGAACATTTTATTATACAAATTACGATATTTAATATTTAATAATAATAATAATAAATTTCTTGCTTTTCATATAAATGGTAATTTATTCAAATTATTTTAAATAGTGATTTAATAAGGCCGAATATTTCTATCTGTTAATGTTATTTTTCCTATATTACAAAAATATATATATATATATTAGTTACTTTGTACATTTAATTATAATTATTATTATTATTATTTTGGTATACCTTTTAATATATAAATAAATAATTAAAAGTAAATACCATAATACGAAAAATACTGTATTATAATTATTATTATTATATATAATAACATTTCCGGATATAGAAATACTGGGTGTATTATTTAATCTGCGTGTTCAAAGTAATAAAAACAAACACACAATTGTTCATAAACAACATCACTAAGGAGTCTGTGAAAACTTACCATATATGTGCTGGCAAATCAATGTTATACAACCGTAATGCTAAGGATCCAAAAGTAAATAAAAGCATACAAAAAATGTGAACTTTATTTTCTTTGACAGATAAAAGAATATCCGCGTTGTCATTCGTATCATCCTGAGAGACATTTTCTGCAATTATTTCTTCAGACTTGTCTTTTGTGCTGACATTTTCGTCGTCCAGTGTGGTTTCTTGAATGTATTCGCCAAACTCTTTTTTGTCTGCGGCATCATGAATATCTTCCTCGAAATCACATTCCTCAGTTTTCTGATTACTTAAATGCTCGTTTTTACCCAGTTTTCTTTTTCTCAGTGATGTGTTAACTCTAGATTTCTCCGCCATCACGGTCAAAATAAACTGTCTAGCTTCTGAACGATGTTTTTAGAAAAGATAACTATAAATCATTCGTTGTTTGAAGTGACAAGGCAAGACACAAACATAAAACAAGACATACAAGAAGACCGAGTTCTTTCAAATTACTGTTGAGTTATCTGCCCCATTTCAGTCCATGCTGACTGCAATCGGTAATCTTCGTATATTTCCGTTTTATTAAGACGGCTTACGAAATACAAAAAAAAAAAAAAAAAATGAATATCTGTAACAAACTAACTTATGGCATAAAATTAATGTATACATAAAAATTACAATTTTTTTAAAAATAGCTATATATTCAATTTTCTTATTTCTTGTATACTGATAAGAGGGACATTAATATGGTACTAAATTCATCGCGCGTTGGAAACAAGTGCGAACCTGTTTTGTTGCAAAATGGCGTTGAATATTTTGTGAATTATTATAAACAAGTTTAATTTTTCTTTTATTTGTTTTTCTTTGACATAATGTCTCGCAAGGAACCAAGTCCACTACTTACTGCACAGAAAGAAGCAGATGTGCTAAAAAAACAGGTTTATCTATTGTTGTTGTTTTTGTATAAACATAAAGTCTGAAAAATAATTGAACACTAGAACAGCCTGTCATTTACACTCATAAACAGTAAATAATATATAATTTTTAAATGGAAAATATAGAAAAATATCACGGTATTCTAGGTGTCAAAATTCGCTGAAAATGTCAACGTTTATAATTGCATTTATCATAACTTAATCATTAAGTTAATGCAATAGTTGGAACAGTGTATTTGATCATGATTTTTTTTAACCCTATTGACTATTGTTGATAAAACACACACATGTACCCATGCACGCGCGCACACACACACACACACTTACAGATGCACACACCCACACATGCATCTTGATCCTACAATACAAGGAAGAGTTAAGAAGATGAAAGAAAATATTAGTGAGTTGAGGAATAATAAAAAATGATACTGGAACTTGTTTTTAGCATTATCTATTCTTTCTTCTTCTTTTCTTCTTTTTTATTTAATAATAATATTATTATTCAATTATGCAAGATGAATGCAGAATGTCTTAATAGTTTAGGATGTCAGGATAAAGACAAACAGTTATTAATTACTAATTATAGCTGGACTTCCACTTTTCCAGTTGATTCATTGAACGATAATCTATATACTGGGAGTTACAAACTAATTTTTCGAATCTCCAATAGAATTCATAATACATTTGTCTATTCATATTTCAAAATTAAAGTTTGTGGTTACACATTCTTTGTGAAATTTATGAAATGATACATATATATTTTTAACTGATTTAAGTTAATTCATTTACTCATATTAACATGATGTAAGGTAGATCTAATATAGTACAGTGTTTTGTAATGCAAGTGTCTTTACCGAATGCTTTTTGTTGTTGTTCTTTTTATTATTTAATGACATCTGAATATATAATTACTAATTATTAAATCATTACATAATTATTTGCATATAAAATATGTTGTAATATATATATTTTTTTGTTCTAAAACTTCTGTTATTTAACAGGTTTCTCAGATAATTAAGGACAGCAATAAGACACTAGACAACAGTAAATTGGCAGACAAGGAAACTAAACTGAAAGAACATTATAAAAGGTAGTAATTGTTTCATTTGCTTCCCATAACAGAGATAAATATATCATAATTTCATATTTTATTTTATTTTTTTATCAATGCTTTGAGTAATAAATAACGTAAGAAATATAATGATTCATTTAAAAATAAAACCTTTCTGCGTACACTAGTTAAAGTGATCATGATTTTTACTATAATTAGTTTATTAATTTTTATCATTTGATTTTGAGATAACAAATTAAAATTTCCAAGAAAAAAAAAAAAATTGATATAATTTATTCAGTTTATATAGCAATTCTAATTTAATGTTTCTTTTCAGCTGCTTGGTACTCAAACAAAAAGTGACTGAACTTTTGGAAAGAGTAAAGAATCTTACAGAGGTAATATATTATTATGTCACTAAAAATGTTCTATGAGAATATACATGCACACAAACAAATACATATACACATGCACATCTGTCTATACATACGTAAATGCTTCCATCCATCCATTAATTTTTTTACCTGTATACCTCTTTATATCCACCTGTCTATTTACCTGTGTACATATGTATATGCATATGTATATATAAGACACATATACAACACACACTCATACGCACACATGCACACACACACATACATACACATTCACACACAATTATACATTTATCTGCAGTCCATTATACACAAAATACAACACAAACATATATATAAATATATGTATTTTTCATTTTTCATTTTTTTTTTTTTTCATTGCATTAACTGATGGAAAATTTGTCCTTGCTTTCTTCTCACCAGGATAAGGAGCCCAAAAAGTTGAGCCGATATGAAACAAGGAAACGACAGGAAGTTAACAGAATTGAAGTTTGGCAGGCAAGTGTTTATCCATCATTGCAAATAAATTATGAATTATAAATATTAACATTATTAGGACTCAGCCTCATGCTGGTCTAGTGTAATAATGATATGAGAAAAAGTTGAAGCCTGTGCTTACTTCGTGGGCAACCTTTGGCAGTATGCATCTTTCCACAAATAGGGAAAAACTACCCAAGTGATAATACAGTCATAGACTACTGACTGGCACATAAATAACTCAAAGGCTGCACTCAAAACAAGAGATCCTAAAACTAAATATATCCCACACACAAACAAGTACTAATTTTATATATATATAAATATTAACATTATTATATATATATAAAATTAGTACTTGTGTGTGTGTGTGTGTGTATATATATATATATATATAAAACTGATTTAGCCAATAAAAATTAAGTAATAAAGTTTTAATTGGTGATTTAAAATTTATTTCAGAACCAGCTCAAAGATATGATGGCCAAACTTTTGCCTAATGAAATTGAAGAAGAATATTTAAAGTGAGTTAATTCCATTGTGATGTCTGTACTGTTTTAATTCAATAATTAAAAACTAACAAAATATTAACAACACTTAAAATTTAATGAAATCTAGACAAGAGCCATACTAGTGAAATTTTTATAACAAGTATTAAATTAGAATTAAAATTCATTTTGCCTTGAACATTTAGCTTAAATGTTTGCAACTTAATTTAAGAATAATCAATGTCAGTCTAAAACAAAGAGTCATCCATAATATACTTTTGTGTTACTGATTGTTACTGCAGCTATTAAATTTGCTGCTTTCTTTATTGACATTTTCAATTATTCTTTCTTTATTCCCCCTCTTTTAAAAGAATAAAAAGTCACCAAATAATATATCTGAATAAAAATGTAATTAATATTTATATAAGTTTAAAACTTGTTTGTTAATTTTAATGGATTTTTTTTAAATCATGAAACTAAGTTATTGAATCTTCTGATTTACAAAATAAAAAAATAAAAATCTTTCAGAGTATAAGCCTTTCAGAGTATAATTTGTATCCCATTTCATAGTCAGTTTATAGTGCAGACAAGATCATTCCTAACAGTAAGTTAACCAGTATATAAGATACTGAGACTATTCTAAGTTCCAGATAATACACTAAGTTCCTAACTTATTTTTACTGCAGAAATTTAGAGAAAGCAGAAAAAGAAGAAGATGAAAAAGAAGAAGAAGAAGAAGAAGAAGAAGAAGAAGAAGAAGAAGAGGAAGAAGAGGAGGAGGGGGAGGAAGAAGAAGAAGAGGTAGAAGAAGAAGGTGAAGAAGAAGCTGAAGAAGGTGAAGAAGAAGCCGAAGATGAGGAAACTGAAGGTAATTGTATAAAGGGGAGTTAAAATATATATATATTGGGTTTTCAAAAATATATGTATGTATGTATGTATACTGGGTTTTCAGATCTCATAATGTACGTGTTTAAAATTTATATCTACAGTACATTTTATTATTTGTTATATATTTGGTATCTGATTATTAACTGTTTAAATATGTTGTGTCAAATAATTTGTTTTGGGAAAAAAGATTGAAGTTCAAATATGTATTTAAAAATGTTTTTATTTCCATTATTATGGAGGTGGTAACAATTCTAATTTAATAATTCATAGTAATCGTACACATAGTTTAATTATATAATGAAATATGCTCTGAATCTTTCTATTGTAAAAGTATTACAGCAGTCAATATTACTTTTGAAATATTGCTGTTGTATATGATATAGTGAATATTAACATATGTAAGGCATAACATTCTCAGAAATAAGCATCCACCTGAAAAACAAATGTTAAAGCTGATACCCGAAACAAAAATATTAGATTCAAACACATTTTAATCTTCTTGCTGGGCTTTCATATTCAGAATAACCAGTTATTAAAAACTATAATTATTAAAATGTGGTACAGCATTATTAAAATAAATATTCATTTATTTACAAAAAATCTGTTCAGATTCTGTTTTGTTGTACACTGTCTTAATAAATATTTTGTTATGTATTTTCTTCATTAATTTTTTGTAAACATTTTTTAGATGATGAAAAAGCAGAAGAAGAGGAAGGGGAGGAGGCAGAGGAAGAAAGGTATGCTTTTATTTATTTTAATTACTGTTTAATACATATGGTAAAACTTCAATAACTAGAAACTGAAGGTGACAAAGGAATAGTTTCATTTGAAGGAATTAATGTTTTATAAAAATATCTTTTTACTGTTTAATACATATGGTAAAACGTCAATAACTAGAAACTGAAGGTGACAAAGGAATAGTTTCATCTGAAGTAATTAATATTTTGTAAGATATCTTTTCACAAGGCAGTGCAGCTTTTCATTAAAGCTATATTTTCATACCCAGTGGCTACTCATTTTTGTACCTAATTTCTTATACTGAATACTGTTAAAGATAGAGTGACATAGTAATAATAATTTATTTATCTAAATACATTAGCATAAAAAATTAAGCACAAAATATGTAAGAAAATGTATGTGTCTGTTTTTGTGAGTTATGTATATTTAGTAATGTTTAAATTGGAATATTAAATCTGTTTCAGTTCTGTAACTGAAGAGGGAGTAGAAAATGCAGAGAGTACTGTAAGTAACATTTTACCATGCTTTATTTAATTAATTAATTTTGACAGCAGCTTACTGAAAGAGTGAATGAGAAGTATTAGCTTCACAACACATCTTTTTTTACACTTATTAGGTGTCAAGCATATTAAACATCCATTTCTCCATTCATCCATCCATCCATAATCAAGACAAGTACCCCTGACAAAAAAGAAAAGAAAACGTTTTTATTATAATACAAGAGATGAAGCCATTGAGCGTATTTTAACAATTAATAGGTAGATCCCTTTGAAATGGTTCCATGAGTTTGTTATATTGTTTATTTTTTTATTCTTAAATAAAATTTCAAGTAGAGTTTGTGATAATTACCATCATTGTAATGTTTTGCATTTTTAAAACAATGTGTTTTAATATTTCAGATGAACATGTTTATAACAACAGCTCCTTTCAGAGCAGAGCAGGAAGGAGATTTAGGATTTGATAAAGGAGAAATTCTCACAATTCTCAAAATGTAAGTTTATCAGTTTCTGTTAATACATACTATATACACCATTTATGATAAATATTATTCTGTTTTTAATTTGGAAATAAAAGGTGGTATGAAATTATATGTTAATTACATCCCCTGCAGTTAAAAAAAGAAAAAAAAAAAAAAAGATCAAGATAAAAAATAAAAACCCACAACAAACAAAAAATACAATTGAAAAATAACGTATGCTGCATTTACCATCGTAATTTTACTTTATACATATTTCCAACTTGGAACTGCAAAATGTTTTGAAGAATAAGAAATTTGTATGAGAATTAATACTCTGTGGCAATCTGCATAATAGTTCTGATTATATCAGCAATTACAGAAATTTGTTTTTGATACAATCTTTGTTAAAACATTTAAGCTGAAAGAACATATTCATTTTGCTTTATAGACTAGCAAATCCATATAGAAATGTAATGAGTTTGTTTGGTTTCTTGGTTTCAGGGAAGGTGATTGGTGGGTAGCTGAAAATGAAAAAGGTCAGAAAGGCCAAGTTCCAAGCAATCTGCTTCAGGTATGTAAAAATTAGTGAAACCTGCTTTAATAGTTTAAGAAACCTAAATATGTATTCTATATTACATAGATCCAGATTAAACAACCAAAACAAACCTGACTGAAAAAGAAAATATTTGCAAAAAGACAACATTCAGTGTCCAGAAATAAAAAGTAAACCAAAAATATAAGTTTTTTTTTGTTTTTTACATATTTTTTGGCTTATTATTTGCCACAGAACAACAACAAACAACCTAGTCCCTCCAAAAAATAATAATTTTGATTTTTACTTTCCTGAAATTATCTTTTTGTCATTGTAGAATTGTGTTCTTAATTCATATTTAATCACAGTTGAGAATTATTGTATAATTTACATAAGAAGATGAAAACTAAATTAAGCATTTAAAAAACTGTATTTAATGATTCATTTTATGGCACACTCATAATAAAGAAGATCATATAAAAATATATTTAGAAATTAGATGTTCATATATTTATATAAAAAAACCCAACACATTGCTTAGTAAAAAAAATTATTAAAAAGAAAAATGTTGAAAATATCCATTCGTTTTACATTTCTTCATTAAAATAAATAATAGTGGGTTTTTTTAATATCAATTTCTTTATAATTATTTTTTTAACAAAAATGCAGCTGTGACTTATTTCCTGTCATGTAAAATTTATGCTTTATTTTCTTTAGAAATACAACAAGTATGCCAAAATTCAGCAAGTTGATGGTAAGATGTTTTATATATTATTTCAATGAATGGTTTCATTATAAAGGTATATGCAATTAAGAAAACAGCTGCAACAAATAGGGGGATGTGATATTTTTATGGTTATAAAATAAAAAATGAAAAAAAAATAATTTAAGAGACAAATTGCCCTAGTCACAATCCTTTCAGTTTGTCAAATAATGTATATATGAAGATGAAAAGAAAGTGAAAACCAACTTCCATCTTTTGATAGACTGCAGCCTCCAACATGTATAAATTAATTTCTTGCCTTCTTAATTCTAAAGGTAAATATTAATCTATTTTTCTGTCATTAAATTACTGAAGAAAGTGATGAAGAGGAAGAAGAAGAAGAAGAAGAAGAGGTTCGAAAGCCAAAAAGGTAATTAATTTGTGTAAAAATAGATGTATTTAAATTTAATAGTAATATTATAGACCATGCTTCTCATAGTATTTTATTTAGGGCTAAAGCATGCAAGCAGTTCACAGTGGATGTATTTAACATTCATTTAAGATTCTAATAATAATTTGGTTTAGTTATCAGGCATGCTGTAAGCTTTTTCAGATCTTACATACATGTTGGCTGTTTTGAATTTTGTTTCAGTTAACTGCGCTTAGTTTAAATACGTACATATATACATATATACACACATTCATTTATACATACACATACACACACGTATATATATATTTAAAATTTGGTCAAAATATGTCAGCTGTAATTTTTAAAAGTATTTTGAAATATTATATTACTGTTGTAAGTAAAACCAATTAATGGCAGTTCCACATTCCACGATTATTTTAGCGATGTTGGGTAAGTTAGAATTATTTCTTCCTTTTTTATTTTTATTTTCAGTTTTATTTTTTCAAAAATTACCATTTTTAGATTAGTGGTAGTCAAATCCTAATTATAAGTTAGTTGGTGTTAAATATTTGTTTTTCAAAAAAATACATACCAGGTATTAGACCTATTTTCATTTCTGAAAAATCACATAGAAATTAAATGATTTCTAACTTTCTGATAAATCACGAGAGTAAGTATTCTTATAACAGCTGCAAATTTACAAATTTCAGTTAAAATATAGTTCTGTTTTTAATATTTATTAAATGTTAAAGTATATCATTTTGTAAAACTGAAATTAAACATGATCAAGCTTATTATTTTTAATGCTAATTTCTTGTAGTTTCATTTGCTTATTAAAGTTATTTATCTCCTCGGCAATATCAGTATCATTAATATGCATATGTATGTGAAAGTGCCTGTGTGTGTGTGTGTGTGTTATGTCTTGATTTTAGCTTAGCATTTTTCTTTTAAATATGATTAGTGCATTCTTTAAGATTCTTACAACAGCTGCATATTTTATTATCTAAAACAAAATGCTGCTTTTATTTTATGATGTGTTTAGAATTAACTTAGTTGCCACTAACACAAATGTAAAAGGTTACCCTCAGCAGCATTTGTTTGCATGTGTATGTCTGTGTTCACATCTGCGTAGGTTAGTATATATATTTATTAAAACATTTTTTTTTTTAAATTAATTCTTTTTATTAGTGTTTGTAAAAGAATGTTAAAGCATAATATTTAAATTAATGGACACATACATTTTGATACATTGTTAATTCTTTTTTTTTTTTTAAATTAGCCTATTTCATAGATTTATATATAAAAAAAGTTTTGAGAATAAATAACTTTAATGTATGCAGATCCAAATAATGCCAATCAAATCCAGGATTTCAGGAAAGGTGACAATAATATTTTGTTAAAATAATTTATTTGTCTGGATGAAATTTACAAAAATGTTTTAAAAAACATTAACAACAACCAAAAAAAAAAAAAAATAATAATAATAAATAAATAAATAAATAAATAAATAAATAAATAAATAAATAAATAAATAAAATAATAATAATATTCAATGGGATGCATGTCAGGTGAGTTCCTTTCAGTGTTCTCAAATGCCTAAACTGAAAAACAATTAAAAAAAAAAAAACCAGACACACACAAAAAAAAAACCAAAAAAAAAACCAACAATAAAAACATCTGTTTTAATTTTGTAAACAAATAATTTTTTTTTTTTTTTTTTTCAGTGGTAAGCAGTTGTGGGGGAGCATTAGGAAAGCTGTAACTGAGGTATGCATTTTGAGTATTTCAGTGAAATAGATATTTAATACATTAAAATATTTCACATGAAAAGTATTTTATGTAAATGGTCATAATTACTTGACATTCAGTTTCTAAGTTAATAAAATAATCTTAACTGAAGTCAGATATGTAATATATCTCTGACCATAGTAAAAAAAAACAATTAAAAAATTAAAAAAATACAATTTCAGTTTACAGATATTCACACATGCACGCACAAACACACACATATTATAAATCCTCTATGCGAAATTATATAGTGATAATGAATTGTAATAATTATTTAGTTATAAATAATAATTGTGTATTTGATCCAGTGTATATTTTGTTTAAAATTTGAACAGCATCCACAAGAGTAATGTTTATGTTCAGAATTGAAATCCATGTTTTGGTAATACTTATGTGCTATTTTGACTTTGTTAAGTTGAAATGTTTTAATGTTGTTTTTTAAGACAACAGTTTCAGATGTACTTCATGCCATGGGTGCAGTGCCATCTGGTTTCAGAAAATCAACACTTGCAAAATATTTTAATGAAAGTGAGTAAATTTTAGCATATAAACATACATACATATATGCATTCTTTTGTATTTCCCAAGAATTTTTAACATCATTACATAAATATATAATTTTAATAAATATAAAATTTATCAGCCTGAAATTTATTTTTTTATATTGCATATATACTTACTGATGGTCATTATTCTTTTTACACTGTACAATGCAGATAATATAAAGATCAAATGGAGATAAGGAATGTTTCTGTTGTATATCTGAAAGATAGAATTTTGATATGTAATATGTACACTATGATAATATAATAGAACATACTCATTTAACAAACTATAAATACTAGTATACTGTAATGTTAATTTTATTCATGTATATCTAGTATATTATTAATTGTTTAGAGAAAAAAAGTGAAAATATAAAATGTAAATCTGACAGTGAAAAGAAGAGTACTGTCAAGTTCCACTTGTTTTTAGAATGAAAGTGAAGTTATCAGTGGCCCATGTTTCATATAGTGATTACTATAACTGACTTCTTTTAATATAAATTCTATAAATTTTATAAATTCTTACTGTTATTATAGTTATTATTATTATTATTATTATTATTAATAATAATTTAATTTTTTTTTCATTTTAATTTAGAAATGTAATATAGTTTAAATGTTTAAAAATTTGTTTAAAGTTTGTAATTTATTAATGCTTTTTTGTTGTTTTCTCTATTTCTAATTGTTGACATTTTTATGATAATAAAATTTTTCTGTATATTTTGCAGGTGACCTTTATCGTACAAATAATTTTCTGACACCAAAACTCAGTGCATCCAATCTTGCATATAAAGATCTCTCTTTTGATCCTGTCACCAGCAAGGCAAGTATTTCCTAAGTTACTTGAGGCACTTGTGTAAAATAAAGAAAAACTCTAATTTTATTATTTATTTATTTATTTATATATATAAAATATATAAATAAATAAATAATAAAATTAGAGTTTTTCTTTATTTTACACAAGTGCCTCAATATATATATATATTTTTTAAATTTAGTTTTGTCTCGTTTTACAAATGTTTAATTTATTTATTTATTTATTTGTTTATTATTTTGTGTTAAAAAATAAAAAAAATGATAAAAAATAATAATAACAATAAATCCAGTCAGAAAGATACAGATATTATTGTGGTATATTTGCTAAGAGAATTTGCAGTTTTTCACAAAATTATGATAATTTTTAGGTGCGCCCTAAGAAGGTTAAAATTGAAAGAATTATTACCTTAGTCTCCTGTCAGCAAATTCCGCATCCTGGATCAGGTGAGCCTTTTCTAGTGTTTCTTATTGTCAAAAGAAAATATTGAATGGTCCAAATTCCATGACAGTCTTTTTTTTAAATTTCTTTTTATATTATTTCTTTTTTGTAATATTTTAAAATATTTTTTATTTTATTTTATTTTAATTTTTATTATTATTATCTTTTTTCATTTATTTATTTATTATTGCTTTTTTCATTTAATTTGTTTGTTTCTTTATTTTTTTTACAATACATTAACATTCATTTTTATATATATATATATATATATTATATATATATATATTTTGTTAGAACATATTAAGAAATGGTAATAATTGAAATAATAAACAGTTCTTCTACTTCTGATGTTTACAGTATTTCATTATTTTCTTGTAGGTATTAAACTACTAGATCGTCATGTTCGGATGTGTTTATTCGATGGTCAGAATGTAAGTCTTTCTTTTCCTTCATCTAATTAATTAAACAATTATTAGGTATTAATTATTCTATTTTAGTGATAATAATTCTGAGATGTATTTCATAATTCCTTCTTCTCAATATGAGCTTCTTTTATTAGTTAATAGTATTTGAGATAAATTTTGTAGGCACTTACTAAGTAATTTATAAACAGGAAAACAAACATCACAGGATAAAAGTAAAAGAGTGAATATTTGTTCATTGGTTACGATACATTTAATATTACTGGTTATTAAATTATTATTGTCAGTTAATATGGTTTTCTTACCAATTATACTTTAAAGCATTTTATTATTAACATTACTATTATTAGATGTTGACCATATGGCTTTAATAGATATATAATGAGAAAGGAAATCTTGGTTCTTGTGATCCATGGGTTAGAAAATAATTAACTGCAGTGGTTCTTTTATTTAAACCTCCCTTTACACAGGACAGTGGGGCACTTCATATGTATTAATGTATTTGAATTTAGCCTATATATAGTTATAAATTTATTAAAATTTATCTTCAGGTGCTAAGCAACATTCATACAGTGAAGGTGTCTGACAGGAATCAGGATGAGAGAACCTGGAACTTTTCTACCAGAGTAAGTAAACAGTTTACATCTAAATAATTTCTCCACCTGCTTCTTACATGTGATAAAATATGTAAGTTGTAAACAGAATGCTCTGATTTCACCAGTAGTTATTGTAGCATTTTTAAATATATATAATAGTTTGTTTTTCAGTGGACTTCTGGTTTATTTAAAAACAAAAACAAAAAATTCTCAGTATTTCTTAATGGCAAAATTTCCATTTGACCGCACAGTAAATTTTGTAGCTGGTGTTGATTTTTCTTAATCTGAAGTATATTGAAAATATTTCTGTATTTCTGTTATATAATTAATAGGAAAATATTTTCATCAATTTATTTTATTGTATAAATCAGTGGTTGTTAGTAAATTATAGTATGTTTGATTTATTAACAACACAGAGGTAATGTACTACAGGGTCATTATAAATTTATTTATTGTTGAGTTTGTTAATTTTCAACATTACAATATAACTGAAAAGCAGCATCAAAATGTATTTTTAGAATTTCAGAACTGTATCATGATTTGCATCCATGATGATAATCCTTTTTACATATCAATTCTATCACGCATAGGTGAGAGATTATAGAAATTTAAAATTGCACAACGACTTTATAATGATCCCATACAATGTATTTTTATATTTCAGATTCTTGATAAAACAGATGTTAGTGTTTGTGGAGAAACGTTCATTCGGACTGACAGCATTGCAAATAACATTGGTATGACATTATATATGTAGATCATTATTATATTGCTTAGACTACAAGTATATTAGTAATCTTTAGATTGTAAACATTTGCATGTGTTGTGCATGTGTTCCTTTTTTGTAAGCAAAGCATGTGGAGAAAAAAAAGAAGGGAAATGACCCAAAAAACTGAATTGAAGATGCTCGTGTTTGCATTTAAATGTGTTAAAAACTTAAAGGATATTTATTTATTTATTTTGTTACAGGTGTCCTGTTTGAACTTGGTATTTCCTATCTAAGAGAGGTATGTCACTAAATTTTGTTTTTCATCAGTCATTTCTAACATACAACTTCATAATGGTCCTAAATACATCTTTACACAAATATCTTTAATATAAAAAACCTTATTTATTTATTTGTTTAATTCATTATTTATTTATTTATTTATTATTTATTTTAATGTGACAAGTCCTGTCAAGAAAATGCTTGAATTATTATTATTTTTTTTAAAATTATTAATAAGTGACCCAAATGCCCAAATGTTTTAACTTATTTAAAACAATCTTCTGTTTGTTCTGATCTATATCTAATTATATATAGATAGATATATACAGATAAACATATGAGGGTCTGGTTAGCTAGACTTTGTCCCTTATAAAAAAGGATAAAAATATTTCTCATTACCTGCCATATATCATTTTCAAATCTGTTTTACTGATATATACATTCCTCAGGTTTTTTTTTCCTAAATGATGTCTAGTTGAATTCAAATTCATACATACCATTTTCATATCAAAAATAAAATCAAGAATAATTTCTAGTACTAAGAATTCAAGAAAGGTTTATTTTTAATTAATTAATTTATTTTTCAACATTGTAGAAAAGGGACGAAATTTTAATACATTTGAGAAAGGTAACAGTTATGTTTATATAACACTTGTTTTAGTACGGAACAGAGGTGAATTGTTTTATTTTCAGTTGTTTTGTTTTCATTATTTCTTTTCTGCCTTAATCTTAATTTTGAATTTACAGTGCATTATCATAATTGCTGAAGTGGAAAAAGAAAACCAACAGCAATTAATCATATTTTTTATCCACCAGAATGAAATTATCAACTAGAAAATGTTATTATATAATAATAATAAAAGAATCAAAAAAAAAAAAAAAAATACAAAAAACCTGTCGCAATCTCCTTTTTCAGTTGTGTACTAATCTGATTTTTTTATTTTTATTTTTATTGTATTTTTTGTTTTTTGTTTATTTGTAATTTTTAAAACTGTTTTTATGTTTCTTCAGTACCATTTTGTTTTAAGTCAATAATTTCAATTTACTGCCTTTCACAAAAAATAAAAAATAAAAAATAATAATAATAATAAATAAAAGAATGAAAAACAATAAAATGTCAAATTTAAAAAAAAAAATTGGGGGGTAAATAATGATTTTTAAAAATGCACATAAATATATCTCATGCTTGTAAAGCTTTAAAATTGGGAAATGCTTTATATGCAGAAATCCATTTAGTTCTACAATATTTTGTTAACATTTTAATTCCTTTATCTTGGGGATTAAAATAATAATAAATTTAGAAGATGAGTTTATATAATCAATGAAATTATGAAAAAATGTAGATAAAAATAAAGAATTAAACTAGTCCGGGTGAGATAGATTTTTGTTGCTACACTGATTAATAATAATAATGTTAATAACACTGATACACAGTGGTGCATAAAATACATAACACACAGATACAAACATACTTTTTTCTCTCATAATTTTGAAATTTGTATTGCAGCTGATACTTTTGTCAAACACTGGTCTTTTTTGCAAATTATAATAGAACTTAATTGAAATAGATATTTTATTTTCACATTATTTTGTAGAGTACTGCAGAAAAAGATGAATTCAGCTGTGGCTGGGTACATCTTCCTCTTCTAGATGATGAAGGTGGCTTCATTCCTAACAAGTTTGTGTTTGATTATAAACAAAGTCTATGTGTTATATGGAATGTTGAAAGATATTTTGATATCTAAATGATAAATTAAAAATAATAATTTATATATAATGTAGAAGAATAACTAATAGAGAAAACCGTTTAATAACTGAATACACCTGAAGTAAATTCAACAGTTTTAGAGACAGTTAATAAATAACACAATAATTTTAGTAATATACATACATACAGTAAATAACATTCTGGAACTGCAAAAAGAAACATAAAATTTAGATGGTGCTTTGAAGTTAACGAGTATTATAATTAATAAGATCTCTCTACTGATTTGAATTTCAAAAATCTAAGAATTGTACTACATGTTAAAAAAAAAACATGTATTTAGTTATTGAAGATACTGGAAAGTGTTTGTACATAGTCTGTTTTTTTTTTTTAGGACTTTCAATATGTATGTTAATGGAGGGACACCCTATGAGAAAGGTGTAGAAGTGGATCCAAGCATCAGTCGAAGAAGTTAGTGTCTGAGAATTATTATATTTACACAGTGTAGTAATTTCTGAAGTGATAGGCAATATAAAAACCTATATTTGACACATTACTGCCAGTTTATCAAAGTACTGAATAAGAAATTTTGTCAGTTTGCAGTCTCTATTACATCATGTTTGACGAATTCAAAAATGTTTAAGATGAAACTTACAGGTAGATTCAGAGAAAGTGGTAGTGGATGTAATTTAAAAAAAAAATTCTATTTGTTTTTCTTAGCAAGCACAAACACTTTCATATCTCTGATATCTGGAAACAAACAGCCCCGACTGGTTGTGAGGATTTCATCTCCAAAAACTGAACAGAAAACATTACTTGAGTAAGTATTAACCTTCAGGAGATCATTAACAGAGTATGGATAATTATACATACCAGGATAAGTCAGCTGGTACTTTTCATGTATGTTAGATTTCTGGCAGTCAGCACTGCCTGGAAAAGTGCTATGTTGTTGTTTATGTTTCAATGCAGCTCATCTCTGATCTTGTAATCAAAATTATTGTCAGACAGCTTTGTGTAATGTACAAATTCAGTTTTTTTAAGTGATTGATTGCATGATCATTCCTTTATAATGCTGTCATTGTGCTGTTTAGTAAAAACATTATGTACATGTGTATGCTTTTGGGAAGATGGTGAGATATGTTTATTTTATTGTTATTTTGAATAGCCCTTAACAGTATGATGTAATAAAACAATAGTTTAAAAATATGTTGTTAAGTTAAATATACATACATTCATCAGTATAACCTCCAAATTCGTAATGTGTAAATGTTTTGTGATATTTCTTGTTTTTATAATTTTCCTGTTATTTCTTTTTGGATTAGCGCTCTCCCTGCAGTTATCATTGGTAACACTGCCGTTCTTCCATTCTTCAACTACTACAGACAGATCTTGGCTGACGTGCTTCTCAGAGATAGGATTGACTTTGACTTAGATTCCACAGGTATTTTTCTTTTTCATTCATTCATCCATAGTATCAGTGTTTTTCATAGTGTTTATCTCCATTTGTATCATTTGACAGATTATAATTAATAAGGAATTTAGCATCTTGTATGAATATTTTGTATTGTGTACTTTACTGGTATTTTATGTTGTGTAGTTTACCAACATCATTTTGTATCATAGAATAACAAAAGGTGCTATATAATTTTAAAGCTTGTATTTATTTTATATATTACTATTTGAATAAAAAAACATTTTAAAATATGCAAAATGGTAAAAAAAAATAATAGTAAAATAAAATTTAAATAAATACAGCAATATTGTTACTTCTTTAAATATTTTATTGATTTCTGAAAAGGAAAAATATTTGTTATTTCTCTGGTATGTTAAAATAATTTTGTTAATTTTTCTACTGCTTATATTTATAACAGGATATAAAAATAAACTTTAGTTTGTTATGAGTAAAGCTGAATTATGTGTTTTGTTTCAGAACTTGTTCACAGCCCACTTTTGTCAACATTTCCTAGAGTTGCAGATGAGTCTGATTTGATGACAACATTTCGAGTATGAATTTATAATTAATCATAACTGGCATAATTACAAGATGGTTAGAAGTTGTAAAATCGATCCAGTCAACCAAACTACCATCCACTGAAAATTCAAGCTTATTTATTTTGAACATACATAAGACTATATTAATGTTAGTTTGATATTGCATGTTATAGGATCAGAAACATGGTTTAATGATTTTTCCCACCTCCCTTATTACCTGTGTTACAAATGTGATTCCAGGACTTTTTACTATTAAAGTCAAGGAATGGCCTTCTTGCATATGATTATCAAAACATCATTTTGCTGATTTTAAAGCATCTTCTTAGCCTTTTAAAAAGCCATTTTGTGTTTGATAAAAATGTGTGGAAATAAGGACATTCATTTTCATATTTATTGTTATTTGATTAAGCATCACATAGAAGGTATCTAAATATTCTTGAACAACAGAAAACACTGTTGGTAGTGAAAGTTCAGTTTTTGGTTGTTGTTTTTTTTACCTCAAGTGCACTGATGATGAACTGATAAAATAACAATTATACAAAACCAGTGGTTTATTTGTTTTTAAAAGTCAACCTTTGCCAACAAAACAGCACTAGAATAAAATAAAATTGCAGTGAAAATAAACAAATAATATCCTTTTTTTCTTCTTTTTTTTTTTTTTATTACTGAATTAACAGTAAATAAATGCAGATTTAATATGCTATTCTGAATGAAAAGATAACAAAATTAAAATTTTCTGACATATTTAATATTTATTTTTAGATGGGATGGCTTGAGAAGTTGAAAACAGTTGAGAGATCTCAGAAGGTAAAATTTTATAATTTTAAAAAAAAGGTTTTAAAATGAATCGGTGTTATTTTGCTTGTTATGATTCTTTTCTGAAAAAAATATTATGTTGATTAAAGATACAGTAACATTTTCAAAACAAGGTATGTTGAGCTTTGCAATTTTTATTACATTATTGTTTATTTTGTTTTATTTTAGTTTATTCTGAATAATCAAAAGGAAGGTTTTTAATCATACTGTCCCTCTTTGAATTATCCATATACATTTTTTTTTTAAATCTTTTGTTACTAGATCTTTTTGTCAATTCTATTATGACTATTGACTATATCACAGATGTTTGTTTCTTTTATTTTTGTGTGTTACAGATAGTTTTATTTTCCTACAGCAGTCGATTGGTAATTTGTTTTTATTAGTAAATGTTGGGTATATCGATATATCATATTCCAGTGTTACTGTGAATCTTTTGTATCAGGTTTTGTACTGCATGCATTGGTACCAGGTTGTTGACTGCCTATTGTAATTAATGTAAATTTTCCTGTGATGAATCTCTGTTTCTTTTTCTCTGGTTTGCTGGCTTCATTGTGATACAGTAACTATTTAAGTAGAATATATTAATTATTTTAGAATCAAATATCTGGTCAGATTCACAAATTAAAATATTAACGTTTTCTTCTTATTACTTAATTTTTCTTTTTGTTAGGTTCATTTTAAATAAAAAATTTGAAATCTTTATTAAATTATTTTCAGTATTGTTTCTTCTCCCTTAAAATATTTTGAAAAGTGTTTCATATGGCTTTTCTTATTTTTATTGTTGGATCAAGGCGTACAGCAACACAAAATTTGGAAATCTGTCATGTAGCCCCACCTCCTCTTACTATGCCAGGGTAAAATATGAGTGTACCATTTGTAATTTGTGGACCAGTGTTAGCACTTGGTTTGAATTCTGATGTGGACATCACTATCAAACAATGTCATTTTCATTAAAAAAAAAAAAGTTATTTAAAATAATTAGTATTTTCATTATTATTTACATTTATATTTTAATGACATTAATATACATAAACAACAACATAAATTGGCTCTTTAAAATCAACAACAGTCCCTCCACAACATTATTCCACTGAAGCATTGTCAGTATAATGAGACAAAAAGAAAA
The DNA here is from genome assembly GCA_012295275.1 of Chrysomallon squamiferum. Lineage (NCBI taxonomy): Eukaryota > Metazoa > Mollusca > Gastropoda > Neomphalida > Peltospiridae > Chrysomallon > Chrysomallon squamiferum. The sequence continues at coordinate 9,494,050 of CM022665.1, read as the reverse complement.
TGTCTCGTATTGTAAAATTTATAGGGTCAATCAAATATTTGGAACAGTTTTCCATATTCAGAAAATTAACATGTATCTGGAACAGAAACTTTGGTTTTTTGTCAAAATTTTTAATGGTAGTGTGTACAATAGTTAAAAACAGAGATTAATGATCATCCACCTATCTGTTACCTTTGTGTAAGAAATAAAAATCCAGGACCTGTCACTATTAAAGTCACTGGCTTAAAAGATGAATCAAAATGTGTGATAAAAGTTGTTTACTGTTTATTCCCAATACAAGTTAGTGGAAGAAATGCGTGTGTGTGTGTGTTGTGAGTGGTAATAAGAGGAAAAAAGATGAATGAAAGTATTAGTATAAAGCATGATTTTTTTCTTTTCTTTTCTTTAATTTTAATGCTATTATTTTGCATGTTTAATTAAATACCAAATTCAAAAATATTTAATTAAACTTTAACTAGGATTTTCTTTTAAATTTGTTTATATGAATGTTGAAATTCCTTGATATTTAAAAACAAATCTTAAATTAATATATCACTAAATTCATTATATTCTAAATCACTGATTCTGCCTAAAGTTAGACAATTTTTATTTTTTCATTTATTAAGTCTGTGTTTTGGCAAACTTGAATCCTAATCAGACAATGGAAATATTAATTTAAATCCTTATGGCATGGGCTCTTTGCTAAATTGTTTTATGTTTTTCTCTAGCATGGCTGGTCTTATTTATGTTTTATGTACAAAGCTTTCTTTTAATATAATTTTCAAAATTGGTATTTTGTAATGTCATTAAAATTAATAATAACAAAAAAATCTATATTAATAATAACAATAATAATATTATTTATTATTTTTACAATCTTTTTATTTTTATTTTTATAAAATACACACACACACACAAAAGAAAAAAAAAGAAGAAGAAAATATTCTCATTTAAACTAATAATTTTTGAAAAATAAAAATTAATTTAATAGCAACTGTGATTTTTTGTGGGGGTTGTTTTTGTTAATCCATAATACTATGACTTAGGGATTTGAAAGTTATAATCTTCAGTTAAGTATTTTATGGAAAAATACAAAAGTAGATAAGATCTCTTGCTAGTCACTGAACATAGCAGCAACAATTTCCCTCTTATAAGTCATAATTATTGTTCATTACAAAAGCCATGCAAAAATAAAATTTTAAATCTGATTTTAAAAAAGACATATTTTCATTATTAAACATCAGTGACTGACTTATCTATTTTTTTTTTTTTTTTATTTCCATTCACATTACAAAGCATATTTGTGGTTTAGTTTAATTTTAAAGCCAGGTTTTATTTATCTTAAATAAAACACTTTTATTCTCTCTTTTCAGTTGTAATTCATCTTCATTAAATGCACTGATTAATTTGACTATATACTCTGTTATTCAATAACAATTACTTAACATTTTTATCATACTTGTTTCATTTTATTCTTTTAATATTTTGTTTTCACATTTTGTTTTATAGGACAGAGTGAGTATTATAAATATAATTATATCTTTGTTTACCTGTGTTTTTTTGTCACTTTTTGTTTATCTGTATCCACAGTTTACACATCATTTAAAACTAACTTTATTTCTTAAACTGCATATAGTTTAATTAGTATAAACATATGAAACATAAAAAGCAAGAATGATAAAGAAACATTTAGGCTTGGAAGATTTTACTTAATTTTATTCATTCTGGTCAGTGTACAAACGTGAATAGGCCACAGGTTTCATTGGAGTATATTTTAATGTTTTGTACTAAGGGAAAAAAAAAATGAATGAAAATTGTATTTCAGAACTCTAAATTTTGGCAAAAATTAGACTATGAATCTTAATGATAATAATAAAAAATAAAAAAGGAACATGTTTCTTTATGTAATAAATTAATAAAACAAATTTAATGTTAGTTATCAAAAATGCACCATTATGACAATTTTTCCCACACCCCTCACAAAACCTTTGAAATCAATCCCTCTTAACAAACACAACACACCTGGTTTTGTACATGATTAACCCACTGACTTAAATACTAGAATTCCCAGATATTTTCACTATAATACAACAAAATATTCCATTTAATAATGGAACGAGTCAAATATTAAACTCATACTAAGATTTCAAACTGAATAGCTTATGTAATTTGTTAATTGTTTATGATTATATCAACTACAGTGAAAATGACAAGTGTATGTGCATATTTCTATTAATTTAACCAAGAGTTATTATTATATTATATTATATTATATTATATATTTATTTATTTACCTCATAATAAATCCTTTCATTTAAAAAACTTAATATATTAAAAATGTATAATAGCAGTTTTCTTTAACTTAAAATACTTACTTCAATAAAATATGGACAGGAGTAATTAAATATGTTTTAACAAAAATGTTCTAATTTATTATACTAGTTAAATTTTCACCAGCAGTAAAAAGGCCCATTAGTAACCCCATTTACATATGTTATATTTATATAAATTTAGATTGCCCTTATCTAATTAGATGTGTTGAATATTACAATGAAGACAAAAACAGCTGAATGTCACAATTCAGTTATCATTAATTATCCATAGATTTCACCCATTAAACTGATCTTATTGTACAATTACTTTCAAATCATTTACTGCTCTGAAGTTTAGAATCATTCATCTTTTATTTTTTTATTTTATTATTTTTTTTTTTTTTTATTTCTCTGGAATTTGTAATCGTTAATTTTTTCTTTCTGTATATTTTTTTTCTTCTGAGATTTTACTCAGTAGTAGTGTTTAGTTTTAGAAACTGTTAACATGTTTATATTATGAGTTATATTTTTTAATAGTTTACTGTTATTTTTGTTGCAGAGGGATGAAGAGTATATGAAAAATTTATTTAAACAAGTCTTTATGGAGACTGTTTATCCAGTCGTCCATATTGGATGCCTGCCCAAATACAAAACAGGGGATACAGACAATGACCAGGTGATTCTATTTGTTTATTTATTTATTTATTTATTTGTAATCTTTCTCTTATTTTACAGGGGTGGGGTTTATTTTGTTTTGGCAAAAAGTATGATAAAATCATAATATATTTATATATCCTTTTTAATAATTTTTCTTTTCCCTTTAAAACTAATCAAGGTGTAATTTGCAAAAAGTACACACAGACCCACATACACAAATTCACTAAAATTTACATTGTTATGTTCAAACATTTTATAAAGAATATTAATCTCCATTCTAGGTTATTTACTTCTTCAGTGCAAAACAATGTGCGTATGTGTGTGAGTGATTACACACACAATATATATATATATATATTTCACATGAGTAATTAGTTTTTAATACTATTTAATATCTGTTTCAGAAACGTCATGAACACATATATCACTTCAATCAAGTGAAACGTGAAAGAAAGTGCACAGTGGCAGCTCTTCTTTCATCAGACATTGCTTTTACACCATTTGACCTCAAAGAGGTTTCCTTCAGTGTCATTGGACCTCACTGTCTACAGAAACCAACAAATGTAAGTGTATTTTCTTATTTAGAACTGGAAAAATATCAATCAGATAATACACACACTCAGACAGAATGTATATATATATATTGTGTGTGTGTGCATGTGCATATGTGTATGCATGTGTGAGTGTGTGTGTGTGTGTGTGTGTGTGGGTGGGTGGGTGTTTTGTGTAGGAACCTCTGAGAGTCAATACATGTTTTGATTATGTATATACCAAAATAATTTGGAATTGTTTGAACCAGTTATTCCAATCTGATTTCAAGGCAAATATGTTCTTTCAGAATAGAAATAACTAGTTACAGAATTCTTGTTGAGTGTATTTTACTCTGTATTTATTTACATTTGCAGATAACCTGTGCAGAAAGCTGATGAACAGTGCAAGTTGATAAAAAAAACTATCTCAAATATCATCACACAGAGTCACTGACCTTCATAGCATAGATTTGTTCTTCATTCTAGAAGACAATTTAATTTATTTGTATTTTAGCTTAAACATAACATATTTTACATATATATATTTTTTTATTGTTATAATTGGATACTTAGCTTTTAAATATTGTAATGATAGTAATAATCAGTTTAGTTATATTTAAATACACACAGATTCTCCTACACATACAAACATAGTCAGATTCAACTAGTTAAAATACAAGACATTCTGTTCCTTTTCTTACAAATTTGGTTAAAATAAAAGAAATTCTAATACATACATACATACACAGAACAACTAAAATTGTCAATCGTACTACATACATGCATGCATATATACATAGCATACATACATATTTACATGCATACATACATTCATATTTGCATGCATACATACATTCATATTTACGTGCATACATACATTCATATTTACATGCATACATATATTCATATATAAATATTATAAATTATACAGATTACTTCTTGTTGGTTTTTAAATTTACAGTTTATTAAAGTATTCATACATGCCATACAAGCAAAAAAAAAAAAGTAAAATAAATAAATAACTAAGTAATACAGGCATCTCTCAACTTTGAGCTAATTCATTCCAAACTGTTATTTGTTAAGCATGAACTTGAAAGCAGGGGATATTTTCCTATAAAAATGTAAAAATTATCACTTTGGTTTGAGCCAAAATATTTTTATCGTAAATTTTTTATAGATATACAAAAGAAGCACAAACATATTATTATGATTAACATTTAATCAAAACCATAAGCACATTTAAAAAACAAAACAAAAAAACAAGCACTTCTTTCAAAAAATTGTAACGTACAGTTAATTTTGGTCACTTTGGAGTAGTTCAAAAGTTGTCTATTCCCAACACTGTATTTTCTTTTCTTTATAAATTTGCCAATAACAAACAAAAAGAATTCTAAATATCCAGTATCCTTTCTGTTTCACTTGTCATTTAAATCTTGTGACGCAAAAGTTTTAATGATTTTTTTCTATGTGTTAAAAAACCTATCAAGTCCTTTGAGGGTAAAGTAAGAGGCAGGGATTTCTTCATCATCTTCCTTATTTCATTTTCATTTTTGAGCAACTTGTTATGACAAAGCTGGTAAATTTTCTTACTTTAGCTTCTAAGTTATGGTTCTTCTTTGTTTCTTGTTTGAAGTTTTGGTTATTGTTTTTGTTTTGTTTTTTTTGACATGTATTCACTTGCTTGGGTGGCATACATTGAGTTAAATATAAAAAAAAAATTAAATTATAAAACATTTAATTTTTAATTTTGCCTCAGAAAATTATCATGAAGATATAAACTGGAACATCAGGAGCTACTTAAATTCTGTTCCCTGGCTTTGTCAGAGAATGTGACTTTTGCTCTGATTAGCAAATTCATTTTTTTCACTCAGCTCTTAAAGCAAAAACTACCAAATGCTTTGAATACAGATGAAGAAATTTGTGATTTACACATTATGAATCTGTAAGACATATATCTGTGATACATTAGACTTACTGGGTTTTTTTAAATGTACTTAAAAAGATAACTGTTTTAGTTGTATTTTGTCAGTCCAGTGTAGTTATCAATAAATATATTTTGAAAACAATTTACTTGTAATTTTCTTTGTATTTCTTCATTTTACTGATGAATTTGTTTATTTCCTCTGAAACAGAAAAGGAATATATCCATGAAATTAATTGACTTCACCGACAGTGTTTATTACTGGAGTAAAGTACTGATTTCTGTTGCAGCATTAAGAACTTTATGTATAACTAATAAATAAAATTAATATTGGTTATGTCTTAAGTTACAAACTATTAGTCAAAGCTTAAACTGATATGTGAAAATCAAAAATAGGTAAATATTCCTCTGGCATAAATAATTATGTTTCAACTTCCAAGAAGTGTTTAGAAAATATTTGTTGATAAATTCCAGAGCTAATTTATATACTGTGAAATATCAACAGATATATGTTATCCACATGTTGTTGTGACCCTGATAATAACTTACATCTTAAAACATATTTATTAGGTGAAGTGTAAAGATCTAAATAACTGATAACATTAAGTTGAAAATTTGAAAATATTAAACACATTAACAAATGGCATCATTGATCTTGTATTTATAGTCATTCAGTTACAAGCTAACAAACTGAATTAAACTCTGATAGTCTTTTTATTTAAATATACATGTGTACATGTATGTGTGTGTGTGTGTGTGTTATTATTATGACTTAAATGCCTAAGACTAATTTATTAAAATTTCTTTACATTGATATGGCCTTATTATATTCATAAATGTAAAATTTTTGGATCTTGTTAATTTTGTTTCCTGTAAGTTCAGTCAGTTAAGAAATCACTGTTTGGGTTTCCAAATTTATTTGATTTTAAATCCACGACTAGTTGCAGGACCGGTTCATTTAGTAATGTACACCACAAAGAAGATTAACTGGTAGTATATAAAAAAAAAAAATTAAAAAGTTTTTTTTTTTTTTTTTTTAAATTAGGATTTTATCAAATAACTTGAAATGCATTTTAATTGCTATATATTTTTTTCAAATCTGTTTTAGCAAACATAGTGACACGCACACGCACGCACTAACGCATTTGTCCATCCATTACTGTAAAAGAAACAATAAGCAATATATATATAACGGTAGCTAAATTGGGTAAAATGTTGCTTAAGTAGAAAATGTAAAATTTCAAACTCTCAGCAGAGATACGAAATCGTTTGAATACTGAGTTTCTAAAGATCTTAATGAAATATTGATATCTATGAGTCTAATCGGGTGTTTAGTGTACTGTTTTAACAATGCCTGTAAAAACCTTAAGCCTAGTAATATGTACGCTGCAGATGACCTAACTCGACGGTATTTGCTATGACCTGACCTAAATCGACGGTATTTGTGATGACCTGTATAGATACAAATACGTAACTGACAAGATGGCACATTCGTTACGGTAATGATGTACATCAGATATTTAATATGAGATATTTAATAAGCATATTCATGTACAAGAAATCAGTTTCCATAAATTTAAGGTTTTTATCGTTCATAACTCTTTCAGGGGAAACTGATTTATATTATTTATTTATTTATTTATTTATTATTATTATTATTATTATTATTATTATTATTATTTCGCCATCATCATCATTATCATCATCATCATCATTATTATTAAAAGGAGAATATATGGTAAAGCTGTACAAAGTTTGTTTTTGTACATTTATTTATTTATATCTATCTATCTATCTATCTATCTATCTATCTATCTATATTTCTGTCCAAAATCAGGTTTTAGGTCTAGTGAAACGAGCAGTTGAATTTATGCAGTTATCTTTCATTATTAAGTTGTTTCTGTTATAAGTAACACCAACACTGATCTATATCAACACGATAATAACAGTTATCATTAGTTATACACAAAGATTATGCAGTGATGTCATATCAATACATTTTTATTCAGTAATTTTATGAAATGAATGAAATAAAATACAGTATAAAATACAAATTTCCGGTGCATAGTAATTTATGGAAAACAAATTTTAAAATTTTTAAAATTTATTTAAATTTTCATATCTTGATATCCTCGGAATCATTACATAAATATAATCAAAGAATCATATTGTATCCACTATTGTTCATTGTCCATATATATATATATATATATATATTATTCAAAAGGAGATTTATTTTCTGTGTTTGCTTAAGGATCTCCATGCTTCTCTGTTTAAAGATTTCATTCCTTGTCTAATTGGGGATTTATTCCTTGATTCTTTGTCTACACGGAGATTTCATTCGTGGATATTTATTCCCTTTTTTTCCTGCGGATTCTCTTCCACGTCAACTAGGCGATTTGCTTCTTCTGTTACGTCATCAGAACTGTATTCACTGTGGAGAAGTTTGATGCAAACTGCACACTGAGATAGAACAAAAAGCGTAACCAACCAAGAGCAGATCTGAAAATCATAAAAACGTTTTCTACAATTTAACACTAATAATAATAAAATAAAATAAAATAAAATAAAAAAAAAAATAAAATAAATAAATAAATAAATAAATAAATAATAATAATAATAATAATAATAATAATAATAATGTTAATCTTTATTTCAGTTGGTGAAATTATTTTGTATAAACTTAATTGTCACTGTAAAGATAAGATTACTTCTTCTTTTTTTTTTTTTTTTTTAATTTAACTATCAGTGTCGAGTTTAAAAGATAATAATAATAATATATCTGTGCGTGGGTGTATGTGATTTGAGAAAAAAAGAAAGATTTTGGAGTTCGTCTGTCAAATAAAACGATATTAAGTGGTATAAAAGAAACATGTAAAAGAAAATAAATATATCAAGAAAGAACAGATGTGATATAAATATACAAAGAGCTGGGCAGTTAAATGATATAAATAAATAAATAAATAATATGACGTGAAATTTATGACAACAGTTTTGGCATCAGACACAAATAATATATTTTTTCCCCACAAGCTGAATAAATCAGTAACCTCGCTAAACAAAGTGAGTATTAAACAAAATAAAAAGAAAAATATTTTTACTTAGTGTATTTGGAAACAAGACATCTATGTATACGATAAAACCAGTTAGGTCATGAAATTACACTGATTTTTCCGTTACCAACCATAATAAAATAACATTTTATTTGTTAAATGAAATGAAAATGTTGCTCTAACATAATGTATTTTAACAGAAGAATGCTTTATATTTTAAACACGTATTATATAATCTGCAAAAACATTTTACACTCGAAGAACTGTTGAAACTGCAATGTATTTGAGTCTTTGCGTATTAATAATTATCATCAGTCTAGACACACTCTTACACAACATTCGTCATATTTATTTTAATGTCTGTGTATCAGTTAATAATACAGTAAAAACTATGCGCATACATATTACATACAAAACAAACCATCCCTTGTATTTGTTTAATTTCTCAACACACCCCGGTAACCAATACGAGAAATAGTGTTTAATAATTTAAGTCCGTCTCTTGAAAAAGCCATTAACTCTAATGAAAAACGTGTATAATATACTGAATAAATAAAATAAAAATAAAAATAAATAAAAAATAAAGGACCATTGACAATTTGTTCACAGCCCTCTTTGCATTTGTAGAATAGCACAAAGAAAAAAGAAAAAATCTGCTAGTATTTTATGATTCCTAAATGTTTTGATCAGTGTAGTATTCTCGACAAATTGATTTTTATTTATTCGTTAATGAATATTAAATCAAATATTTATAATATTTTCACTTTGAATTTATAAAATTTGTATATGGGGTACACGGTAAGGGAACATTAAAGACAATCGAAAGTGAAAATACCTTTGAAATTAATACTACTATTACTTAATCGCGTATTCAGTGAGGAATTAGGCTATTCCGTTGTTGTTGGATTGTTTTTAAAAATTATTTTGCATCTTAAATATATGATGAAATTCATTTCATCTTCAAAGTTAATTTCACAAAAATAATATTATCTTTTTCTAAAATTCTTTATTATTATTATAATCGTTGTTCTTTCTCTTTTATGTGTGTGTGTGTGTCTGTTTTTGTTAACCGTTACTGCTAGTTTCTTTGTATTTTTCTGTTACTGCTTTATTATTATTATCATTATTATTGTAATTATTATTATTATTATTATTATTATTATTATTATTATTATTATTATTTCGTAGATAATAAGCAACTTACTAAGCTCATAAGAAACAACATGTAAATGTTGTGTTTGGTATTTGATATATCTCCGTTGGAAATCCAGTTTACATCACTAAATTCTTTGCAGGAATGCTCTTGAAGTCTACAAAATAATAAAAACATACAACAGCTAGTAATTAAGTACATAATATAGTTAAGTATATTCCACTTACAGCAAGCATCCGCACGCACAAACACATGTTCGCTAAGTATGCATGCATTTTAACTAAAACACTTGCCCACCTAACAAGAATGCAAAACTCCTATAAAAACATGTCAACGCACATATAAAAGCATGTTAAGGCGCAATATTACTCTCGATAATGTTTAGTTTGTAACAGTAACCTGTAGAACAGCCACATCGATTGTCCTCTTATATATAAAACGATTCAGTCGTCGTTAAACAATCATTTATTTACAGTCTCTCTCTCTCTCTCTCTCTCTCTCTCTCTCTCTCTCTCTCTCTCTCTCTCTCTCTCTCTCTCTCATTTTTTTTTATAAAGTAATGTTACCTGCTGGGAGATTTTACGTTTGTCTGTAGATTGTCACACCATTTGACGAAGCCTGATGTAAGGATGACACTAACGCTGAACTGACAGATGAAGATAATGGAATGCAAAAGAAGAACCGGGAAAAGAAGACTGACCTCATCACTGAAAATAAAAAAAAATAAAAAATAATAAATAGATTTCCTGTAATATATAAATATTAAAAATAAGTTTGATTACAAAGATTTCCGTCTCTGTTTGTGATACAACAAACAATTTAGAGATATAAAGACAAACAATGCACGCAACCCCAGCCCATCAGTGTCCGTGTATTTGTGTGTAGGCGTGTTTATCTGTTAAAACTACATTTCAGTTTATTTATTTAGTAAGCTTTCGAATAAAGACAATTAAGATAGTTATAATAACGATTATTTTGTTTTTAGTTTGTCTTGACAATGATATGGTAATTATTCGCGACCTTTTTTTTTCCTTTACATTATACGCTTCACATTAATCTACATTTGTCGTCACAAAGCTAATAATAAAGAGTGCCCGATAATTAGCCAGTGTTCTCGTATGACTAATATACATCAAAGAAACTGGTTTTCTCTAATAGTATAAACATTAATGTAACTCTGTTGTGATATACTCAAGATAATGTTAATGAAACAGTCTGTATTTCCACTTAACTAATTACTCTTAGTTAGCTATATTCTGGAAAAACGTCAGTAGAAAATAATAAATAATAATAATAATAATAATAATAATAATAATAATAATAATAATAATGATAATGATAATTAAAATAATTACGACGACGACCATGATGATGATGATGATGTTGATGTTGATAATAATATTATTAATAACTATAACAATATTTAAAATGACGAAAACGACGATGATGACATAAAATAAAAATACTTAACATAAAGACGATCATGACGATGATGTTAATAATAATAAAAAATAAATAATGATAATCACACGATTAAAACAATTAAACTGGTATATATTCACAGAAAGCTTTTTTTATTTTTATTTTTTTTTCATTATTCATTCATTCATTTTATTTTATTTTATTTTATTTTAATATTTTTTGGGTTTTTTTTGTTTTTTATTTTATTTTATTTTTTGGGGGGGTTTGTATTTGGCAATTTCAAAAAAATCTGAATACATAATCAGAACGTAGATGAATGTTCATTTTAAAGATTTGCTTCAAAAAAAAAAAAATAAATAAATGAAGGGTGCAACAGAAAAGTATTAACAAATGTAGGCAAAATTGGAAACTGTGAAAGCAATTAGTGTTTTTGTTATGGAAGACTGAATATTTCATTTCTAACTGAAAATATTTTTTCTCATGCGTAAGAATTCAATATTCGCCATTTTGTGTTGGATAAAGTAAAGGAAAAAAACAACAACCAAAAACTCAACAGACGTGTCTGTAAAGCTGTACTTACTTTGCTATTTATTAATATATCATACAAATGATATCTTAGTAGATTAATCTAAGCATGTATTATGTCTGACATTTATGTCACTGAGAGAGATAACACTGTAAATACGAAGTGAGAGAAAGGACTATTAGGAATTTCGGTTTTGTATCAGTAGACTTTATTCTGAAATTCTGCTACTTCTGAAACTGTTTTATAAAAATGCTTTCCTCTAAGTTTTTGCAAACGTTTCCTTGCTGTCATCGAGTGTCTTTTCCACTGAGATATTTTTGTCTTCCTAATTACTTCAGAGTTCAAATAATAAAGCCGTAAGTGTAAAAAGTTTTAACACGTACAAAATGACTGAATGTTTTACGTAAGGGGTATTTCACAGTGATAACGTTGTTTACACATATAGGATTCAGTATGACCTACTGTTGCATCATTCTTACTTAACAGATCATGCAAAATAATAGTTAGCGACTTTCCATTTCTTGTTTTGGAAAAAGAACATGCACGTAGTTATAAATTACTTTAATACTTTAGATAGTTAAATGATTCTTCCATTTTTCCTCATATTCCTCCACCCCCCCAAAAAAAATATATACATAAATATATACATTTACATAGGATTCAAGCACGCTTTTTAAGATAGTTAGTCAGGGAGTGTAGCTGGACGTTGTATGTCAGAACCGAGTTTACATTAGAAGTTCGTACAAAGAAAAAAAAAAACTGTTTTAAACTGAACTCTGTCCTCTGTCTTACAGGCTATACACGAGTGTCGAGTTTTCCCAATCGTACTGGCAATAATAACGTTACTGAATAGATAAAGGGTAATGTAAGAAATAATTATTAAATATTTTCAGATCATTCTGTAATCGTTGCTTATTCTTCCTTTGCTTTCTTGTGTTTGTGTTCAGCGCCTGGTTTGTCAAAGGATATGGGGTGCTACTTTGGCGTGTGATCTAGTGATCTAGTGATCTACATCGAGCAAATTCCATTTTGGTGTGTGATCTCCTGGCTTATTTTAATTTTAATTTTGGTTGTTTTATTATTATTATTATTATTATTATTATTATGGTATGTACTTTGCTGTCACTGGGAATGTGCATATTAAAGATTATTTGCCACTAAACATTAATAAACGTAATAATAAGTATAACATATATATTAAACATTAGACCGACATCTAGTAACTGTTTATTTTAAAATATGTCACTAAGCATTTACTCATCCGTTCATCACGGCTGGAATTCGCTATTTTTCTTCACACATATTTGCCATGCTCCTTCAAATTTATTTGAATAACCAAAAAAATTTTTCTGTCATAACTCTTTATTTGTGTAGTAATTCATAATAAAGAAAATGCCTTTTGCGCTGGACTTGAACTAAAGTTAAAGTTTAGTTATCTATTATTTCTATTTTCCTTTGTACGGTAAACAAGAACTGCATGAGAAAAATAATATTTATATGTAACAATTAAAAATATTTATTTAAAAGTTATATAAAAAATATATATTTAAAAGTTATATAAAAAATATATATTTAAAAGTTATATAAAAAATATATTTTTAAAAGTAATATTAAAAAGTTATATTTTACCCTTCTTCTTTATGTGTCTGTCTAATATAAATAAAAAACCAGCTCCAGATGAAAGCATGAATGGCCACAACCACAGGTAGATAAGTTACGAAATCGCACAAATCCGAATCTCCCCATTTTGAACCTTCATGAAGTACCAACGCGGTCCCGTTAAAGAATCCGTTAAAGTCAGCGTGTATAATGCATAGAGAATTCAAATACTTTCCAATATATCCAAACGGAATAAAAACTAATGCGGACGAAATGATCGTGGCAACGTTTACACAAAGTTGAAGCTTATTCCAGTTCATTGCTTTACAGCTGTGCTGTAACTCTGTACAGCGGACATCAGTAACCAGTGATTAAAATGGCAACGCGAAGGCACTGCACGCCCAAAGTCAGCGTGCTGTTGTTTTGCGCACAAGCATAGGTAGATTAAGCTCGGCCTTTATCTCGCCTGCTTATGTTTGTCCTTATTGAAGCGGTACGTGCACATTATAGAGATTAGAAAGACTGGACTCGACTGATAAAACAGCAAAGTACAGGTCATGTCCTACTCTCAGTGATAATAGTAATTAAAACCTGTGGTTGAGTTTATGCTGTGTTGTGACACGTGTGTGTTTCGGATAACAATACAGGTGTGACAGTTATACTCTGAACGTACATGGGTACAACATGACGCAATTTGCAAAACATTTTTGTTTGTTTTTTGGTTGTTGTTGTTGTTGTTGTTGTTATTGTTTTTTGTACTACTATTATTACTCTTACTACTATTACTCCTTCTACTACTACTACTATTTAATATTATTATTATTATTATTATTATTTAATAATAACAACATATTTAAAAAAAGTATGAATGAACGAATAAATAACACTTATTCTTTTCATCTTGAATTTAATTCACCTCAAACTTTTGAAGTAGAGAGTGCTGTATATCCTACGTCATTATATAAAAACTATTTTCCACATTCATTAAAATATTCTGAGGTAGTATTAAAACAAATAAAAATTATACATTAACAAATTCCTTCTCGTTCGTTTATTCTTTTGTTTTGATCATAAACATACCACTCGTGGAGACTGTGTTGAAAATAGTTGCCAGGATGTGTACCTAGAAAGATTAATCTTCAGACGCACACTGCCCCAGACCCGCTCTCGTAACCCTGACGACACTCAGTATACTTGCAGTAAATAAAATACTAATTTCATGTGTTAGTAAGATTGACCTAGTGGACATCTCTGTGCGTCAAGCTAATCGTGTGCTTGTGTCATTTTAAATTATTTTTTAATAAAATAAAATTAATTTTTCTGGTTTTAAGCTAAAACTAGCAGTCAAGGCTAATTTGTATATGTATCTGTTTCACCGTATTGCAAAGATTTAAAAGAAGATAAGAAAAAAAAAGAAAAAAATATATATATATATTAATCTGGAAATAATTCAGAATAATGTTGAAATCGGTATAACATTGATAATGTTTGATATACCGTTTGCTAATTTCTCGTAAGATTCTAAACATAGTATTTTTATATTTAAAGTATTATAATTGGGTCTGTATAATTATTGCGCTAGCACTGTCAGTACCATTTAAAACGAGGTAAACAACAACAACAACAACAACAAAAAAAATAATAATAATTCACCATCACTCCATTAATAATATAATCTTTTGTTATTATTATGTAATACAGTTTTCAGCCACAAGTTTATCACGAGTTCAAATTGCAGTGAAATCCGGTGAATAATCAGTTAAACACCTGATAACTACTGGGTCAGCGAACTATATAAACAACCATATTCGACTCAGATTCACGTTTAAATTTATTATATCTGAACAATAAAAACTAGTTATTGCATCTTTTCAAATAACTGTATTTAGTTACCTATAACTAATTATTACGTCACAGTCTGTTCAATATGTAACGTTTCTAACCAATCATCTGAAATGTCTGTATATAATCATTCTTTTTTTTTTTCACATAATGGGAACTACTGGATTATTTTCTGTTTCAGTAAAAACGTCAGCTAAACTGAATGCTGTGGGAAAAAGCACAGGTGTTGGTTTTTTTTGAAAGGTGTTATAATCTGTTAAGACTGTTACATCATATCTAGGTAATTACGTAAGAAATAATTAACATAATTCAGCTATATCGTACTCACTTGAACTGGCATTTGAAAAGATGTTTGTTATTTCTGGATTGTAAAGTAAAGTAAAGTAAAGTAAAGAAAGAAAGAAAGAAAGAAAATAAATAAATAAATAAATAAAATCTGTATTGATTCAGATTAGTAGAGTTCATCTTTTTTATTATCAAAAAAGAGGAAAGCAAATCAAAACAGTGGAAACAACAACACTTAACTGAAGCCAAACTATTATTAAAATTAAGTTAGAAAATTACTGAGGGCTGCGTGACAGTGGTTGGTTACTGTGGTGGCTTAAAATGCAATCTAAAAACTGTTCACATCAGGTCCTGAAACAGTCTATCATATAAATGGGTATGTTCCCAAAACTGGCAGTCTCCAGATTATGTAATCGGTGAGGTGTTCTAATCAGCTTCCAGAAATGGGAAAACTGGCGTGAGCAATTAAGACCAATTTAGAGGTATGAAGAACAGATGGGGCGATTAACGAGATTAACCTTAATGAGCAGTGAAGAGCAGAGGTGAGCCGGAATAGAGATTGCAGGAAAATTAATGTTTGGAGACATGAAATTAATGTTGTATCTCAGTAAAATTTGGAGACATGTGGAGTTAACCAGATCAATTAAAAGATGTATAAAATTTGGAGACAGGAAATACTACCTATATAAATACTGTATAGTCATGATGTTTGTTATTCTGCGACGGACACGCCCGCTGACCTGTCAGAAAGCGTGCCCTTCGTAGACGTGCTTCACAATAGCTTGCTCTGATTAGCACGTTAATTTTTTTCAAGGTTCAAGATGTTTGTTATGTGTGATCATGGCTGCGAAGGGAGAAATTTTGGACGGCAGAAAACCAGGTGCGGACCTCATACTTGATGGATATAGGTATGCACGGCGGA
The DNA here is from genome assembly GCA_012295275.1 of Chrysomallon squamiferum. Lineage (NCBI taxonomy): Eukaryota > Metazoa > Mollusca > Gastropoda > Neomphalida > Peltospiridae > Chrysomallon > Chrysomallon squamiferum. The sequence goes on along the minus strand of CM022665.1, from coordinate 9,477,849 downwards.
TTAATAACAAGAATGGTATACCATGGAGATATTTGTATTCGAGGTGCCTTGCCACCGTGACTACTACACCGGATGGGACTGTGGTCAGGAGAGGTAAAGACCACGTCCATTCCTCGGATGACAGCGACGTTGCTGTCCACCTACTGACCAACACCATGCGGAAGCGAGCATGGGAGGAGCTGACCAGTATCCCTACAAATTGTGGACTAAATACAGTTTAACAAAAGTACATCAATTAAGGCGATGGGCCATCAATTAAGGTGACGGAACACCAATTAGTAAGGGTGAGAAATAAACTGCCAGAAATGGAACAACTGGTGTGTCCAGTTAAGATGTGTTATAATCTCACTGCCAGAATGCCAGAATCGAGAATAAACCATATAAATGTATGTATCTTTAGAGTGTACACATCTTGTAGTTGTCACCAATAATTTAATGACTATGTTCCTCAAGACAAGGACATTTTATGAATACCAAGGATGAAGTGAAATATGAAAGACTTCCCAGTCAGGTTTATCTGTACCACAAACACTTGCACTGAAACTGAATTTCTACATAAACAGGTTCTGCAGATCAGAGAGGTGTAGTCCTATGTCGTTACTTTCTTATTTATGAGTTCAAGCTTATGTTTGCCACGTACATATCTGGTATATTATGATTAATTAAATGTAACCAGCAAACGAGAACATTAGAAAAAGTAATACTAGATGTAATTATAGGATGGAACAAACAGTGAAATCTGAAAGGAATTTTCTTAAACTGGAGAGAGAGAGAGAGAGAGAGAGAGAGAGAGAGAGAGAGAGAGAGAGAGAGAGAGAGAGAGAGAGAGAGAGAGAGAGAATATTTGTATATGTATAGTAAGTGTACTGAAAAACTGGGCTGCAGATTCGGCTCCTACTGCAGATTCGGCTCCTACAAAGATAATATTATTTTAAGTTATTATAATTATTTGTGTGTGTGTGTGTGTGTGTGTGTGTGTGTGTGTTTTAAAAAACAAACAGACCAAAAACCCCCAAATTAATACTAAAATTGTCATCGCCAGAGAATCAGAAACACTTACGATTATTAATTCTGAAGTGAGATTTATTATGTTGTGTTGCTGATTTATTTTTCGTTTAGATATCTATGATTTCACAATGAATGATTCAGTTTTTGAAAGAAAACACACACACACACACGCACGCACGCACGCACGCACGTACATAGACTCACTCACACAATCAAACAGCCACAACGAATAAAACTGTATTCTCTTTCTCGAAACATTTTTCTGTAGGGTTGAGTTTTTTTTATCACAGAAAGAGAGAAAATGAAACAGTGAAAGTACATGAGTTGCAGTGACTCAGCAACTGTTGGAATTTTGCTTCCATCGAGTTTGCCTAATCTGCGTGATGTTTTTAGAAGGGACCATAACCAGCCTCTTTTTGAAATGAGGCAAAAACACTGTCGCCGATCGGAGCTGGGCAAAGAAGTTTGGACGGAGGGTCCGGGGAACCGTAGACATAAACTAATTCATTCAGTGGATATCGTAATAGACATTTATATTTTATATTTTTAAAATAAAATCTTTGTATTAAAATAAAAAAAATAAATAACAAAATTCCGGTATGAGGCATTTGCCTCAATTTAGTTACGGCCATGTAGTACTTGTAACTCTACGTATGAAACAGTTATTTTCCAACTGTATCAGCTCATAATGGTATTAATCAAGCAAACTATTGTATTTTAACAAATGAAGACTTATTTTATTTCTAACTGAATGAATGAATGAAGTGATATATTAATTTTTAATATTTCAGTACCTTCCTAGTCTTTCTCAAAAATTAGGAAAATCCATTTGAATACGATCTTATTAGTTTATATGAGTTAATCCAGCAGAGAACTTGCTTCACACTTCATGTATGTATACACCGAGAAAGACGCACATCCGTTTATACACACAACATACACAGACTACGCAAACTAATAAAGACAAACACGGGTACATACATACATACATACATACATACACACGTAAATAAAACATACATACATACATACACACGTAAATAAAACATACATACACGAAACAGAGCACACACACACACACACACACACACACACACACACACACACGCAGACACACATACAAAAAAAACAACAAAAAACCCCCAACAAAAACACACACGAGTTTAACAAAAACGTAATAATCGTAGTTATAAGCATCCTCTTTTTGACAGCTTTTGAATCGGTAACATTACTCAGACACACCAGAAAGTGTTCTTCTCATTCTGTCATTCCGTGAGTGTTGACATTCTTGAGAGAAAAAAGTGTACTTGAAAACACTTCCGTCTTACGAGCTAATTGGAAAAAAGTTTCAAAACCATTTCAGTGAATTTAATCAGAATTATGGTTGTTTACTAAAACAGAAACTATCTGTTTGACTGTCTGTATATATGTCTGTCTATATGGCCATCTCTGTGCTATCTATCCTTCTATATCTATCTATCTATCTGTCTGTGTGTCTCTCTGTCTATCTTTATATTTATTATTTCTATTTGTTATAGTTTATTATTCATTCATTCATTCATTCATTCATTATATTTATTTATCATAGTTTATTGTTATTTAATTATTTATTTATTTTTCTAGTCACTTTTGATTTAACTGTTTGTTTATCTATCAGTTCATCTCTTCGTAATTTAAAAATTACACTATTTGTTATTCTATAATAAATATTTAAACAGCACGGTAACATACACTGCGGTTAGTTTTATTTAATTTCCTTTATTTAATGTATTCCTGGAGTGAGAAAGATTACAAAGTAGTTCAAGCCACATTTTTCTATTTTCTGTTTTTCTTTTTACATATTATCTCAATAATAAGAGAAAAAGAGAAAAAGAATAAATATATATATATAATAAAATATATATGTTTACAGAGAGAGAGAGAGAGAGAGAGAGAGAGAGAGAGAGAGAGAGAGAGAGAGAGAGAGAGAGAGAGAGAGAGAGAGAGAGAGAGAGAGAGAGAGAGAGAGAGAGAGAGTACATTTAGGTAGGTTTTTACTAAAATAATGAACACACAAATAAAAAGATGAGTGGAAGGAAGGACGTGTATTTTAGACTGATGAACATAAACATCTCGCTAACAGATTTGTTGAACGGTTGATAATTCAAAGTATGTTTTAAAAATTATTATGTTTTATACTGATATCTATCAAAATGCTTGCCTGATTCGTCAAAACTTGATTCCATGAGAAACTTGGATCTCCCAGGAATAGAAGAAAAAAAACCTATTACATTTCTACTTTAAGCTATGTCTAATTTCATAAATCATGCTTGTTCTCTGAACTTGTTAATATAACATCATTAACATCACCTGATGCTAATACTCGTTCTAAATCTGCTTTCAAATATGCCAGAATTCATAAACATTCTGTCTTCAGTGCTAGCAAGTGAATTTACAAATACAACCTTAAAAACGATACAAGCAAACGAAAAGGCTTCAGCCACCAAGTACAGATTACACTAATTACAAAATTTATTATATGCAGAGGTATAAGACAAAAATAGTGCCTCAGATTTGTTCATAATGTTCTTTCATTCACTTACACGATTCATATAAAAAAATGGGTGGAAAAAAAAAAAGAAAAAAAAAAAAAAAATGTTATTAAGTCGAAATAATCTGATTATTTTTGACAGTTATGTATTTTTCTCATGGATTATGTGATTATTTTTGCAAAATGTCGAACACGAAGAATTCTGCTTCCTATAACAGTAATTTTCATGAAGAATATTGAATTACTGGTATGACAAAACAGAGGTGTCACGTTAGTAATTACATTAGTTTTCTCACAGTCGACTAATATATCCACTGAAAAAACAACAACTGTACATGAAAAAATAAACAGAAACAATAAGAAATATATAAAAGAAAAACAGAAAGAAAGAAAGGACAAAAAATGAAAGAAGGAAAGAAACAAAAAAAAAAGAACAAAGAGAGAAAGAAAAAGCAAAGAATGATAGAAACAAAGATGAAAGAAGGAAAGAAAAATGAAAGAAAAGATGAATCAAAGATTAAAAAAGAAAATGATAGAAATATGACTGAAGAAGAAAAAGAAAGAAATAAAAAGAATGAAAATAAAATCAATGAAGTAATAAAGAAAGAATGAAGGAAGGAATATAATTTTTATTTTTTTTTTTTTTTTTTTTAAAAGAGAAAAAGAAAGAAAACGAAGGTGCAAAAAAAAAGACGTGAGTGAAACGGTAGAGGTGGACTCTATGAAAGACTGTAATTATCAAAGCTTAGTTAACATAATAGATCTTTCTGTTAGGAAAAACGATTAGAGCATTGAATGTTGAATGCTCCTTCATTTTGCGAGGAAAAAGCAATATTATTTCAAAGAGAAAAAAAAATTAATTAAAAATAGAATGAAACCGATTTATTGATTCGAAAACTTTCGGGACAGAAAGTGAATTATTTTATTTTAACAAATGTATTTCTTGCATTTATTTAATTTACTTTTTCTTGTACTTTAATAGTAGCAGTTGTTGTTGCTGATGATGATGACGATGATGATGATACGAATCATGGTCATGTCGTACTGCAAAACTTGTACATTTCTAATCACCAAGTGAGTGGGTAGTTTTATCATATTTTATCGTGGACAAAATCACTGACTTACCCAGAATGATTTGCTCGAGAGACGCACTACATATAACAACACAGAATTCCTTGATTGCTGGTTGAAAGCAAAGGTTGCTAATGGCCTCATTATCTGTATAATGACTGAAGCAAACTGTAATTATTGTTCTGTCTTGGGCAGATCTTAGACAATGTCTGAGCTCGCGTAGTGGGACGAAAGCTTAAGTGAAAAACGTTTAAAGATAAATATATTTTTCGTTTGTATAAAACAAACATCTTGTCATGTTGAAACCAGTCAACTCTTCTAAATGCAATGCCGAAACTAAATGAATAATTAACATTATACTTTCCTATCTATACAGTCTTTCGAGTGAGAATCTTAATAAATCTACAAAAAGAATTTATCTTGCGAGCCTTTTCTGAGCGAGTGAAGCTGCCTCAGCTTCACCTTTATTACATTCACTGAAACCGTTATTCTTGCCAGATCTGTATTTAACTGGATTGGTTTATCCCACTTAAGTATCAGTCTTTCGTGGCCCAGATTACCATCAATGGATATGCGTACTGTCAGCATACAGAGTGCTTCGGTTCTTATTTCCATTTCATTGATAGTTCCATTTGGGTGAGACTGGGCGTTTTGATTACTGAATTATCCAGTACATTATAATATATTGTATTTTTTTTTCTTCTTCTTCTTCTACTACTACTATTAATACTGCTGCTGCTGCCACTACTAGTACTTCTACTACTACTACTACTACTACTGCTTTTCCTATTATTATCATTACAAATTGGAAATGATGGTGATAATGATGATCATAGTGAAAATAATAATAATAATAATAAAAACAACACGAACACAACGACAACAAGAACAAAAGAATTCTGGTAGAAACAGTTATAAAAACGTTGCATTATCGTGGTCTTTCCTGTCACTTTCTTCAGCCTTTCAAAGCTGTACTAATTAATCTTTACCCCTGGGCATTTTGTCTCAGGGCGATATATAACCGACTCTGACTATTTGATCAAACCAGCTTCATTTCTTAAGTTAAATTTTGACAGTAAGCTTAGGAAAGACCACCACTAAACAAATTAACCATCAAAATAATGATGACAATATTTATTAACCTTCATCGATCAGATTTGTCCGTGCGTCGTAAAAGAAAACCAAATGAAACTGATGGTACCATGCATATACATGTATTAAGTTATATATTTTATCAGATGTATAACATTTGCAGACACACACACATACATACATGCATACATACATAGATACGTGCATATATACATATATACATATATGCACACACATAGATATATATATATCGTCATTAAAAAAAATTCTATATACGAATTTGACTTATAAGAAAATGAAAAATGAACAAAAACTCCACAAAAACCAAACAAAGCTAATGTAATTCCAGTTTAATTTTTAATAATAAAAAAATTTGCTATATTACAAAAATACTGAACACTTTTAAACTGTTCTGTACGTGTACTTTAACATTCTGAAAACAAATGAACTCTTCTCTCCGATCATTATTTTTGTTAAAACATTTACTGTAACAGCTCTTATCTGTGGAGTTCATTTTCTTTCACTTTCGATGCAGTAGATATTGTTATTATTTTTTTTTTTTCCTTTTCGCTTTTTTTATTTTACATACACATTTTTATTAATATTATTTTTTATAACGTTCCAGCCTGGAAATATATTAAAGACAATTATTTTTTTATTTCATACAATTTTTTTTTAAGTTTTGTTTTTGGTTTGTTTCGTTCTCATCAAGATTCTAAGAATTGTGTTGTTTCTTATGTTTTTTTTGATTTTTTTACATGCTAATACATTATATTTATTGTGTCCAAATAGTTATAAAATACTTGTGAGCGATAAATATGTAATAAAATTGCCTTCGGACTCGCAAGCTGATAACTGGAAATAAATGTATATATAATGACAGTTATCTTATTAATTGCTTCTTTCGAGCCTTGAACTCAAAAACTGGACAACAGCGAAGTTCGTTAGACATACACCATTAACTCCAATATAACAGTCTAAATGTCTACAAAACATTTCAAAAGCGAAGTTCGTTAGACAGAAACCAGTAGCTCCGATAGTACAGTCTAAATGTTTACAATACAACAGCGAATTTGGTTAGACATACATCATTAACTCCGATATAACAGTCTAAATGTCTACAATACATTAACTAATAATCTGTTCAGTAGTGATCCCATTTGGATATGTTGTTACAGACGAAATTTAATACGTTAAATCGCAACGTCAGCATCTGACTGCAAAACAAACATTGTGCTAATATGTGTTGGGATAATGTGTGTTTAACTGCATGATCCGATTTTGTTTTAACTTGATAATAACTCAAGTGGACACCTGTGTATGTGTGTGAGTGTGTGTGTGTTTATATACATACATTACCTATGTGTGTGCATGTGTTTGCGTGTACATATGTACGGGTATACACATACGTTTGTTCTTATAACTACATTTATGTTTTATTATTATATATGATCGTGTACGTTACGTGTGTATAAAGACATAACCGGATTTATATGTATTTATATGGATTTATTTATATTATTATTAATAGTATTATTATTATTATTATTATCATCATCATTATCTTAATTATTATTATTACTGATACATTTGTAATTTGTAAACAAATATTTGCTACATTATTTTCCTTTTGGTTAATATATATTTAATACAGCAACCGATATGTCAGTTATTTGACCTCGGTGAGGATAATTAGTAGAGCGAACGAATATCAATTTTATTTCAACTTCAGTGTGACTTTTCAAGATATCTGATCAGTGTTATACAAATGTGAGTTAATATTCACAGCTAGAACTTATCTAATGATCCCAGAACTGCTCAGAAGCCAGTCGAAGTGTGGTGTATAATATTTTAATTAATATTGTAATATTGTTGTGTCAAAAATATTATTAATTTTCTAAATGTTGAGAAAAGGATAGGTGCTGAAGGAAGAGAAAGAAAGAAAGAGAGAAATTCAGAGAGAAAAATCCCCTATACAGAAATGGATATAAGCAGATGGCCATGATCATATAATAGATAGAAAGAAAGAAAGAAAGAAAGAAAGATAGATAGCTAAATAGATGATAGATACAGACAGACAGACAGACAAACAAATCTGCAGATAGATAGACATAGATATATAGAGAGATAGAGATAGATAGTTATAGTGATAGTTAGATGGGTAGATAGATTGATAGATTGATAGACAGACAGATTCATAGATAGACATATATATATATATATATATATTTCTGTCTATATATATATACACTGATAGATAGAAATAGATAGTTATAGTGATGGATAGATGGGTAGATAGATGGACAGATAGAAAAATAGATAGATATACAGACAAACAGACAGGCAGGCAAATAGATGATAGGCAGACAGACAATCAGGTTGAGAGACAGACAAACATACAGCTATAGAGATACTTTATAGATAGAGATATACAGAGAGATAGAGATAGATAGAAAGATAAATATAGATAGATAAATAAGTAGATAGATAGATAGATAAATATAGATAGATAAATAGACAGACAGACAGGAAGGCAGGCAGATTCAGATGAATTAAATTATCATCTTTCTTTCTATTTTTAAGTTTAGTTCCGGAATTAAAAAAAATATTATGTTATCCAATATTTACTATCGATTTCTTTTATTCTTCGATGCCAAGATTAGAATTTGCGGAAATGAAAAGTAGTATCATAAACATAATGTTCTGTTCTAAAGTGAGAATATCGTGTTTTCAGATATTCAGTTACGTGCTCTTTGATTTTAAAATTTAAACACATACTGTACAATTTGCTGAAAATTAATATTGGATGAACCACGATGTAGGATGCAGCCCTAAGGATGGATGCAGATAAGATAGTTTTGGTAAAGTAATAATAATTAAAAGTCCATGAGGAAATTTTAAACAAAATATTTAGTCCGTGTATTTTTCGAGAATTTAGAATTTTAAAAAAAAAGAGGTAAAATAGAAAAATGAGTTGAAATAATTAAATAATTGAAAGTAATGATGGCAACTATATTTAACAAGAAATAATTCGGTATTTAGCGCAAGTAAATTTATATATTTTAGAGAGAGAGAGAGAGAGAGAGAGAGAGAGAGAGAGAGAGAGAGAGAGAGAGAGAGAGAGAGAGAGAGAGAGAGAGAGAGAGAGAGAGATGTACGGTAAATTTGTGTGTTTTTCTTATAAACCTTCCACAAATAAATGTTGTTGGAAGTATTAAAAAAGTAAAACAAAATAAACAAAACCAAAAAAAAAAACATTTGGCTAAACTTTAATGGATTTAGAAAATTTTATTTATTTATTTTGCATTATTATTATTATTATTATTATTATTATTATTATTATTATTATTATTATTATTATTTTATTTTATAAACGTTTGACGTTTCAGAGATAATTAAAAGTCTGGAAGCATTTATTTTCAGAAGAAATAAAACAAACAACAATAAAAACTCACTTTATTTAATGTTAATGAATTAAACATTTTAAAAGATGATATTAACTAGGAGTCACGGAATAAAGGTTGGTGCAGCATTATTCTCAGTTAATATTAGGAAATGTAATAATTCTTTGTGAAAAAAAAATGACTGATGAATTTTCATTTATTATCACTTTCTGTAATGTAATACAAAACAAATACAGTCTGTCCGAATTCACTGTTGGAATACAAAAAAACAAATACAGTTATTTATTTATTTATTTTTTTCCCATTTATTATTATTAGTATTTTTTTTCTTTTTCAGGAAAGAATTAAAAATATAATGCTAGGATAAGTTTTAACAAAGATTTTGATTTTATTTAAACCCTCAGTTTATGATAGGCTATAATCGTCTATTTAGATGACGTTTGTCTTGTTCAAGTATCGAGTTTTGTTCAGAAATAGTAAGAAAATAAATAATTAATCCAGTATTTTAAGGAATGATTTGAGCTTTCAGATTTAAACAAATCCGGTAGAAAAAGAAATAAAAAGATGTTAATAATTTTTTCGTTTGTTTGGTTACGTATTAAGTAATTAATTAATTTGTTTATTTATTTGTTATTTTAGTTCATTTTATTTCATTTTTCATTTTATTTTATTTTATTTACAGTAAAAGTGATTGATCTTGGCACACTTTCGTCTTAGAATTTTATTTACGAGTATTTTGCTATTTTTCTCACATGTGATTAAAGTTATATTGATTATTCGTAATGTTTGCTACACAGACAAAGGCCAGATTTTTCACCATTAGTTAGATACGTCCACCTCATCGTAACTAATTTTCAGTAATGAATCACTGCCAGCCTGGCATCAGACTGGGACCACATTTTCAGTTGACTAAATAAATTCTACACCTCCACGTAACATGTAGTCAGTGGCGGTCGTACATTTGTGGGGCCCTGAAACTTGAACAATTATGGGGGCCCTTCACAAGCATCAGCGAGGTCTGGGTAACTACTCCTATCTTCTTCTGTGGCAATGTTCCATTTTTTACTAATTTTGACATGTCTCAGATTCTGATTAAAATTTTGAAAAAAAAATGTGGACTAAAGTCGCTTGTCCGGCCTCTCTGGGATTAGGGGCCCTGAAGCATAAGCTTCGTTAGTTTCCTAATAGGTCCGCCATGTATGTAAATACATTTCATCCCCATAAATATTTTTATATCCAGCTACATCCAAGTGTAGAAATAACTGAAATTCTTTATAACGTGAATATTTTAGTTCGTTTCTGTGAATTTGAATGCTATTGTATGTGAAAAAAACAAAAAAAAAAAAAAAAAAAAAAAAAAAGAAGAAGAAAAATTAAAATAAACTGATGAACTGAATAATCAGTTATGAAAAATTATCATTATTATTATTATTATTATTATTAGAATTAGGATAATCGTTTTTACTATTCTTGTAGTTACAATTTATACAAAAACTACTGTTAAACGAAGGCTTCAATCATAAAAGAAATATAAATTCATTTAAAAATACGTATTAATTTTTTATTATTTTTTTATTTTAAATTTCTGCTAACATGCACTATCATTAATTCAATGCATTTCTGCTTAAGCTGACCAGTATTTAAAGTCACATGTCGTTGACCTCGGGTTGATGGTTCATTACTGTATTTATCGACACAGCTGGCATTCTGTTCACATAAAATATTATTTTATGTGCTCGGATTTCACTGGTGAAGGGGATCCACAGATTCGTGTTCAGTCGTATAAAATGCGCATGTCATAGATCAAGATTCAGACGAACGTGGACAATGATGGTCTTTGAGGGACTGAGTTTCGATCTTGTCACTTCTCAACAACAAATTTTACACACGCTGGTCATATAACTGCCAACGTTGTGTTTAGAAAGCTTCGTTTGTTTTTATGATAAAAGGTTTCTTGCAATAAAATTAATGATACTGACTTCGATATCACGAAACAAGAGTATTAAACGAGAAGCGATTTTTCAGATATATATATATATATATATAAAAAAACAACAACAAAAAAACCCACAAAAAAAAAAAAACAAAAAAAACAAAGGGTATTTTTCATTTCTTTTTTATTTTAAAGTAAAAATTTTTATGATTTCAGAACAGATGTTATCAGATGAAGTAAAAGGATTACTGGATTATAAATATTATTTTCGTCACTTTGAAAGGAACGAATAACATTATTATACGTAATTAGCTTTAAGCAATGTGTTTCTGTAATAATTTTATTATTTCGCTTTATATTGTTTGACGCATGGATGAAAAGAGACAATTAGGTACAGGAGGTACATGTTCTTCACACATTTCTTCACACAGATAGTATTAATTTTATTAGTATCAATAGTAATGTTATAATGCTAAATTCTAATATATGTATATATATTTATGTTACAAGAAATCTTCTCATTAACAAAATAGAGACGTGACATCTACTAATACCTTCCGGACTTCCAGTCATTATTATCAGTTAGCATTAAGATTGCCTTTATTATCACGTTGTACACAAATCCCATCTATTACTTATTACTTCTGTCAGTTTGCGATTAATGAAACTACGGCTTTCTCAAACAGCAATGATGCTTTCATTGTTTGTATTCATATACAAATACACATATATACGTATACAAACATGAACACCTACGCATTTACCTACCTACATATACACTGGTGCACATGTACTTAAATAAATACGTACATACAAATTTACATACGTACTTACAAACCATCCATACATACATGCACAGGTGTATATGTACATAGGTACTTATATCCATCCACATCCATACATACATACATAAATACACACATACATACACACACACACACACACACACACACACACACACACACACACACACACACACACACACACAACATACATACAAAGAGAGTCCTGGGAAAAAAGACAGCGCATTTCTCATAAATGAACAGTTAAGTTGTTGTTTTTATTTCTGGCCTTAAGTCTGCATATTTTGGCCAAAACTACTGGAAGTGCTGTTACTGGATTGTATGAGTATTGCCACAACGTATTTTATAGAGCAATTAAATCGTGCAGTCATTCTGAGCTATAATCAATACGTTCGTTTGTTAACCAGATCTTCGCAGTAAAACCAACATCTACTTGAGTGTGAGGTGGAGACACATGGATTTTGTAGAGGGATCAACATTAAGTAGGTTCTGTGCATGAAGGAAAAAAAAAAGAGAGAAAAAAAAAATATAGTAGATTTTTAAAAAGATATCTGTTACGTTTGAAAAAAAAATATAAAATCAGAAAGAGACAGAAACGATGTGATTTTTAGAAACTGAAAACGTAATTCGACACGTGAACGTAATCGTGTAACGAAAAGTTAATGAGATTCGTCATGCAACAAGCATATTGAAATCTTGCAACCAGATTTAGATTACTCGTCTCTCTCTCTCTCTCTCTCTCTCTCTCTCTCTCTCTCTCTCTCTCTCTCTCTCTCTCTCTCTCTCTCTCTCTCTTCTGTCTCTCTCTCTCTAGATCTCTCTATCTCTGTTTCTCTCTCTCTGTCTTCATTTATCTTTCCATCTTTCTCCTTCTCATTCACTTTCTATCTTTGTGTGAATTTTAAAAAAAAATTCTTTCAGTATAATTAAACTATGTTTAAAAATATCAAAGCAATCGGTTTGAACAACCAGAATCAAAAACTATTTATTGAGCACCTTTATTTCTGAAAAGAATACTGCTTGAAAATATACATGCAAAAAATCCAGATATCCTTCTTGCTGAACTTGCTCTTGTTAATGTTATTATCGTCATCATAATCATCATCCACATTATCATTATCATAATAATAATAATAATAATAACGATAATTAATACAATAGTAACTCTGTGTATGCAAATCAGCATGACAAAATGTATCTACAAAATGAATAACTAAATCGTCGTTGATGAATTAACTTTCATGTACTTAGAATGGAGGCTAGTTTTCAGAAGAAAAAAAACTAATGATCTCTCTCTCTTTCTGTGTGTGTCTCTATCACTTTCGCTGTACATACATGCGTGTATTTGTGTATATGTGTGTTACTTTCATTCTATCTCTATTGCTTTCTATCCATCTGTCCATCTGTCTATATCTCTATGTATCTGTCTGTCTGTCTTTGTTAACATACTCTGCGTGTTTCTATCCCTCTCTCTTTCTCATTTTATCTATCTCGAGCGGCCTATTGCACTCTCTCTCTCTCTCTCTCTCTCTCTCTCTCTCTCTCTCTCTCTCTCTCTCTCTCTCTCTCTCTCTCTCTCTCTCTCTCTCTCTCTCTCTCTCTCTCTCTCTCTTTCTCTCTCTCTGTGACTGTCTGTCTGTCTGTCTATCTAGCTATCTATCTATGTCTGTCTTCACTATGTGGGTATGTATTTGTTTATAAATGAACGTGTATTTCTGGTTGCATTGTTTTTTCTCTTTATGCAATAGCAGCCAAAACGTAATTAGCCCAGTATGTACATTTGTAACAACAAATTGCTTCAGGATAGCGCTGTACAGCAGTATTTGGCCGCATGAATAATGAACAGTGGGAAAAAGAAATAAAACAAATGATTTCTTTTCAAGAACGCGATAGCTTCATTATCAAGATTTATGTTGTCTAATTTCTCAAACGACCAAGAACAAAGAAAACATTCCCAGTTAGTTAATAGTACTAGATTATTAGTTTTAAAAATTATTACAGAAGATTTATTTATTAACAACTACGCCAAATTATTTTGTTCTGCCCGGCCCCCAGTCTGGAAACAGTAGATCTAATACAATAAATATATTTTAATATATTTTATCTATCTGCTATAGAATAACATTTAAGTGTTTGTTTATGCATGTATAGGAGTGTGTGCCTATATATATAAGTGTGTGTGTAACCAACACTGTACTCATTACACACTCGAATGTTATTTGGCGTGTGGACATTCACGTAGCCAACCAAACTATCCATTAAAAGTTTTCAAGAAAAATAACGAGAGGAAACTGAACAGACACAGATAAATAGATTTAAGAAACCTGAATGTTCAGAGCGGAGATCTAACGTGCTTAGTTTTGTGTAAAAGTCATGCAAATTCATGGAAGCTTCCATTTTGTTTTTTCTCCTTTACACTTCTGACACCAGGAGTTAATGGAAATGTAGAAAAAAACACAGAAAAAAAACACCTAAAGAATGACAAATGCAAAAAACTTAGCAATATCTTATTAATTTTTGCTTGTGTACCTTTGTCATGATTAGCTAAATCAGTCCAAAATAGGTTGTTTTTGTTTTTGTTTTTTTATTAATTTACTACAATTTTAGTAAATCAGAAAAAAATATTCATGTGATTTCGTGAAACAAAGCAAATAGTAAGTGGAGAATCAGCAAGGACTTTCACTTAGCTTTTTTATTTATTTTATTTATTTATTTATTTTTTTGTTGTTTGTTGGCAAAGGCTGACGAATGGAATTCGTAGATATTTTTAAAACTACTTTCAACTGAATTTTACCTAACGTTTTTTTTTTATTTCATTTTTATTATTATATATATATATATATATATATATATTTTAACACTACTTTTTACCAACCCAATAAAGAAAATTATAAAGATATATATAATTAAGCACTGGCATATTTGACTACTAATTCACAATTTCATATTGAATCTGCCAAGACACTTTGAACCGTGACCCAAAATCAGGATCTGCGAAAAGCAACCACGAAGAAACACGATTATCCCCCGACCAATCAAGCTTCATTACATTCAAATTATTCTTGTAGCAAAGCTTGCGGCTTCCTTTTCCCAAGTCATTCTGTGACCTCTCTGATCAATATTATTAAAAATAATTGTATTTACGGTTTCATTTAAACAGCGATATCGAAATAACAACACGTTTGCATACAGTAACTGAATTATGCAGATGACGGTAGAGTTATGGATTATATTTCCACCTTACTTTTTCTTCAGAGTAATTTGGTCAAATGGTGTCTCATATTTTTGCTTGTTTATGAGACTGTTGTTACATATACAAAATTGCCTGAGGAAATGTTTATTACGAAGCTAATAACAAGTCGAGGTGTCCAGTTTTTCGTTCGTTATTTTGTAGTCTCAAAATCTTGCAATGACAACAAGGTATTATTAAATCTGAATTTTATTTCGCCTAACCTGCAACAAGGGATAGAGTCAAACAACGTTTTGTTTATATCAGTAATCTTTAATACCTCTTTCAAAATAAGCTATGATACAATGAACAATGCTATTTTTTTAAACATTTATGTTATTGCGAATCACAGAAACATAATAAGGTTATTTCTGTCAATTTGTATTCCAGACAAATAACCGAACTGGAAATTAGTTCTGATAACGTGAAGAATAAAGTAACAACTATTTTATGTTTAATTCATATAACAGATCTATAGAGTCAGTAAAACGTATCAGTGGCGCTATGAATATGTGAATGAAATTCTTACTGTTATCATCAGCTTTAAGAAAGAATGAAAATAAAAATGTTCTCTGATAAAAGATCTGAAAGCCGCCATTTTACGTAACGATGTAACGCCTACAGAAAAACTGTCGACGCCTGAATATTTTAAATATATTCCGTTGTTGTTATATTTCATTATTAATTAAAAAAAGATTTAAAAAAAACCCCATACAACAACAAGAATAAAACAACAATAACAACAACAAAACACGAACAGAACAACAACACAACAATAAAAAAACAAATAAACAAACAACAGCAACCTAATATGTAGTAACCAAAATATATTTTGACTATTTCTTTGTATCACCAAAGGTACACTTTAAGTACATAGATTAACATTCTCAGTGCTATATTAAAGAGAAGCAAACATTCATGTATAGAGAAAATTATAAAACATGACAGTTATAGAATCTGTTAGGGGAGTCTTTTGACTTCCCAGCTAAGTGTAGACATAATCTCATATCCTAATACATTCTTAACTGCGCAGTAGTTTATTATCATGAGAACTGTACATGCACGTAACCATTTTACTGTCTGAAGCTAACGAGTCTATATCAGTGAGATTACAGGTATTTGACGTCTAGACTGGTACGTCTACTCAAGGGCTGGATCTTAAAAAGCCGTTATTCCTAAAACAGGGATGGTTTGAAATCGTTAAATTAAAGTCATTACAGTGTCTTAATACCTGTGAATTAACGTTTGGTTAACGAGCCACCACTCAGCATCGTAAATATGTAATTTAATGATCCTTGCATCAGAAGGGATTTTTTAGAAGAAAAAAAATGAAAGACAAAAAAAAAAAAAAAAAAAAAAAAAAAAAAAAAAACATGACATAAAAAAGAAAAAGAAGTAGAAGAAATTAATTCGTTTCCTGCTTTCAGACTGATCTCTCTTTCAGTGACAGTGTCGTATCTGTTAAAGACGATATTATTGATACAGCTTTTAAATATTAAATATCTTGTGTACAACATGAAACACTATGTTCCGGCTTAAAATATGCATCAATAATATGACACATTTCATTAAAAAAAAAAAAAAAAAAAAAAAAAAAATGAAAAGAGGTTAAAAAACGGAAAGATTAAAGAAAATAATCTGTAACGATTGCATCTAATGTTTAGGTTTTTTTTTATTCTAAGCCGCACAAAGTTTTGTATGCAGTTTTCACATAAAAACTAAATCTCGAGAATACATTTCTAGGGAAGAAAAGTAAATGTATAACCTATATATTTCGTTTTTTAAATTTTTGTTTAGAAATCTATTCGTATTTTTTTTTATGTGTATATGTATGTTCGTGCACGCGTTTATGTTTATGTATCTGTGTGTGCGCGCGTGTGTGTATATGTCTCTGTGTGTGTATGTATCTGTGTGTGTGTGTGTATCTGTGTGTGTGTATGTGTATCTGTGTGTGTGTGTGAGTGTGTGTGATTTCGAGCATTTACTATAAATTAAAATCAATAATCTAGAATTATTTAGCAAATTCTTCCTAACATTATATTCTCTTCTTGGAATAGAAACATTATCACATTTTTATCGAAGTCTCCTATGTTGTACATTAAGTAATTAAGCATTATTTAAAAATACCATCAGAGTGTAGGTATACATCTTATAAGGTTAACCACTTACCATTAATACCTATGTTTCTTTACTTAATAACATTCTTTTAAATGTTTATATTAGGTTTCAAATATATCTTTTTATCACTGTATTCAGTTTTATTTAGTCTCAAAGAAATGTCACGGAAAACTAAAAAATTTATATGTAATGGAGTACTATTATTTTTTTAAAAGCAAAACAATCTAGAAATTAATTTGTTAAATAATACAGCACGATAATAAATGGATAATCTGAATGTAACCTAAATGTATTAAATTATTATTGTTGTTGTTGCTGTTGTTTTGATTATTATTATTATTATTGTTGTTGTTGTTTTGATTATTGTTATATTATTGTTGTTGTTGTTTTGATTATTATTATTGTTATTGTTGTTGTTGTGGTTGTTGGTGGTGTTTGTAGTAATAATACTTGCATTACAGACGGCGTTCGTTGTATTTTTTAAAATGGTTTGTTATCCCTTTCTGCTAAACTAAAAGAGTATTGCGTAAATTATTTATTACATCAGATATTCTTCTATAATAGGTGTGATCTTGAAATATATTAAACAGTGTGCTTTCTTTCAATAACCCTTTCCTTAATGTTCTATTATTAGCTTATTGCTGTCTACCAAAGTGTGTCTTTTAATAACCCTTTTCTTTCAGTTTTCTTGGATTTCCTCTTTTCTTTGTACATGAGTTTAGTTGTCTGTGGCCAGCAAGTCGTTTTTTTGTGTTCGTCTTTGCAAAGCATCCACTCCATCATTTTCATACCTTCGTCAACGAGTCGAAATTAGTGTTTAAAAAAATCGTTATTTTCAGTGTAGTTTTGAACAATCGCCTCTCTCAGTCTTTCGTATGTAAATCTATCTTGTCTACGTGTTTTGTAAAACGAGATATGCAGAAGAAAAAAAAAGAGTAATGTTTGCCTGTTTAATGATTCATAAACCTCTTGACAAAATAATGCCATAAGCTTTATACAGAACTTATAGGGATTCGGAATTTTCTTTCGATACTCGATATTAGTGGCAAGTTGATTCATTGTCATCCCAGGCTGGTACGTCCAATGGGGACCATCGACTTGCACGATTTACGGATTTAGATCGACGCTCCAATCTTCATTCCGCGAGAACTAGAGAGGAGTGATAACTGATAGAAGGTGGTATGTTTAAAGCTTAAAGATCACTACAAAGAGCGAAAAAAGAAAAGGTATATATATATAGATAGATATATATTGGAAGGTCATCGATTCCTCTTCGGAAAAAAAGTCTCTGGAACTCATTATATTTACACTGCAACAAAATGCTATGATCTTCATGCTGGGTTTAAAAACTGTTGTCTAAAGATAAAAAAACAAAAATCTTTAAAACAATAACATTTTCAAAATTTGCTGATCATGGGTGGACATCATTCTAAGAAATCTAAATTGGCTGGCAGAAAGGTGGACTGTAACACCAGTGCAGGTGCCAAAAAATACCTTACGACAAATGGTACGATGAATTCAGGTGATTCACCTGTGTTTCAAAAAGATTCGTTGCAAACGGCACCAAGTTTCACAGAGGAGCAGAAAAAGTTGGTTGCAGAATCTTGGAGCTACATAGAGGCGGATATGAACAAAGTTGGGGTCGTCATGTTCATGAAGTAAGTAATATAGATAAAATATTAGGCATTACATAATAACTGATTATTTGAAGAAATTAATACGTATTGAAAATATTTATTATACATAGGCTGTAGTTTCACAGGCGCGGATCTGTGACTACAGAAGAGAAGGCTCTCATCATTATGGAAATATGAAGAAACTATGTGTTGTGCTTTTGGAATATATTTTATTATTATTATTATTATTATTATTATTGTTGTTGTTGTTGTTGTTGTTGTTGTTGTTGTTATTACTGTTGCTGTTACTGTTGTTGTTGTTGGTTTATTTATTTTTTGATAGGATAGATTTAGCTGCAGCCAATAAGGAAGCTACAGTATTTATCCCAGCTATTGATAAACATGAGTATAATGACAATGATGATGACCTCACCGTAGACGACGATAGTCATTATCTAAACACTCTTATTTAAAGTCATTTGGCGAAGATGGCGTTGATAAGCAGCATGACAATGATGATGATGTTGAAAGTAATAAATCAAGCTACTGTTTTTATTTCACTTTCGAAATGAAAGTTGTTATTTTCATTTTGCCTACCTCAACAAAACACAATGCATATTGTCTCCTCAGACAAAAGGTGTTTTATCTGTAACGGCCTAGGAAATGTTCAGCATTACTCTAACTACACACAGATAATTCATCACATCAGGGTTGCAAAAGATTAACAAATTATCACTGACAGTGAAGAAAACATCGATCTTAATAGCTTCATTATCACGTATTTCTTTCCAGCTGTTTCATCAAGCTAAGGTCGAAGTCGTTTTTCTGCCTCCATTTCTGAGATTTAAATTAGCAGGTTAGCAGGAAGCGTTAAGTATACTTAATAATCTTCACAAATGGAATAGGTACAGGCATGAAACATTTATTTTCTGTTACAACAATTTCAAACTAAATTATATTTTGGGTTGGATCTAGGACTTCAGAAAAATCATTGTCGTCCTTGTCTTTAATTATACAGAACATTATAGGGACTGCTAGTCGAGTGCATCAAACGTCCATGGATTGGAACATGCATGGAAATTATTATTTGCGATACTTGTGAGTTTTGGGGTGTTTTTTTTAGGATTTTTGCATCAGCGAAAAAACTCATTTTGTCCCATTCAAGCACGTTATTACTGGTAAACAATACCAGATTAAACAGTTAGTTCTTTTTTTCTTTTTTTTTTTTATGTGAAGGCGATAATGTGGTTATTTTGCTCTAACTTTTCCTTGCTCTTCTATTTGATTACTGAGATGACATATTTATTAGGCCTGAAAGCAGTGTTTGTAATTGGTAAATAGGCGTCCGTCTGGAACAAAACTATGTTAAAAGTGAGGATAACTTGTAAGATTCTAGTACAACACAAGATATTACGGTACAGACATGACGTAGAATAAACTTTAGGCATACATACCTACCTAATATAATATATATATATATATATATATATATATATTTCTTTTTTGTGTGTGTGTGTGTGTGTGTGTGTGTGTGTGTGTGTGTGTGTGTGTGTTTTTCTGTTGTTGTTGGGTTATCTTACTGAAGGAAGCATCATTTACCATTATGATTTTCAGTGATGTGTAGACAAAGTTTTCTCGAGGTAATCAAGCAGCAGTGAGTCAAGGTTTAGTGATAGTTCTCTAGATTAAGCGACACAAAAGAGAAAATCTCGTGAAAATTTCCAGATAGATGATTCATCCATGTATTGTGTAGGAAGATGTATTTCATGTTTTCCATCTTTCTGGTCAGATGATTAAAAATAAAATGGTGATGATTATGATATTTTGTTTTCTCAATGCTTCTCTTATCGTATTATTATCATCATCATCCTTATTATTATTATTATTATTATTATTATTATTATTATTATTATTATTATTATTTGATTATTTCCCCCTTCATCTAAGAGTATAAAAGGTCTGTACTAATCAATCGATACGTGATTATTTATCGTATTTATCTGCATCATTGCTTGTATAAACAAAAAAAATGTGTTTCACTTTCTGACTGTCGAAAGACTCACAGTCACTGAACACACACAAACGGGTAAATAAACAGACGCATGATTATTTATGATGTTCATTACTGAGCAGATATTTCACAAAGGATAATTCGATATTAGCATGACTTACTATTAGGCTGGGAGCAGATGCGAGAATAAAGAGACAGAGAGAGAGAGAGAGAGAGAGAGAGAGAGAGAGAGAGAGAGAGAGAGAGAGAGAGAGAGAGAGAGAGAGAGAGAGAGAGAGAGAGAGAGAGAGAGAGAGAGAGAGAGAGAGATAAAACAATGCAATCCAAGTAAGTTGTGGGTTGCTGTCAATAAATGGTCGTGTATATAGGGGGCTGCATTACACTGCTCTGCTTTAGGGCCTATAACACTGCTAAGACGGCCCCGAGACAGAGAGGGGTTGAAGGGGTAACAATCTGATTTTGTATAACGATAATTTAAGATACTAAATTGGCTACTGCAAATCCCTGGGCTAGATTTATTGATTATTATCAAGAGTTAGTTTGAATGTCGGAGACAGAAAAGTTCATATTTTTTTTTTTTTTATTATTTTTTTTTTTTTTTTTTTGAATTAGTTGAAGAATTTGGGTTTGAATGATTGGAGAATGTGGAGAAAGAGAGAAACGGACCGACAACGAGAGGTAGCTACATTGACAAAGAGAGAAGAAATAATAATACAAAAATATTTTACATGCACTTCTTTTCCTGCATTAGAGGAAGAAATTACATTTAATGCTCATTCTAACATTTAACTTTGTATTACTAATTGTCATATGTCACACTAATTGTCGTATTTACAACAGACCTGCCCAGCGAGAGAAGCCTGGATGAGACTGGTGAACCTTGCTACTTTCATAACGAACGTTAATGATTATTCTGAGATTTTTTTCTTCAACATGCATACGATTAACTAAAACAGAAGCAACAAGAAAATAAAAAATTACAATTACAATAACTGTAAGAAGAAGAAGAAGAAGAAGAAAAAAAAATGTACACAAGTGTTTCATAACCAGTGTGGTTCGATCAATAAAGAAACTCTTATCGTACACAGAATGAAAAGCTACTCGTTTCGCCAGCAGCATTGTAAAGAACTGACTATAAATCGTCGTTCAACAAGGAATGGCCATACGTCCTTACTATAAAGGCAAAATAGGTTTTTTTTTATCATACGTCTTGATTCCATTTCCTTATTCTGCCTTATCGCTCAGAACTCGTTCGCCCGTGTTTACGGTTTCGTTCACTTAACATTTTGAAACGTAACAGTGTCATCGATGTTAATAGGTGTAATTGCTTGTTTGTAAAGCCGAGAACATAAACGCGCTTGAGAGACTAAGTAATAAAGAAGCGCAACCATTCGTGCAGAGTGGACAGATCAATGAAAATTATTATGACGTTACACGAATGGATTGTGAATTATCAGCATTCACCAGATGTACCCAGTTGTTCTTACCTGTATGTGAGCAGACTAGCAGACGACACATGTCCTTACATTTCAAATTTTCGTGGGAAGCAAAGCATAAATTCGGGACTGTGCTAGCGACAAGAGTTAAATCTTCGCATAATCTTCAGAAGACAAGTGATATTCTAGTAATTTTGGGATTTTTATTTTCTTTTGTAACAAAACAAATCAGAAGTACTTTTAATTTTCTTTTAGAGATCAGTCATTGTCATCAAACAATGGTACACAGCACGGTTTTAGTTTCTTTTTTTTTAAACTTAGACAGTCTCCGGATTTACTAAAGACTTTTTATTATTATTTTTATTTTTTTTTTCTTAATTTTTAAGATTAAGAGACTTCGATCATGTGTACCTTTATGTGAATCACTGCTTTTTACATTCTTGTGAAAAGTCATTTACATTTCTGGCTTTTGAGAAGCCTGACACTTTTATTTGTCAAGTGCAACTAAATCTTTTTTTATTTTTTATTTTTTTCCTTCTTCTTCTTCAGGTAAAAGATCATTTTAGAAAACAAGTGATCATTCACCGATATATAAAAATATATATATAAATAACAATTATATTTTTTTTACTTATAACTTTTAATTTTATTGCGTTTTTTTTTTTTTTTTTTTTTTTTTTTTTTTTTTTTTTTTGTTTAAAATTTAAAATATATTGAAATGTGTTAGTTCTTAACTTTAACGCAGAAAACTAAAATGGGTTTATGCCATTCAAATATCAGCGGGTTTAAAGTAAAGCGATCAAACGAAAAGATTGATCACCCGATCACCGAAATTTACGAACACCAGTTATCACAAGTCGACTCTGCCCCACAGATTAGCCACGAAGCACACAAAAACAAGGATTTGCCTGTGGAAACACCTGGCGTATCAGAAGACCAAAAGCAGCTAATGCTGGATTCTTGGAAGACAGTATCAGCAGAAATTAGCAAAGTTGGAGTAATTATGTTCATGAAGTGAGTACAAAACACGATAAACGTTTGTGTCTGTTTTATGAAGATCGAATATCGTCTTGCTTTTTCATCTCACCTGTCTTTCTCTGGTCTTTCTGTTTGGCGTTTTCAAAGATCTTTTCTTTGAAACGTTTGGTCTTGACATTAAAATGTTTGCGTTACTGATTAATGCGCAAATATAAATTCACATCTCGCTGTCATACGTTCGTTTAGTTGTTTGTTTTCTATTATAGCAAATATGTTCTCTCTCTCTCTCTCTCTCTCTCTCTCTCTCTCTCTCTCTCTCTCTCTTTCTCTTTTATTTTTTATTATTATTATTATTATTATTATTATTTTGTCTGACTTTCTCGACATTTTCTTAATTTCATTCCCTCCTGACAGTAAAACTATTTGCATGTTACTGAAGTCATGATTAATGCATAAATTTAGGTAGAAAGGACATCACTGATTTTAGGGAATCGAAGTCAATAAAAATAATGTTAATTCAGAAAGGAAGAAAGAATGTTTTATTCAACAGTGACCTTTTTACCTTTACAAATTTTAGAAGATATACTAGATAAAAAAAAGAAATGTAAACCAAAAAGAATCGTTGCTATACACCAGATCGCAAACGTTTCTTTTAGAAATTCTGAAAAATATTTTCTACCAAAAACATTCTATCTGCAAAGGGTTCTCCAGGGCTTTTAACTAAATGAGATATGTATTTTTTTTTCTTCTTCCGTATCTGGTGATAGTTCAGGCCAGCAACAATGTTTTTCATCAGTGATTTCATTAGATTATTAGTGAAAGAAAATTACCTATTATTAGCTGCAACAATTCCATGAAATTTTTTATTCAATATTTTTCCACAACGGACGACTATTTCTTCCTTCCTTCCTTCCTTTCTTTCATTCCTTTCTTTCTTTCTTTCGTTCTTTCTTTCGTTCTTTATTTATTTATTCATAAATGTTTTTCAGAAATATGGAATAATTCACATTTTCATTGTATCACCATTTCCATAGTTATTGTGAATAAAATTAAAAATCTAGTTAATATTTAATTTGTAGTAAATAAAAATAATTATTTGTTATTTGAAACAAATTACGGTTCGATGAATTCCAGATTAAGGGCTTACATAAAGATGGGTAGGCTATATTTATCAAAATCACAGACAGACTGATACTATCCAGACAAATCAAATGCAGCTGAATTGTCAGTATTACCATTATTTCAAAATAAATGTTGTCTCCTGTATATTGAGTGTGTATTAATGTTTGTATTTTGTTACAGCAGTTAAGTTTTATAAAAGTAGAGGCAACTCATTAATAATACGAAAGAATTATTTATGTGGAGAGTTATAAATAACAGTTTTTAGTTGTTGTTGTTGTTATTGTTGTTGTTGTTTATTATTATTATTATTATTATTATTATTATTATTATTATTATTATTATTTAAGAAAAACAAAAACAAAATAAAACAAAACATTTCTAAGATAAGATTACAAAATACCCCAAATTCCTCCAAATTTCACACTTTTAAGAATTCGAAAACTGTCAATGGAAATTTCAAAATGTTTTGAATCTATTCATTTCTTTATAACCCTATTTATGAGAATAGCCTAAATAATATATTTCGATAGCACTAATCTTGTGTGTTTGCATTACCATTCCGTTGCTTTTTTATGGATCTGTAAGACGTAATTACAGGATAAGTTACGAAAGAAATAACGACGTATTGTGTAATGGCGGTTAAGCTGAAAAGGTATGAAGTCATTTGGTTTGCTTATTACCTTAATTTCGCGTCTGGTTTCTTAAAGCGCCGTATATCTTTTATATGTCAGTGTTAACTCAGATGATGCTGTATTTTATGTTTAGAAGTTCTTTTATCACGCGGCATTTAAACTTTTAATTTAAAAAAAAAAAACAGATGTCAAAGATTGTATAACACGCGGATTCAAAGATGGTGATGATTTATAGAAAGACTATTTATTATTACCGATCGATTTATGAGTGTGTGTGTGTGTGTGTGTGTGTGTGTGTGTGTGTGTGTGTGTGTGTTGTTGTTGTTTTGTTGTTTCTTCTCTTTCGTTTTTTGCTTAATGTTATCCTGGATTCCTCTGTGTTGCATATTAAGTGAATTAACAAATTATTTTAATTATTTGTCTTCTGGACATGATGCTAAAATTATTGTATACATTTTTTTTAATTTTTTTTTTTGTTTGTTATTTTTTGTAATGATATTATTAGAGAAGAAACCCACTGATGCCACTCCATTTACATGTTTTACTAACAAAAACAGTTGCTTTGTGTGCATCTTCCTTTAAGCAGCAAAGCACGTAACGCGTCACTTTGATGAACTATGTATGGCCCTTACTGGAATGAAATACAGTCCTACGTCACTTAACGTCCTAGATGCGTTCCTAGAAACGTGACGTTAACCGAATTGGACGTTGTTGTCCTGACATCACGTTGTAAACTTCGTACGTGGAACACAGCAGTGTACATGCATTTCGTAAGTAAGGAAATTAAATTATAAAACTTCTGTACTATAAACTATATCATAGCCAAACACCGTAAACCAGTATCATAGATGGTTTCTCATAATATATCTATGAAAACATATTATGGATTTATGGTTACTGAACTATATTACCAAACTCCTGTCAGCAGATCTACTTTTGTTTAAGAAAATGTGACACATATGTAATCATTTCCGCTTTAAGGCCAATTACTTCTGATGAATCCCGTTTTCTGAATGTTGTTATCTTTTTATCCGCGTCATTTTCTTATCATTGTTACAGGTTACGGGCGTATATGCGTTTGGTCGTTAAGCGACTCATAACTTTATCAGTTGATCTGTGAATCGCCGACACAGATAAGGAAAACATCTTTTCCTTTTAATATGTTCAGTTAAAAACAGCTTGTATATTAATGACACACGACATTCATTAATACAGTTTTAGCATGTGTTAAGCCAAGCAAAAATTCCGTTCTAAGATGTATGTTAAAATATCACAGCTATTATATATTAGATACACAAAACACTGCTTCTCTGCGAGATGATACGTTTCAGGCAGAGTTTTTAAAGGTGACTGCACTTAAATTTTATCGATACAAAATACAAGATCGTTTTCTCCTCTGTTATTCGGTTAAATTAACTGCCATTAATTAACTATAACACTAAAGCGATAACACGAAATAATAGCCTGATTTTTATTAAATAATTTAAAGTGTACCTTTCATGACACGAGCAAATTATATATATTAACTTAGTATTTTTGCGAGTCTTTAATATATTTGATCATCCAACCAATCTTTGTTAATAATAAAGTATAAAAATAGAATATGTTCCACGGAACTAACTGAAACCTCTCATTATTTTCTCTCATTTATATGTGCGTGTATATAAATGAGAGAAAACAATATTATTGTTTTTAGTATTTTATTATTATTATTTGATTTTTTTTTATTATTATTATTTTTTATTTAGCATTTTCATCGGTATCTTGGTATCTTAACTACAGAATTGCCATATTAACTCTGGAGAAATTCCCATTTGTATAAATCCAAATGACGTCATGACCGCAACATTATAGACATCATTTTATCACATCCTCCAGAATTTTCTGTCTTTTGTAGACAATCCTATTCGTTGATTTTGCTCTCATGTGACTTGTTTTCTGTGAAATTCTGAAATTCGAAATTCTGACTTTAAGACTCGTAACTGTGCCATCTGTATTTACTGATTTCAAGGACTGCAACAACATCCTTTTTCTTTTTCTTTCTTTTTTTTAAACAAATTCTCAATATCATAGCACACATTCCTCGACAAGTCAACAGAAACTCATATTTCCGATCTTGACAAAGCAAGAACGAGAGGATGGGCATTTCTATTTATTACTCACTAAGAAATAATATCTCGATGTAATTTGCTGAAAAGAGGGGACGGGAATCGTAAAATCTTGTTATAGATTTAAAATTTAAAAAAAATAAAAAGAGAGATACCTAACAACGTCTGTTACCCTGCGCATTGATCGCTGTAATTCGGAGGCAGATGGTTATAGATAACGCAGGAAGAGAATGACAATATGTCTGTTTAAGGCGTGACTTCTTTGTTGTATTAAGAATGATTCCTGTGTGTGCTATTGAATATATAGAGAGTTCAACTTTAATCAAATATGTGTCTTTGTTTCTATATAAACCAGAATCATCTATGGGCTTTACATTATTTTTGTTTTTATTTTTGCAGGTTTTTTTTTTGTGTGCGTGTAAATATCGTATTATCTCTCTCTCTCTCTCTCTCTCTCTCTCTCTCTCTCTCTCTCTCTCTCTCTCTCTCTCTCTCTCTCCATCAATCTTTTTCTCTCTCTCTCTCTTTTCTAAGTCTGTGTCTGCATGTGTATCTACATGTGGCATTTGTATGTGTATGTGTGTTACTGAATATGTATTATTTGTCTACATTCATACTAATATTTTTATAACAAAATAACCGAAGCTGGCAGGAAGTCACTGACAACCGTAACAAATTAATAATTATGATCGAAGCTTTAATCTTGCTGACAACATCAAAATAATGTATTATTATAATTATTATTATTATTATTATTATTATTATTATTATTATTATTATTATTAGAAATTTTAAAGTTGATCAAATATCACATTTACCTGTGACTGAAGAAATTAAAACGGATAAACTAAAGAGCTAAACGGTCCATCTTTTTAATCCTGTCATAAAGGTCTGGCTCGTAAGACTTAAATTTTAATTCAGCGTATTTCTCATTTCCTGTGTTTTGCGTCATATTTCGTGATTACAGTTCTGCTTATTTCTATTACTGGCAATATAAGTTAAATTTATTTTCTTTTGTGAACCTCTGTGAAGACTATATTGGTTAAATAACAGAACTGAGCTCTTCAATAATAAAATATTTTTCTCTTTCTCTCTGTGCATCTCCCTGTGTCTCCATCTGTGTTCGCTCGTGTTTATTTTTAAGTGTAAATAATTTTATAAAACTACACAGCACGTATAAAAATAAACTGCTTCGATGAGGGAAAAAAAAAATGTATGAAAATAATTTGTTCTAATATTTAAAAATAGTCTCATGAGATTATATTTATTCCATAGATTTTTTTTTTTTTTTTGTTTTTTTTATTAAAGAAAAAGAAAGAAAAGAATACATTAAACCTGTTTTACTTTTGAAAATCTCGTTTAATTATTTTCTTCTTTTTGTTCTTCTCAAACACTGCACACAACAAAGACGCAAAATAAAAATAATAAAAAATACTCGGACGTAATGTTTCCAGTAAATAATGAGTAATTTGGAATTAAAGGTTAGTAGCCTATCCTGTTATATCAACATTAGGTGTTACAGTTACATGAGTTATATGAAGATTACTTTAGATTTAGATTTCCTAAGACCAGTATTAAGAAAACAGAGTCGTGGAAGACGGAGCTATGTTGATTTATATGTCAACAACTAGCTTTCTGGAAACAACTCTTTTTTAAAACGCAATGTCTCTGTGTTGCAAGAAACATTTTAGTTTTTAGCTTTTCCACTACTAATGTCTTAATACTTTGAAATAGCGGACTTGTACTTATAATTTTTCTAAGAAATAACGTATTTGTTCGTACAGTTTCTGAGAAACAAGTGACTTAAAGATTCTGAAGAAAAAAAAAACGGACTTGTACTTATAGTTTCTGATGAATAACAAACTTGTATTTACGGTTTCTGAGAAATAAGGGACTTGTACTTATAGTTTCTAAGAAATAAAGGACTTGTATTTATACTTTCTGAGAAATAACGGACTTGTATTAATAATTTCTAGAAATAACCGACTTGTATTTATATTACTGAAAAAAAAAAATAACGTACTTGAATCTATAGTTTTGACGTTTCGAACAATACTTGCAGTTTTAACACCCGCCTTCAAAACACTGAAAAATCATTATGGGAGGATACATTTCCAAAAACCTAATTACATCGTCATCTAAAGGCGACGTCCATATTACGTACACGAAAAAGAATGAAATCAACGACAATGAAAACGGTGTCGGAGAAGTTCCGGTGAAGGATTCTATGAAACATGGCGTCGTGTTTACAGAAGAACAGAAGCGACTGCTCGCGGAATCCTGGTCTATTATTGAAATGGAAATATACAAAGTAGGAGTTGTAATTTTCCTTAGGTGAGCTAAAAATTGCATGACTTTGCTTGAAACCTAGATAAACAAAGAATACGTACGATATCCGTAGTATTATCATTAAGAATTAAAATCTATGATTATCTTGCAGCCGTTCGTTAGCAGTGGTTATCTACCTCCCCAGTTGGTGTGTTTGTAAATGAAAACAAACAGATATGTCGTTAAATTCAGTGATTAAATAGTTATCTGCACATCCTGTTATCATATTTATTACATGTTTTGCTAGCTTGATGAATATTTACAACAATCTTCTAAATGTCATTGCATGCTTGTTGACATCTTCAAGATCTGTTCTAAGATACCATTCCATGGTTATGTAGTTATTTTCCATTTTCTTCTCTTTCCTTTAAAGTAAATTTTAGCATAGCGTAATACATGCGTTTCTCCAGTAAAAATAGTGTTTTTGTTATTTTTTTTCTTTCTCCTGAGTCTTTATTTAGTTAAACGGAATTAAATAAATACCAATTTTACTATTAAGCATATGCAAAAGAAATCACATCAAAGGCTTTTTTACCTGTATGGTTTTGCTCGAAAGACACGATACTGATACATATGTAACTTTCTTCCCTTACTAAGATGTTGAGTTAATTAATTTCATTTATTCATCAATTAATGTGTCCATTCATTCATTTATTCATCCATACATCAGTGATACTGATTAATTTACAATCTGTGACTGAATAGGATGTTTGTAGAAAATTCGTTGACTTTTATAACGTTGTTTGTTTGTTTATATCAACGAAAATATTGTTAACAGATGATATCTTACTTTTCTTATGAGTATTAACTGGTAACTGGAGATCTGAGGGGCACGTCCCTACCACTTTCAGAAAATATAAACAAGATGGAACATGATCTCCGACATTTTGAATTTTCACAACTTCTTTGGTAAATAACTTAAAATGTTTAATGAATATTTAACTTTGAAAACTTCGATAACTTCAATGGAAAATTAATTTTATTTCTCTTGCTAACAGTTTTCTTAAATATAACAATTAAACATCTAAACCGAGCGCATTTAAGTAAACATTCTTTGTTAAATATTTTGCTATTTGAACTTGAAAATGAAGTAGAATAAAGTTTTTTAAATGTCATTTCGACGAATATATAATAAATTATAATAAATATTGTTTAATGCATCTAATTTGAAATATGACCCCCAACTCCAAACCAAAGGCAGGATGAAAAGAACATACATTATAAAGATTCGAAATATTATTACATTTATTTAGACTTGATGTCACTGAACGGCTGAAATTGTTTTCCTTTCCTCTAAAATCACCTAGCTTATAGTTGTTTCTTTTTTTCTTCTTTTTTCTTTTTCTTAAGTGAAGATTCTAATACTCATCCATCTTGTTAACGTCAAAAATGAAGACATAATGTGAGCTGTCCTCTGACTGACCGGTGACCAGTGGTCATTGTTCACGGTGGAAAAACTAGACCTAGATTTGCCAGACTGAAACAAAACCTCTGAGATTAAACTGACATAATCCGTTGTAAGCTTAAAAAAAAAAAAAAAAAAAAAAAAAAAATTATTGTTAGTATTATGCATTAACTCACGACAGTAACATCGAGATGTTGCTGTGTGATGTTGCTAATTGTGTTAGGTGATTATATCGCTGGAAGCTAGCAGTAACATCCCGCTGATTAAGTGAGATAATCACACAACGACTACGAAGATGAGTACAGAAAGGCTTCGCCGTCAACAACAGCGTGAATCATATTTAAAAGAGAATAAATGTTTAATAAACAGCAGTATCTTGTAATTCAGAGATCTAAAATAGCTTAAAGAGCATCAAGCACTAAATTGCAGTTCTGTTGAGTAATAGAGGAAATGGCAGTAATAATTTCTGGACTTTTAGAATTCAGTCAGCCTCTTAACGCCAAGCTCAGTCGATATTGATAAATTCTATCTATTCTGCGATTATTGTATAAAGCAGAGAAACGGTATTAAACAACGTAATGCTAATTATTTCGGAATAATTATCAAGCTTCAGTGTGTTCCAGATGAAAGATCTCAACATATTTTGAAGTTGATGGTTATTACGTCTCAGATACATGATCTTTTTTAACGTGATACTGAGAAAGGAAATCTGTTGTCGCTATTACATCATTATAGTTTTTTAAAACATTTTTATATCGATTTCTCCTTACATTTATTTCTGTCGTGACAGTTAAAATGGATTTCTAATTTAAATAAATTTTGTGTCAGTGTTAGTGCAGATCAGAGAGTACGTGATTTAAAAATAGAATTCTGTTACCGACATGATTCATGTTCAAAGTGACCAGCGATGTCGATGATTATTGTTAAATATCCCACCAATTCGTGCGATCACTAAACAACATTACAAGTTCAACGTTCGCTCTTTGAAATTGCTTAATACGTCTTGCACTTTTCGCTTAAAGACACGGAGCAGACATTACTGTGACCCCAAGAGAGCCACAATAATTGATTTACAGAAGTGTGAAATTGGGGTCAAACTTAATAACAGTATAAATAGACGTCTGAGATCATGTTTTTCTCAATGTGTATATATATATATATAAGTGTAAGAACTTCTCTCACACCATTTCATTCAGATTTTTAATAAGCTTTGTACCGATTTAAATGGATGTAAATGTTTCTGTTACTGAAACTGAACTGAGAAGTGATTTTGTACTGGTAGATAACCATCCAAATAACAGCTCATCTGATACAGTCGATTCCGTCCATACGTGTTCCCGTAACTATTTGAAATTGCATCACCCATATACGCCAGCGGGCACGTTCATTCTTCTTTAAGTTGGCAATTCCTAGAGAATTCAGTTATTTCGTTCTTTCCACGTCTCCATATCTGGTATATCAAAGTGCGCTGATACGTCTTGCGAATCAGTCTCCTTTGATAGGTGCTCTAAGTGAGAGAACGTTAATACGAGAGATATGCTATGGCGGGGAATATTGCAAGGAGAAACAGTAGCGCGGGCATGCCCTTCGCTACCAGCGTCAAGCGCGGTGGTAATTGTAATGTCTTATATCTAACAGCATCTGATTAAAAACCAGTGATTCTTTTCTTTTTCGACATTCTCATCTGACTGTTGATCTCTCATTCTCGCCACGCTGTCTTCACACTGATAGCGCTGATTTCATTCTTCATGTTAAAGCACATTGCTTGCATTGGTTGTAATATCACAATTGTTTTTCTTCAGACAACACTATGATTATAATAGTTAATCTTTATGTTGTAATTATAATTCTGTTCCTTTGATGACATAATTATATGGTTCTGTTTTTTTTAATTATTATTATTAATTATTATTATTATTTTGATTTTTTAATTAGCATTACATACTGCGATTGTATTTATAGTAATTATGATCTTCAGTTTAACTGTTAAAATACCTTAAATGTAATTTTAGTCCATTTGTAGACCTTTTTCACTTTATTATAAGACCTTGAATTTAATCACACCATATTTATAGGTCCAAAGGTCACTGTGATTATATTTATTGCAACACTATCACGCTTATTTTAGTGTATTTATCAGACGCTCACTCCGATTATATTTATTGCAAGGATTTCATCTGATTTTATTGTATTTATATGAGCCTGATGTTGATTGTATATGCCCCGTTCTGTAAAATATTGTTTATTTACATATTACTCTAAAACAACATATTAAAACACGCAAAAGAATATAAATTACTGGTATTTTCAAATAGTGATCATATAATGTTCCGAACAAACAGAAAACGAACAACAAACATACCATAATGTTATGTATGGTGAGAGAGAAATAACTGTATATTCATTCTGGGAAATGATCTTGATAAAAGCTGGAAGTTTATTATTATTATTATTATTATTATTATTATTATTATTATTATTATTATTATTATTATTATTATTATTATTTTATTATTACTATTATTGTTGTTGTTGTTGTTGTTGTTTGTTCTTGTAAGCTTTTTTTAGCATTAATCTGTCATTTGAATTTCCATTCGGGAAATACTATTAAATAATAATAATGTTAATAATAATAATAATAATAATAATAATAATAATAATAATGTTGGTTAATTCCCAACATTAAAGAAATTCCGGTCTCGCTAAGGAAGATAATAGCCATACTATTTTTCTCGCCATGAAATAGTTTGCCTCGGCTTCGTCTTTACAACCATAGCATTGTCTCGTGACAACAAGACGTTCATCAACAGACAGACCAGAACCATAATTTGTGTAAAGATTTTCTTGGCTTTACAGTAAACAGCGGTACTAATGTATTTTCTTACCTTATTACTCAATTTGTATTTGGAAAATACTTTTATTGTTTCTTAAGAATCATATTAATGTAACACGTCAGATTCCAGATAAGTAGATTACTACTAACAAAGGTGACCAAGAAAATAATCGCCAGAAAAATTTGGTTAATAGTATACTGAAGGAAAACATCAACAAACTGATTTAATTATATATTTAAACAATTAAAGTGCTTCATTAATAGAGGTAATATTAAACTATATAAGAAAATTGCCGATGTTTGACATCGCTGTAACAATGATTATAGCTCTACGCAGACAGCACGTACTGCAGTGATTTCAGTACACTGTCTCTGATTATGTTACCCTCGCCCTGCAATTACATTGTCAAGGTGACGACGTCCTCTTTCTTACTAGTAACGTACCTTGTACAGGCAAAACCCACGCAATTATTTCGTTTCATTTTTCAAAAGTAAATTACGTTCGCTTTCATTGGTGATGACCAGATAAACTAGTAGGAGTAATTTTTAACAGTCTGGCTGTTCAGATTGATTTTACGGATAGCTAAGTAGCTAAAAAGAGTCAAACAAACTGGGTTCCCGGGAAGGAACAAGTTAAATTGAAAAGCTAGTTATTGTCGCGGCGAACAAATTGGCTCTGTACAAACTATGTAAAGCAGGCGCACACATACACCACATCCTGAAGAAAATGTCCCGATGACAAAGACAAATGCAGGCCGTCGGCTCAGCCTCGCAAATAGACAACGGTTCATAATAGAGAGCCACAGAGAAAATCATTAACGATTTATTTCAATAGATACACTTGACATTGGACATTGCCGCAATTTGTAAGCCACCCAGTCCTCACAAAAGCGCACTGATGAGTTAAAATCAGATCTGCTCTGGAGCTTTCCCCCAGGGACTCGATGTCGTTTCCGAATTCTTCTTACGAGGAGGACCTGCAGTAGACTTAAATAAAATGTGATATTTCTTGCACGTAAGATGTAATTCACTCCAATAACAGCAGTTGATTACTTCTCACACTTTGAACAAAAATTGACCATGATCGCGTAGTTGCTTTCATATCGTACTCGGGTAATAACATTCTCCCTGATGTAGCTTATATTGGTTTCGCAGAACGTTTGTTTATTATTATTATTATTATTATTATTATTATTATTATTATTATTATTATTATTATTATTTTTTTATGAATGTTAAATTATTAACATCAAGGATTTTTTTTTATCTATGGATGGATGTGGGTATGCATGCATGCATGTGTGTGTGTGTGTGTGTGTGTGTGTGTGTGTGTGTGTGTGTGTGTGTGTGTGTGTGTGTCTAAGCACGGTCTTTACTGTTGTTGGTACAAGAACAAAAATGACAAAAGATACTGACTAGAATATTTTAGTTATTAGAACCAAGTAAATAGTTTCACTAACATGGCAGTTGATATTTTGAAAAAAAAAAAAAAAAAAAAAATGAATCTCATAGACATTTATTTTTTCGTACCTTCTTTTGTACTTTTTTTATTTTTTTATTTTTTTAAATTGTTTCTTTTGTTTTTGGCTAATTCAATTGTAACGTCTGTCTGCGGTTCAAGTGACCTGGTTCACCTATAGAGAAAAGTGTGATGACATTTCAGTAATCCCTGCCGAGACTTTTCAAGAGTTTGCTTTCAGCTGGGAGCTGTCATTCTAAATAAAACTTTATTAAATAGGTCATAGATTATTTTAGTCAAAACCTCTACTCAGTGCTTATAATTTAGCTTGCAGTGAATGAAATTACTGTCAACTGTTGATTTTAAGGGGAAAAAAAAAAAATTTTTTTTTATTAATAATAATAATAATAATAATAATAATAATAATAAAATAAAAATAAAAATAATAAAAATGTGTTGACTGCACCGTTAAATACAATTTTTTTTTTTTTTTTTTTTGTTTGTTTGGTTGTTGTTGTATTTAATAGTAACAATAACTTAAGGTAAATCTCACCGATTTCACTTTCTCGTAACAATACTGATTAAAATCTAAAGTTAATACCTGCGACTTTTTAAAAGTTTATGTTTTCAGATTCAACAATATTTTTATGTAAGTGACTATTTTATATTACCTTGTCAGCATCCAATACTAATTTCTCATGCTGCGATCGATTCCTCAGGTTTGGAAACGCGGTCAAACTGTGACAATCATATTCAAATAGAAAATGTATAATAAAGGCATGAAACTGAGTCAAGCCGTAACAAACAGTTGTGATTACATATTATGTATGTTTGAACTGTAAGTTGACACAATTTCATATTTCATTTTTTATTTTTTCACTTCAGAGCATCAGTGCTTGTTAGATTTCGTAATAACAAGAGAAACATAACAGTGTTTGTCGTGATATTTCGTTAATGGATTGTATACTTTTCATGATAACCCAAAGTAATATGTTATTACATAAGAGCTATAAACGACTTCTTTAATGCATCTGAATAAGTAATTATGTGAGTATATAATCAGGATATATGATAAAAATATATATATATATGTATGTATGTATACACACACACACATCTATATATACAGAGAGAGAGCGAGACTATTATATTTAACATGTTTATTCACACACACACACACATATATAATAAACAAAACTCTCTCATTCACGCAAAAGGTAACTCCCAGTTTGGTAAATACGATGCATAATAATATAGAAAACAAAGTATTAGTACAGATGGTCTTTTTATAATCAAAGAGGCTGACAATTTAGTATTGCAGTTATACTCAGATTATTCATAACTTTTCTAAATGAGTAAGGTCTGTGTTTTTCTCGGTAATAATGTCTATCTCCACTTTTACAGAAATGGACGTACGTACGATGAAGCACTCCAAATAATGATGTTCAAATAAAACTGCAGGAAATACAGTGAACACAGACAGATTTGTTGGTGTATTTATTCTCGTCAAAGTGTACGATTTGCTAAAAGCTTTTTGCGTCAAAGAAGTTTTCGTTGATATTTTTTAATTGTCGTCTGATTTCTGATACAGTGCCGTCTCTTTACGCTAAAACGAGGCTTCTTTGCCTCTTCAGAGTGGTTAAATAAAGGTCAACCTTTTCCTTCATAAATAGGTTTTCCTCAACAATCATTTTTATTTTATAGACTCCATTCGGAATACAAAAGTTTCTTATAAAACTCATTGTCTGCAGTGCCCCAGTTTTTAGAAATACAATCTGGTGCGGTATTTGTTTATATGTTTGTTTTGATAGTTTGTTGTTGTTTTGTTGTTTTTTGTTGTGTTTTGTTTCAGATGATTTTATTTTATTTGTTATTTTTATTTCATTATTTATTTATTATTAATTGTTTTAAGTAAATTAAACACACCAGTATTAAAATGATTCGTAAGTCTCTTTCCGTATCTGTGATCAAATATTTATTCGTGTAGATATTGGTATGTGGTATGATGTGTGGATGTAAGTATGCATGTGTGTGTATGTGCTTAGATTTTATTTGTAAGAATATATGTATGTATGTATGTATGTATCCATGTATGTGTGTATTACTATACATTTAAGGGTGGATGGATGAATTTGTGAATGTATTTATATATGTATTTACGTGTGTATGCGTGTCACTGCTGAATAAAGTGCAATATTGTCTTTCGTCTCCGTTTTATTTAACAATGTCAGAACTGAGACACTGACTAAATATGTTTAGCCTAGCAAATAACAAGAACATAAATAGTAAAATAAATCCAATCACAAACAGCAGACAGCTATTTATATTAATGCTATAATCGTT
Organism: Chrysomallon squamiferum; assembly: GCA_012295275.1. Taxonomy (NCBI): domain Eukaryota; kingdom Metazoa; phylum Mollusca; class Gastropoda; order Neomphalida; family Peltospiridae; genus Chrysomallon; species Chrysomallon squamiferum. Next base: position 9,440,390 of record CM022665.1, on the reverse strand, counting down.
TTCGTCTGTCTCAGAATTGCAGAAGGAACCGCGGATTTTACTATTAATATTAACCTGGAATTGATGGTCTGGCCTTTAATGGAAATGACAACATTATCAGAATTAATGCACTTTTCTTAAACATATTCATTTATGAGCTACTAACGAAATAATCTGTTCCTAGTGTGTGTGTTTTCCTCCTCGAATCAACGCGTGATCTCTTGCTTTTATTTTTGTTAAATAAATAAATTTAAAAAAAAGGTAAAATGGAAGAAGAAGAAGAACACAAAAGAAAAAAAAAAATTAGTAAAGTAAGAATTCCTAACAAAAAGGGGTTTGGCGCCATGGTAGTGATTCAATCTGTCATATTTGACCTTGGTTTATTAATACTTGTTTATGAAGCAGATTTAAACAGTGTTTCAATTTTCAAAGCCGCGTATACAATAAAACACACAACACGAATTAATCAAATGTCGGTGTGTCGTTTTAGTAGGATTCATCACGAACCAAGTCGTTATTAAAAAACACAGTAAACATGAAAAAGGACTGTGATTTTTATACTGTATTAATTTCCAAGGATTCCGTCGGTGAAAGCCTATGATATCTTTTAGTATGTCATGATTCTTCTTGGAGAGACGGTACCTGTCATTTCTGCAACTAATAATTATCAGCTTTACAAGCTCGTTGTAATATCGACAACCTGTCATTTTCACAGTTATTTTGATCAAAACTGCTAAATATTTTACAAACGTGACAAACAAAACTGACCATGTGGGAAATCATATGACTTTAGAGACAACGTTGGTTTTTTTTTTTTTTTTTTTTTTTCTTTTAAAATATAATTATGTGATTACAAAATAGTAAAAGAAATTTTATGAACAGTGTTATTATTATATTATCTTTTATTATAATAATTAACAGTAGCAGTAGTAAAAGTAGTAGTAGTAGTAGTAGTTGTTGTTGTTGTTATAGTACTAGTAGTCGTAGTAGCAGCAGCAGCAGCATCAGTACAAGAAGAAAGTTAACTTAACGGTAATAACTGTTGTTCTCGGTAATATCATCTGATTAAAATTTCGTTTAAGTAAATTTTTGTCTCTTTACTTTTAGACTGTTTGAAACTCATCCAGATGTGCAGGATGTGTTTGAGCCATTCAAAGGTAAATCAATGGAAGATCTGAAGTACAGCAATCAGCTGAGGTCCCATGCACTGCGAGTAATGGGCACCGTAGAGAAGTGCCTTGCACGAATCAACGAACCTAAAAAGCTGCAGGACATGCTGCACGACCTGGGATCGCGTCACGTCATGTACAGTGCAAAGGTTGATTACATTGATGTGAGTATGGGTTTCAATAGTAATATGAACATGATTGCGTGAATACTTGCTTGAACTCTTACCCTCCCTCGAGGAAAGAAATTATTATCCATATTTATGCACATATATATATATATTCATAGCAAGCAAAAATGTTTAATAGTCAATGCTAATTAAAACCGTTTTTGTGTTTTTGATTATTAGCAGCCATTATAATAAGAAATCAGTTTACTCCGTGATTGGTTTTGGAGACTGTGGGGAAACATTGTCTCGAGTGTTTATCATAAGCTGTTTATGTGTGACGTGAAAAAACGCTTATTTCTAATACACTTCGTAACACGTGTTACAGCAATAAGCCATAGCTGTGACACAAAACAAGGTGTACGTTCAGAAAATATTAATCATCGCATTGTTAGTATAGTTACAAACGCAATAAAAAAATATCGCTGCTATTCTGTTACAACTAACTAACGATAAATCAGCAACGGTTACTATGTATCCCGCATTACCACAAATAAGTGAGAAGTTAAATAAAACAATGACTCCTTTAATAATAGTATCGTTCACCATGACGCACTGATTATTCCATCGGCTAATTATGGGAGTAAGATCTACTCAAACTCTTCTAATTCTCAAACACACTAACACTGTCTAGGTTAGGCAGCAACCTAGGATCCTGCAAGACACATTTCTTTGAATACCTAATGGATATAACCATGATTCAGAATAAATGACAGATTACATGCTAATAATTAAAGACATTAACAGTATTAATAAAAACAACAACAACAACATGAACAAGAACAACGACTATAATAATAATAATAATTTTGAAACATCATAGAAAAGTTTGTTTTACTTTATCATTCAGAGCACTGTTTTTATGTTACAGTTGATTGGGCCTCAGTTTATCTGGGCTATTCAGCCAGTCTTGGGGGACAGATGGACGCCAGAACTGGAGCAGGCGTGGTCGGATCTCTTCAAGTTCATCAGTCACATAATGAAAGACGCCATGACGTTTTAAGTATTATCATCACGTGACAACAAATCTGATGACGTAACTCTCATGTTTAACCATCGGGTGTTTCTGCCTTTGTCACCTAGAAGAAAGGAAAATCAAAATATTTTGTTTTTGAGTGTTTTATTTATTTATTTATTATTATTATTATTATTATTATTATTATTATTTTAAAGCGCAGCACTGAAGAATTTGGATATTCAGCTGTGAATGTGAAAATGTTTAAAAACTATAACATGCCTTTTTGACGCTATAGTTGTTTGGTTTGTTTGTTTTTCTTCATCGCATTTAAGCTACGTTTCAAGCTGGAAGATCGTATTAAAATGTATCATATACATGTACGTTTATTTGAATGACAGTGAAACGAGCTTGGTAATATTTCTGTGGTGTTGCGTGTCGTTCGTATTACAATGGTTAGTTTAAATCAGAGATCGAGCAGTAGCATCAAATTCCATCTTATAAATCTCACTGTTATAGGCTTGATTATTACATAATAAAACTTACTATATAATACATGTAGATGTTTTCTGCTGCTTTTTATTATGAATGGCTCGGATATTTTAGTAATAATAATACATGTACGCACATGTGTTTCAACAGTAACGAATATTTTGTAAGAAAGAAATCATTTTTTATATAATTATATTCTGATAGAGAAAACCCCACTGCTCCATGTTTATTTTATTATTATTATTATTATTATTATTATTATTATTATTATTATTATTATTATTATTTTACATAACATTGCTTGAAGAAATAATTCTCCTTGCTTTCACATGCACCTTCACTTAACTAAATTTTTTATCATCAATTTTAAATTCAATTTCATATCAGCTAATCATAACTGCTTGGCTGCACTATTATTCATGTTATGGAATTCACATTAATTTTAGTTACGACTGGATGGTAACACTGAATTAAATTTATCTTGAATTTGGATTCAAAGATGAAGAAGAAAATTGTTTATGACCCAAATTATTGTCAAGCGTTTCTCTCATTAACCGTAATAGTAGTATTCTGTGAGTACAGGAAGGCTGCATAAATAGAAGAAGCCTAAGGAAAAAACATGTCTTTGTTATAAAGCAATTCCAGAAGCCACCAAAATGACCGCTTTTCTTTTTCGATTAATAAAAACAAAATCTTAACCAGTGGACAGAGATTAAACGTAGCAAGACTACATAAATATAAACACACATGCACCACACACACACACACACACACACACCACCACCACCACCTAATATACACACAAACACACACGCACATACATATTTATACAACAATACATAGTTGCTTTAATTTAGTAATTAAAGGACATTAATTTATTTATTTTACATCAAGAATAAAATGTGTTCAGTGAAGTCCTTGAGCATTTTACTGTTATAAAAATTAACAGCAACGAAACGGACTGTAAATATTTATTCGTTATTGGTTTCGTGGCATTGTTTTAAAAAGGCCTTGTTACAAACAGTGTACTGATTATTTCTATATCATTAATAACTTTGTGTTGTTTGTTTTTTGTTTTTTTTTCTGTGTATTTTCAACAAACGGAATCATAAGTCTGAAAACAAATAATACTTCGCTAGTCCACAAGATGAAATGTAAATATAAATGTTTCGTGAATAAACGATTTAATTCCAAACTGATTTCTTTTGTTTTGGATAGTTTTTCGATTATTATTATTATTATTATTATTATTATTATTATTATTATTATTATTATTAGCCAGATTTCAGGGGGTTTATTATTTATTTATTAATTTTTTAATTTATTTTACTGATACGGAAATGTTATACGTGTGTGTGTGTATGTTTTCTTTTTTTTCTTTCTATGATTTGTGGCAGCCAGACTTATTAATATTCGGAAAAGACAATTTAGAAAATTTTCTTTTTATTTATCTGACTGCTTGAGACACTCATCAACTTCTGTAACTCATAATCAGTATTATTATTATTTGTTTAATATTTATTATTATTACTTTTTTTTTTTTTTTTTTTTTTTTTCAAACAGTCTATAATATTAATCACAGTTACTTCGCAAATTTTAAGTCTCGGCAAGTAGTTAGCAAATATTTGTACATTTACCTAATTTATAATCCTTAACTCCACGTTCGTGTATGTAGTTTAACCATCACAGACAAGTTTCAGTTCTGAAAACTTAGAGATGAAATTAATACAGTTATTAAAAACTTTGCAACAGTAATAGGGGGGAAATATATATTTGTAATTTTTTCTCGTTTTTTTTTTTTTTTTTTGCGGGGAGGGTCTTTTTCTTTTCTTTTTTTTCTATCTTTTCTTTCTTTCTTTCTTTCTTTCTTTCATTTATTTATTTATTTATTATTTTTAATTTGGTTCCACTTCATGACCGATTCCTTGATATGGTCAGGTATCTTGCATGTCTGAAAGCTATATCAGCAGGAGCTGTATCTCCTGGTGGTGAATTTGCAAACTGAAAGGTCAAAGGGTAGAGTCTAGACCAGGGGTTTTCAAACTGTGGTTCGCGGACCACAGGGGGTCCGCAAGTACAAGACAGGGGGTCCGTGGAACAGCGAATACTTTTTATGGGCAGTTTGATTTTATATATGTTATTTTAAGCAAATATTTATTATAAATTTCATAAGCGTTTATAAGGGGGTCCCTAAGGTAAAGCCTGAAATATAAAGGGGTCCGCAAGTCAAAAAGTTTGAAAAGGGTAGAGTCTAGACTAATACAGACCATCACCGAAGACGGATGAGCTGGGCCAAACTACTTGCAGGGAGGTGCCTAACCGCAGACCACAACGAAGAAGAAAAAAAAGAAGTTTTATTATTATTATTATTATTATTAGTAGTAGTAGTAGTAGTAGTAGTAGTAGTAGTAGTAGTAGTAGTAGTAGTAGTAGTAGTAGTAGTAGTAGTAGTAGTAGTAGACCTTGGATAAACCAGTCACACTAACTGATGCAGGATATCGCACAAGGGACTGATCATGACCCAGTCCTCTCTTAAGAATCAAAAATAAAATTTGTAATATTATTTCTTACTTAATTAAGATATCAAACAAAACAATATGTTGGGTCTATTTTCAAAGGAATGTTGAAACATTTTTAACTTAACAACAAGTAGTATTTTACATTATACTTTATCATAAACGAAAAAGAACAACAAAAAGTGTGAGATTACAAGCTGTGGGGAACTTCTTAAACTTCTTAACTCCGGTAACTAGCTCTGCTAACGCATCGAGGGGGATTGATCCTGTTATGTGTGATTTCTAAGGCAAGTATTACAATCCTGAGCAACGCTCCACCCAAGACTGTAAGATGAGAAAGCGTGTATGCACTTTATATCACACAGTGCAGCTAATTTTGTCATTTAGGCATCAAATCCGTCACTGATAACGGTTTATTTAATGGAAAACTAGCTCAGTAACTACAATGAACGAAACGCGTAGCACAGACCAGAACCAGTGTGATATCAATATCGGCAAGACTGAGGAAATTATACCAGTCTATTAATCTGTCAAAACGATATTTGTTCAATATTTCTAGGTTTCAGTCGGAGAGTTAATAGTAATACCTTAGTAAAAAGAACCACACGGTGTAGACGGTCCGCGATCTGTCTTTCTTTTCTTTTCATACATAGATACATACATATATCATATATACATACACACATACATACATATATCATACATACATGCATACATACACACATACATACATGCATACATGCATACATGCATGCATACATACATACATAATTACATATATATTTCGATCAAATAAAGCGAATAAATAAAAAAGGGTGTTACTTTTGTATTATAACGAAAATATTTATGAATATTTAAAACTATTAAATTCATCATTTAACAAATGCATTATGGATGCCATATTATTCTGTATTATTTCCAGCTTGTATGATACATACATATTCTGACAGTGCAGTAATGTATTTGTTCGCTTGAAACGAATCAGTGAGTGTCCGCTTAGCGAAAAGACATAACAAACTGTGCAACAGTCTATTAATATTGATAACGAAATATTAGATAATTATTCCAGGAGACTGCATAGTGATGTTTATACCGAACATTAATAATTAAATTATGTTTTAATGTTTTTATTTTTCTTAATGAAAACATAAAAACAAAGAAATATTGTTATAAAAAATTAACAAGAACAGTTTTTTAATTTTGTATGTATGTCTGTCTATGTGTTTGTGTGAGGTTTGTGAAATGATCAGCACAAGATAAAATATTCACCACATTTTTAAGAATAAGTACGTATTGTATACGTACGTGTGTTTTTATGCATGTATAGTGTGTGTGTGTATATATGTATGTATATAAGTACGTATGTATGTATATAGATAAGTACGTATGTATGTATATACATGTATATATGTGTGTGTGTTTGTGAGTGTGTGTATGTGTGTAAATGTGTGTTTGTTTGACTGTCTGTTTGAATCCATCAGTATACGTTTAACAGGGAAAAAACACATGTTTGAAGCCATAGTAAATCTTGCATCGGTTGCAGAAAGCAGATAAAAAAAAGATGGGAAGAGCTGAAAGTTAAGGATGAAGCGAACTAAAAAGATAAAGCTAGATTAATGATTCAAGGTTATTAAATTACATAAGTTTTTTTTCATTAGCGTTCTATCAGTGATGGAATGAATGTAAAATCTTTGACCTTAAAAAATCATTTCTCTTTCGTTTTTCTGAAGAAACAACGAGATTAATAAATTAATTTAAAATATTTTACGATGAAAGTGTGACACAGGTATTAGATAATGAACAGCATGAACATCTTTGTCATTACTGGAAGTTAAATTATGTCTCTTTTTTTGGATAATATTTAGATGTTGGGGGAAAAAAAGAAGAAAAAAGCAGATAAAAAAAAACGTCTTAAGAGATATACAGAATAAAAATATCAGGCCAAACTCCAATGTTTTGTTTAAAGAATTTTTGTTATCCGATGAGATATCTATAGAGAATATAAATACAGATATATGTGTAGATAGACAGATACATATATGCATATACACACTCACACACACACACAAACACATGAATATACATACATACATGCATACATCCATACATACATGCATACATACATACATACATACATACACACACACATACACACATAGATACATACATACATACATACATACATATATACATGCATACATGCATACATACAGACATACATACGTACGTACATAAATGAATCTCAAAGACAGACAGACAGAGAGACTGAGTAAAAGAAATAGACGAAAGGAGAAAATAAAACTACTGAATCGACAGTGTGCAGATGGTGCGGATAAAAATGTAAAATGGAATTTAATCAAAATAGATAATGATAAGTAATTTTGGCTCAGTTTACTATTTTCAATAAACCTTATTACCTATTTTGAACAGATCGGATTTAAGAAAATAAGGAATATTTCTCATTAAAGGGATATCGTGTTCAGACATTAATATATCACGGTTGCAGTGTATGGAAGACAAACTAGTAAATGGCGCCTCACGTCAAATTGAAAATCTTCAAACTTCTCATGATTTAATAAAATTCTGACAAAGTCAGTGATGTTGTTGTTCTAAATATCACGTTGCACTTCTTCAGTTTCAGTATCATTGTTTTTCCGTTCGGGACGTAAGTTCCTTTTTTATCGTTTTTTTTTTTTTTTTTTTTTTTTTTTTTTTAATAATGACTTTGTCAGTTATCTTTGTCAATTTTTTTTTCCGCTGTTTTTTTTTCTATCTGCATTAAAAGCATCATGTTTTATTCATTTCAATTCAAGAGGTCTTTTAACGCAATAATATTACAGTGCAAATAAAAGACATATTTCCTTTAAGTCGTCTTTAAAAGAAAAAAAAAAGAAAAAAAAAATATTTTAATCACATGCATTTGTCATCAACATTTTTTTTTTGGGGGGGGTTTACTTGCAATTTATTTATTTAATTTTCTTTTTTTTTTCTTTTGAGAAAAACATTTTCAATGTTATAAATAAATTTAAAGATGGTTCAATGTGCAGATTTCACGAAACGGACCTTTTAGTTGTAATAATAACAGGTTTTATACTTTTAGCCGAAAAGACGTTTTGTTTCATGAATTCCTTGAAGATATTCTACTAGCAAACTTTAGTAGCCTAAATTAGTATATAAGTATTTTAAATCCGACTATTTTATTGCTTTCTAGACACTAAGATAAACTGTAACCAATTTAACAAAGCTGATATAATATATGCAGGCTATCATTGTTATTATTATAAAAAAAAAAAAAAAAAAAATTTTTTTGTCAGTTTTTGTGTCGTCGTTTAGTAGATTCTATAAAAATTAAAAATGTAAGTAAATACAATACACGACACAGACTGACTTTCATATACTCAGTCTGTCCAGACTATTTAAAATTATTTTATTGTATTTTATTTATTTGTTTCTTTCTTCTTTTTTTTTTTTTTTTTTAGTAATTTAAAAAAAAAAAATAATAATAAAATTATTTTACTTTATTGTTATCGAAGTAACATCATAAAAACATTAAAAAAATATTAACCACCATACCTTATAACTGCAGCCATGCTTTATTATTAACGTATATACATAGAGAGAGAGAGAGAGAGAGAGAGAGAGAGAGAGTTTATACAATTTTTGGCATTAACTCACCTAGACATTAAATATATTTTGCCTCAACAACAGATATATCAGTTACTACATAACACTGATGTTTTAAGGTGTTCTGTTCAAAAGTATCGGTTTGCAGTATGACTGTATCAGTTGCAGTGTTCTTGTCAAGTGAAAACTATCAAGTTTGATAGGAAAATGAGGATTCGTTTGTTTACAACGGCAAACATGCGTCGTAGTAACAGGTACGCTAAAAAGAAGCCATAATTTGTAGTTATCTAAAACAAAAAGTTCAAATGGTATCTAATTAATTAAAATATTTAAAGGGAATACTATAAAAATTGGAATCAAAGACAATCTACATGATTAATTAAATTTAAGGATCATAATACAAATTAGATTTTCTTTGTTATTCTTGTATTTCAAACATTATTTTATAACTTAGGTTAAATATTTTTCGATTGTGACGTATTAAAAACAATCCGACAATTGCAGACAAAACATATTTTTCAAGGTATCAGACGATTTGTTCGGCATACTTGATACAAGAGTTGACCCTGACTTCTGAATTTTCCGGAAATGACGAAATGCTAGAACCATCAGTCGCAAAGTTAATGTGTTATCGAGTTTTCATTATGACAACTCGGAAATCCATATAAATTTTGCAGAACAGAAAAGATATATCTATAAAAATAAATGTCACTGATTTCATGTAACATTAACAGTCTGTGTACCATTAATTGAGTTTTCATTATGTCAACTTTAAAAAAAAAAAAAAAAAAAAAAAAAAAATACACATTTTGTAGAACTATTCTTTTCTGTAGCTGCAGATTGAAAGAACTGAAAGGATATGTCTTTAAAAATAAACTGTATTGATTTCATACAACATTAACAAGTCATGTGCCATTAATGGTCTTTACTATAGAAAACAAGCAAACCCGCGTGAAGAAATGTGTTATAGACAATTAATTCTAAAACGTCTGTTAAACCTGGTCGTGACTTTATTGCGTTGTGCTCACAGTGGATGTTGTTACGTTTACTTTACAACGCCTAGGTTCAACACTAATGATGTAGACAAAGTAGACAGACTGTTTGATATCTTTATAATAGAATATTTTGTTAGTTTCCGTTTTCTTCTTTTAATAAAGAAGGGTTTGTTGATGTTTGTTGTGGGGAATTTGTTTGTTTTTTTCTTGTTTGTTTTGGTTGTTTGGGTATTATTATTATTATTATTATAATTTTTTTATTTTTTATTTTTTTTATTTTTAGGGTGGTGTGTTTAAACGTAGATGGAGCTTGGATTTTATTTATTTATTTATTTATTTATTTATTTATTTATTTATTTATGTGAGGCAACAATTCATTTCGCTTATATCAGTTAGTAATATGCATTTTACGAATATTAAAATCTTATACGTACAGAACCACAGATTATAATAACATAATTATTACTAGAAACAAACAAATAAATAAATAAATAAATAAAAAAAAGTTAAATAATTTAAACAAATTTGATAATCTTCAGTGTCAGTCTATATTACATCAAAGCATTTGTTCATGAATCTTCTAAGTTATCTAAATGCTGAATACAAATGTTTTATTTTCATCTTAAATTTTAACTTAAGTTAAACAATAATAATATAATAAGAAAACCTGAAATGAAATGACTCTTCAGAACATTTCTGTATTTAAGGTTATTGGGTATCAGTAATCTGTATAAAATACAGTGCGAATGTGAAAGAGGAAAACCGATATTCAAATCGATTATTAGCAATGGATACTTTATATGCACTTTAAATAAACCAGTCCAGGGGAAAAGGCAGTAACGGGAAATAAGCCAAAGGAAATAGAAAAGAAATCAAAAAAAAAAAAAAAAAAAAAAAAAGAACGGAAAAAAAAAAAAAAAAAAAAAACCCACCTAGAATCCTCAGCTGCAAGGATTTAGCTAAAATATTTTAATAACGAAAACAGTAAAGCTTACTCTCAGTTCAGTTTAAAGTATTAATCTGAAAGGTTCCTGGTTTTATTTATTTTTTATTTTTTATTTTTTTTTCCATATTTGCAATCCACTAGAGTTTAAAATGTCTAATAAAGTAATCTGTTGAAAACAAACGAAATAAAAGACAATGCCTTGTGAAGAATTTCAAATCAAAAGGACACAAAATGGCACATTATTATTATAATATTTTTTTTTTTTTTTTAAACATCAAGTCTCAAATTAACGCCACAAATCATAAATAAAGATCTTTTTATGTAATTTACACAAAAATTTGTCAACTGAAAATAAAATTAATAGCAGGAACTACGATTGCTTTATGAAGCAAACAACTTCATTGCCAAATGCGACATAATAAAAAAAAAAAAAATGCATTCAAGTTCACGAGTTGCATGCATCTATTAAAGGTTTCTGATCAATAAACCGCTATCAAAAGTGAAACCTGAAACACGAAGACTGTAACCTGTCTGAAAGAGACAGAGAGTGGAAGATAGATAGCCAAATAGCCAGAGAGAGAGAGAGAGAGAGAGAGAGAGAGAGAGAGAGAGAGAGAGAGAGAGAGAGAGAGAGAGAGAGAGAGAGAGAAAAACGGACAATGACAGTAAAATGTTCGTCAACTATTGTTTAATATCTAATGTTTGAATCTTAAACATGTTCGAGCAAAATGAATGATTTGTTTGTTCGTTTTTGTTGTTTATTTGTTTGTTTGTGTGTTCGTTTTTTGTTGTGTTTGTATGTTCATTTTTCTTTGTTTGATGGTTTGTTTGTTTGTTTGAACTACAACTTCGCTGTAAAACCTCCGGTGAGTTAGTCTTTGTAGACTTTTTCTATCAGCCGAAAATTACCTTAAAATAAATATCGTAACAATTCATTTATTATATAAATATATATATATACATATATGAAAAGACAATTTCGAAAATTTTCTTTTTATTTATCTGACTACTTGAGACACTCAGCAACTTCTATAACTCATAATCACTATTATTATTTTTTTAATATTTATTATTTTATATTATTTTTTTCAAACAGTCTATAATATTACATACATACATACATACATACCAACGGCCAAATAAAACTTTACCATAGATTTTTAATTCAAACTAGTTAAAAAACAACAAAAGGTATGCAAGAAGTACAATGTACTAAAAAGGTCGACGTAATAAACACGAAAAATGACAACCAAACAAAATCCGATATTCAACTGACTGGGTATAAATTCAAATGTTCGACTTTACAGATTGGTCAAATAATACGTAGAATCACTCAAGTTCAATAACAAGTCAGATTAATACTGTCCGACACAAAGAAGATGACAGTTCTCTGATGAGGCCACGTGGGAAACGTCCTTGGTTCCAAGGAAAAGGCACAAGGTAAATCGTGAATTTCTAAATCCCTACAAGGAATTTTTTTATACGATTCTGGCTAAACGGGATCTATCGTTGTCCTAGTAACAAATGACATTTCTGTTGGTATATTTTATGATGACAATATGTGTCCTCTCTCTGCTCTGCAAGCTCTTATTTCATGATCCCTAAGTCGCCTGGCCACTATCAACAGCCTATGACCTAAGGCATTCGTCGCTGATGATGTCATTGTCAGATAACGATTTCGCAGATATAAGGTACGCAAGAAGCTGTTTTTTTTTATAATTCTATTTTTTTTTTTTTTTTTTGTCTTGTCTGGTGTTTGCTCAGTCTGCCTATCACGTTGGTTAAGCAACACGGGAACAGCTGAAGATTCTTGAGTTAGATATGGATAGCTGAATATACAATTGTTACGTTTCGGTTATGTGTTTTACACTGATTAAGTTTCAACTAGTTTTTCAGTTTTACAGTGGTAAAGCTTCTTTTGTCAGTAGATATTAGTTAATGTTTATACATAAACCAGTGACATAAGTACGATACATTAAGGAAAATGCTAAAAGTATAAAATTACCTTAGAATAATGTAAATATAACAAGAAACACATTATCTGTCTCAACGCATACTCTGGTACTAACAAGTATGGCCAACATAACTAGTATTAAGAATTACGAGGTGTATTCAAATATTAAGAACTGAGTATAACTGAAACATTAACAGATGAAAGGCTATTAGTATTTCCTGTATATGTCTGACCTGTCACTACCTGTGCTTAATATCTCGTCCAGTGCCTGTTTGTTCATGAAATTTCCCATTACGAGTACATTGAGTTAACATATAGGATTACTTTGAGCTGGGGTCGCGCAGAGTATAGAGAAACGACCCCGCTGTGAGAAATGCATTAAGTCAGAAAACAAGAAATGCAATCAGTCGAGAATACTGATGAATATCGTCATCTCACACTCCTTTGTAATCACTTGGCATGAACGGACAAAACAAATGCAAACTGAAGATGCCAACAACTACTGTATGCCTGTGCAACTGATGGATGGATGGATGTAACGGATAGCTCGACGATGTCTGGATTCATGGATGGATGGATGAATAGATATACAGATGGATGAACGATGCCTTGGTGGATGGATCGATAAATCGATAATAGACGGGTGAATATAATGAAATATCATGACAGTATAAAAATGGACCATTTATCGTAATAAAATGAATGTGAAGCAAAGTTTTAAAAATTATTTCTGCCTCTTTTTGTAATAAAAAAAGGCTTTTTTCAACACTCATTAACAATTTTAAAAATGACATTTTGTTTCATTTTTGTTTTGTTTTTATTTGCGGGTATACTGCCTAAAAAGTGTGATTGAGTCATACTTCCTCAAATCCATCATCTTTTCGCTTCTGCAGATTTTCACTGAAACACGTACGCATTAAAATGTTTACTGACGGTGCCACAATCTCAAACAGACTAAAACGTGCCATATTTAACAAGCTGGTCCATCATACACGCACCTATAGAAAGTCACACAGATTATGCCCTAATTCATAAGTCAATATCTTCAATGGCCAATACGTGTCATGTTTCAGTGATTACCCCATGGGACCTTTATCAGTTGGTTTTGTTCATTCTCATAATCTTACGTATATTAGAAAGGATCGGTAACCTAATACGGTGCTTAGTTTACTAAATTTAATTATGTCCACGGTTATTCCCTATCTACCAACTATAGATTTTCTTTTAGCCCTATGTCTATTGTTTAGGGATAAGCACTAACTGTAATGTTCTTATAATAAATGTTGTTATTGTTAAATCTTTTGTATTCATTAAAGTCGTTTGATGATTTCTATCTCTGAAACTGTTTGGCAATTGTAACAGATTTGGAGTCACCAACAATAAGAACACATACACACACAAACACAAATACACACACACACACACACACACACACACACACACACACACACACACACACATATATATATATACACACACATACACACACAAACACAAATACACACACACACACACACACACACATATATTATATACACACACACATACACACAAACCTTTTCTTAGTTATTTTCTGGGTTTTTTAATACATATCGCCAATTTAATTTCGAACACTGGGATTTCTGATCACTAAATTGTTTTGTTTTTTTCAGTATGTATTTCCCCTTTCTATTGAACATCGAACAAAGTGCACACATACATACATACATAGATTCATACATACGTACATAGAAGAATATATTGAAGATTTATCCTTACGTGAAAATGAAACCTTAATAAATGTATATACTAAACACACGTTATTCGCTTAGGATGTGAGATTACAGAGACAACATCTACGAAACAAATGTAATTGTTGCCTGAAATTAGCTTATATTAACATGTTGACAAGACGTAAATAATTGCAGCTTTTATCAGTATGAAATGAACTACGAGAACCATAAAATACAATAATTTCACATTGTAAACACATTAATATGCTATACACAGACGGTATAAGAAACGTACTCATTAGCAACGCGGTTATTTACCTCAGTTAGCTTTCAGTGTCTCTCCTCTATTCACACAGCTGAATCGACTCATTTTTGTCTTTTTACTTCATTGTTTTTATTATTTTCATTGACGCTAATCACATCATTCATGCAGTGATCTCGATCATACATAACACACGCCTTAATCGGTAGCAGGCCAAAGGTAACGAAAGAGTCATGTAAAGAAAACGAGGCAGGTAACGAAATTTTTGGAAATTAAGTGTTTCATCTTTTCTTGGATATTTATACAAAATGAAATAAAATAAAATAACAGGAAAACATCAACAAACAAACAAACAAACGAAAAAACAAACAAATAAATAATAAATTAATTAATTAATAAATAAATAATAAAAAAATTCTTAATATTCTTCTTCTTCTTCTTCTTCTTCTTCTTCTTCTTCTTCTTCTTCTTATTATTATTATTATTATTATTATTATTATTTTATTTATTTATCTCATATATTCCTTTTTATATTTTTCATGGCCAATGTATTCAGTTATTTTTCAAAAGTACCATCATCATCATCACCACCACCACCATCATCATCATTACTATTATCACTATTACAATCATCATTATTATTATTGTTGTTGTCGTCATCATTGTCATCATTATTGTTATTATTACAATAGCATAATGTGGAAACCGCTGCCGTTTAGCATCTATGGATCATTTACCTGAACCTACCCTTAAGCAGTACAGTTCCAGAAACACATTCACCTTAATTATTTTCAAGCCGAAGTAGCGCACTGATAAAAATTCACCATAAAAAAAAAAATGATACACTCTAACCATCGGACTATATCACAATGCTCCAGTACTTTGGAACTTTAGAGATTTCAAAAAATAAAAATATAATAAATATATATATATATATATATAAATAAATAATAATAATAATAATAATAATAATAATAATAATAATAAAAATAATAAACATAACATAAATAATAACTGCAGATTCAGATCACTTAAATTTATGCGTTACTTTAGGACCGGAATGCTCGAGAAGTCTGTGCTATGTAAATAATCATCGTACCATATGATTACGTCACTGTGTCCTGAAGGCAGATATTGCAGTTCGTCAAATTTATTTTTCTATATAATTTGACGCCTTATGTGTTTTTCTTTCATGTAGCTGTTTTTTGCAGGGGTTTTATAAAAAAAAAATGTTTTTTTTTTTTTGACTCGAAATCATGAAGAAACATAATAACCTGTTGTTGAAATTCGCCTAACATTTGAATACGACCGTTATTATCCGCCGGAAGTGAAGAGACGTGTCTTCTGCTTCAAATTGGCACAGGTTTTTTTTCATTTGTAAATGTATAATTTAACAGATATTTATTCGTAAATTGATCTGTAGTTAAATTTCACGTTGTGTGAAATGTCAGGATGCGAACGAAGTCTATGATTCCCTATACCGGTTAATGAACTACAGAACAGGGAAATAATGTTATGTTCCGATTTCAGTTTACCGTAATGATAGAAATCAATGTTATAAATTAATTGTTTTGTTTTGAAATTTTTTTTTTGCTTATTTGTTTTTGTTGTTTGGTTGTTGTTTTTTTTGTTTGTTTTTTTTGTTTGTTGTTGTTTTGTTTTTGTTTGTTTGTTGTTGTTTTGAAATTAGTTTCCTTTTCAGTGTTATTATTATTAGTAATAGTAGTAGTAGTAGTAGAAGTATTAATAGCAGCAGTAGCAGTAGTAGCATTAGTAGTAGAAGTACTAATATTAAGTAGTTAAGTAAGTAAATAATAATTAGTAGTAGCAGCAGCAGTATTTCGTTATTCACGATTTCTTTTTTTTTTTTTTTTTTTTACAAACATTATAAATATCATACTTCATTTTAAAAATTTAACCAACAATATTCTTAAACATTTAACTTTTTAAGTTTATTATATATAATACAATTAATCAGTGAATGAGCTGATATACCCAGAATATTTAAGCACGTTTGTCTTGGACATGCAGCCCATTATAGTGTTAAGTTAGTCTTTTAAAGGAGGAGGTTGTGTAATTTTGTGTAGTTTAGAGAGGTCTAACGTAGTACAGTGTAGTGTAGTAGAATGTAATATAGTTTAGTGTAGTATTATATAGTTCAGTGCAACTTAGAATTGGGTAGTGTAGTGTAGTGTAGTGTAGTATAATGTAGTGCAGTGTAGTGTCGCAACGTGTAGCATAGTGCACCGTAGTGTAGTTCAGTGTAGTGTAGGGTAGTGTAGAATAGTGCAGCGTAGTGTAGTGCAGTCTAGTGTAGTGTAGTGTAGTGTAGTTCAGTGTAGTGTAGGGTAGTGTAGTTCAGTGTAGTGTAGGGTAGTGTAGTGCAGTCTAGTGTAGTGTAGTGTAGTGTAGTGCAGTCTAGTGTAGTGTAGTGTAGTGTAGTGCAGTCTAGTGTAGTGTAGTGTAGTGTAGTGCAGTCTAGTGTAGTGTAGTGTAGTGCTGTGTAGTGCAGGACAATGCTTTGCAGGTTAGTTTAGTCATGTTGTGTATAGTGTAGATGTGTATAGTGAGTCTAATGTTGTATAGTGCAATATGGAGTAGTGTAGCATAATGTTGTGCAGTGCAGTATAATAAGGTTGTGTACTGAAGTGAAATGTAGTGAAATGTAGTGAAATATATAGTCTGACATCGTTTTTTTATCACCTAATTAACCTGTAACAAAACAAAATAATTAAAAAATATATAATTTTAAGTTCTTGGATTATATTTCCTGTACAGAAAACAAGCCATTTCCTTCTTGTTTGTTGACACAGTTCTAATTATTTTCGATTATGCAACTTTAGATGGAAACCAGTTTCGCATTGTGTTCTGAATTATTAACAATAGGAACATTATTAATTAGCTAAATACTAATTGACTGTCCCAGAAGCAACAGAAACACTGTCTCCTTTTTCACAGAGAATTTTATGTTCATGCTAATTAACGTTGGAATGACAGGCCACATAACCTCTTCTTAATCAAAAATAATATGTCAATAATCAGAGATGTATTGTAATAAGGAGTTAATATTTAATTTTTATTTCGCAGGCTAGTAATAATAAATGTAATGATGACGATGAATGAAGAATATGTGTTTAACGAAATCTCTACATATTTAATTCATATAGGCCATTAATAGAGACTATTTGTATTTGTGTAATGTTAACTTGAGAAAGGAAACCCGCTGTCAACACTCATTTGGCTTCGTTTATCGGTTTGTCGCAATGAAGTTTTATACATTTCCCACAGGCAGAAGGGGAAAAAAATCATTAAGAATGAATTCCTAGAAACTTCCAAACCGACGACTTGACAGTTATTAGAATCGGACATCGGAATCGAAAAGTTTGTTAAAGCGTTAATCATGATAAATAACACATTATGATATTTCGTTACGTAACACTAAGATGGCGAAAACGATCAGACACTACTACGAAATTTATTTCAGTGATAAAATATAGTCTACATTCTTTATTATTACACAATTACTAGACAAGTGATAGAATGATTATTGCTACTGAAACGCGACTATCGATTCCATACTTGACGACTGCGCGGATTACACACGGGAAATAGCGTGAGACTGGAGAGCGAGTTAACATGGAACTAAGATAGTGGTAGCAGTGAGAAAGACGCGGGAGTTAATCAGAGCAGCAGTAAGATTATGATTGGACAGTGATCATCACCACCGAAAGGCATGTCTTCAACAAAAGAACACAAACATCTTGTCGAGGGTTAGCTCATGGTGTATAATTCGCTCGTCTCTTAAACGAAACCGTCTGATTGGTTAGTAGTTTTCGAATATTACACAGAAAATGAAAATTGTTTTATTTCGTGTGACCAGTTACAGGTTATGTGCAATAATTCTTATATTAATTAAGCTTTCAGTTGATTCTCTCATATGCTGTGTCGATGCATAAAGAATATTAGTTTCTCTGCGATGGCATTTCAGTATCGGTATCTTTGTTTAGACATTTTTACATTTAATAACCACTTGTAAAATACGAGACAAGCAAAATACGGCAACAAAGAACATCTTGCAAGAAGAGATGCTGATAAAAGATAAGACATAAGAAACTATCACTTATGTTAGACGGGTTCACGCAAGAGATCGCATTCTAGACAAACACGCGCAAACTGTTTTCAACTCGTCTTGAACTATTCGCAAACATGATGGGATGCTTCAGCTCGAAGAAGATGAAGACACTTTCTCCTAAAAAAGAAAAAAGACTGAGGGCAAGTGAAAGGAGGTACCTTCCCATTGACAATCCGGACGATATCTACGTTCAGAAACTAAGGGGACTGCCAAATACCAGACCGGAGTTTACAGACTCGCAGAAAGAAATTGTTCTAGAATCGTGGAAGATTATACAACAAGACATATCAAGAGTAGGAGTGGTGATGTTCATGAAGTAAGTCTTTACCTTATTTATATCAATATGCAGATGACGAGAGAGAGATAGAGACGAAAAGAGAGAGAGACAGACATAAAAAATGTAAACATATATATATATAGATTGCTAGATAGAGAGAGAGACAGACAGACAGACAGAGAGAGAGAGAGAGAGAGAGAGAGAGAGAGAGAGAGAGAGAGAGAGAGAGAGAGAGAGAGAGAGAGAGAGAGAGAGAGAGAGAGAGAGAGAGAGAGAGAGAATCATATTATTTTCCCATTTTTAAAAATATTATAATCTCTGAATTAAGTAGCAATAACATCTTTCAGGATTTAATAAAGTACAGTGCAATGTAAAGTAATACATATATTATACAATAAAGATCATCATAAATAAACGATATCAATCCATCACACCTACAAAAAGTATTTGTTTACGATAGATAATTTAAGATTATTACTTTCAAGCTAAAAGCTACAGATTTTAATTCCGTACTGCTTATGTTAGCACTTGGAGTCCATTATGGTAAAAGCACACTGCCATCAGTTCACGAGTGGTAACTGCCAAAGGAATTAGACTTAATGCTTTTTCCGCGACATATCGTAGTCTGTACATTAGTGTTGACAAATTTTAAACTTATTTGCAACACAGGCTCAAAAGAGATGAATGAAAATTCAATGCGTATCTGAACCTGTTAGCTAATTATTACGTCACATTACATATATTCCAAACAAGAACGTAAGAGAAATATAAGCAATATGGATCGTGGTTTATCTGTGTTCATCTACCAGTCTTCGATGACTGTAGTTAATATCGAATAATTCAGCACCATCTGTTACATATCTTTGATCAGATATAAAACATAGACTGTCTGTATAATTATGATATGACTGAAAGTAATACTTGTATCGATTCTTAACAGAGGATTGTTTTCTGAATTAGATACGAAGTACATACCAAGTCGTTTTAGTAAAACACCCTTTGGGCTGAAAATAGATGTAGATGAACTGCTGATAATAATTATCCGAAAATCTTCTTTTCAAGTTTCTTTTTTTTTTTTCTTTTTCTTTTTCTTTTTTTTTTTTTTTAGTTTAAGTTTCATCTGAAACTAAAAACTGAACGGTGAATTAAAGAATGACAGATCACCGAATACGATTAGGTAGCAAAGCTGCGAGTTTTCCAGGTTTTTGCGATATTCTAGGACTTCTGTTATACACAAATGCTAATGATATATGACTAAAATACTAAGTTTATTAATTTAGGAAAAATGTAATAAAAGTAGCCGACTATTTTTTTCCGAATCTGAAGATCTGCACAAAACAAAAAATAATCATGATTATTTTGATACTTCAGAGTTTGAAGACGACAGCAAATTTGTTTAATTACTACTACTGCTGCTGCTGCTACTACTCCTACTTCTACTCCTACTCCTCCTCTTTTTCCTCTCCCTACTACTACTACTGTTATTATTATTACTATAATACAGCAATAGAATCTGAGTGTTCATATGACTTAAACTAAAATTAGAGATGATACATTATTATTATTATTATATTATTATTATTTGTAGTAGTATTAGTAGTAGTAGTAGTAGAAGTAGTAGTAGTAGTAGTAGTAGTAGTAGTAGTAGTAGTAGTGGTAGTAGTAGTAGAAGCGGAGGTAGTAGTAGTAGTAGTAGTAGCAGCAGCAGTAGTAATAATATATTTTCAGAACATTTCCCACTGTTATTAGTAAGATCTTTTAACGTACAGTTTCCCCTATATGTTCAACTGAAAAATCTTGTGCCGGTGCAGTCCATGATGTCCCAATTAGGACAAATTGGTCAGTGGGCAATTTTCAATTTCTACTTGATGTCATGTGATTTTCGGAGGCTTATAACAAGCCTCCTCGTGAAGCCTTTGGCTCGACCTGACGCCCATTTTTTCTGTACAGATGTCACTAGTCATATTTTTTCGAATTTTCCACGCTTCAACAATACTCAGAATCGAATCTTCCCACTTTCATAATAAACATTATACATCAAATTTCTCACAGACTGCCTTTTTAAATGAGTTTAGTTTATAACAGATCGATCCAATTTCACAAAATAGGCTGTCATCACTGTGGTTAATGTTATTTTGAAAACTATACCAGGTTCATTATAAAGGTAAAATATTCATCGGTCAGCAAAAGAAAATAAGAAAGGCGCTTCGCTGGGTATTATTCATCAAGTAATTATTCTGCTGATTAATAAAATTATTTTATATTAAAAAAAAATCACTTGATTGCTAAAGAAGTATATTTTTCATATCTAATCAGCAGTCGGAAATTGAAATGATATCCGATATGTTTTTCAATTACTTTACAAATTTAATATCATAAAGGAGAATAGTAAAATTGATGGCATATATCCATACACCTATTTCTAAATATTTATATATATTGTTTTATGTATTTAATCCATGTTTTAAATACGTTGTTCTTTTTTTTTTTTTTTTTTTTTTCTTAATTATTATTATTATTATTTATTTTATTTTTATTTATTTTTTTATTTTTTTTATTTATAAAGAAGTTTGAAACACACAGAATAATAAAATTTCCACATGGTTAGAATTTTTCAGTGATTACGAATAACTCACACGTAAACTATTTCCATAATCTGTTGAAACTGTCTTTATTAGCGGGAATTCTAAATCCTTTTATACTAAAATCTCCTTTTTATTGTTGTTTCTTCGTCTAATGAATTAATGGTTAATTAATTAAAAATAATTATGTTGAGTTTTTTTTGTTTGTTTAGTTGTTTTTTGTTACTTTTTATCGTTTTTAATGTTTTGTCTTTTTTTTTTTTTTTTTGATTTTCTTAATTACTTTTCTTCATTTTATTTTATTTATTTATTTATTTATTTATTCATTTATTATTTTTATTCAAAAGACATTTGGATATAACCTAGATAGTAAACATGACAATTACTATACGGACATGGGGTCTTTTTTTTTTTTTTTTTTTTTTTTTTTTTTGGTGCTTGTGGTATGCGATCGCGGTAAACTCTTATTTAATATATATATATATATATCTTGCTAGCAAGTATAGAAAAAAAACATTAATCAATAATAACCTGCTGTTTGTTTGCAGCTGGAATCATTATGTCGAAGCAACCATGTTAAAATCTCAATTGATTTACTTCAAACAGAATGAAAGCAATAATTAGTAATGCATTAATGAATCTTCATAGTTAACTGAAGCCTCGAGGCAATGGAAACTGACAAAAACAACACATGTAGTTTAGTTCCAGCTTTTGTTTTTCTTCTCACTGAATACAACAAAATTATTAGTAATAATGTTAACACTAGTAGTATGAAAATTGCACATACATTTTATGAATCTTCAGCACTAGCTGCTAAATAAAGGAAAAGAATGACCGTTTTACTAATAATTTGTGTAACAAGAATTTAAATTTATTTTTTGTTGTTGTTATTTTGATATATAAGTCATTAGAATTAGCTGGAAATGTTAATATATAACTTTCCTACTAACATCCTAACATGGCATATACAAGAATTTTTCTGTTATAATATTATCACTACTACTATTCCTTAAACTACTATTACTACTGTTGCTACTACTGCTACTACTGCTACTACTACTACTACAGGTAATAATAATAATAATAAGATAAAAATATTTTAGGACTTCTGTCTGTATTTTTTTCAGTAAATATTTTTCATGATGCATTTTAAACACATGTAACCAAAAAAAATTAATAATTTCCTATACATCGGGTCTTTTTTTTTTTTTTTTTTTTTTTTTTTGTCACATCCATCTATGGCATATGGCACGCGCCAAATAATCATTTTATCCTTTACGTCTTGTTCGATTTTTCTCATACCACTTTACTTCTGTCACTAGGAAAATCCCTAAAAATTCAGAGCGACAACCTCACTAAATCTTCAACTCAACAACTAATGATGGAGAACCTAACAGAAAACGTGAAAGATAATCCACCATTATATGATAATTCTCCTAAATTCTATAAGGATCAGAAATAGATATGTAACTGTCGCAAGAAAATTGCAAGAAAAGTAAATGTTAATGGAATGAAAGGTAATAAAATCCAACACAACCATCAGAAGAAGCCATTAAAACCGACGCTGTGAATGGACCATGCAGTTTGTTTGTAAAACAAGAATAAAAAGAGCAATTCTATGTTATTGCTTCGAAAGAGAATGTGGAAAATGGTTAATTTAATGATACACAATTATTAATTACGGTTATATGCTGTCAAATAGTCGGAAAAAGCGTGACACTTTGTATATGTATGTTTGTTTGTTTGATGAAGAGAGAGAGAGAGAGAGAGAGAGAGAGAGAGAGAGAGAGAGAGAGAGAGAGAGAGAGAGAGAGAGAGAGAGAGAGAGAGAGAGAGAGAGAGAGAACAAGTATTAATCACTGTAAGATAAAATAAATTTACATTTTACTGGCGTAAAAGCAACACCTTTGGATGTTCAACGTTTTGCTTCTAACATTTATCAAACTACGTTTAATTAGAACACACTGTATTGTATTTTAATCACACCTAATATATAATCACGTTCTCATTCTTCAGGCATTGCTCATTTGTTGCTAACACTCTATCAGTATTATCCATAATAAAGTGAAACACTATTTGAACGATGTTTATTACTGTATAGTGCTATTACAAACCGAAAGAAAATATGTTTTTAATATTTTTGCTCCGAGCACATT
>CM022665.1:9141475-9411475 GCA_012295275.1 Chrysomallon squamiferum | reverse complement strand
AAATTTAGGTCTTCTTTATACAAATAGGTATTGTTACTCGAAAGACTGGTTCCATTTTGAACAGCAGACTTCACTTATCTCAGGAAAATCATTTATGAAATACAAAATGATTGGAGGAGCAATAACAGAACAAATAAAATTTTAAAATGATAAAAAAATAAAGAAATTAATGGTACATCTTATTATAGTTTGATTATTCTCAGATTCAAAATAATAAGAAGAAGAACTAGAATAAAAACACGAACAAAAAAAAAAAAAAAAAAAGAAGAAGAAAAAAAATGAAAACGAACAAATAAAAACAAGAATAAAAATAGGAACACAAAATTACAGATATGAAGAACAAAAAAAAACTACCCGAAAAAAAAAAAAATAATAATAATTTAAAAAACAACTAAACAAAATAAACAAACAAACAAAAAAAAAAAAAAAAAAAAACCTGAATAAATTGGTAGCTTTTAAAATTTAAATTACCTGTAAATCCACAACGTATGGCTGAGGAATGTATATAAAAAGAATAAATATTCTTACAATGAGACAGAACCGTACTGTGAGACCGCTTAAAATTTTACTAATTTAAGATATTAATTTAAGGTATTTTCAGTGTATGCGGTACATTTCATACATCGTTTATTGAGATCGCACGTTCCAGTAGACAACATTTCCAGACATATTTTCAAACAAGTCTGAATCAAGCATTCTGTTTTACGAACAGAGGATCAAAAGATTTTCAACTGTTAATCTTCTTCCGTGCGATGTACTTTTTACTTTTTAAATTATTATTAATTAGTTGTTTTTGTTGAGGTTTTTTTCTAAAGCGGATAAAAGTTAATTCATTCTATTATTTCCAATGTAGGTTGTTTCATGCAATAATCCTATTATCGCAGAAAAATAAAATAGTTGCGTAGGACTGAAGAAACCATCTTGTAGCCTAGAGTACGCTTTCAAAGGCTTCTTTAATCATCCAAATTATTTGCGTAAGTTGCTCAGTGTCATTCATTAATTAAAACTTAGGACGATTGTTTTTCTCACATGTGTTGTTTTAACCATGGTCGTTTGGGGAATGTCTGGTTAACAGGCTTGATTTGCCCGAAATTTCACACAGTCCCTTTTCTGTTTTTCTCTTCTTCTTCTTCTTTTTTGCTTTGTTCTAAATTTTTTTCCACTATTTTTCCCGAATTTGGGATGGCTGTTATCCCCTTGTCCTTTTGGGTCGTACGGCATTGTTTTAACAACTGTATTTCAGTTGTTTTGGGGTTTTTTTTTTTTTTTTTTTTTTTTTATTTACTTACTTACTTATTTTATTATTATTATTATTATTATTATTATTTTTATTTTTTTTTTTTTTTTTTTTTTTTTTTTTTTTTTTTTTTTTTTAATGGTGTGTTGTTATTATTTTAGGTAGATATGTGGAAGAAGGATCTTTTTTATTATTATTATTTTTTTTTAACTGTTGTTAATGTTCTTGTGACTTTTTTTTATCACAATAATTGTGATAAACTAACGAAGCTAGAACTACCACTAAACCAGAATACATGTTTGTCAACAATGTTAACAAAGTACAGTGTGTTTCATATACAGGTAAATATAATCACAATGTGATTTCAGAAAAAGAGATTATGTATTTTCCCATTTTAATACCATGTTTTAATGTGATTTCGATCCTTGAAGCAGTCACTAAACAAACAATTAAATAGTTATTTTGTTTATTTTTTATTTGTTGTTGTTGTTGTTTTGTATTGTATTTAATTTTAAAAATTTACAAATGAGAAAGAAATATAGAAAAATGGATAGAAAACAGAATAATTCTAACAGTTTAACGTATGTGTGTGTGTGTGTGTGTGTGTGTGTGTGTGTGTGTGTGTGTGTGTGTGTGTGTGAGGGTTCGAAATACCCACTATTAATAATTTTTATTTCACATAAAATGTTTGCTTGTAAATTGGACGCATCCGTTTACCTTAATTTATAAACACTAATTTTATAAACCGGATATGCATGTATTTAACTAATCTTTGATAAACAAAACCATTGAGTCTCGCCGACACGTGACCATTCGGACCATCTCGGCCGAATACGCAGACAAATCCGAACCTTCCCGAATGCTGTCTTAGCTTCTGTCGTCTGGTTCACGGTGTTCATTTTTTTTTCTCTCTCTCTCTCCTTCAATTGATTGGTTGTGAAGTGTATTTTAAAAAAATCTTACTTAAAAAGTTAATGATCAAGTACACGTTTTCCTTCACTTAAAAGCTGAAATATGAATTTTGTTTTGTTTGGGCTACCAAAAATAAATTTAGGCTACTGAATTTTTTTCGAGCTCTGTAAATATGTAATTTCATAAAACCGACAAACACGACTATGCTTTACAAACAGCTAATTTAGAAAAGTCTTAATAGTCTCCAACCATCAGCAATCAACCATAGTTACATATGTTATGAACGGAAAATAAAATAATGTTTATCAGTTCTATTTAATGAATGATTTCTGATATGTTTGGTGTGAAACAAAATTACATTAAATTATAAAACCAAATTAAACTGTCGGCCAATTAAAATCATCATATCAGCTCCACAGTCTCTGAAGACATTGTTGATATTCTGGTAACCTGTTTAGGGTAATTTTGTTTCTATTGCATAACATAAGTTATGACTTAATGTAAGTATAATTTTAACCATTATAATAAATTCAGCTCTACTTTATACGAATAGATACTGTTACTCGGAACACTGGTTCTATTTTAAACACTTATCTCAGGAAAATCATTTATGAAATACAAAATCATTGCAGGAGCAATAGCAGGACAAGTAAAATTCTCAAATTATAAATGAAAATAATAATTAAAAATTATAAAAGTTAAGATAGTTGTTTTGTTTGTTTTTTTTACGTTTTTTTAATTTTTCGTGACTAGGGACTCAGCCTGCTATGGTTGTTTTTAATACGTTGAAAGGAATTTTAAAAAATAAGTATTTTTTTTTTTTTTAAATGATTTGTTTTGCTTGTTCTTATTTTATTCTTTTGTTTTTTTTACGTGTTTTAATAGACATTAAAGTTATAATAAAGGTTTTTTTTATGTCATATTATAACTCATGTTTCATTTTATTTCCAACTAAGATCACGGATATTTAATAACAGATATATTTGTAGCATAATGATTTTTTTCTTTTTTTTCTATTCTTCTTCTTCTTCTTCTTTTTAAAAATAATAATAAATAAAAATAAATATATAAATAAAATTTCGTAATTTTAAAATGCCAAAATGTGCCTTTGGGTTAACTGTATACAATCATATTTCCTGCATTTAAATGTTGCAATAATAAAGTAAATGTCGTACACTGTTTTTGAGTTTTTCACTGGGTTATATCCTGATCCAGCTAATTCTCTACACCTGCTTTGTCCCAGTCCTTGATACAGTTATTAATTTTAAAAAAAAAAAAAAAATAAATAAATAAATAATATTTAAAAAAAAAAAAAAAAAAAAAAAATTATAAATAATTATGATACAACTACGACGATGATAAAACGATGAAGATTATCAAAACGAAGACAAAGGTAGCTGATGAAGATTAAAAAAAAAAAAAAAAATAAATCAATGCAAAAGCGGACTACTTTTAAACTAACCAAACTGAAGTTTCAAAGCAACTAATCCTGCAGGGGCTCCAGAAGCGACTTTAATAAATAGTGTCATTATCGGACCGTTACTACACAGAAAACAGAAGCTCAGGAGTGAACAGCTACTGCATTGTAACTCAATGTCCTGGTAATATTCCAGGTAGCATCACAGTTTAAGATCTTACTGAACTGGTTGAGTGTCGGGATGTGTACTAACTTCTTGTTCTTTTTCTTGATATTGTTTTGCAAATAAATAAATAAATAAATAAATAATAATAAAAATACATTGAAGAGGTAAAGCACAACTGACTGAAAAGGAACAACACAGTGCGAAAGAAAACAGAGTTGAAAGTTCTTCGACACAGTTACCCTCGTTTCTGGTTGCAAAGGCTCTCTAACACTTCAACCTTCAAAGCCCCAATCATGTTAGAGAAAATGCGAAATATGTGTTTATGTATTTATGAGTGTATATACATACATACATACATACATATATATATACATACATACATACATACATACATACATGCATACATGCATACATACATACATACATATATACACACACACACACACACACACACACACATAAATACATAAACACACACATAAATATATACAAACACTTGCATACATCGACCGGGCGACTGCTCTACACACATATAAATACATACATACATATACATATACACATACATACATATAGACGTATAAGTGACAGAGAATAATAAAAATCCTTAAAAAATACATACTTGCCAATGCCAGTTTTCCCTCAAAAAACAGATGTACGCAGAAATGATGAAAGACAAAGAACGGCGTGCTTCGTGGGAAGTGATAATTAACCTCGGTTAATGAGTAGCTTTTTTTTTAACGGTGTCTGGATGGCCGAACGGTAAAAACGTCCGCCTTCAGAGTGCGCACGATTGGGTGCCATACGTGGATGTGGATGTGGATTATTAATATTTTTCTAATTAACCATTTACTATTATAATAATTACTCGTTAAAAAGCAAATTTTCAAGAAGGTAACAAACTCGCTGAAGGGCGATAATACTAAGTATAACTAACTTTGTAGTAGTTGTCTTTCCTGATTACTTTTAAAAAATGAGGTTGATTTTTAAAGGAAACGCGGATACGAAATAAATAATAACTTATTTGTCATCTTTTTGGTATTTATTTTTTTTTTTTAAAAGAAAAAGAAAAGAAAAACCTGTTTAGGAGAGAAAAGATTTTATTTTTATTTTTAAAATCTTTTTGTAAGTTGGAATCTTCTGAAAAGCTTTACTGACGAATTTGAATAACGGTGAGCGACATCGTGCACTGTATGGAACTGTACAACGACGTAGGATTGTCTGCTCGCCGTTTGGCCGCGCCACAAGCAGTTAAAAGCTTCAGGAAATATAATTTCGTTTATTTTTAAAGAAGGATTTGATGGGTTTTTTTTTTTTTTGGTTTTTTCTTTCGAAGTAATAATAAAAAGTGATGCGACCAAGATATAGTTTTAAAATGTGTTGACGTCATTTACTTGCATTTGTTTTCGTGTCAAAACACAAGGATGTTTTGTACATTGATATATTTAGTTATAATTAATGGAAAGTATAAATCGGATAATACAGAAACAGAAATCTATCTGTTAATAAAGAAAAGATGAGTGTACGTACAAAATGCTGGCTATAACTCATAAATATATTATAAATAATTACTTTTGGTTTTTGATAAATAAACTAGAAGCTGTTTTCATGTAAACTGCACGCACACACATATACATACACACACACATACATACATACATACATACATATAGTTTTATAGTTAATATAGTTATAACTAATGTTTATTTTAAATGTATATTTCGTACACAAATATTAATAACAGATTATGAAGAATATACGTTTAGATATAAAGATAACAAGTCATAAAGCAAGGTCAATAAATATATAGTTGTGTATCTTCCTCATATTACTTTCACCTTTGCCATAGTTATTGATTATGTTAATGACTGCATACATAATTATTTTATTCATCTTTCTTTTTTCTTTTTTTAATAAGTAAATAAATATGCGACAAAAAACATCAACAATAATAACAGTATCAAGAATGCGTTGTTTCTCTTATAATGAAAATATTTTGTGCATTTATTGTTGTATTCATCCTTTTATATAAACAGTCGACTTCGCATGGTAATGATATCAACATTCAATAAAAAATATTTATGTTACTGTGCATGAAAGTGTTCAAATAAATGTACATATGAAAATCCACAAATGGAAATTGGAATAGTTTTTATTTTTTATTTTTTAAATTATGCATTTTGCAATCATATTATCTTTTAGTATGCTTTATTTATTATAATCTTTAGTGATTTTAATTATAAAATTTGGTATTTACTAGAAGCAATGTGAAGAAGAAATTGTAACAGTTATCAAAATTAATATTCGTTTATAGGTTAATTGAAAAAAAAAAAAAAATAGATAGACAGATAGATAGATAGATAAAAGGATATTCTGGTTTATATGGATTTTCCTTTATTTATATCTCAAAGCTATCATTATTATCTACAGTACCACAGAGTCGACCTCCGTTTAACGGTCTAAAAGGGAAAAAAATTGTCCGGAAAATTAAAATCCGGATTTTCCGAAGGCTGTTAGAAACAGCACATATATTAACAATGTAGAATAATGTACAGAATTAAATTTACTTTATATTCAGTTTTTATATACCCAGTCGAACAATAGATTGAGCTTATTTTGCAGTGTACGTATAGTAGGAATAAAAATAATTTATTCCGAGTCGGTAGAGGTTCGAGAATATTTGTATATTTCGAAGATGTTGTCCGGATTTTCCGAAATCCGACAAAAGGTGCCAGTTAAATGGAGGGTCGAGTGTATGTATATATGTTATGTATATAGATATCCGCTGATTATCGTTCTTGAATTTCATTGCTACAAGTACATAATCAATACACGACATTCCGTAAAACATGTACCCTAACCCACTTCGGTAAACTGTAGAAAGTGAGGTACTTTTTCACTGCTGAAGAGTGAAGATCCATGAGTACTATAGTCCCTAAATACCTCGAAAACCTCATTTACGTGATCTTATGCAATTAGCTAATTCAGTTTAGCATACTAAGGACATGCTCTGCCTGAAGGTATATGAAGGTTCAAGGAAAAACTGAGACAGACCTTGGATGCAAAGATTGAGATACATGTCATAGGGAAAGCCCCTGGGTAATAATTTTTGTTCATTTCAGTGTCTTGTTGAAATTTAACAATCAAATACATGCATTTAATTTCAACCATATTTTGGTCATCTTTTCTGAAAGGTTATCAATTTAAAAACACAAATGCTAATTTCCATCAAATTTACTTTGACTATTTATACTCGATCCTTATGAATCCTTGAAAATGTTTTTAAGCTTATTATTATTATTATTATTATTATTATTATTATTATTATTATTATTATTATTATTATTATTATTTAAATAAATATTTTAGTTAGATAATAATAACAACAACTTTAAAAAAAAAGTGCTTAACAAAAACTAATAGTAGTATTTCAGTATGAACTAACTCACTGAACAATGTTTCCAACATATTCTATTGTAAAAGTAGATTACTGTAAACAAAAAAAACAATAAAGTACGTGATATAGGCAGATGTTAAAGATAATAAAAATGATGATGATGATAATGACGATGATAATAATAATAATAATAATTATAATAATAATAATGATGATGATGATGATGATGAAATTAATACATAAATAAATCAATATACTTGGTATCAAATACACTTCTAATGCCTGTCTGGAGTTATTACTTTATTTGGAAATAAGGCAAAGTCCGTTATTTATATAATGCACGTTTCGTATTTTTAGAAATATTTTTTTTTTCTTTAATTTTTCTTTTTACCTTCTTGTTTAAAGCGTAGAAAAATTGTATCAGCATAAACACAATACACGTCTCGTTGCCATAACGACAGGGAATGACGTCCGTATATACAGCGATTGCTTCTATGACGACGTTCAATTTTTGATGTCGATTTGCATATTGCTACCTTTCGACGCGATAGTGAAATCATTACTCTTACATGATTATATCGGGAAGCCGTGGTATTTCAAGAGATGGCCCTTAAGATCTAGTTTTTATGTATATTTCGTTCCTTTGTTTATTTTATTTTTTTTCATCTCCTTATTTATTTATTTATTTATTTTTCCTTTTAAGGTTTTTTTTATTTTTTTTTATTTTTTTTTTTTATTTATTACTATTATTTTGTATCGTTATTATCTATCTATCTATCTGTCTATATATATATATGTCTATATGTTGGTCTGTATGTGTTTTAATAAATTAAAGTTGTTTTTCTTTAAACATATTTATGTATTAACTGTATTTCTAATATTATTTGCTTCAGAACAATGTACTGGAAAGATGAGCGTATTATTATTTCTCAAATAATGTGTGTGTGTGCGTGTGTGTGTGTATGTGTACGCGCATGCATGTATGTGCACTTTAGTCAATAGACGTACTAGGAGAAAATATTTAAACAATAAATATTGTTCTATTATTTTTTCTAATTCCGCAA
The DNA here is from genome assembly GCA_012295275.1 of Chrysomallon squamiferum. NCBI lineage: Eukaryota > Metazoa > Mollusca > Gastropoda > Neomphalida > Peltospiridae > Chrysomallon > Chrysomallon squamiferum. The sequence continues at coordinate 9,403,282 of CM022665.1, read as the reverse complement.
GAACAAACTGATTGAAGCATGTTTACAAAATATTGTATTAAAACTGTATAAGGTATGCCCTATGAAAATGAAGCTGACGACAATCATTTGCGTTTCAAGTAGATTACCGTAAACAGAAAACAGTAAAATATGTGAGGCAGGCAGACGTCAATGCCGTAGCTGCACAAAACAACCAATGAGCGTCTGGCGAACGTTATCGAAATAGAAGACATGTGAGGAAAAATAGATCGATAACTCCAACGTCATCGGATGCTGAGAATGGCGACCTCTATACAAGATACGTAGATCTCAGCGACCTATGTGCACAGAAAAATATCGTCTGTTACTACGTTTCTGCTTCTGGCGCATCGTCTGCTATCGCATGTGAACGTATACATGTATGCTTGGTGCACATCTGGTGTCTGCAATACGCCAGTCACTTGCAGACAAGACCGATTGATTTACAGTTTAAAGAGGAAGCACCAAGCACACAGTGTTCCTTTGTTTTTAGAATGTCTGGAATCCTGATACAGATTTTTCGTGATGTGCGAAAATAGGTCAGCGTTATACGTTTCAGGCATTCAAGACGAAAACAGACTGGTATAAATTGGATAGCACTTTCTTGTTTGGGTTAAGTTATTTGAATGTATGTATATGTATTTATCAAAACAGAAATCATCACGAACAAAGAGTTATGTGTTGGGAACAAATAACTATGGAGATCGTTTCGAAGCAGACAAATGATACAAAATGAATGCCTACTGTACGCATTAGCTGCGGTAAAAGATTCTGCCAGGCGATGCCGAGAGCCTCGGACTGCGATGATGTAAATAATAAACAAGAAAAACATCTTCTGTATCGACTAAGTAGTGACGAAAGTGCGAGGAGTGGTAGTTGCAATAGCACACGAAGTGCCGTCTCACATGGGCCAAAAGACCATTTAACAGTACAGCACGTAAAAAAACAAGAACAAACAAACATGCAGGAGAAGGTTCCTTCATGCATAGATGTAGCTGACTATTACCCAGACGGTGGTTGGGGATGGGTGGTTGTGGCAGCAGCAACGCTGGTTCATGTACTTTGTAGTGGTTTCCATTTTGCGTTTGGGGCGCTCTTCCTTGAGATTCGAAATGAATTTCATACCAAAGATACTGAAACAGGTAAGAATATTTCTTTTGATTCCTCTGATAAAACAATATTCATAGAAATGACAAATTGCACAAATAACACAAACACAAACACACACACACACACACACACACACACACACACACACACACACACACAGAAACACAGAGAGAGAAACATAATTTATACATACACAAATATGAACACAGAGGAATGAACGTTGATCGACAAACCTAAAAAATATTTTTTAAATTCAGGATTAATACAATCATTACACAACAAAGATGGGAATTATGTTACAAAACTTGTATTTTGAATTTATTATATATCTTTTTATTTTTCATAATTTTTCCATTAACTTTTACCTAGAGTTTGTTTAAAATAAAACGTTGAAGTTCTGCGACTTTATTTATTTATTGTTGCTGTCTTTTCTTCATTAGTGTTTAATAATAATAATAATAATAAAAATAATAATAATAATAATAATAATAATAATAATAATAATCTTTACAAATATACCCTAATTATTATTACTATTATTTTAATTATCCACATCTATCGTTTATAAATAAAATAAATTTTGTATCTTGTGTTGGTTGACAAAAATAAATAAATAAATAAAATAAACAATAATAATAATAATAATATCCTATATAGTTCATGTGTCTTTGTCCCCATTCTGAAAGTTGCTTTCAAAATGTGCATTTGAGTATCTCGAGATTTGTTGCTGTGGTATTCATCGACTGTTGAGATCGATGAAGAGTTCCATCAGCTCATTTGCAAGCCATTTGCATATGACCTGAAAAGGTGAAAGTATTTCAAAGAGCACGATGTTACGGGAAGGGAAACAATAGACATTTTTAAAAAATATAAAAAATAAAATTAAATAAAAATTAAATATTTATATGATATTATAAATCACTCTGGATGGTTACGTTCAAGTATTCTGATGTCAACAATATAATTATTATTATCCTCCGTTTCAAAACACAAATGTAACTTTCTTACAAAAATGTATGCCGTCAGAGACAAAAGGTTTTGCGCCTGGCGTATCCATGTTAATCTTCACAGATACAAGACATAATAAAATCTTTGATAACACTTGTTCTTGATTTTCTTCCAATCGATTGGTCCTAATCCACGCTGCTATTAATAGATGTAGCACTGACATATTTATCGATTTTCCATCCTTGGCACGCCTTTTCAGTAAGCAGTCTTCACACTGTTGACTTGCGAACTGTTCTCGCTGCACTGCTGTTTCGGTACGTAGTGGCACGTGACAGCTAGCCGTGCAGGCAGAGAGATAGTGACTGACCGCGATGAGTGACAAGCAAGAGGGCATGGTCGTCCTATGGTTTTGTCATCGGGTTATGAGTCGGCTCATACTGAATTCGTTGTCTAAGACTAACACTTTGTCATAGTTAACTGGCAGAAAAAAAGGTCGTAGACACTGACGTGTAAAGTGCTAACTAGTCTCGACAGTAACACATGCTGGTTTCGATTAAACATAACCTTTATAAAATATACATCTCCGAAAATTCAGGCAACATAATAATAATAATAATAATAATAATAATAATAATAATAATAATAATTATTTATTATTATTATTATTATTATTATTATTATTATTATTATTATTATTATTATTTAAAAGACATTTTAGGAATAAGAAATGTTGTGATGGAACAACCATTCAAGCTTATCAAAAGACGTACTGCAAGCGGATTGCCAAAATTTTAGTCACTGATCTTTTACGTTTAGCTATTGATAAAATGAACATGCCTGCAATTTTGACCTTTACTAAACTTGATCAACGTCCGGAAAAGACCAACATTCAAGCTTGATTAGACTATTGGGTCAATATCATGTTAAATTAATTAGGTCGTGACATGTAACTATACTATAAATAACCGATCTAATGATTATAGGCTGTAATTTATAGTCATACTTAAGCCTTGCCCTTGTTGTAATCACGTGATCTCGGGTTCGGAAACATTAAGATGAAAATGCATATTGGTCTATTATCAGAAATGCATACGAGACTAAATTTGTTCGTGTTCTTGGTACCAACAACAACGTAATTAATATGTATATGGTCAATTCTAAAAGTAATAAAAAAAAAAATCTACAAAATTAGTAATAATATTTCTAAACTGAAGAATGAAGCCAAAGTAACGAATACATGTCATTAGATGGGCCACTGAGGAAAACTTTCTCAGGAACGGACCATTAAATTATTTAATTTTGAAATAATTATATATTTGGTTATACTGTATACCTGTACCGTATTACTGTAAAGCTGTATTTTGATATACAGATGAATTATGGATCGCATACAGTAAATAAAAATACACACAATTTTATAAAATAATGATACGCACGCAAACTGTTTGATTTTGGAAACGCTGTGGTTTAATGGCTGCAGCGGATGCGTGAAGCACAGCTGGTTTCCACTATGTCTGTGTGCAATTCCCTGTTGTGTATAATCAGTGCTTCACGGTTGATTTATCATATGCCATAATATATGTTTACTCTCTCTCTCTCTCTCTCTCTCTCTCTCTCTCTCTCTCTCTCTCTCTCTCTCTCTCTCTCTCTCTCTCTCTCTCTGGCGGGGTTGGGTGGCATTGCATATATAAAGTACATTTGCTATTTGATAAGAATAGCAGAAATAGATTTCATTTGTTAAATCATCATTGTACAGAAAACATGTTTGACACCTAATAATTAATTATTCATAATAAAATATGCCGAGATGCGACAAATAATTATTTCTTCACTCATTCGTTTATCCATCCGTAAACAGAGTGGTTCCGATATTTCAGAAAAGAAGAGTGGCGGGGTAACTTTCAATATGCATACATGTGCATTGCAGCATTGTGTTAGACTATTTTAATTACTTTATAAGACTATTGCTTAAAATCGAGATATCTTTTTTCATTATTATTTTTTAATCCAAAGCGTTACAAGAAGAAAAAGAAGATTTAAGACGTGTTTAATATAACACTAAAAGGGTAAATAGTGAGGCTGTAAGATTCCCACGATTTTTTATTTACTTACTCGAACGTATATGATTTAGTCTCCTCTATCTATTCACATATAAACTGCTGAATATAAATTTTTAATTTTTAAATAGTTATTATTTCATTCACTCAAAAAAAAAAAACTAAAAATAAAATTTAAATTTTTCTTTTTTTCTTGTTTCTGTATTGGCCTTTGGTAATAATTTTTTCGTCTCAATATCGACGTATTCTTGGTTATTCTTGATTCCTGATGATAAATCTGCTCACCATAATTACGTGTACACGTTTAGAAACAAAATTGCAGTAAACAATGTAGAAATGATGTAAATGAAATGTCAACGGCATCAAAATATGATGTGCACTCTACAAAACATTTTTCTTTGCCTTTTGGAGGATCATTTTGTGTGAATTTACGTATCTCATACGTCACTTCTGCTGTCGTGTTTGGCGTCAGGCAGACTGCGCCTGGGGACAAGCGCTCTTGCTAACGATGGTTGGATTGCGTTATTATAATCAGTCAGAGATTTGTGAAGTAAATACACCAAAATCATCAGCAGTGCATATTTTAAAAGCATAGCAATGTTAATAATAACAATTAATTAATTAATTAATTAATTAATTAATAATAATATAATAAATATATAAAAACGAAAAATGAGTTTTTGATTTTTTAATTGCTATACTATTAATTTATTTTAATTTTTTCTAATTTCTTTGTATATTTTTAAAATGTGTTATTTTATATATAAACAAGAACGCTGCCTTAAATAAACATGAATAAATATTTATAAATATGTCACTGATGTAAAAGAATAATTAAAAAAAATAAAACATGATATATTGTCACTGGTGTTTTAATACATGTAAATCATCATTTAATTACGTGTATGAAAAAAGTTCAGAATTGTCAAAAAAAAAAAAAACAAGAAAGATACATATATAGAGAGAGAGATAGATAGACAGATTGAAAAATTCACTGATTTCTAATAGGTTTGACTCTACCTTTTGCAAACAATCTGTTGAAATCTGCACATCAAAAGACAATATAATAAAAAACAAAATTAATAATGTACCATAAAAGATCCAGTTTTTGTGGCTTGGAATATTTGTGCAAGTCACTGCAGTGTTCGTGGATTTATTTCTCTTTTGAGATCTTTTGAAAAATATTAACCCTCTCAGTATTACATAATACTTTTTATAATTTTTTATTTATTGATTTATTAATTAATTAATTTTGCTTTTCTTAAATTATTTTATTCTAAAAAAAAAAAAAAAAAATTTACAATTTAAGTTTTATACTTAATTAGTTATGAGTGAGAGGATTAGAATAATGATTTACTTGTATATTTTACCCAGGACACAAACTCACTGTCAAAGACTTCAGTGTAACCCTAGTTCCTAAAACCTATTTTAGATAAATTATTAACAACCAGTCTGTAGTCTTATGTTTAATTATAGCTTCACTACTAATGATGATGTCAACTGATTCAAAGTAAGAAATTGGGTCAAAATGTAATAATTTTAGAGAGATCAGTGAATATCCTTACACAACAAATTTTAGAAAATAATGCCTTTTGATGTTTATCTCAAAAACATTTATTATTTCCAGACATTAGTGATAAGATAGAGACATGAATTATATTCACAAAACAATATCTTTGTAAAATAGCCTCAGAATATTATCAGTTTGTTGATATTTAACATGCACAGATTAGTACACTTAATTAATTAATTAATATAACTTAATGAAAATCATATTATGTAAATTAATTCAATCTTTACAAGCAAGCCTTATAGATATTGTTGATATTTTGACAAACTAAGTTCTTAATTAATTTTAATTTTAATTTTTTTTCAGCCTGGCTGGGAAGTGTTGGTCTTGGAATATCGTTATTTGCGACTCCATTTATTACAATCATTTGCCGACGAAAGAGTCCTCGTCTTTATGCTGTGATAGGAGGTTTGATCTGTGCCCTGGGTTGCCTTTTCCTCGCCTTTTCAACCGAACCAGAACAACTTTTCATAAGCCATTGTGTTGTTATGTCCCTAGGAAGTGGTATTACCATAGCAACAGCTAACATTATGGTAGGGAGGTACTTTCGACGACGGCGGGAAATAGCAGAAATGATTCTCATTGGAGGAACAGGAGTTGGAACTGCCCTCATGTCAGTGCTATTTAAGACCTTAATTAGGTAGGTTATCTGTGTTAAAATAATGAATGCTTTTATTTTTTTTATTTTTTTTTTTATGTCAATTATATGTCAAAAATAAACTTTGAAAAAAATTAATGCCAGTCATGCAAAGGAATAGGGTGAGCATCCAACAAAGGCAAATTCATGATAAGAGGATTTCTCACAATATAATTATACAGTAGATGAAATACTGTGGATTTTATCAATCTGTTACCTATATTATATGTACTAAGGTATTTTACACAGGTAATTGTTTATTCATGTACATTTTCAAAGAAGCTAAAGTTTTGTTATTACAAGCTAGCATTGCATTACTAAACATAGTGGCGATAATTGTTTTAATGATTGTGAAGATACAGGGATCATAACACAAATTATTTATCCTTCATTTCTTTCATTAATGTTGGATTTAACTAACATTCCATTAAAATATTTCTTTGTGGTACAAATGTATTTAATATGTATGTGTGTGTGTATGTGTGTATATATATATATATATTATATATCATACTGGCATCATTTCATACCTTAGAAATGATAAAAGTAAAATAAAAACAAAAATGTCAAATAACAAACTGAAGATAAAAATAACTTTACTGTAATTTGTTCTATCAAGAAATTGTTTTTACATTTGTGTATAAAATGATTTTTTTTTTATTAACAAACACTGACTTCCATTTTAAAACAATTAACTTGGATTCATTGTGGAATTGTAATTAAAATACAAATCAATGTTCTTAATCTTGAATACTGTATTATAAATTAATAATTGCATGTTATAGACTATTCTGTATTTGAATACTTAAAGTGAAATTTTATTTTGCTGTGCAGAAATGGTATTGTTGTCTATTTTCTAACATTTCTAAAACTAATCAAAGCATCTGAAAACTTACCTTCTCATTAGACTTGAAAGATAATAAAACATAATTTTGATCTTTCAGCACTGTTCAGTGGATGCATGGGCTTCAGTGCATTGCTGGACTTCTAATTCTGACAATCATAGCAGGAGCACTTTATCGTTCAGCATCACTGTATCACCCTCGACGAAAAGTTATCCTCCATTTGAAAACTCAGAAGAAAAACAGAAGAGACAGAGAGGCAGAGAAGCCCCCATATCTTGATTTTAGTGCACTGAGAATGCGATCATTGCAAGCTCTTTTGATAATATCATCAATTATTTCTTTGGGCATACATGTCCCTTTTGTCATAATGGTATGTTTTAAAGTGATGTTATTATGTTTTTCATGTTTTGTAAATGCAGAAATGTCATTCCACTTTATTTATTTTTGTTTATTAAAGAGTGGGAAAAAAAAATTAATTAAAAGGTACATAATATTATTTACATTTTTGTTTAAAGGTATGAAATATTATTTTAATTATAAAAGTTATACATTCATCTAGATAGCTTTATTATCTAAATTTTGTGCTGAGGCACAGCCTAAGTGGGTTATAGAACATTAATTCATTCACAGATATATGTTGTTAATGTGTCAGAACATTCTTAATGTTCCCTAAGTATGTGATATAAATATTAATAGAACATAATTTTATAGGACACACCAAATGGTGTTATTTCTGCATTGTTATATAAAAAATATAAAAATATAAATTTTAGCTTTAGAATATATGAATGTTGAATTATGGTTCAAAATAAAGTTGTTAAATTATAAAGCTGTCAGATGGCAACATATGTTGAGCAGTTTAGCACATAATGTAAAAAAATTTAAACACATTTCTTGCATTAAATTGCACATATGTAGCTAATTTCTATACTGAATTAAGCTTTATTAAAACACGAAGATCATAGAAATTTGATCTTAAACTCTAATTTTATATATTTTCAGAGAATTCAGCTACAATTAATATTTAATGACATTCACCTGTCGATTTCAAATTCTGATGAGTTTCAGAATATTAACAAAATATATTGCATTATAGGTCAGCTGTACAGAAATATTTTGAAATCAGACATCCAAATATATATTTGCTCCGTAATTTCATATGTAACATTTCAAAATTTCTAAATATTTAAACTGTAATTAGTGACTATATTTTAATAATAATATTGATTATTATTATTATTATTGATTGCAAAATATGGTTTTTTATTTCAGCTGAAGAGTGCAAACTCACATAAAATTGTGGCAGACAAACTTCTGTTACTCAATGTGTATTTAGGAACTGGGTTCATCATCGGCTGTTTTGCTTTTGGCTACATCACAGTGAGAAACAGTAATGAGTGTTCCATCTCCAGACGCCATCTTTGTCAGTCCTCTTCTATTCTTTGTGGTGTGTTCACATTATTGCTCATTATGGCAGAAGATGGTAATGCACATGCACTATATGCATGGGGCTATGGAATTTGCTGCGGTGCCTATTACTACAGTTTCAAGATGTATCTCTATGAACTAATGAAATCTAAACTTATGGAAAGAGCTTGGAGTTATGTGGCTGGTTCACAGTGTATTCCATTCCTTATTGGTGCACCTGTATCAGGTTTGTTGGATTTTGTTATGTAAGGAAAATATTATTTAAATAAATGATCAAAGAATATGATTCTTCTTTTTTGTTTTATTTATTATTATTATTATTATTTATTTAGTTATTATTATTATTTTTTTTTTTTTTTTTTTTTTTATTTTTTTTTTTTTTTTTTTTTTTTTATTATTTGTTAGGAGGTATTATTATTCATTTAAAATTAAAATACTTCATACTTTTATTATAAATGTTAATGTGATTTGGACTTGGATAGCAGCATAATGGTTAGAGTGTGGGCCTAAGAAATAAAGGATCACAGATACAGTCCATAAAGTATTTTAATCATGCAACTACTGCTCCCTGTCTGGTTTATTAAAAGCTGTATTTTTAAGAAAGGTCATATAAAAATGCCATAGGTGCCAAATCTAAAAGAGTAAAACTAGGAATGTGACCAGAAGATTTCATGTCATCATGATACAGGAAATCTATCATTGTCTTATAAACCTTAACATAAAAATATATTCATGTCTTGTTGAACAAATAATTATTTATTTATTGCCATTTTTGTTTCTGTTGCAGCATATCTGTCAGAGGCATACAAGACTGATGCAGCAGGATACATTTTTGCTGGAGTGTCCATGCTTATTGGAGGACTACTTTTTTATGCCATGCCATTTTTTGAAAGTCATCCTTCCAATCAGGAGGAACTACAAAAACATAACAGCAGTTCCTCCACATCAGCAGAAGCAGCAGCGCTTCTTGACATTGACTTTATCGACACTGTGAATGCCAAACCACTTAACAATGCTCAGTGTAATATATCACATTCCAAACTGAAACAGAATGGTAAAGAAGGAAATAAAATCCAAATGCAGTGTTATCTGCAGCATAAAGAGAGAGAGAAACCAAAACAAATTGTGTTATCAAAAATTGCTGAGGAGAGGGATGGGCAGCGCAATTCTGAAATCACATCAAACAATAAATCTGATAACATCTCCAACAAAAATGAGTTTTCAGAAACAATAACAGATGGACCCTCGGACAGCACTTTTTCAAACAACACAGAAAAGTCTAGCAGCAAGGACAGTAACTCTGTTAAAACAAATGATACAAAGAAAAGTAAAAAAACGGACAATGTTAGAGTTGACCTTTTTGACCCTCCCAGCCAAGAAAAAGAATCGACAGCCACTGTTTCGTATGATAGCGATCTGTACATTAACCTGTGTGAAGCACAGGTCTGATAATGAAATTTGTGTTTTTTTCTGTTCATATAAGAAAAAAGAAATGTGTGTTTATATTCAGTGAATATAAATTGTTAACATGGTTATTTTTCTGGAATAAGAATCGTGTTTTTCTTCTTCAATACAAATATTAAAGTCCCTTTTGTGAGGTATTTTCATATTTGCTGCAGAAACATAATGAATATTATATTTAGTTTAATGTCTTGTGAAATCATGGCTAAACAAAGCTGACAGTGTTTATCTATTCTGTCAAAATAAAATTCTGTTTTCTGCAGGCTCTTTTAGGGATACAGACACTGTTACCCACCTGTGACTGAGACATTTAATAACATAAAATTTTGTCATAATGTGATGTATGATTTGATATCATTTTAACATTCATTATTAAAAACTTCTGCAACAGTGTGATGACACAGTACATACAATACAGGCAAACATAACATAAATTATATTCTGTGTAAAATTCAAAGGTATATTTTAAAAGTCACTAAATTTATTATTTTTATTAGGTAAAATTGAATAGTACTATTGGATCAGCTGTCAACAACATGAAATGGTCATATGTTTTACATTCTAGAAAGTTGAAAATACATTTTATAACTTCAGTGGCCAATAACAAAAATTATTATTGATATTTTAAGTTCATGAAGTCCATAAAGAGTTAAATACAGTTAGTTTATAAATATTAATTCACAACAAAAAGACTATTTTATAATGACACAATAAAAATGGCTTGAATCATTAACATCAGACTTTCAGATATTCTGCAGAGTACTAATATATTATTAGGAAATGACAAGATAAATATGAAAGAAAGAAAATCAGTTCTGAAAAATAGAAACTCTACAATCTAACTGAATGCTCTTAAAACATTTATGTATTTAACATTGTTTGTATAAAAATGGTTAAACTGCTTGAAGCAGCTGGTATGATTTTAATGTGAAATTGTTGATCATGACTATGGGTAATAAAAAAATGAAAACATATATGTTACCAAGAATTACTTGTTATTTGATCTTGTTTATTTTTGGCTTAAATATCTGTACTATATACTTTCAGTCTTACAACTGATAATTAATAATTGTAACATTGGGGCGAGGTAAATTTGAAGATCTTAGAACCATCATGATCTAACCCAGAGAAATATTCCTTGGTGTAGGCCATATCATTCCTAAAGTAAGAAAATCCTAGATTATGCTAACATGATTACTTTGTTTTTGTTTTTGTTTCTTTTTTCTTTGTTTCTTTTTTTTTTTTTTTTTTTTTTGCTGTTCACACTATTATAATAACCTCAGCAGACATCTCTACCCTATGTACATATTTTTAAATTGATATTTATGCCCCACTCTGATCACAAAGAATTTCTGGATAACAATACAATCTTATGCTGAGCAGGACTGAATTTTTATTAAGTTACAAGACTCATTTGTTTTCAGCTATGTCATTAAAAATCGTGTGAAAAGAAAGCAGACATTCAAAGGTCAGTAATAAACTATGAGCTAATATCTATGAAATGCTGAAAATAAATATAATACTAATAAATGAATTGCTGGCTATATATATTATACATTCTGGTCTTGTTAACACTTACAGTTTTTAGGTTTAAATGGATTAAATTCATGGGAAATTAACTGATATATCAGTCTATTCATAATCTACTGATTATTATTAACAAGTGTTACATAAAATGAAAATAATGTAAATTTTCCCCATTCACTACATAAATAGATGCATAATGCATTTTGCTTTTGTAAGCATAATTGTAAATACTGATGACAAACCTATGAGCTATATTTATTAGCAAATTCATGTTAATAATTATTGGGTTTCTGTAACACTTAAATTTGTATTGTTTTTTTTATTGTTTTTTTTTTTTTTTTTTTTTTTTTATATCAAAAATTGATTGTCTATACAACTCTTTGCCTACCCCAATCCAACACAAAAAAAAAAAAAAAAAAAAAAAAATAAATAAATAATTAAAAGAAAAAAATTAATCATAAAAGTAAAATGTTATATATTTAAAAAAAAAAAAAAAATTATATTTTATATCTGAATTAGACATAATTTTACATACATCCTGTAAAAGTAAAAATCAGTTCATATAATTAACCTATTTCACTGATTAATACCAAGTCAACTGTACATTTTATGTTAATGCTACATTAATAAACAAACCAAATACAGTTTTAAAACAATTTCTTTTCAAAGAACTCTTAGTTAAAACATGCAGCATTCATATATATGTACTTATAATGTGTACATCTGTAAATATTTCAAATTTGATCACAGCAAACAAAAGAATGATTGTAATATGGTTTTTCATCTTCTTAAAAGCATTTCCAAGTAGTGTTTTTATTTATTCATTTGGACATATTTATTTAGTAGACAGAGCTTTCAATAAACTCAATTATTAATGTTTTAAAAGATGAATATCATGCTTATGAGTCACAAATCAGCATATGACCATTAAGGCTACACTGAGCTTTATTCAAATATAATGAACTTGAAAATTAATCAATTATTTCCTCCCTGCATAATAATTATGCTCTGGCCTAATTCACAATGCTGGAAATTAAATGCACAACATATTTAGGACACAGATATTACTCATAAATAATATACATTAGCTAGATTATTTCCAGTTCCTTTATTATTTAATAATGTGGATGAATCCTTTGGGTTTTTTTTAAGGATGATTATTTTTATTTTGTGTGTGTGTGTGTAGGTAGTAAGGTATATTAGGAGACTATTATTGTTTGTGCTCTTTTGTTTGGCTGAATGCTTTTATTTATTTTATTTTATTTTTCTTTCTTTAGGGTGTGTGTATAATTACTGGCTACTGCCAACAGTGTCAAGTTATATTTATTAAGAAAAAAAATATGTTTTAGTCATTATTAGATGAGTAATACTTTCCACACATTATTAAAGTACTGCTGTAAAACCAGAAGCAATATCGGTCCAAGAGTTTTAATACACACACATACATACACATCACACACTCACACCTACACAGACACTTGCAGACATGTAAATTCAAAACATTCATGCACAAATACACTCAAAAGATTTTCATGAATATAAGATATAACATTTTAGCCATGCAGGAAAAAAACAACAAAAAAATACACATCTTAATTAATGTCTTTTTTATTTTATTAAAAAACAAAAAACAAACATTTCATGAAAATAAAAACACAAAAGAAAACAAAAACTGTACAGAAAGCACATTTAAAAAAATATATATTTAAATAAATAAACGATTTGATGACCAGTTGTAAACTGGTCTCTAAAGTTTTGTTTGGTTACTTGGAATTATTAATAATTCACTGAACAGAACTAGCCAATGAAATTCACTGCTCTACCAACATGGGACATAACATGGACACAAATCAGAGATTTAAAATACAAAAATAATTATCCTTCAATGTAAAATTAACATTTAGATGTTTTGTTTTTTTCTTAAATTATATAATGTATTTCAGTTTTTATGTTTTGTTATTTTATTTGATTCAATTTTTACTTGGTCACTTATTTATTTATTTATTCCCAGCTGCTTTACATTAAGACTTAAACACCCAAAATAATGTGACATTAGTTGAGTAAATGCTGTACTTTCTCTTTAATTTCTCAATATTTAATCTTGATAAATAATCCATATGCTAAATGTCATTCAAAAAATCTTTTTTAAAAAGATTTAAAAAAAAATAAAAACAAAAAACAAATTCTTTTTAAAAGAATTATAATCCCAACATTAAAAAGAAAAAGAGACTGTACAAACATATGTCATACTGTCAAATTATTGATCATTTTGGCAAACAGGGATTTAATGCATTACAACAACACAGTACATTAAAAGATATTTTATTTGAAAAAACAATAATTAGTCTATCTATTAGCAAGGAAGCCAGTTTGATACTAAATGTATATATCACAGATTAAATAGTCAATTCTTTTCATATACGGTTATCTGTGCAACTACAAATTCCTCACAAATCATTAAGTCATTTTCATAACTGAATGTCTTTTTTTTTCTGTATTCTCAGATTGTTTTCTTGAAACATAGGTCATGGTGGGGGTGTTTTTTTGTGGGTTTTTCTTTTATTAAACTTTTTTTTAATTTTTTATTATTATTATTATTATTTAAAAAAAACAACAAAAAAAACAACACAACAGATTAAACAAACAATTAACTTAAGACAGCAAATAAACCTATCCTTTTTGTTCAGCTTAATGTTTTTCGGAATGCATCTTTCTTGTTACTTAATTAGATAATTGTTACTATTGTTTTTAAAAACTTTTTATACAAACACAATTTATAAATTTTCCACAAACACACAGCAATTTCTTTCTGATCATAACAATAAATTATATGTACCATTTTACAGATATTTCTTCCTGTTTTATGCTAGTAATTTGTCTGCAGTCTTCACTGGTGGAGCATTGAAAGGTGGAGTAATGGAATACATTCTTTTTTTCTGAATTTGCCATTCTTTGTTAATAATTTCAGCATCAGTTGGAGTTTTGGACCAGCTCTCCAAATCTATATTACTTTTACTTTGAATTCCACGCATTCTTTGTCTGTAAATAAAGTACAAAGTAATTAATAATAAATTAACAATAACAGTGATAAAGATATCTGCTTCGTTGTGATCTAACTGTTAAAAATTCACTGTCCCAAACAAAATTTGTGTTTTTGTTGCATCCATAGAATTAAACCAATAAATTAATATTTTAATACTAATGGTTCATTTTTCTCGTTTTAAAAAAAAAAAATTATAAAAATAATAAAAATGTTAAAAAGATTAATTAAACCAAATGGGTTCAAAAGCTTTAATATAAACTAAATAAGAGTCAAAGCAATTGAGGAGGATGAACTGATAGTCAATAAAATATCAAATAAACTATTTAAAAATTTAAAACTATAGAAATAACATTTAAAAAATATAAAAATTAAATTAAAAGTCACCAAATCAACTTGGAAAAAAAGAAATAAGTGCTTTAAGTTTAAAAATGAAATAAGAATTTAACGGTGTAGCAAAGAAATATTGATAAATGTAAATATGATCATATTATTTCTGTTTAAATTTTATTTATAAATAAATATTTATGTTGAACATGATATAATTTCAAAGAGTTATTTTTATTAAAAGCAAATATTTTTAGCTTTAGGTATTTCTCTTTTTACGTTTTATATTAATTTTTGAGTTATATAAAGTGCCACAAAACTATGATTTCTTACCACAAATATAGAAAAGTGACTCAGTGTTTAATAAAAGTAATTACTGAAGGTAAGGACATGCTTTTATTTATTACTAGGAAGATAAATGTATAAAATATATTTATTTGTACGTTAAGCATGTGTAAGTTCTTAAAAAGAACAATTCATACATTATGTATATATAAATAATTGATTACTTAATATTACTTTCTTTGTTATATATGACTATTTTTAATCTATCCAGATTTTGTTGTTATTATTTTAAAGATAAAACTTCATCTTTATTATTTAACATGAATTAAAACACCTGTACCTTTTAGCAATACTTTGTGACAGTGTGTGAATTTTAATAAAATAAAGAGAAACGCAACAACAGAATACCTCTGTAATGTAACTATTAATATAACATTACACAGTGAAACAAACAGTAATAGAAATAAAATTAAAATGAAATTAAAATATCAAAAATACTTTATGTAATTAATATTTTCATTTACTTTTGACGTGTGTTAAATGGAGAAAATACCTAAAAATATAAACTAAAATAATGTTAATCAGTATCTAAAAATATAGGAAAAGATAAATGTTTTAAAACTGGTTAATAAATTACCAGAACTGGAACAGAGTAAATAGATAAAAGTAAAATGTTTCAGAACTATAGGTTATTAATAAGCAATCCTGATGTTGTCATAGTGCCTTACTTATTACAAAGCCCCATAAACCTTTTCCAACTGTCAGACAAATAATGTGAAGATACAGTAACATGGAATTCAAGTGACTTACGAACATTTGCTTCAACTGCTTATTCTAAACACAAAAATATCTGTTGTTACCTTCTCCAATGGAATCATTCTAGCTGGTCTAAAAATTGATGAGGAAATTAATATAGTTTATATTTATTTAGTTTAATTTTCCAAAATAGCATCTAAAAGTATGATTATTAGAACTACAACCATTCTGTTTCCATCATTTTATGAGATGGATGCAGAATGTCACATAATAGGGATGCCATAATTGTCATGGGTTTAATGTTCAATATCAAATGAGTATAATTATGGAAAAAAATGTTAGGGGTTATGCACTGGATGTAACCCCCTGGTTGTAATTACTAAAAAGCGAGAAAAAAATCAAAAAACAAATCCCAGAAACAACTAATTTGTAAGTATATCTCCATTTTCCAAGTACTGCTAATGCTTAACATTCTCAAAAGCTTCTATTTCTAATAAAGAGCACATCTTACTTATTTTGTTTGTCAATTTTGGATCTGAAATAGGTATATAATAAGAATAAACATCTATAAATGTGCAAGCATCCTGCAAAGATGTTGTGCTTCGAGTTCAAAGAGATTCAGAAAAAGAAACCATTGAAGATTAAAATATTCTAATAAACAAACTGCAACAGCAAAGAAAAATAGAACAGAAATAATTTTAAATGACATGGATGGATTGTTTTTATTTATTATGCTTACATTTCCATCATCCAATAAAAATATTCTACAATAAAAACAGAAGTGACTGAGTAATAGTCATTATTAATCAATCTTTTAATATGAAATTATCGTTGTGTTAAATAAAATTCTCTCATACTATTTTCTTATAGAAATGAATATTTTTATTCTTAAGAAATATAACTGTATTAAACAAATTAAACAAAATTTATCTTTCAAAATTTATCTTTATGGATAGTAACAAAATATTTCTGAATATACATAGAAACAATAACAGAATCAACACAATATATTACAGAAAATTTTTTAATTTGATTGTCACCACTAAATAAAATCAAAAACATATATACTGCTTATCAAAAGCAAAAAACTAATGTCATAAGCATGGGCATAATATTTTTTGAGGACAGAAACGTAGAAAGAAAGATAGATACATATATAGATAGAGGGACAGGTAAATAGAGATAGACAGATAGATAGATAGATAGATAGATAGAGACAGACAGACAATGAGAGACAGACAGACACTGACAGATAGAAAGGCAAAACAATTTTTTATTAATTGGAGGACTTTTAAGCAGATCAAACTTTCCTCCAGCATTTATTTTTGGCAAACAATGCCAGTAGTCATAAGTCTCCAAACACTTAATAGTTTTTTACTTTTTTTTTTTTTTTTTTTTTTTACCTTAAATATATTTTCATAAAATATCTTATTCTAAAAGTAAAGTTATCACAATCTTCTCCTTGCATATTTTAAAATCATTATAGGAAATTGAGAAAGAAAACAAACACTGTTTTACCTGCTTGCTCGCCTTGCTGGACTCTCAATGTCACAAAGAGGCATAGACAACCAGGACTGACTGTTTCCATCTTTTCTTCCCAGGGGAACTAATGGCTCAAGAGGCATCCGAACCTGTTCAATATCTTCATCAGTGAACCTCTCCCCAGTCAGACACTGCAGAATGGTTCTGTCCTCCTGGTATCGCTCTCTACTCTGTGATATGAGTGGATCCTGAAGTCTGTTTACCTCTACCTGTAGTTTTAAAGATAGAATGAATGAATGGTGTAAATCATTACCTTGACATATTTTATATGAACAGTTACAAATGTAGAGAGTGTTAGAGAGCAAACCTGATGACATACTTTCATATTATCATCAGTATTTCCTGTAATTATTCATGGTATTTAATTGTGAACACAGAGAAAAGATAAACATTACTGTGCTGTCACCTTTGCTTTTTAGCACATTACATAAAACATTATATATGCTGTTTATAATTCTTTTTTTCTTTTAGTTTCAGACTTGCAAATGAAATAATTTGGAGGTAAGTTATTGTTATTAGAAAAATACTGAAACAAAATGGTTATGATATTATAAAATATACCTTGATAGGTGCTGGTCTGTAACCATTGAGGGACTGGGCATAATACTCTTGTGGATTTAATGTTTCAAGGAAAATATGTCCCTAAAATAGACAATAAGAAAAACATCAAATATAATTACATACAAATAGTTTACATTATGTGCATCTAATAACTGTACTGAAAGCAGTCAACTTCCAGTCATTTAAAATTGTTTCCAATATTTTTTTATTTTTTTAATCTCTAAATAAATGTTAAAATGCTAACATTAAAAATATCGTTTAAATGGCATAAAGAAAAATAAACGTTTCTACATATTAATGTTGTAGAATTTGTATATAGTAATATGTGTACATAAATATTCACCTTTTCATTCACAAATTCCAAGAACTGCTTATGCAATATTCGTTTTCTTCTGTCTACATCCTGCCATCTGCAACTGTCCATCACCTTAATGATCTCCCTTCTTAGAGGTTCATACACTTTATCTGTCCATCGTTTGTGCAAAAGCTCTTTTTTTCTTAAAGCTAGTAAATCTTCATATTGTACATAATTGTCTAAATCCTGCAATATAGTATATTACAAATTTTAAAAATTATTATTCTACTTTAGCAAATACACTGTGTCATTAAGATGTCACAATATGAAATAAATGTAAAAATGTTTATTTTCTAAAAATAATTATATGAAACAATAAAATGCACTTTATATTTTTTCCAAATACCCCCCCCCCCAGTAACACAGACAAAATAACTTCTCATTCCTTCAAAGAAAATATTACAATCCAAACAATATTTTACTTACCAATTATGCAGCATCTATTTATACAATAATCTTTTCCCGTATTTTTATCTTACCTGTACAAATGTTTTTTCTGTCTCAAGTATGGGATTATAAAGCTTTTTAGCTGATTTGGATTCGTCATCAGATCTTTCCTGAAATTAATAATTAAAAATAACCCATACTGACATGTAGCCTACTTTTAAAATAATATTATAATTTCTAAAGTACTTTTAAAATAATATTATAATTTCTAAAGTATGATATCAAAAAAGTTAAATAAAACAACAGGTAAAAAAATATATCATCAGCTTTTTTCCACAATACAGTAACAAACAAAAAAAATTACAATAATACATTTAAAAATATATAAATGAATAATAAAATTTTTTTTTTTTTTTTAAAATAAATTAAAATCTCAATATATACAAAATTAGCATGAATTTCACTTAATAGATGTAAAAGTAGCATTTTAACCTGCAAATCCTTAATTGACTTTTCACTCAACCAGTCTTGCACTCTAAAGGAATTACTACTCGGACTTTTTGTTGCTTCTGAAAGGCTGTATTTAGATGATCCAGGGTGACTTTTAGACTTTTTACTTCTGATTATAAACTGAAACAAATATATTTTAAAGTAAAAATTATTGAACAATTTTAATTATGTTTGTGTGTGTATTTTCAGCGTATACAGTTTAGTAACCTAATTTGTGTGATAAAGTTCAAGAGGTCAGAAATAAAATAAAAAATTAACTGAAAACATTAAAATACTGAAGATTCACACAATATGGCAAACAAAAAATTAATAAAAAGAAAGAAACATTTGCCAAAAGATCAGTCATCAGATACTGTGAAACAAAATATTTACTTAGTTCTAAAGTAGAATGCTGGTAACTTACAAATGAAATATTTAATACAGTTTGAAAGATAACTTGATTTTCACTATTTACTTATTTTTATAAACTTTTATGAAGAATGATATTTTTAAAAAATAATATGTTATATATGACATATAATATCCTTGTATGATGAAATAGCAGCAAAAGGCAGATAGTTTAGCCATTCACCACACACACACTGGATACTGTTATGAAAAATACAATAATTTATTATTTAATTTATTATTTATTTTATTTTATATATATATATATATATATATATATATTTTTTAAATAAATGTGTAAGTAACGTATACAACTGATGTTTGTTATAATTCATGTTTGATAGATACATTTCATTTGAAGAAAACAAACTTTCTGAAGCATTTTATCAACGCTAACAAATTTTATTCAAGTTAACATATTCCTGGGTGTAAACCGTTTCAACTGTGAATCACTTACGTGTTTGTACGAATCATCTTCTTCGACTGGCACAGCTTCCTTTGGCTTATGAACTTGTACATTACCTCCTAAATGTTTCACACATAACAGGGATGTCATTTTAAAACAGTTTAATTCTGACAAATTTCCACTTTAATAGTTTCTTTTTTAAAAATCCGAAAAATAGCTATCGGTTACAATTTTATACATATTTGTAACACAGAGCTGTCCGCCATATTGTATACTAACAACGTCACATAGAAACGGGTCAAGGGTCAACTGTTAAGGGGCGGGACTAATTATTATTGAACAACAACAACAAAAGAATAATCATAAAATAATTATTATTATTTAGAAGAAAAAAAAAGAAAGAAAGAAAGACTGAAAGAAAAACCCAGCAACATGGTAACAGCTTAATATTAATTTATTTTATTGGTTTCTTTTCAATAATTCTCTTTTCATTATTTTTAAATAGTACAGTATGTGTTGGTAAGATTTTTCAAAAAGCTACTTCAGTTAATTGCTAATTATCTGAAATCAGTATAAATCATATACTTTATTATTTTAAGTGATTGTTTATTTTTCTTTCGATATTTGTTTTGTTCACACTTTTCTGTACTAACCATTTTTCTCGTTCTTGCAACTGGTATATTATAAATTACATTTTATATTACATATCCTTCTTTTAATAAAGGTAATAATTCTTATTATTATTGTTATATTATTTATTATTATTATTATTATTATTTGGAAAATATTTATTTTTTTGTTTGTTTGTTTGTTTATTAACAGTAAATGAAATGCTGAATTTTGGAATAATTAAAAAACGTTATGGTTCAATATTTAATTTTAAAAACATAACATATTCATGTATATCGCTTCCTGAATATTTATTACAGTTTTATGTTAACATAAATTGTTCAGAAATTTGTAAGGCATTCACTTTTTAAAAATTTATTTTTCTTTGTATTTGTATGCGATATAATTCATATGGATGTGTGTGTGTGTGTGTGTGTGTGTGTGGAGAAAGAATTTATTAGTAATTATTTCTACTAATAATTCAATTATTTTAGTATATATATAATTATTGTTAGGTTAAAAATTATCAGATTTTAAAAATTGGGAATAATGGTAAATAAAGTGATTTACTTGTTTTCCTTTAATCTTTCATTTTTCTAACTTTCTCTTCTTTTCTTTTCTTTTCTTTCTTTCTTTCTTTCTTTTTGACACAAATAATGTTGATGCTTGTAATTTGGGGGTGTCACGTGATTAAATTTAAGGCCAATTATCAAAATATATGGCTGACAAAGACAATTATTTTGTTTATATTTTGGGATGTAAATAGTTGTTTGGTTTTGTGAGAAAAATCAAAACAAAACACAAAACTGACAGGTAATGCTTCGTTTATTCTGCACCAAGAAAATATCATTTTACTTTTTAAGTCCATAATTGAAGTTTTGCTATAAATACTCACAGTCGGTGTTGTTGCCAAACTTCCGCGTGACAACGGGGATCTATCATTTCATATTAGTGTCACAAAGCATTTATCATTGCAGTTTATCGTAGCACCTTACAATTCTTACATATATCACTGTATTGACAATGAAATGCTTTTATTTTGCATTTTTTTCGTATACTGCTAGCATAATAAACAAATACTAGGAGAAATGGCTTTAAATTAAAATGATTGAAATTATTCTCCAGCAAAATCAATCACGTAGCTTAGTAGGCGATCAATTAATCAAACGAAAGATAACAGACTGCATTGCAACAATACACACTTTGTTTGTATGTAATGTAACATATATATATGTGAAGATTATTAACAGATGGTAAAATAAAAGCAAGCTTTGTGTCTAGTATGTACCAATACATTTTTATTAATAGTACTTATCGTATATATTCATATTTTATTAACTTTCCAAACTTGTTCTTGTATACACATTCAGTTAAACTATTTATACGCTCATTTTCTTTCTCACCGTCACCCTCTGTGTCTTTCATACTGTGTGTATGTGTGCGTGTATTTGTAAACACACATATGTGCCTTTTTATAAAACGAAAATGTAACAAATATTAAAATGACATATTAAACAGCGTATAATGATATAAAATAAAAATAATAATAATAATGAAAATATTTGTTATTATAACTAATTAGCTGCATTAGTACATTACATGTAACTTTTAAGCGGTACACAGCTTCATGACATAAATATTACATGATCCCATAAATGCTGTAACAGTATATTACATAACATATCAGCCCATATATAGCACCCATACCATCATGCCTCGTGCCACCCTTGAAACTATACTTTTGTATTTGCAGAATTAAATATAAATTTTATTTCATATTCAGTTGTTTCATGAACACTAATTAAAAATATACACTGGCTATATGCAGCAAATCAGAGATGTAAAAACAGTCACATTTATTGAGATCATCTGAGAAGTAGTTTCTTACTGCAAAAATGTAGGCAGTGTATTTTCTAGGACAAGCTTGTTTAAGATTCCCACTATTTCCTTGGTTAAACATGTCAAATGGAATTCAGATTTGTGTAAACCCAATACAGTCTAATAAGTGTGGTGCAGTTAGTATACGAAGTGCAGCATTTTTCAGTGCCTTTCTTATAATATCACAGAAATTAGAATTAAACCTTTTAATAGGGATTGAATTAGATATTTGTTACTGAAAAATCCATGATGTTACATTTACCAGAATAAATGTATGTTACTTAGTATTATACAGAATGTTAAAATATTTACCATTGCACTGCCAAGAAGTGTGGGGTTTTTAGATAACCACTCCGGATATAGAGATCCATAGAACAAGCTCCGTATCTGCTAGTGAAAAGTGACAACATTTCATTTAATTATCTTCCTACATCATTTGAAAATAACACACTCCAAAAAAAAAAAAAATTAAGCCTTAATTATATATATATATATATATATATATATATATATTATATTTTGTCACTGTTGAGCAGCACAGGATTATTCAAATCACTATTAGCTCTTTGAATAATAATACACATTTTTATTTTCAGACTAAATCACCTGGGAGTCCAGTTAATAAAACCCATGTAAGTAATTCTTTGTTAAAGACTCTTCTGTTGTTTCTTTTACTGTTGTATTAATAATGTTGGAGTAGGAAGGGAATTCTCTACATTGAAATAAATAATTTAGCACAATCACTTTGGAGACATGTTTTAATTTTTTTTTTAGTAAAGATGAAGGCTACTGGCAATTGCCACTGATTTTATTGGTTACATCTTTATTTATGGTTGTACAAACAAATAACCAAAATTAATTTTTTTTTATTTTCAGGTTATAGTTTAATTTGAATCTAATGATAAAGTACAATAATGTTATATTGCCATTAATTAAAAATTAAATCAAGTTAAAAGACTGGTAATACAGTAAAATATATATTGAATTTTCACTAATTAAAAAATACTCCTTGACTGAATTTTGTAAGTACTATTAATAAGTAGTTCTAATCACATGCATATATATATTTAGAGAAGAATATTTCTGAAACATCATTTTTCTGTTCTTTTTGTTTGTCCAAATTAATAATAAATTATATCAATAAAAAGTAGTCAAGTATAATTTCAGGTATTTTAATAAAGTATTTGTCAAAATAATTTGTTTATATTCTTGTACAAAATATTTATTAATTTCTATTAATGTTTTAATTTTTTTAAATTTTTAAATTTTGTTTTTTATTATTTTTAAATTGTTTATTTTACATCCAGAAACTTAGAAAGAACTAAAGAAAATAAGGTCTGTAGGATTATTATTGAAATGTTATTTTTCAGACTGGTTCGGGAATCAAGGTTCATCCTCATATTAAAGTAAGTGCTTTTATTCCATAGATATTCAATCTAAATTAATCAAGAAATTTATATTTATTTAACGAAACATGACAGTTTAATTACTGTTCATAATTTCATTATTATTATTATATATATATATATATTTTTTTTTTTTTGATAGCATATTTTTAATTTAGTTCTTTTTCTTGATCATTCTCTTTGCCTTTCTTTTTTTTTTTTTATCCCCTTTTGTGTCCAAATTAATAATAATTAATATCAATAAAAATGAGAGGTAGGTATAATTTCAGATCTTTTAATAAAGTATTTGACGAAATAATTTGTTTATACTCTTGTACAAAATATTTATTAATTTGTCAAATGTTTATACTTTTTAATTTGTTTTTTGTTTTGTTTTTGGTTTTTTACATTCAAAAATTAGGTGTGTGGGGTTATTATTGAAATGTTATTTTTCAGCCTGGTTCAAGTGCCAAGACTCCTTCTCATATTAAAGTAGGTGCTTTGATTCCACACAAATTCCACTAAATTAATCAAGAAATTTAGATTTATTTATGCAAATATCATGAGAGTTTAATTACCTGTTCATAATTTCATTATTGTTATTTTTTTATTATTATTATTATTATTATCATTTTTTAATAGTATATTTTAATTTAGTACTTTTCCTTGATCTTTCTTTTTCTTTTCTTTTTTTTCCAGTCTGGACCAGGTACAAAGGTTCACCCTCAAACCACAGTAAGTGCTTTCATATGTTCAGTTTTTGTTAATCATAAAATTATTACTTAATCATTGATTACAAAAAATATTATTAAATAGTTTTAATTATCAGCATGTTATTTTTGTAAACTGTTTCAATATATTTTTATTTTTTGGTTTTCTTTCTTTTTATTTTTATTATTTATTTATTTATTTATTTATTGTGGTCTTTATTAACCTTTTAATAACACAAACATTTGTAAATATGCTCAGTTTAACTTTACAAATACCTGATTGGTTTATATAGGTGTAGATATTTTGTTATTTATAAAATTGATGCTTTTTTTTAACAAAAAACAAAAATAATAATATTGAATATTTTTCAGGCTGTTTCGGGTATCAGGTTTCATTCAAACATTAAAGTAAGTATTCTGATACACAAGTTCCACCTCAGTAGGTCATGGCATATTATACTTAATTTAATCATTGATTACTGAAAATATTGTGTCATACTTAAATTATGTTTTTTTTTATTATTATTATTTGTTTGTTTCTTGGTTTTTGTTAAATTTATAACAATGTAAATATTTGTAAATATCCTCAAGCAATGTCTTACTCATTCAGGTGTTTGTATATGCATGTTGATAGATATTTTATTATTTATAAAACTGAAGAGATTTTTGTTGTTGTGTTTGTTTGCTTTAGTTATTAATGAAATATTTTTCAGGCTGGATCAGGTATCAAGGCCCACTCTCAACCTAAAGTAAGCATTTTGATAAACAAGTTCAACCTCAGTTAATAAAGAAATATTTAAATTAATCACTGATTACTGAAAATATTATGACATACTTGTAATCACATTATTGTTAATGATTGTACATTTTAGAGTAACATTTTTTTCTTTCTTTCTTTCTTTCTTTCTTTATTTCTTTATTGTTTTGTTTTGGTGGTCCTTCAAAGTTTATAATAATAAAAATAATTGTTTATATCTACAGGCAGTTCCTTCAAAAGCTAACGAGATAATGTAAGAAATACCTAATTGATCTGTATAAATGTATTTGTATATGTGGTTATATAGATATTTTATTATTTATAATATATAGATTTTTTTTTTTTTTTTAATTTATAAAATTGATGGGTCTGTTTAGTTATTATCAGTGCGGAGAAATAAAACTGAAATGTTATTTTTCAGACTGGGTTAAGATCAAAGTCTCACTCAATCACTAAAGTAAGTGCATGTATTTCTGTAATGTTCTGCCTGTGTTAATAATCAAACAAATATTGTAACATATTTATATTGCTTTTTAAAACTATTTGTTTTAACTGAATATTTTCATTAACTTCATTTTATATTATTTGTCCTTCTTACAATAATAAAAATATTTGCTAATTTATGGTAATTTAAGAAATGTTTTATTGATTTGTATTGTGGATAGATATTTTTATTGTTTACAAAACTTATGTGTTCTTACTGAAATGTTGTTTTTCAGTCTGGTTTAGGAGCCAATGTTTCCACAAAAGCTATAGTAAGTGCTTTGATTCACAAATTCTATTAGTTAATTAAGGACTTGGGCTTTCATTAAACATTAGTTGTTGTAAATATTGTCAAGTATTTGATTTTATAAAGTATATAATTTTTAAAAGATTGGAGAATTATATGGAGAATTATATATATATGTAACAATAAATAAAACTTTACTTTGGTGTGTTCTAATGTTACACAGTCTTGAAATTTTTATAATTTATTGTATAAATCTGCATAGTTGTTATTAAAATATTGTTTTTCAGACTGAATCACTTATCAAGTCTTATTCTCGATCTGCAGTAAGTTTGCATGTATGCACACAGACACCCACCCACCCACACACATGACACAAACATTCATCAAGAATCCTTTGTAATGAATTTAATATTAAAGAAGATTTTACAAAAGTATTTCTAGTCACTCAAGCATACACAAATATTTTTAAAAGTTAATTTCTTTAGTTCGTTCTTCTTCTTTTTTTAATGCAATTAAAAATGACAAATAATGGATAAAGTGGCATGAAGACTCTATACAATTATTAATGAAATGTTACTTTTCAGGCTACTTCAATATCTGAGGCTCCTCCCACATCAATAGTAAGTATTTCTTACAAACAGTTCTATTTTTGTTTTTATAACTCTATCTCAGCAGCTTTAAGTCAATTATTTTGTTACTCTCTCTAGGAATCAGTGGATTTCAAAAGCTGAATCTTGTTTATTTGATTTTATATTTTCAGTAAGATAGGAATATTCTTAAGTAAAACAATCACAATACTTTTCATCCAAAATTATTCAAGTGACCTAATTTTTCGTGGATCTGAACACTAGTTTAACTTAAAATATTAATAATAAAGTCATAATTAAATGTTGGAAAGTAGCCTATGTCTTAATGTGTACTTGCACAGTATTTATTTTACAACAAAGCAAGATTTTAGTTGGCTCATATTAATAAACACAGCTATGATTATTAAAATGTTACTTTTCAGCCTGATTCATCTGAACTTAATAGTGACAAATCATCAGTAAGTGTTCCATGCCAAAAATTCATGTTATTCTATGTTCATGATTTTTTTTTTTTTTTTTTTTTGTAACTGGTCATATACAACAAATGTTCAAATTAATTACTTTTGCTTGATTGTGTGTGTGTGTGTGTGTGTGTGTGTGTGTGTGTGTGTGTGTGTGTGTGCTAATTAAAGTATGAAAACAATATTAATTTTTATTTATTAATTTGACATAGATGAATTCATGCAATTAATTTATAATTTTTCAGTCAATACAAATTTTCTAAAATGGTCCAAGGTGTCTTTTCAAGTATTATACCTGTCTGATCTCTAGTTATGATTATATTTTGAATGCATATGATACATTTAATAAAACTGATATTAAATAATAAAAATCAAATACTTTATTAAGAAATAATTATTTTACAGAATGATAGGATTTAACACATGATCTACTTAATAAATCTAATATTAAAATGTTATTTTACAATTAAAGGATACTTTAGATACCACAGTTCAGCCTGAAACAACTAAGAGTAGAGCTAAAGTAAGTATTTTTTATAATAAAATATAAAGTGTTAATGTCACTGGTTTCAGTGCTGTTATGGTTCATAAGTACATTGGTTTTGGATCCAATTTTGTCTGGTTTTATTCTTTGATCACCTTAGCAGGACATTTTATGACAGAAAATATAACTTATAATTTTTTACTATTAGACAGTTATATTTTTCAGTGTTAGAAATTTTTAGTGTATAAATTAACAAAACTGTTGAATGTATAATTTAAAAAAAATAATAATAATAATAAAAAATTACAAAAAATGTTTAAAAATTTTTTTATATTATTATTATTAATTAGTTTATTTATTTATATATATATTTTTTATTATTATCATCATTTTTTCTTTTTTTGTTTTTGTTTAACTTCTTGTACAGAGTAATAATAATATGTATCATTATTCAGAAATGTATAGTTTTCAGCATCACAAAGTTAAACTTTCAGACAACTTCAAAAAATTAATTTATGTGAATAAATATTATCTGTAAATGATTTTCCAGCCTAATTCAAGAACCAAGGCTTTACCTGAGGCCCATAGTGAGACATTTTCTGACGTAAGTATTTTTACAAAAACTTTGTCTTTTCCAATATTAGTTTTAATAATTATTACCAAGTATATATCTGTTGTCATGTAGTTTAGTTAATGGGTTTCTTGCTTTGTATCTCCATTACATTTTCTAGATTAAGAAGAATTCAAACAATAAATGTTAAACTAATAAAAGTAAATTTTGTTTTGATTTCTGGGCAATCTTTCAAAGGCATGATTGTGAAATGAAAATTATTTTCAGTTTAGGAAAAAGTGTTTTTGGTTCACATCATTGTATAAAGTGATATGTTTATTATCATTTCAGTGTAATTAAAAAAACACATCACTAACAGTAATGCCACAATACAAATTCATTATTTAAAAAACCCCAAAAACTCTCATCAGTTAGTGTCATAATTCTATGTCTGCTTTAAATCTGTTTTTCATCTGTTTCATTTATTTTGGGATATTTTTGGGGTTTTTGTGTGTGTGTGTGTGTGTGCATGCGCATGCGTGCATGTGTGTGTGTGTGTGATTGTGTTGATTATTGTGTCACATCAACCTTTTGTTTGTAAACAACTTTGTAAAGTTTTGTTCTGTTTGACATTGTTTATATTTCCTTGTCTATACTACAAAATATTAGTTGCCTGTGTTTTTTAAATTTATGACAGACTAAAGATTCCAGACACTTTTCTGACTAATTTTGAAGTTTGATAGAAGCAAAAACATGTGTTCTAGTTGTGGTAGAATCAATCTGTATATAAAAAATGTAGGTATAGTTTAACTGAATTTGAAAACTTTAAATATGAGTTTGCAAAGAACACCAAGCATGATATTTAGTGTTGTTTGCAAAAAAGTTTGACTGTTGTTTCTGTTAGTTGGTTCTAACATTTTTACTTGGTAATTAAATTTCTGGTTAATTTCATAAATTAAGTGATATTTTAATTTTCTATTATTTTTTTTTTTTTTTTTTTTATTATTATTTTTTTTTTTATTATTATTATTTTTTTTTTTTTTTTTTTTTTTTTTTTTTTTTTTTTATTAGAACAGATCTAATTTGATTCAAAAATTTGTATCCACCTCAGTGATGGATTATTTTCAAAAATCATATATTAGTCAAAATTAACCAGAAAAAAAGAAGAAAAAAGTATTATTTTCACTGATCTGATTCAGTAATATACTGAAATAATTATGTTTGGCTCTTTTGACACCATTTTATTTTGTTAAGTTTTTCTTTTGTGTTTGTGGGTGTGTATGAGATAATTTATTTTCTTTTAGAGGTTCTATTTCTTTCTGGGTTATTTTTTTTTCAGTATATAAAATTTTATAATAAATACTAATTAGGATTTGGTATGTTATTTTCAAGTTCTGACTGTAACTAATTATTTGTGTTATTTTGTTGGGTTTTTTTTTTTTTTTTTTTATTCTATTATTATTATCATTTTTTAATTTTTTTTTTTATTATTATTATTTTTTGTTGCTGTTATTTATAGTAATGTCTTCTGATTTTAAAAAGACTGAGAAAATATTTTTTCGTTTAATCACTCCTCAGTATATTATCCATAATCAGTGTGCATGAAAGTTATCAAAGTGCAATCATGCAGATAACAATAGGCATTCAATCAGCTATTTAGACAGCATTGTGTTACTGTAATGGATATTGGATGTTAAGTATCTTTAATCACAGTTTAGGTTTGGCAACAGTTTTAATGTCAGCTGGTGTTCACACAATATGCTTGATTTACCAAAATCTATTGAATAATTCTTTGAATTGGTTTACCTCTGTTGAACTCTGTGTTTCCCAGTCTGCAGTTTTGTGTTACCGAGCTACTGAAAAGACTTGATCAGTGTTATCATACTGTATGTAGTGAACTACTTGTTATACTGACAGATATATCAGTATATATAAAATTTCTGTACTTACATATACAGAGAAGTCAATTCCTTTATTTTAATTTTCAAACTGAAATATTGTATAAAAATGGCAGATTTAGATCTTCAGAACAATCCCAATTATAAAATTCAGGGAGTTCCGGTGAGTTTTATATTAACAACAATCATGTGCCTTAATCATTTTATTTATTTATTTAATTTAATTGTTTGTTTATTATTATTATTATTATTATTATTATTATTATTATTATTATTAGGTTTATAAAATTATTATTATTTATTATTATTTTTTTTATATTATTATTATTATTATAGGGTTTTTAAAATTATTTTCATTATTATTAATATTATTATTCATAAGCATTTGCTTATATAATGAACTTGTTTGAAACTTTATACTGACTCTTCTGAAATTCTGGTTTGTTTCTTGTTACTGATAAGACTATTATGATTAAAACTTTATATTAATATCAGCATTTCATTTTTATTTCAAGTTGTGACAATGGAAAATTCTTAGCATTTTATGTAATTTATAGCTATGGAACTCAGTTAAAATATGTTAAATATTTTTGTTACCACTAGAATACTAACATGAATTTGGAATATTCTATCCAGATCTAAAAATAACTATAAATAAAAAAAAAAAGCAGACAAATTTTGTAATGTTGTTAATACAAATCCAGAAATCATGGCATAGTCCCAGTGTTGTATATTAATTTCATTATATAAGTATATCAATGACAAATCAGTTATTTATGATTAAGAGCAAAGGGTTTTACATAATCACAAACCAGATGTCTACTGATTTCAGTATTTATACATTGTACTATATTTATATAGCACCTTTTCCATACTAAGCATGTTCGTCTCCAAAAATGCAATGATTAGAAGCTAGGGACTTTCTTAAACTTCCTTTTAAAGGTCAAAGATGCTGCAGTTCAACCCAGCACAAAACATACATACAAAATATTAGAGATCATATACATGTAATTTATTTAACAAACTAAAATTATTTATTTAGAATACACATTTAATCTAAATTTAGTTGGACATGTTGAGATTACTACTAACTGGAAACATAATTTAATCCACACAGATCTGCAAATAATATATATATATATATATATATGTATGTATGTATGTATGTATGTATGTATTTATTTGTGTTCCCCCCCCACAGGATGCTGTCAAAATGAACCAGCTTCAAAATTTGCTGCACGATGCTTTGATTTCCACTGACCATGTACAGCAGTGTGCCATCATCTACTGCAAAGACTGCAGCATTAGAGCCAGTTCTCTAGGTTTTACTGTATGTTATTTTGAATATTTGATCTTGTCCTCTAAAACAGCAATATATATTTTATTTTTATTTTTATTCAGGCACTAAATATTAAAATCTGAAATCAAACATTTGAATCCAGATTATTTAATTTTGATAGTGTTGGGTAACATTAAGATGTATCTGTGTACTCTAAAAAACTTTAGCAAAAAAAACCATGATTCTGTGAATGATAAACATTGCATCTGCTTCATGTTGTTTTCTTAAACACCTTAACTACCCTGCTTAATTTTACAATGACTATAAATGTTAGACACATTGAATATGAAAAAAGATAAGATGATTTTTAAAAAATACTATTATACACAGTGATGTAATCAGAATTAAATAAGCTGGTAATAATATTAGTTTGGGCCTTCTTTTGATGATTATTATCACTAATTTCTTATGTGAACATGCTTTATTATTTACATTTTCAGTTGTATCCAGATCAAGTCCAGATGTTATTGGATGCTTTTAGAAATCCTCCACAGACACGTGAGGAAGGAATCTATTTTTCAGACCAACAGTACAAATGTGTACGAGCTGACAGGAATTCAATATATGCAAAATGTGTAAGCATAACTGTCAGTGTTATATTAACTTATACAAATAATAGGATGTTCAGCACCAATGAATCATATTATTATTAACAATAATTTCTGTTTTTAACTGTTAATACCAGTTTCATGAGATCAAATGTTTTTCATTACAACTACATGGAATTAAAAAGCTTTTTGTTAGCTTTGTCAGGGTGAAAAATATAACTTTATTATAATATTTACATATCAGAATGCCTTAAGAGCTGACAGTTTACCAAAGTTTACTGTAATAATTAGATGAAGCTGTTTTTTTATTTCATGCTGTTCTTATTTATTTTAGGTCATAACAAATTACTGTAATTGTGTAGCAACATAGGATAACCAGTCACATGGTGAAAATTATCAAAACTCAAGTTTTGTTGGAATAAGATAAACCACATTCTAGAGATCAGTGATATGTAATGTATAGGGGTGTGATGTCAGAGATTTTAGATGAATCTTAGGAAAATAAGTGTGTAGCATAATTTCATTAAGATTTTGACATGTTTTATTGACCGATTTCAGCAAAATATATATATAGACATGAGGGTCAAGATGTTTTCAAACCTATTTATGGTGGAAAAAAAATTGATCTATTGATGCACCGGACTGCATAATAGGCTGTAACTCAAAATTACATTGTGCAATATCTGACTGGTTATTCTGTTAGTTTGACATAAGTTATTGTTCTAATTCCATTTTATATTTTTCAGAACAAGAATGGCCTAGTGCTAGTTAAAACCAATACTCTGCTTCTTGTTGCTACATATACGGAAAACATGTTTGCTGGTATATGTGTTGAGGCAGTTGAAAAATTAGGTATATATATATATATATATATATTATTTTTGTTTTCATATCAGTAACTTCCATACCAGAAAATACACTTTTAACATTATTTTATAAGACAAAATGAAAACAGTAGTCCTTTGGTTAAAAGAATGGTGTTGGTCATGATAAGCTGCAGGATCAGTAGTTTTCAGATTGTCTATTGCATTATTTTCCATTACAGCCATAATCCTTCTCTGGTTGTCAACCAGCATTATTAACCAGCATAAAAGATAACTTACTCTTTTCTTTGAAGACTGTCTCAGAAATATGATTTGTAATCTATTTTCTTTTTTTTTCAGTGTGAAATTAATATTTTTATCTTGATCTTAGTTTTCTTTTTTCTGTGTTTCATGCATTTCTTTCTTCAATTTTCATGTTCATTATTTTGCAGTTAACAAAATTGTTTAATAGATACTTAACTGAATGTTCTCTCTTTTTTTTTGGTTCTTTTTAGCTGATTATTTTAAGGAAAAAGGAAAATGAAGCACAAGATTTTGGACAACTCAGTACATTCAACAAAACTACAGCTAACAATTTGTTACGTTTTTTCATCCTTTAGATTCATTGTTTTGAGTTACCTCCCTTCTTTATAATCCAACTTTCTTTTTTTAAACTTCTCTCCAGTTTTCTTTGCAGAACACAGGTTTAAAACCATTTTTGTTATGTGAAAGTTTTAAAAAAGACAAATATTTCATAAAATTACTAATTAGTGATTTTGTGGGGCAGTATTAATTTTCCCATATTCTAATATGACAATTTTTTTAATAATTATAAGCATGTTTCATCTTTGGATGGGTTTGTAAAAATATATTTTCTTTATATTACTACACATTCTAGATTTGATCTTCATTTTGCAAGAAATTATCAGTTCAGCTAAACTTATCATATACAGATGTATTTTCCCAAATGACTTCTTCTTTCTTTATAATGAAATGCATTTATCTTAAGGCACTCTGTTTCTGTTCTTGATATGCTACCGATTATTGTTATTGCTTAGCATCAAAACAAAAATGTAATTAAAAAATCAAATCAATGCAGAAATCAGTGAACATAATAAAAACATACATTATTCTACTGGATAGAAGAAAAACAAATGCTACAGTCGAAGTCCAATTCACTAGCATTAAGAAATTGAGGATGTATGTAGTCTGTTCTGATGTTGAGCTATATCCAGTACATTTGTCCTTTGAAAATAATTATGATTTCCATTTTTTTTTTTTTTTTTTTTTTTCTCAAATGTCATTTTTAATATTTTCCATTAAAGTTATAGTGCTGGTTTTTATAATGCTACTTTCTAAAGCATAAACAGCGTTTTCTTAGAGTTCAGCTGAATTTTTTTTTTTTTTTTTTTAATTTTGTACCAAAATTTTAAATTATTATTGTCATTAACTTCTTAAATGTGCTGGATCACGATGCAAGTTTATAAATAGTTAACATGTGCTATTTATTATATTAATAAATACCAATTTCAGAATTTTGTAGTTTGTCTTGCTCCAGTTATATAAACAGGTGTGAATTACAGACATTTTAAAAAACCAAAATATAGTATATCCATGACATAACCTTGCCTTCAAATATTAGTAATTTCATTCCAGTCAGGTTAGTAAAAAAAACCAACAAATTTCCCAGTTTTAATTATTTTTATTGCAATAAATGTGCTTATGTGTACAAGCCTTCCTGATAATAATTATTTGATTCAAATTACTGCTTTTGTCAAGATTTATCCACTTACTTTAAATCATGTACTGACAGCAGATTGACTAAAGACCCACTATTGTTGTTTTTGCTTCAGTATATCAAAACAGTTTAATTAAAACTAAAAGCAGTATTATACTGCACCAGGTAATCAAATTATTTTTATGTGAAGTACACATAAAAAATAAAAAAAAATATAAAAAAAATGGAAATGTACTGAAGTTAACTGGTGAATTCCCAATTTACAAAAAATAATTTAAAAAAACAATGTAACATGCACAGGAAAAATATGTGTGCTCATCATATTAAACGTCGTAATGTTATTCACTCCATCAGAATATGAACCCTCTGAACATCAACTGAGATCTTTTATAAAAAAAAAACAAAAAAAAAACACTGAAACATGAAAACATGGTAACAAAACCTCAAAAATGTTTTTCAGAACCTTTTCAAATTAACTTCAGTATTAAAAATTTAAAACATTTTTAAAAAAAAAGAAGTATTTGGCTATACACCAAAGAAAGTTTTGTCTCTAGACAATCAAAATCTGCCAAGACATTCATTCTCTAACTATTGTAATACATGTATAGATATATAATTATACATACAAAGATATATATTTATATATGCACTAATGTTTTGATATAATGCTACAAGCCAAAGGCCTTGCCTACTGTTGGAAAAGCAAGGAGTAGAAAAACCAAACATTAACTAATATATGAACTAACCAAAAATATGCCACAGAAAAATGCATTTTTCTAATTTTAATATACACCAGAAGGGTAAGTGCTAAGTTTATGCAAATCATATTTATTTATTTATCTGAGGGGAAAGGAAGAATTTGATGCCAACTGTTTGTGGTTCCATAATGCATAGATTTTTTCTTTTTCTTTTCACAAAGCAATGTTTCTTCAGCAATTATCTATTTTCATCAATATACATATAATTTGGAAAAATAATCCTGAACGATTTAACTTGTACTTTATATGAGTTAGTTAAAATCTGTATTCTGCAAGTTTGAAAAAAAAAAAACTATATATATATATATATATAAAATTAAAAATAAATTTCCCATATGAGAACATCTAACAGAAGAAACGGCAATTAGTATGCATTATGTACTTGTGTAGATATTATTTAAACGTATCCAAAAGAAAACATTTCTGGTTTTTTGTCGCTTTAAATTAAAGGAACATTCAGCATGGTAAGTAATTCACTATCAAAAGCCTAAGTACAATAATGCTTATTTTAAAGATCCTTTATTATTTACATTCTGATTTATGACAACCATTAATTAATAATGACATGCATGACAAACTGTTTAATGAAAGTGGTTTTCCAAACATTTTAAAATTAAATATATTTTGCCATCATTAAATAGGTCTTATCCAAATGCATGACGAACAAACCTGCCTGACCCCATTCCTTTATCTACAAAACATCAGAGAATTAACTGCCGCACAGCAGTAAACACCCTACTCAGTCTAACTCAAATTTGTGGTTTTTGCCTACCAGGTTTAAAAATATGAGAAAACAGAATTAAAATAAATTAATATTTTTAAACTTTATTATGACTATTATTAATTGTGTCTGTAAATGTCTGTTGCATAAATTACATTTCAGAAGTTTCTGGTTCTGCCAATTTGTATCTGGCATTAGATCTGGTCCCATGTACAAATGTTTTTAAAAAAAACAAAGATTCCTGTCTAAAATAAAGACAATATAAACATGAAGAAAAAAATATGATTTTTAATATTGTATTTTGGCTAATTCAGATTTGAGAAACATTACTGTCCTCAATTTATGCATTATGGTATTCTTGATTTTACACCAATGTTTTATATTTGAATTACATGTCAATGATATTCGTGATCACAATATCTTAAGCATAATATCAAATAAAATCTATACATGTTATTCAAATTACACTGACAATTTTTGTCCATTAAACATTCATAAAATACTTATTTTCTCTGGATAGATATTGAATACATACAGGAAATCTGTCTGTCAGATGCCATCACTGTAATTTTGCATGCAACAGTCACACCCCTATACTGGCTAACAACTGATGCAGCAATAGTTCAACCTGAATATAGTGGTTGTTAGAAAGTGAAATTTCACTTTTACTCTGGGCTATCATTAACTGTGGAATCTTCATTTATGCTACTTTCATTTTCATTTAATGCAGACTCTCCATTACTTTCCATTACTTCTTGATCATCAGTCTTCTTATTTAAAACTGCTTTGACTTCCTCTGGGATATCTTTTGTGTAAGTGAAAGCTTGTAGTGTTGGGTTGCCACGCTTTGGAAGAGGAAAAGCAGTTTTCTTTTCATAATTGTACACAATATCCTGATCTGATGGCAATGTGTTAATAAAGGCTGGCTGATGGTAGGCATCATCCAAATATTTCCACAAGGCAGTGAACTTGGATGGAATTTGATAGTTGCAGTATTTCTAGGAAAAAAAAAAATACAATTAGCTTAAAATCTACTATACTTACAAAAGTACAACAGGCACAAGAGCCACAGACTGTTTAACCAATAAATTCAGGTAAACTATTTTTAAAATTAGTATTTTTATACCAAAGCAAATGATAACCCCCCCCAATGTTGTACTATAAACAATAAAAAACAAATATAACTAGCATAATTTTTATAATTTTGATTGTATATATAAATATATATATAAATAAAAAAGAAATAATAAAAAAAGGAAATTCAGAATTATATTGCTCACTTCAGCAGCCACTCTGAGATGCTGCAGTCGTGGTAAAAGGTGACAGTCGGCAAAACTCAAGACATCATCTACAAGAAATTTGCCTTCATTTGATTCTAAGTAATCATTCAATTCTTCAAGTTTCCTTTCCAGCTGAGTTAGTTTCTTGGATCCCTTCAGGAAACCACAGAAAACCTGTTTTTAAAAATAGAAGAAACGAAATTCAGAAAAACTGAAATCCAAAACAGTTTCCATTTCCAACCTGGAAATGACTTTGAAAATAATTCTTCCTGAAATTTTTTAACCTAAAGCTTTACTACTACTTTTATAAGCACTATGTACCTTATTATTAATATACATTTTTATACTGAATGACATTATCAAATTGTTTAAATGTAATTAATAGCTGTAGAACACTGAAATACCAAGATTTAGTGACAACTATGTGGGACTGATGTGCTTCATATGAACATTTTTTTTTTATTCTTTGTGAAACTGGCAAAGAAAATGGCTGGTGTCAAAAATATGAATTTTAAGTATAACATTACAGTTCATAATATCTATATGTCAATAATTGTTTTATTTAACTCAATCATGTTTACCTATATAATCAGGCTTTTTATCACTGCTGAAGAAATATAGAGGGGTGGCTGAAGAAAATAATTTTTAATGTTTTTTTGTTCAACATGAACATAAATAAGTTTATTAGTTTTGTATAAGCATAACCAATCTAATCCATGTAGCGTAAGTGATATATGCAATTATATGTATTTTAAACATTTGGTAATGAACCATGTTCATAACTATGCCAAATGAATTTTGTAACCTGAATAACATTTTACACATTAGATAAAAGATACTCACAGCATAAATATCTGCTACTTCAAGAACAGCATTGGCATTGGGAGCATTGTGGCGTTTCAACTCAGGACATGATCGATTAATGCCCTCAAAGAATTTCTCCAGTTCTTCAAATGTGTCAAACATCTCATCTGCCAAGTCATGTCCTGCTTTGTTGCGACAAGGCTTTTTTGCAATGACTACCGGAAATGTCTTGCTCCAACCTTTGTCCACAAAAAGCTTTGGAGGACAGTCAGCCTGGACAGTAAAAACCTTGAAGACGACCCCTTCCTGGTTTTCAGCCATAAGGTAGGCTATCATAAACCATTGCTGACACAGTGGACATGGTCCTCTTGTCTCTTTGTCAATGGGTGATGCCTGAAAATACAAATAATAATTAAAAAGAAAAAGAAAAGTTTAGCACAATACCATTCAAAATATTTGTATATATTTATGATACAAACATTTCTAGACAGCTTATAACAAAATATGGAAAAAAACAAGTTCCAAATAAAATGTAACAATCAACTATTTATTATGTAATTAGTCTATGAAAGATAACACCGCCTTTATTACTGAGAGCTATCCTTATATAATTAGGATTAATTTTAGAATATTTACAAAATGTAATATAAGAATGTTAATAAAATAAATGTTCTCTATGTGCAGTGCTTATGTTAATGGACCTCAAAATTTAAGGTATGTATTTTCCAAGAGGAAAAACATGTTTGCTATCTTGGATGATGGAAGTTTATTAGATTAACCAGGTGCAATATTTCAGAATAGAAAGTTGTGTCTGATGCTATACCATTTTCAAGCCCAATTCAAGTATGAACTATTACTATATTCCTACATGGTTTATACTGATTACAATTTTACTTAATTTCTACATACCTAGAATTTGACCTAACAAAACAGCCGGTGTATTCAGACTAAATACTTATTTTATTTGCATATGAACCATGTAGGTGTAACATTTTTAATTCATGATAAATTCATAAACTGCACAAAACCATCATCAATAAATAGCAGTTTTATTTTACTTCAGTGTAACAACTCTTAAAACTTTTTTTTTTTTTTTTTTTTTTTTTTTTTAAATACTTTAAATCTTTAAAACAAAAAAAAAAATAATAATAATAATCATAATAATAAAAACTTTTAATTTTATGGGGATTGTAAAGTGTTATTATATTACCGTATTCCTTATTTTATTATTCAATAAATTGTTTTAAAAAATAAAAATTGAATAAATCAATACATTGAATTCACATTTTTGTTACTATGGATAACATTATTTACTCTATAATTACGACAAAATAGTTTAAATTATAATCTTAGGTTCTGTATTCCCTTCATATATAATTACCGATTATCATTATGATGGAACTCCACAAAAAATTATTTAAGGAAACATTAAAAATTTCTGACCACACCCCTGTAAATGAAATCTGTAAATTGTTATTGTAGGATGAACTCTGAATTATTTGAAAAAAATTATGAAAATATGAACAAAAAACACGAGTGTATATACCTGACATAACATAAATGCATTATTCCGAGTTAATGATATTGCATTACGGTAGTTTTAAATTATGTAATTAGATTTAGTCTTGTTCTAAATATTAAAAATAGTCGTTATACTGTTAAAAAGTGTTATTATACTTTATAGTGGT
This sequence comes from Chrysomallon squamiferum, assembly GCA_012295275.1. NCBI lineage: Eukaryota > Metazoa > Mollusca > Gastropoda > Neomphalida > Peltospiridae > Chrysomallon > Chrysomallon squamiferum. Next base: position 9,363,418 of record CM022665.1, on the reverse strand, counting down.
TGATAATAGTACGAAATGGCACTTTATTTTCAGATTATTTTAGCAAAATGTCCTTAATCGTTTCACGTTTGTAAATCGCAACAATCCCGCATCATCAAAATCGGTGATCATACGCTTTGAAAAAAATCCGCCATTGAATGCTGGCCATGAACTAAGATAGTATCGGATATCCGTCGGCAACAATACCCAGTAGTCCGCCATCAAAGCGAGATTGAAAACACTGCAATTAACTTACCTTTATATAGAGATCAAAATTACATTGGTTAGGGTCATCATTGTCCTTTTCGGCCGTTTGGTCATTCTGATATATTTGCTCAGTATCTGCGCTCATTTTTACAAAATAAATGCAACACGAAACAATTTTATAAACTATCAATGACGCATTAGCCTCGCCCAAAATAACATCCAAAATACGCATGCGCTTAATAGCAACTGTGTCACGTGATTTTAAAACTACAGAAAATTCGGAAATGTTTCACGTACAGAATAATCCAAGTTCTACAGTGTTTTGTTGAAACTATTTCCGTTATCTCCGGGGATGGGAAAATAATAATTATAATTATAAAATTATCATTTACTTTGCTTAGTTAATGTAAAATTTGAAATAATAATAATAATAATAATAATAATTATTATTATTATTATTATTATTATTATAATATTATAATCAAGGCTACCTTCTGTCGTATCTAATTTCATCTTTATATATATATATATATATATATGAATTTCTGTATCCCCATTTGGCACCTATTTATCAGAACATAGTAATACTAAAAATAGAAGTAACTTCTATTTATTTTTTAGTCTGTAATTTATTAATAATTATCAAAATACTAGGTTGCAAAAAAAGTGCTTCAAGGAGGGTTATAGATCTATTACCGTCTGTTAGAAATATTACGATTATTATTCTTTACATTAAGAATAATAAGAAAAGAAGTGTAGGGGTATTGAGCCAAATGGAAACTCATACATACATACATATAATTTAGTGAAAGACATAAAAAAAAAAAAATGAACAGTAAAGGATTTTATTCTGTAACACTTTGAAAATGCTATACAAATTGTCATCAGTACATGCAAAAGAATTATACATATGGATATGTACGTGTATGTACAAAAGATTCTGAAATATGCATTCACACAAACTCTGTTTATACAATAAGTAATGAATAAGTTTCACATAAAACACGCTAATATTATGAAAGAATTGGGTGGGATGGTATATTATGGATTTCATATATCTTTCACCAGCTCTGCCAGGAAGTTCTGAATACATTTTTCCAATAAATAAAAACATGTTTGTCATCTTATTAAGCAAAAGTTATGTGACAAAACTCATTATAATTCTTTGCTGCTGATAAATGGTTTAATATTACTTATAAATTTATTTTTATTATTCACTAAAATTGATTATCAGAAACAACTAGAAGTATCAAGACCTTTTCTAAATAAGGTCATAAACTAGCTGACAAAAATAAATATTATGGTCCTTCTTGTTATTGCACAAAATGAGTGGGAGCATATGATTCACAGCAGTTAACAATGACACATACAAGAAACACTGATGCCAAGTAATCCTATGCAACAAGTTTTATTACAGTGATGTTTTCAGTTATATTTTTATTTATGTGGTTAATATTTTTTTTTATCTGCTTTCCATGTTATTAAGAGAAAAAAAAAGAAAAAACCAGAATTATTCAGAGAATGACATATTGCATTAATTTCTTCTTATATGACATTTCCTTGAAAATTTTAACAAATAATAATAATACATCTTTTTGTAAATAAATTCTCTAAGCTAAGCAGATATTTTTAGTTACTTATTTACATTCCTCTAAATAAGCATATAATGTCTGATCAGATATTAAGAGATTTTTAAATACATTAATTTTATTTTTTAAATTTATTATTAGCTCTTTTTTTTTTTTTTTGGTGAAGAGATTTTTTCCTTTCTTTTTTTTAACTTCTTCCCCCCCCCCCATCCTGCAAGTTTGGTAGAGATCATGAATTTTTGTTATCGTTTATTTATTTATTAATGTAGACAAATTAGGATATATCCATTAAAAAACATAATTTGATGCAACTTGTTTTGAACAGAAATACAAGAGAACTGGGCTGCTAATCAATTCAGCTATATATATAATCAATTAAGAAACAAACTTATTTTTAATTTTTTTTTTTTTTTTTTTTTTTTTTTTTAGACTAAACAGTCTGTAGACAAACATTTTACAGTATGAGAAAAAGGAAGTATCCTACTATTTTAAATAAAATGTGAAAAATATACATGGTGGAATATCTCCAGGCCACTCATTATAAATGTATCCATTAGTTTATGTCTGACTAAGAAAAAAGCTCTTACAAGGGAGTGACAATTTTGTTACAGGCACACCCACAACATATAGTTATGAAAATTAAAATAAAATAAAATCACTGGTGAAATAGTTAAAGTAAAAATAAAAGTATATATAAATATTTTTATTTAATGCTGACAATGATCTGATTTTCATAAATTGTTATCTTAATTACATTTGGTTGCTGTGTTTTGCTTGTCTGGCAGGATCTGCAAATGCATGTAAAAAACAATAAAATACAAAAACGTGTACTAAATAGATCATCCAACTTATAAAAAGTTTTTAAAAAAGAGAAACAAAGTTTTGGTAATGATGCTTCATCTGTATTTGGTGGATAATAAGTGACCCAGGAACAATGTTTATTTTTCATACCATGACCTCAAGAAGATCTTTTATTTCTTGGTCATCAGTTATGATTTAAAAAGTTTAATCACCAAGTTTCTAAAAAGGTTAAACATTATCTGTGTATCCAACAAATATTTAATTTTTAAATCTTTTTTTTTTTTTTCAATGTTAATAAACATCAGAAAACAATGTTATTAACACCCTTAAATTGAAATAACAGATTCTTTGTTAAGAAGAAAAATACAGATAGTCACTGTATGACCTTTGGCCATATCAGTGAACTTGAAATACTAACAGAAAACAGTACTATGCTATAGTGACAAAGGAATCAGATTAAAGACTAGCTAGAAGAAAATAATGATTTATTGATGTCTATATCTAAGTTGCAACAGATGGTGTATGTAACAATATGAAAGGCTTCAAGGTATGACAGATTTGCCTTCTGTCACAGTGATCAATAATACTATGTGTATCAGCATCATAAATTCATAGAACAGCATGTCATACAGGCTTAGTAAATATATCAAATATTCACTCTTTTAATAAATGTAACTAACCGTAAAATAATTTCACACCACTCTGACCATTATACAGTGTGATAAAGTTTATATGATACAGACATATATAAACTTTTTTTTAAAAATCATTCAACTGTAACATTAATATCAACAGAGGTAAATATCACACAAAAAAATATAAAAAAATATAAATAAATAAATAAATAAATAATAATAATAATAAAATATAAAAATAATAAAAAAACAAATTATAAAAATAAAAAAATAAATAAATTACAAATTAAAAAAATTAATAGGTAAATACATTTTTTTTTTATGTAACACATTTTTTTTTTTTTTTTTTTTTGCTAGACCTTTGCCTTTATTACACTAATAAATACTGAAAGGAAAAAATATAAAAGAAATTTAAAAACAAATACTTTTTAAAATATCAGTTTTGATTCAATTTTAATAAGATAACATCTAAAGGCATATAATGGAATCTGTATATCTGTTTAAATTTGGAATATTTAAAAAATCACAAAACAGATTTTAAAATAATTTTTAATAAACAAAATATTTTGACTGTTGACATTTCAGTAACTGTTCAATTGATGATATGTCCATTTTCAACAATTCACATGATGGTATAGGATCAGCTAATAAAGCTGTTTTAATTTCCACATTGTCTTTATTAACTAGCCTGAAAGAAAAAAGAAAAGTACTTCATTTTTAACTAACTCAAGGACAATTTAATTCCTGTTTAATATTATAATTGACAATTATTAACAAAAACAATTCATAAAGCCAATGGATTCTTTATAGATATCAAACACACACACACACACACACACTTAATATTTACTGTACAATATGAAAAAAGAAAATACAAAGATATCTATATTAATTATACCAGAAAGATGATTCTCTACATTTCATACAGATGGAAAACAAACCTAAACTCATCCCTTCTTCTTTTCAGTTCATTGGCTAATTGAAATGAATCTGATTTGTGATGAATACTGCGATGCTGGAGCCAGGAATTGATGGATTCATTATGACGTCCCATCTTCTGTAGAACCAGAGAGAGTGTGTACCAGGATTTAGTGTTTTCTGAAACAAGTCAGATGAAAACTAAACATATTTGCCCTAGTGTTAATGTGTTAATCAATGTTTTGTTCTACAGTAATGTTTTCAAGAAATTATGTACTCTTTTCAAAAAAGACATGCATAGGTGATAGGAAAAGATGAAAGGTATTTGATTTTACAAAATTTATATATTCTTTGACAATGTTGCTGAATATCTACATTTGTTAATGTTCCTGTATTGGGACAACATGCCCAAAAAGCCATAAAACAAATTTAATGCACATTGCACAACAATTGCAGGTAATCAGCATGTAATGGTCAGAATTTGGTGCATGTACATGAAACTTGGGGGAAAAATGGTAGTACTGATAGGAATTTAACACTGCAGTGCTCACAATGATGCTTCATTTCCATTTCAACACCATTTCACATCTATAGGACCAGCACTTTCATGGTTGGCATTCTTTAACAATGCTGCACACGTCTCCTTATCATGTCCCAGACCTCTTCAGTAGGGAAAAGGTTTAAGTCACAATATTCAATGTATTTTGTGCTGCTGACAATGAGCATTGATGACTCATGTACAGTGAATATGGGCACTGTCATCCTGAAAAACAAAATTTAGACCCACACCTCTAGCAACTGGCATAATAAAGGGTGTCAATATACTGTCTCAGTAGTACTGCCCAGTGACCCTTCTTTGCACAATATGGAGGGGGTTTCTGTCAGGCATAACCAGTCATCTGACATGTGACTGGTAATAAATACCCCAATGTTTATACTCCATACACCATTCTTATACCTTCTTAAGGTAGGCACAAACTGGGGACAAACTATTCCATAGTCTGCTGATCAGTGATTTTGAAACACTGAAAGTGTTGAGCTCTTCACACTGACAAATGTTTATCATTTTGCATATGCTGCATTGCAAATTCAAACAATAAAAATGATGAAAACCTAAATAATAATAACTGTATGATCAACAGAATGAAAAAGATTGACAGAAATAATATTCCACACTGATTAAATGACCTGTCAAAATCGAAAATGACACTCCAAACACATGTACAGGGCAACTGTATGATGCATGTGCAAACTATAGACTGTGTTTCAGTGTGTTGATAAACAGATCTGAATACTCTTTACTAGGATGTCTGTAGTCAAAGCATATATTTGGTCTAACTGTTGATTTTAACATTAACATTTCAGGTTCCTCTACATTTTTTTAAAGAATATAAAATAAATGTCATAAATGCTATTTGATAATTTGGAGAAAAAAAATGATTTAAAAATACCTTTATTTATTTGTATTGAGAGTCTGCAGTAATGTAGGGAATCATGTAAATTGTCCATTTCCATTAAAACATTAGCAAGATTGCTACAAGCTTCACTCAGTAACTTTTGCCACATCATGGTTATTGTTGATATTGCATTGTTACTATTAGCTGAAACAGGAAAACAAACAATTCCAGAATTTCAGCCAATATAATTCATATAGACATTTTCAAAACAAAAAATGTTAGTATTATACACAATATACTTCAAGCTGTTAACTAATTTAAGAAGTTGTAATTTTGTGACAAAATATTCTTTTCAAAAATGCACATTATTAGTATTTTATATGGAGAATCAAGATTTGATTTGATTCAGAATTCACTTCTGAGACAGCTAGAGTATAGTAGTGATCCACATTTATGGTACCTTATAAGTGGACATGCATTTTATAAACATCATGGCACAGGCAACACAATAAGCTGATAAGTAAACATTGTTTTTATACAAGAAGAGACTATCTTGAATGTATGAGCTTATCAAAAATAACACATGATTTAGTAGTGGGAAGAAATCAAATGTATACAACATATATATGGAGGCAAGAATATCAAAAACATTTGGAGGCCTAACAAGGGTATGCTGAACCATGAATGTTAAATGAATGATACCCACTAATAATATATACAAAACACACACACACACACACACACACACACACACACACAAAACTGCATCATGAAAAAAACAAAAATGTAATTTTTGTGTCAATAAAAAAATAAACAGATAAAATATCATCCATGTTTTTGAAATAAATAACCATATCACCTAGCACTGTTAATTATGACATGTTCCTTTTATGCTGGAAATCATCTAGTAAAGCTATTTATAACAGAATATTAATTTAACTTTAAATAAAAAACATTCAGTTATTTACCTGGGTTTATAATTTGTCCATCAACAATTCTCTGTTTCTTCACAGCAGAAACTTCTGTTAAACTTATACTGTCTTTGTCTGATAAAATCTCTCCAGAGCTGTCTTGAAGTTTTTCTATAGAACTAACAATTTCAATTAATTTTTTATTAAACTCAGTGTAAAAAAAAATAATTATATAATTGACCTGCCTAATATGTTGGTTTGCTATCAACAGTTTTGACCAACTACAGCTCTAAAATAGTGAAACAAAATATTATACAGTAAACTGCATCCTTATTATTTATGTGGGTTTTATCAGTTCCTAGGCTGAAGTTTCAAGTTATGAACATATATTGGGTAAAATTACATCATTTTTATATACATCCTCAGCACTGACTGTTTTCACATGTGTGCAAGAGATCTTGGAACCAGGTAAATGCATTTAGCATTAAAAAAAACATTTAGAGTTTTGGTATACACTCTATTACCATAAAAAAGACCCATCACCTTTGTATGACTTTATTGATATTATTAGATACAACAAATACCTAGACATCTGTTAAATGTAACTGTTATTGATGAATTGCTATATGTTTTGAATGCCTGTTTGGCAGTTTTAAGCAACATTCTTAAGTTCAAAAATAAAACACATAATTATGCTATAGTTTAATGTTTTCTGAACATTTTCATGAATTTAAAATAATATCTTGCCATAAGAAAATAAATTTTAAATCCTCATTGATGTTTTCTGAATGTTTTGTTTTTATATTGTGTCATATGTCTTAAAAGATCTTGATATATTATAACTGAAAATAAATCAATTTAAAATACGTTTAAAAAATATGTTTGTTATGACGTCAAAATAATTATGTACCTGTGAAGAATATCTGCAGCAGATTTAAAATCTTTCATCTGATACAGAGCATCAGTTTTATAAAAGATCAACGTCATATACTGTTTCATTTCCTTCCACTGGACATCTTCAGAATGAACACAAGATTCTGACCTTTGTCTCTTTCGTGACCAGACAGATTTATTTTCTGTGTTCTCTTGTAGAACATTTTTATCATCTGCAAAAAGACTGTCTTCCAGTGGTTCTGAAAAAACCACCATCGAATCAGTCATAACAGTTGAAGTGTATGTTTCCAGAGCTTTGGTGCAAATAATTATACATTCCTTGAACTGACCTGATTTTAAAAGGCAGTAAGCACATTCAGTGTAGATAGTCACCATATCTGGTAATTTTATCAAATTTGTTTCATTTCCCTAAAATAAAATAAAAATTAATTAATTCCAGTAGTGACATAACACATACCCATCCATACCCACATATACATATGTATATTAATTTATTTATTTATTTATTTATTTTTCAGAGATGTTTATTATAAAATATATAAAATCTGAAGAAACAGACAGTTTGTGTAATTTATTTTTAGATTTGCAATGGACTCTGACTAAAATAATTAGGTTGCATTTCTCATCTAATTAGGTCAAATAAATATTTATTTACAGTCAAAGAAAAAATAAAATAAATAATCTATATATATATTTTTTCTTTTATATATATATTAATAAATATAATAAAAATAAAATATTAAAACTAAAAACTGAGATAAAAATAAATATAGAAATAATACAAAAAGTTAAGAAACATTTTTAAAATTCAGACAGTAATAATATTTACCTTCAGACTTAGTGACAAAAGGTCACTTTTTACTGCCAGAAGATCTAAATATTTTTCTGAAGCTTCATTAAATCTGAAACATGAAATAACTCAGACCAGAATCTCAAAAACAAAGCATCAAAGATTAATATTACTAAGCTCATTCTAAAAAAAAAAAAAAGATGTCTAAAACAAAAGGTTTAGTATTTTCTTTAACTGTGTAATTCTTAAATAAATACTATTGCTTAGTGATATTATCCCAAACCTTAAAAAAATATATACTTCTCAAGAAATAAACAGGACCATGGATGAAAAAAAAAAAGAAAAAAGAAATAGCAATTTTCTTTAATTAACTGAGGCATTGACTGAAGACAATAATTGCAAAACTGTTATAAATATATAAAGTTTCAGTATTGACAGAACAGGTACAAATAATTGGTTTTGATTAAATGGAAATGAACTAAACTGATTTAATCACTATAATTCAAGCTTCTTTTCCTGGGGAAACAAATAGTAAAGTTGGACTGTGAGTCAGATCAATGTCCTGTTTATGAAACACTAGATTAGTGAGAAAGGAATGAACTCAAAACTGAATGAGAATATCTGCTATATAAACACTAGATTTCAACAAGCTAACCTAGGCAAAATTGCTACCCAAGTTGTTACTTTTACCAACAGTCAAGTTATTCTTATTATTCTAACCAGTTTAACAAAGAAATGTTCTAATATATTATGATTATTATTATTATTATTGTTATTTGTTAATTCTTTAAAAAGTGTACCATTGTCATAATAAATAAGTTTTTCAGTAGTCGATTAAAAAGTCAGAAGATAGTGATTAAATGCAGAAGCACTGTTATATTTTTAAAAAGTGTAAAATATATCATGATTCATATTCTAAATAATTTTATTTATAAAAATAAAATTAATAAATAATGACTTTTTTCTTTCTTTTTCAGATGACTAATCAGGCTTTTCAGTTCTTCCTTACTGTGCTATATATATATATATATATAGTTGTTTATTATTCACCACATTTATTTCATGGTTTGTTCTGCTTTCAAATGTCACGCTAACTTTGTTGTTGGTAAACAACCGGCTAAACAATTGTAATTCCAAAAGCTATTAGTCACACATTAGTCCAGAAACTGTGTATTTTCCTAAAGATTTATTTTCATTTTACATCATGAGTTTTATCAAAATATTAAGTGTTATGACTGTTGTATACCTGGATATTTATTGCCGATTATATTATAAATAAATAAACAATTGTTTAATAAAAAATATGAACATAATTAGTATGAAATATGTCTGGGGTTTTTTTGGGGGGTTTGGGGGGGAGGGAGTTTATTATTATTTTTGGGGAGGTTGTCTGGTTTTTTTTACATTTAATGACAGGTAATACTAAAATAAACTGCATGAGTATTCTTACTTATTAGTAGCAAGTGACATATTATATGCAATTTACTGTACACGTGAATGTACAAACCAGTCTTTGATAAACCTGTCATGGATTACTGGCTGGTAAGCACTATGGGAAAAAGCTCTCAGTACAGTCATTAATCAAAACTGATTCTGCAGTCTATTATTACATTTTAATACTAATCTGCAAGTACCTCTTAATCCATAAGAAGATGTTTGGGCTTTTTTATTTAAAGGAATTTCACATATAAATATTCTGTGGTATCATTTTATTAAGTAGTTGATACATTTATTACATTATTCCCTGAGAGAAAATTAGGGCAATAAATGAGTATGCTGGAGGTCCAACAAAGCATTAATTATGCCTGACAGGTGATGTACAAGTATCCTTGCCTAAGGCACATGATGTCACATAGCTTAATTTAAATGTCAGTAAAATGCCTGCAGCAAAACAATAAATTTAGTTATAATTCACATAACAACATAGATGTATGGAGAATGTTTCAATCAAACCATTTAACAAGAGAAAATGCAGATATGTGTATCCACACATACAGGCCTATAGTTAAGGCAGTAAGTGCAGATTTTGCCAGCTGAAAAAGAAGGGTAGGCTTACAAACTTCTTTTTGTGAAGTAAGATAAGAAAGTCTTGATTCTAGCCTTGGATTTGTTAATATCATCTCCTAAATTTTATAAATTATTTATGTTCCTTAAAATCCTGGTTCAATAAAGGTAAAAAAAATATTAATAAAATAAACCACACACACACACACACACACACACACACACACACACACACACACTCTCTCTCTATGTAAAATTATTTTATCTACTACTAAATGCTTAGTCAGAGTTGGGTTGTTAGATAAGACTTTATAGGTCACAATATGTATACTGAATTGGGTCGACACAAATGTTAAGATCAACTGTTGCATAAAACTGATAAAAGGCTGTGTGATTCTTAGTGATAAGTACCTGTTGGTAAAATTGCGTATATAATCATTTTCATCACTGTCTGGATTCTGGCACAAGTTTCAGTGACCTCTATTTTATTTCCTTTGGTTTTTCCTTTATATCACTGTGCAGTGCTAAATTGTCAGCAAACTATGCATAAAATGCAGATATCGCAAGTCTTGAGTCATATGTCAGTCTAAGAAAGGTAATTTGTTCACCATACGAACAAGATCTGTTTAAGCAATTCTAAGTGAACAACAAAAAGGGTGAGGTGACACTCCTGCTAAGCTGAATCAGGATATTGCAATGTAAGCAATACATAACAGATAATTGATACTTTGGCAGACCCACCTTACATTTATCTAAATTTAATGGATTAATTCAGGGCAATTTTTTTTTCTACCTGTCTTTTGTTATTTTACTTTATTTTTTTAACCTGAATCATTCATTCATTAATCTAGTAAATATTAATTGATGTTTATTTTCTGGGTTAAATATCATTTTTATAAATTGTATTGCTACAGAAAACTGAATGTTGTATACACATCATCAGAAACAGGTGTACACATTTTTGATTTTTAATGACAATAAAATCATATTAAAATCTACTATTGTGTCACTTCCTTAAACCATTAAAATACATGATGTTCTAACATTTTTTTTTTCAGTAATATTAATGCATTTTTCCTTCTTCTTTTTTTAACACTGAATATATCACAAGTAATAAAGATGATCAAAAGTGTCATCTCAAAATTATGTTTATAAAAGCTTTAAAATTTCCTTTGTATTCCTCAATGACACTAGAATTATTTCTGCATAAACAGTATATTGTAGTAATAAAGTTTTTTAAAATTCTGAGACATCCCATAAAACACCTGTGGCATTAATTTATATAAATATTGTTTAATTACAGCAAAAGAAATCATTCAAAAACTGTAACAAACAATTAATGTGAGTGCACCAGTATTTTAAATCAACATTCACCCCCCCATTTCCTACAATTCAATTCACATTAATCCAATCTACTCCATGACTGCAGCTTATGAATTCTGAATATTCCAAAGTCTTGTGTTATTTCTAAGCAGCGTTAGTCCTATGTTCACATCTTTAATTCTCACTCCATCTTTTCATTTTTAATTAAAACTAAACAAACTGAGCTTTAAAATATCAAATGTTTGCATAAATGAGAAACATTTTCAACACAAAGTTCGAGCATGTTGATATAACAAGGCAAACCAGGATCTTTGGTTGCTCGGTTTATGTTATGGACTGGCTGTCTCTGTGTGCATTACATCTCCCTGTTTAATTCCCGGCTGGAATTTATATCAAATTTACGTAAACTCAGTCACTACCACCCTTATGCCTGACCTTCAAGGTACATCATATACTCAGAGGTCAGTTGTACATCTTGATTACAGTGTCTCTGTCACACCAATATCATCTTATGTTTTTGTGTAATTAAAACTTTACTTGTAACTGTATTCTGGTAGGTAAACAAATCATTTTTACTTCTTCATGACAGTTACTTTAGATTAATTTGTATTCATACTCAGGATCATAAATTAAATTCTATAACATCAAGAAGATAATCTTATTTAAAAAAAAAATAATAATAAATAAAAAATATATGGATGTATGTGTGTATATGCATATATATATATTATTGTTATTATTACTGTTATTTATTATAAATTTTGTTTGGAGAAAACTATTTAATAAAATATATTATAAGAACTAAAGTTCATTGTGGATATTTTCTTCATCTATATTTATAATTAAAAAACACTTCAGAAAAAAATAAAATAACTTAAAAGACTAGAAAGAATTTAGGTCTCTAAAATGATTTGCAGTACATTAAAAAATTAAAATAAAAACAACAAATGAACAAAATTAAACAATAAAAGTCATAATAACTATAATAATTTTACAGGCCATTAAAGAAAATGTCTAATCTATCCTTCTGTAAGCACAAGAAAAACAGAATGAAAAATCCCCAATAAAAACACTGAATTACTCAAAACATGGTTGTCTTGTACGCTACGTCTTTACCTGAGAGCACTGACTTGATGACCTAAAAAACCACTTTTATTGCTATTTTCAGCATTATTTTAAAAAACAATTCTGACACAGCTTTGTGATTAAAAAACAGTAGTATATTTATACACTGATGCCTGTTTGCAAATGTTTTTTTTTACAGACATATAAAAACAACAATGCAGACATTGTTTTACTGTCATTGCTTCAAACAGGTATGTCAAGTATTTCAACTTGCCAACTATGCTGTGAATAAAGAGCACAGTATTACTGCTATTACCAGTATAAAAACAAATTTTGGAATAGGTTGTTCTAGCTAATGCCATTTAACAGGTTTGTTAAATACTGTGGTATGTGCTGTTCTAACTGTGGATATTTATAAAGAAAAATTCATTACCACTAATGCATAACAGGAACTTGAGTTTCTTCAATAAATAAATAAATAAAAAAAACTTTCATATAATAAGCATCAATATTAAAATATATTAACATGTCATGAAAGATTCATAATGAAATAAAAGAACGTTCTTTCCACAGTAGATATAAATCAGGCATCCTAAATATTAAATTAATGCAGTACCTTTTTTTGTTCAACCAGAGACTCAACATTCTTTAACAGTGTAACCATAGAGTAAATAAATGTAGATAGACACAATAAACTTTCTTTTTCTTTTTTAAAGTATCTTGCATAAAGTATCATAAATATTAAATAAAGGTCTCACAATGTAATAAACTGAATAGCATTGAACTGAAATGTACAGATAAATCATTTGCATCAAGGACTATTTATTAAAGTTTATAAAAGTCACCTGCAAAAAACCCACATAAAACTGATTGGAAGTATACAATATTAGTTCAGTGATCAAAAATTTCTGCTTTTATTTCATAATTATTCCAGAAATGGTTGCCATATTTAATACTATATCTACAGTGATTTTTTAGCATGTGACAAATGTTGGATGCTGCATTTTAAAATGAACCCTTATTTTTTAACCAAAACATATTTTATAACACTTTGTATGTAAAATATTTTTAATGATTCATCTATTCATTCCCTACCAGTTTTTTTGTGTTGTGTTTTTGTTTTTTTGGAAATTTTAGCACAACCCTTTTAATACTAAATAATGTTTCTTTATTTCAAGTTTTTAAAGTTCTGTTTTCAACTGACACTGAGAAAAGAGTAACATCAAAATCGTACGGATTGTCCCTACAGGTAATTGGAATTCCCACAAAGAATGAGTCATGCAGGCTGGGCAGTTTAGATATGTGTAAATATCAAAACAGCAAATCACTATCAGTGACAGGTATCCAACTACAAAGGTATCAAGTAACATACACACACACCCTAGTGAACAAAGTTTACAGTCTTGACCACATATACCAAACTGGCTACTGATAACAGTGTTTGCTCAGCACTGTTAAAATGGGGTGACAAACTTAATGTGCTGGGTTTGATTAACAAATATATTATATAGGTTCATTCTTAAAACTTGTCAGTATAGGAATTAATGCCAACCCCCCCACCAAATGAAAAATATAAGCTGTTTGTTGTTTTTGCTAAATATGATGAGAACAGTTAAATTTCTCATTCAGTTTATTTTAAATTTAACAGGATTATTAAAATACAGGTTAAAGTGAAAACTGTTAGAGAAAACTTTTAGTTCTTTCTAAATTGATGTATTTCAGTGAGTAACATTTCAGGATATCTGTGAATTTTGATAATCGATGTAAATGGACTTCTGTGCCTTTCTTTACAGTTATGACTATGCACACATGATGTTTGTAGGAATGTGTGTACTTACTTACCTGTAAGTAGAAGTATGTGTGCCTACATGTATGTGTGTAACAGATTTAGACAATAAATCTTATATTATCATCAAAACTGTATTGTATCACACCTCAAAAAGATATTTGTATTTTAAAAGGGAACACAACAATCTATTTGCAGGTTTATCCAAGTTATCTGAAATTAGCTCCCTTGAATATATAAAGAAAAACCACCAATAAAACACCCCCACAAAAAAACAAAACAATTTAAATTAGAAAATTAATCATTAATAGTATTACTGTCAATAATGTTTTTGGATGTTTTTCTTTAAATCTTTCATTTTAAAATATCACATTACAGTTTCTTAGAATACAAATTCTATAAATACTTCTTATCAAATCCATTAAGTATTTTAACAATTTTTTAAAAAAAGAAGAAAGAAACATTATCTCAAACTGGACTCTAATTAAAAACATAGACAGACACAGACCAACTTGTATCAAAACTAGATCATTCATTACTAGTTACCTTATTACAACAAAGGCCTTATTAAAGTGACTGTAATGATATCCAGTACCATAAAATTGAAATACAGAAGGGAAACATTACACTACTTACTGAAATTAAAGTTTACTTTGTTCTCTCTCTTTCTTTTCTTTTCTTTTTCATTTTTTTTGGTTAAAATTTATGGAGGCAGAAAGTTTATACAGTATGATAGTGTTGCATATATTATTTGAAACATACCAGACATCAATAATTAAATCTTTAAAAAAATATCTAGAGGCAGTAATAACTTTCATTTTAATGTTTTAAATTCACTTTAATAATGCTGAAAAACTAGACCCATGAACAATTTGATCATGATTTTAATTATCTAAATATATCTGGATAAGATATATGCACAATACAAATTGTAATATAATCTCTGCATGGGAACATATTAGTTGAAGTTTGTTTTTTAAACATTCTCATATAAAAATGAACTTCCAGCCAAAAAAAAATAAAAAATTATGGAAGACTTTGTGAGGTGTGAAAAATGAATGTGTTAGAAATTACAGATTTTATTTTGTTGAATGTTCCGTGCTATATATTAACACTTTCGGTGCTGAATGACGGAGATCTCTGCAATGCAGTACATATCTGACAGGGTGTTGAATGACAATGATCTCTGTCACGCGTTAGTGATGTGACTTTCAGTGCTGATGTAGGCAATTACTGATCTACTATGGGCTTCTCCAGCATTCAGAAAATCATGGCGAGTATGAGCAGAAACTTGTTTCAATTCTGAAAATCCCCAAAATGCCCAGCACAAAGGTATTAATATATTGGTTTTCTTTCCTGATTAGAACTTAAAACTGCTTTGTCTGAAATTAGTGGGTTTTTTAAAGGTACTGTTTTCTAAATTCCTGACATGTTTATTAATGGACTACAGATATTTCTCACCTATTATTATAAAATTACCAGATAATCAGATAAAAATAATTTCAATCTACAATATTTATGGAATAATATTTTGTAGAAATTGGATTTATAAAATGATTATTAACTGTCACAGTGCATAAAAATAATGAACACTCATGACTACTTATGTCTAATTAATTATTACAGGTAATTCATTTTTCTCAGATTACCAGAGGAAAATTAGATTGCTGATGGTACATTACTATTTCAATAAAAAAGGTTGTTTACTTATGACAATAAGAATAAGGCATTATTCAAAGATGACAAAAAATCAGCATGAATTCAAAACTCAAAAAAGCAGTTAAGGGCAGATCGTAATTTTCAAATATTGTAAAAACTGATGGAACACTTCAGTTGATATTTAAATCCTTTAAAACAAACAAGAACTATCAAGAAACTATGTAGATATCTTGAATTTTGAAAATCAGCATGAATTAAAAACTGAAGACATTTATTAAGGGGACATAATAATGCTGTTTTATTATATTCAGTCAAAATTACAAATCTTATAAACTGATAGAACACTTTGGTTGATATTTAAATCATTCAAAACAAAAATATTTAAGTAGCTATGTAGATTTCATGAATTTCAAAAATCCACATGAATTCAAAACTCAAGAAAGATATCAAGGGGACATAATAATTCTGATATTTTCAGTCAAAATTACAAATCTTATAAACAAACAAGAAATTTAATGAAGCTCTGCAGATTTACTGAATTTCAAAATTTTAAAGAAAAGTGCTTCCAAATTAAAAATCAACTATTTTATTCTTTTTTAAAAATATCTATGAGGCTGCAAATAGTAAAAGCAAACTGATGCTGCCAACATACTTATAAGGTTGGAAATTAACACACTTATAAATATATTCACGGCTACAGGGTAAAATTAATATATTAAAAAATATATTGCTTTTGTTTAGCTTTTTATGGGGTTGTTGTTGTTTTTGTTTCTTTTCTTTTTTTTGGTTGTGGTGGTGGGATTTTAAACACATTTTTCAATAAAAAATAGTGACAAGAAATGAAATTTATGTTCAGTAACTGACCTTTCTAGCTGTTTGGTGCGACTGGCTAAAGCATACAAGGCCTGAAGCAGAGATACTGACTCACTGGTAATATTGTCAGTGAAAAATAGACTAAAGCAAATTTGTGAAGAATCAGTCTGGCTGGAATTAGCTCTGTCTTCCAGAATCTGAAATATAAAAATAATTAAGATAAAAGAGAAATGTAAGTGACTTAATCTATTAATATTACCCAGAAAACAACACACCAATACAGAAAGTCTGTTATTTTTATTTCTTCAATTTTCATTATATTATTAAATCATAAAATTTTGATACTTGATAGTCTGATTAAATAATAATAAAAAGGATCTAACCTTCTATTAGTGAATTTAAAAAACAAACCAAAAAATCCCAAACATTTAATGAATGAAATGTCATGAGAAATGGGAAACATTTAAACAAAAATATGACCTTTGAGACATATTGTTGGCTTTTCATTACAGTTCATATTTAATACTTAAAATAGTGTTGGAAACCATTGTAAACAGTTGTACAGCATTTAGACATATTGTTGGCTTTTCATTACAGTTCATATTTAATACTTAAAATAGTGTTGGAAACAGTTGTACAGCATCGAGACATATTGTTGGCTCATTACAGTTCATATTTAATCTTAAAATAGTGTTGTAAACAGTTGGAAACAGTTGTACAGCATCTAGACATATTGTTGGCTTTTCATTACAGTTCATATTTAATATTTAAAATAGTGTTGTAAACAGTTGTACAGCATCTAGACATATTGTTGGCTTTTCATTATAGTTCATATTTAATCTTAAAATAGTGTTGTAAACAGTTGGAAACAGTTGTACAGCATCTAGACATATTGTTGGCTTTTCATTACAGTTCATATTTAATCTTAAAATAGTGTTGTAAACAGTTGGAAACAGTTGTACAGCATCTAGACTGGCAATGATTCAACAGAGCTTAAATCTTTTAAGTCTTGCCAGCCTTGGTGTCTGATGTTTTTTTTCTTGCCAGCCTTGGTGTCTGATGTTTTTTTTTTTTTAGTGTATTTCCAACACTGCTTAAAACATAACTATGTGTAGTTTTACTCTTTGTTTATATCATTATAGGTCAATCAATGCTGTTTTTTTGTTGTTGTATATATTCAAGCCAAGGAAATAATAAAAACAAATGCTTACTGTGATCAACAGATTCAATGCTTCTAATTCTTCATCTACAAGGCCAAGATGTCTATACTGTAGTCCAACATTATACAGTGCAATAAGTTCTGTAAAATCTGCCTGAAGAGCCTCTCTAAATGCGGCAATAGCACTGTGATGAAAATTCTATGAAAAATAATACAACTATTTAGAAATACAATTTTAATTGTCAGTTTTAGAGTGATGGTATATTACTCTGGAATTTAAAAAAAATAACAAAGAAAGTTACAGCAATGTGATACATGGTTTAGCAGCCATAACTAAATTCAATATAATTATTAAAAATGTTCTTAAAAAGGCACAATATAACTGAACTTAAGAAAACATTATCTCATAATATTATGAATTTATCATATTTTATTTCTCATTCAAAAGAAACTGTAACACAAACATGTTTGGTAGGAAATTAAAATATTACCAGATTACTGAATCACTGAATTTATGAATGCAACATATTTTGCTCTTTCAAAAGAAAGACTAAAATAAACATACATGTTTGGTTGATTTTAATAGGAAATTAAAATAAAATGTTACCTGCTTACTGAAGCAGATGCCTTGTAAATTGAAAAGTCTGGCTCTAAGCTGAGATTCAATAGTACAGTCTGTGTCCTCATGTAAAACTGCAGTAACAGATTCTAGTGCTTCAGAATACACATTTTCTGCAAGTAATGAACTACCTAAAAACAAAGAGTAATTAATAATAAAAAATAAACAATAATAATAAACAGACGGAGTGAAACAAAATTCATAATTTTAACATGAGTTTTTACTTTTAACTAAATTAACCCAGTATTTATTATACTAGAGATTCTAGCATTAATAAAAACCAAAACTAACCAATTAGCCATATTTCAAGCTATAAATATTTTAAAGTTAATAAGATATAAATAATGCTGACATTAGTTATTCCTGTTACATTTTGTACCATCACTAGTATACAGTGAGACACACAGTTATTACTGTTTCTCCCTGACTGAAAAAGGGGCATTTTTTTCATAATACATATTATTAAAAGGCCAGAAATGACAAGGTCTCATAGTTAAGCTTTCATGAATATATGATGGTGCTAAAAAACATTGTTCATATTTGTTTCTTAGTGCTAAAAAGTGTTGTTTGTGTTTGTTTATTGGCACTAAAAAGTGTTGTTTGCTTGACAAATTGATGCCTTCAGACAACAAAAATTATAGATGGATTTGAGGCAATATTGCTGTAATTTTTGAGAATTTTGGCAAATGTGGGCAGGCATTTTCTGAATTGACTGCACTAGGACAGACCCCAAAAGGGGTAGGGTGGGCTGCTTGCATAAGGGAAACACTAGTTATTATATACATACACAAATATAAAAAGAACTCTAGACTTATGTTACACGTATTACTTGTTAAATATTTTATCTTTATTATCAATATATCATTATCATTTTTGAATGAAAAACTATGTAAATTTTATTAGACAAAAATATGTAACAAATCTTAAAGTTCTTGATTTGTTTTGCATCAAACTTTATTTTATGAACAAAATTATTACATATACAGATAAAAAAAAATCTTGCAGACTATTTGCAAAAAATGTATAAGAAATACAAATGGAATTATTATTTAGACTTTGATCCTATTCTCAGGCTACTCTGAACACTTCCTGGCTTGAACGTTTAAGATAAAGAATTCTCAAAATGTAATAATAAAAAGAGAAAAACAGAAAACATTATAAATGTGACTAAATACCTATTAGGTAAGCAGCCTGGTGTTTCCATGGTTTGTAATTAATCTTCTTCAACACTGACTGGCACAATGTACTTTGGTTTAACTTGTAGTAACACAAACCTAAGCTAAAGTTAACAACATCCATTAGTTTTAGCACTTCTGCATCTGCAGTATCATCAACTGAATCTGATGAATAAATTAGGATTCCCATCTTTGCATGAAGTTTTGTCTGAAATGTTAATTTAAAAATAATAATAAAAGTAACAGGAGTAGTGGTTATTTAATGGTTTGATCCAAATTTCTAGAGAAAAATTACATTCCAAAAATATAATTCCAGACCATAAAGGATGCCAAATAATGTAACTGTTACGGATCAGTTATATAATTTTGATAAAAAGATAAAAGCTATAAATTATTTTGTAATACACAAACAACAGACTTATTATAAAATAAAGTAAAAATTATTTTCATTGATCTACAAAAGTTGAAAGCTCACTTAATAACATTATACCAAGAACTAAATGAAAATAGACTGTTAATAATTGGATATTACATGATAAATATCTCATGATTATTTATCTTGTTTATTTATATTATTAAAGAGATTAACAGTTTTTTATTACAATTTCATTAACTCTGATATTTCTTTTTCTTTTTTCTTTTTTTCATAAACTTAGTTATGAAACAATTACAACTTACCAAGTCTGTATTGTATACAGCCAGAGATTCAAGTACTTCTAAACACAACAATGCCTGGTTAACCTTTTTACAGTAGATCAATACCAAGGAATGGATACATACAACCAAACAGAATGAATCAAGCAAATTATATACTGAAATACAGTAATATTAAATTCATTTAGCAATCACAGTAAAATGATCTACAGTAACTAAAAGATTAATGAAATTAAAGTTTGCATTAGAAGAAGTAAGTAAAAAAATAAAAAAATAAAATAAAATTCTTAAAAATTATGGTCAAGTCACATAATGTGACTAATTAATCTAATGTTTTTTTAATTTAATTTAAAAATTTAATAGCACTACTGATTAACAAAAGATAGAAAAGTGAACACTGTAAACAAACATTTATTTTTACCTTTCAAAAGATGCTTTACACTAACCAGATTCTCTGTTAATTCAACTACACTATCGTCAGAATCAGGATCAGAGTTTACTCTGCTTGTCATCTTTAATGCTAGTTTAACTGAAACAGAAACATATATTTTGAAGATAACTTACATCTTTGTCATAAAATAAAATATATTTTAAGATACATATTATTATCACTAGCACACACAAACTTAAAACACATTCCAAACAAATACTATCTTTGTTATAATTAATATTTTTAAATTTGTATTCCTCTTTTTCAATTGAAGTGCACCAAAAGCTATAAAATTGATAAAACTGATAACCATTATTTTTTTAGCCTCTTCATATTGTGTAAAATAAAAATGTATAAATTATAATACTAAATATTTATATTAATTTATGTTTAGACTTTGTTGTTGAGATAACATCTAAATGATACATAATTCTTAGGACAGTTAGGTTTCGGAGTAAATTATATATTTTACTATTATAACAGATAAAATTGTTCTCGTAAATCCATATTATTCAAAAATGCCTATATTTTTTACACACGTATGCAAGCATGCACGCACACACTTATTTTTTTATATGATCTTAGTTAGATAAAAGAATATTTTTATCACTTCTCACCTCTCTTAAATGTCTGTCTCAGGAAACAGATACTTTTCTTTAGTGTAACTGTCCAGTCAGATCTGATTTTCTTTGTTTGCAACAACTGAAAACTGAGGACATTGAAGAGAAGTGTCAGTTCCATGTCCATCCATTCGGGTGATGGTGGAAGGCCTGGAAATAAATATATGTGTGTGTGGATGTGTGTGTGTACGCACACTTTTAAAACTGTTCATGGTTAACCAAATTTCCTAAACAAGACAGGATCACTGGCTATTTAGACTAAATCCACTGTTGCTCTGTACACACCAGTGTATGTATTAAATAATATAAACATGGACCTACACACTCATTTATTTCTCTATTTCATTCAGCAAATAATAATAAACATATCAAGTACTTAGTGAAATGATAATACAGCAAAAAATTTACATTATATTTTAGCTAATGTTAATAATAAAATAACTGTAGATTTTGTTATTTCTTATTCTCTGTTAGCAAATAATAGTGCACTTACTTTTTACTTTAGTAAAGATGTCTTGAACTGCATTTTCCCCATTCTGAATTGTAAATGACAAATTTGATTTTTGATTATCTTCTGACTTATGCCTTACTAAATCCTATAATAAAAATAAGAACAATAAAACAAAGACAAAATTATGCCCTATTCAAAACAAATTACAGATCTGTATTAATTTTTCAAAGATATATGAATCAACTATAAACTAATTAAAAATTATCACTTTGTTTTTGTTTTCTAATGTGAAAATTTTCCATGAATCCACAAAATGCAAAGCATTTTCAAATAATTCAAAATATCTAAATCCAGAACATTGTCTGATAATTATAAATTTTAAAAAGCCTACAATTCAACTTCATATGAATAATGACAAGTATATTTAATGCTGCAGTTAATGTACTCTAATCAATTTTCTATAATCAACCACTGGATGTCAAACTTGTGGTAATACTTAGATGCAGTTTCAAAAGAATTACATAATATTATTTATCAGAATAAGACAATTCTGTTTGCATATTCCAACAGAAAGGATGGCATATACCACTGCCTTTGATAACGAAACCTTTTGTATTGCACAGGACTGTAAACAGCCCAATAAGGCCATGTTCATTGTACAATACTAGGCAATATAGCATTCCATTAATATAGTTGGTTAAAGAGAAAGACACTTAGTGAAAAACTTGTACTATCTGTAATTACTGTATACAGTCCATTAATGAAAAATTTAAAAAAATTATAATAATAATAAATAAAATATTAATAAAAAAAAAAAACTCACCAACAACAGAAGCTTACATAATTTGTAATTGAGATTTTTGGAAACATCGACCAGTGAAAGATTTTCTGACACATTTCCTGATTTTTCAATGAGGTTAATGCATTTCTGGAACTGACTAAAATGGAAATATTTCCAAAACAGTTCCATCTCTGCAAAAGAAACACGATTAAATAACTAAATAGTAAATTCATTTTTGATAGTGATTTAATACTCCACTTAATGAAAATATTATACTGAAATTAATATATTATTTCATATGTAACAGCAAGGTGTAAAAGCAAATGATGGATTTTTATAAAAACTTGGTGAGTCATCTTACCTGTGATGTAACTCTGAACTTCTTCATATTTCCAATAATACTGATCTGTTTAAGACCGTATATTGATTATCAGAAACAATATTATACTGATACTATTATTCTAAGTTGTTGTAATGATAGATCTGGTAGTCCCTAAATAGTGACTGATATTTTACTTCAATGTTTGTTTTATACAATTCATTTAAATAAATTAATAAGATAACTATTATTACCAGAGACCAACACTTTAGTGCATTATACAAAAGCACATCTCCTCAGTGAAAGTGCAAGTATAGAAAATTAATTACTTTCACTTTTTATTATTCTTAACAATAACAAATCAAAAACAAGATGTGGAAAAGGAACTATGGAATTCTATGAAGCAAATTACCTTGGCTTTTTACTCGTTCCACAGTACATCATGCAATATTTTAATACTAATTATTGCATGCTGTAATAATAAATACGTTACACTTATTTAAAAAAATAAAATAAAATAAAATAAAAAATAAAAAATAAAAAACTCAATACTACAGTACTCTGTACTGTTACCAACAAAACTGAAAATGGGTTGACACATAAACAGTAATCTGAGTAAAGACTAAAGTGTATATCATATATTATATAAGACTGTGGTATATTAATTATTATTATGTTAATGATATTTTACTAACTATTTGTGTGATACTATACCTATCAGGGACCGTTCTATGATACCTCTGATCTCTATTTTATTTAATTATTGATATGAAATTCAATTAACAATATTTTTGCCTTTTTCTTTCCTAATTTAATTTTTGTTCTAACTTACCGCCATTCTTTTGTGTATTTTCCTCTATGTTTTGTTTTCTTTTCTTTATTAAAAACAACCAGTTAAATAGATAATTATTTTTCTTTTAACCAACAAAACATGCAAAACAACACAATGCAAACACAAGAGCTGTCTTTTCAACGCATTTTCACACGAACAGTTCACTAAATTATTAAAAGTTGGAACATAAATGCATATCGATGAGGGAGCTCAAGTTTGTTAATCCTTATAAACTGCTGTTGAAATATTATTGCTTATGTTAATAATCTGAAGCCAAATAATGATTTTCTCTTTTTTGTGTGTTGATTTAATTTCTAAATGTTGCGAAAAATAATAATAATAAAAAATAAAAGTAAATAAATTCATAAATAAGAATCTCCGAACACTGCTGTTGCGAAAAATAATGAAAAAGAAAATGTGGAGGAATTTACAAAGAAAAAGAATTGTACCACAGTTACAAATGCGAAACAGATAATCTGAATGTTTGGATTTCAACTGCTTTAATTTGTACCCTGTATATTAACAACAGAGCAAATAATTTATTCCAAGACAATGTGCGATCAGGTTATTTGCTTTTCATTGATTTAGGATTCGATAACAGAACAAAAATAGTTTAAGTATTTATGGTGACAGACTTAGACTAAGAGTAAGAGTAAGAGTAAGACTTGGGGACTCTAGTCTAAATTAGTCTGCATGTTCCTACATGTTTAAATTGTTATAAATTAATTACATATAATGATAACACCGCTTCCATACAACGAACACTGTACTTATCAGTTTTCGTTAAAACGTTCAGTTTATCGGTTAAACTATATGAGTATATGAAGATGTCAGTGTTGAAGTTCTGTGTAGATTTCTAATGATCATGATGATATAATTTGTTATTTATGAATTCATGTTAAACATCTTTGCTTCATCAGTTTTAAATTTATTTCACCATATATATTTGCTGAACCCACAATACTGCTTTACCTATTATTTTGTGTAGTAATTTTGGTATATCAAAAAATGTATTATTGCAGAATCCAGTTGGTAATATTTGGGCAGAAAATACATTAAAACGTGCATCACATATTGGTCAGCAAGTACTTGAGAGAGCTACAGCACGCCGTGTTCATTGGCCAAAAGAGAAAGAATATGGACAGAATCCAGTTGAGGTACATTACAAAAATTGCAAAAACATTACAAAAACTGTGTTCTGATTCATTTATTAACTGGATTAATATACCTCTATTTGAGGTGGAGAGAGATTAATCATGAAAGGATATTTGAAAACCATTTTAAGGGGTAGTTGCATACCATGAATCCATCTGATATATTTAATCACAGTGTAAAAATGCATATTACAAATTATATTTTCATCTTGCCTATAAGCAGTTTTATAAAAAGTTTATGTAGCAAACATTTTAAAAATGTCTTTGTCCAGGCTGTTAACATTAGCTATTAGAGAAACCAAAACATTTGATAATAAATACTGTTTTATTTTATTACTATCAGCAACAGCTGTAGTGTTTTGTCTTCAACATTCATAAAACCTCATGAATTTCATTTATTTATGTCAAATGATGTAACTAAGAAATCTATTTGAATGAATCTGGTTACTTTGCAAATGACTATTTTAAGTGTTCTGTTTCTATTTTCCTAGGATCCGTTGGTATACACAACTTTAGATGAAGCATTTGCCTCGGTTCTTCAATACATGTCAACAACAACACGCCAGTGCAAGGTCTGTGGACCAATTTAAATTCTAGGATTATTTAACCATTCAGTGCTTTTATAGTGATCATCACATTTTTCTGAATAGATGAGACTTTTATCAGTGCATTTTTCACTTAATTAAATATGGTGTGGAAAACTAAACTTTTAGAAAATGTACCTAATTATATTTTCTACTATAGATCTAACTTCTTAAAAAATACACACCATATTTGTTTCCAGACATATAAAGACCTGTATTTTTTAAAATAAATGACAAGATTTCATGTGAAAAGCTACTGGATCTACAATAATTTAATTTTAAAAAATAATAAAAATTGTAATCTATTTATTTTCAGAGATTGTATAAAAGTGTCCATTATAAATCTCCTGCTGATGATCTACACTGTAGAAGATTTCATAACAAGGAAAATATTCCAAAGAGCAAAGGAAATCCTGTAAGAATTTAAAAAAATTATTATCATTATTTTCATTCATTAAAATAGATGAGCATTTCTACTTGAAATTTGCAGAAGGATTTCAAGACTGAAACATAGGCAGCTGTAAGAAAAATTATTTATTTCATATCATCAGTGAACAAACAGTGATTATTTGTAAGCATAAAGTTACAGACAAAAGCAATCATTTGAAACAATGGTAATCTAAATTAATTATCAAGCAAAGGAAACCTAAATATTCATAGATTTTGAAAATATATTGCATTTTCTCAGTGACTGCAGCTATCTCATCAGCTTTGAATTTTGTGATTAAATCAGATAATTAATATTGCATAATGAGAACACTGACACTGCTGTCAGATACAATTTTTTTTAAAATACAATATATAATAACATTAGAGAAAATTGCTTTCTAGACATTTATTTCCCATTGCAATATTGTCATATTTTGTACATGTTATTATTGTATGTTATTTTTTCTTTAATTAGTTGCAAAGAACAGAAGATGTTCATATTGTTGTTAATCCTGGAACTTATGCAGTTAGTTCAGGGGTTTGGGGCACAGAACAACAACAGATACACATTGTCCATGTCAAGGAGGGGAATTCTGTCAGTGTTGATTTTGTTATCTGACAACTGGAAGAAAAGATATGTTACAATTACTCTGATATTATAATCATGGATCATGACATCACTGAGTAACTCATTTAAAACAGGGATTTCAGGCTTTTGATATAAAAAAGAATTATTAGAATATGCATTTTATAAATTGCCATTGCAAGGGTTGATTCTCCATCATTTACTTAAATATATTTTAACTAGCTGCAATATGGTTTTAGAAAAGTCAAATACCTTTGCAATATTAGTTTTATTCTAGGCATAATGTTTTAAATATTTAACATTTTTACATATTTTATTACTGAAATAATTTGCTATCACTCAAGGAGACATTAAAACATTTTAATAAATACTGATATATATGTTGTTGGAAAATATTAAAATATACTCTACATTATTTTTATTATAAGGAATGCAAAATTGGACAAAATGTTATCTTTTTACTGAGGTTTTAGAACACGAATTTCAAAGGAATGTCATGAAGGCAGTTATGTCACATGAAAATGGTTCTGTTGTTACAACTACTATTAAAATGTTTAAAGTATTGTAGTGGACAATCACAGTTATGGGAAAAAATGGCTTTAGCTGTATATACGGATGTTCCATGAACACCCGTAAAGTCAACTGAGCACTGAAAATAAACAGAAAAAAAAACCCAGCCAGTTCACACAGGAAAGATAACCCAGAAACCATTACAAACATATTGTTTACTTCAGATTATAAAAACAGAATATATTTATATTGTTTTTATTTTGCATCAAAGTCTTATTGTATATTAACATGTTAATGATTTGTTTCGTATAAATATAATAAAATGTTTTTAAAATATATATTGTGTTTTTTGTAATTGTTACTATAGTCTTTATTTAAATGAAAGAAGAAAAGAAAAAAACTGAAAAAAAACTCCAAACCTATACCTGTTATTGTGAAACTTGTGATAATTAAAAGAATTAAGAAATAAAAATAAAATTCTTGGTATCGGTTAATACAGAAATTTCATTTTGCTGGATATCTCATTTATAAAAATGAAGATTTGTTCCTTTTTGAGAAAACAACTAAGTGAAAAATGTTTATTTTGTGGGTAATTAGATCATTCTGTCATGTATTTGAATAGATTCAGATGATATCAAAAATGATTTTATCACACTATTAGAAAACAATCAGTAGACACCTCAAATATTATAATTTTATATTTCTATCTAATTTTAGATACTGCATATGAAAATACTAACAAAGAAGTAATTAAATTAGTAATTTTGGGGGTCCTGGAAGGAAATGAATATAATAAGTAGTACATTTCAATGTGTTTAGAAACTTTGTAAAAAGTGGTCTCATATTTTATAACTGATGTCCCCTAAGGTCTCACAAATATAATTGTTTATGAATCATTTGAACAGACTCTTAAACCTTTTTTCTCCTTTTTAACTAAATGTTATTTGAGACATTAATAAATAATAGTTATATTTCTTTGTTTTGCAATAAATTTATATTTTTACAGCAAGTGGACAGTAATGAAAGTAATTCTTATTAAATTTCATTTTGTAGAATTTCCAAAATAAACCTTATATAATCAAATTATGAATAAAAAGTTAACACATTTCACAAAATACATTTATTATAACATGAATTTCATGTTTATTTTATAATAGACCAGTCCTCAAATACAAAAATTACAAATTCTTTCAGTTTTAAAGTTAAGTAATTTGCAGTTCTCTTCTTTTTTTATTGTTTAAAAAATGCAAAAATATTGGATTAGTTATATGCTGTGTTTTCTGATATAAGGTGACAATAACTACATGAAACTATCATTTAATTACAATTAATACATATAGTTCAATTGTTTACTACTATTATTACCTACTAGTCATTTCCATGGACAGGCACTATGTACCAGTTCCACAGGTTTACAAGTTATGTGGCATCAAGCAAACCAGTAATACATTTTACCATACAGATTTCATAATAATCAATATAATTTTCATCTGAAAATCTGTAAAATTATTTAATTTTATATTATTTATTTAATTTTATTATTATTATTATTATTATTATTATTATTATTATTACTTTAACGTATATTTAATTTAAATTTTTTTTTTTTTTTTTTTTTTTTTAAATCACTTTTTAACTCGATATCAATGAGAATTGATTTGCTGTAAGGTAACCAAATAAAGTAAACACCTTTTATTCTGTATTATTTCCCCTCCAATGTTTATTCGCGAAAATATTCGTTACAGGTGGCATTCAAATTCATTTGGGAATTTAGGTGAATGACTACATAAAGCACATAAACCATGGTTAGAATTTAATTAGTTAAAAGCTGAATAATTATAGTTTATTTGCTGTTATCATGAAAATATAAACTTAAAAACTCTATTAGCACACGCCATTTTTGATTATTTTGTCGTGATGAAAACAAACACCGTAACGACCACGTATATTAAAATATCTTTATCGTACGATAAATCATATAATACATGATGTGTGAAATGTAAGAGTTAGTATTTTTAAACAGTTATTACAAAGTGCCAACAAATGAAAATACATTTTTCCTATTATTGTTATTATTATTATTATTATTAGGTTGCGGATCCTTTTTTCGAGATTACAAAATTCTAAATTTTTCTCGAGCAGTCGAGATAGTAATGTTTTTCAGTTACCTTATGGTTAACGAACACAAACTATATTTCATGCACAAAATTATTTTTTTTTAAAATATATTATTAAAAGTATCTGTAAACTGTGTATAACTGTATATGAAACAGAAATGGATTTTGGATTTAATTTAGATCTTATTCTCAGACACTCGTCATACTCCAAAATCCGAAATACGATCCTAAGCTTTTCGAATAAAAGATCCTCAGTCTGTATTATTATTATTATTATTATTATTATTATTATTATTATTATTATTATTATTATATTTTTATTTTATTTATTTATTTATTTTTATTTTTATTTTTATTTTGTGAATATTTTTTGTCCAAACCAATCTAATGAAAAATAGTGAAATGTTTTAGCTTTTTATTTGTTTTTCTTTTAAATAGGGAAACCAAGGTTCCATATTATCAGTTCTTTCACAAGATGAACTTAATGAGTTAAAGAAATTGACACCATGTAAGTTTATAACTTTGAGTTACAGACACTACAAAATATTGAACTTTAGTAAGCCTATTTTAATTTTATTTTCAATAATTAAACTTGTGAGGATAATTTACAGTTATCTGGTGCTTCTAAACATTTATATGTTACAAAAAAATAACACATAAATGTTTCTATAGATATATATATATATAATAATTACATTAATAAAACTTATCATTCACTGAATGCCATTTATAATTAATTCTGCATTATAAAAACCCTGTTCACTGACAACATAATTTAATATAGTTAGCACTGAATCATAAAACCACCTCTAAATATAAATAATAAATCTCTGCTTAAAGTTTTGTTGTTGTTGTTCATATTATTGATTTTTTAATTTTCCAGTTAAGGACAGAGAACTAGAAAAATTGTTACAACGCTATTCTTCTTTTGATGGTTCTGAGAGAGGGTCCCATGGCATACTGTACCATGATGTTTTGTCCATTCCAGAGTTTGCAGGAAACAAATTTGCTCCTCATGTTGTAGCTAAATTTATTGATGTAAATAACCGAATCTATCCCAAACAATTTCTGATGATTTGCACAATTTTCAGTATTCGGACATCTCCAAATGTTAAAAAAGAGTGTAAGTTATTATATGATTTAAAATGTAGTTTTTTAATAATACAGAGAAACAACCTACTATTCAACACTTCCAAAATTTTATTATTAACCTGACTGACTGAAGAGAAATCAACTTTATTCAGTCTGTTAGGATTTTCTTTAAATTACATAGTAGTAAATAGGAAAATGTCAATATTATTAATTTATTCTACTCTTTATAATTATTATTATTTATAATAAACCATTTCAACTTGCAAATTAAATTCTGTGTAAAGATGGTGCCACTGGATCAAAAATCCTGGATCTTTTCCTGAATTTGACAACTTCATTTTTAAATTGGTCAGAATACTTTTCTCTAATGGACACAGCTGGAGTGAAATTTGACACCAAATAATTTGTCTATTTCAGTCTTGTTTGAGTTGTTTGATGTGCACGATACAAAGGTTTTCATGCATGATGAAATGTTTCGCATCTACAAGACACTGTTTGACAGAGCAGTCACAGATGACCAAATTCTTGATTTGACATTCAAGGCTCTGAAACATCCAGACCTGGCTAAACAAGGAGAGATAACTAAAGATGAATTCTGTAGGGTAAGATGAATGCTTACTTTTGTACATTGTTGAGTAAACTTTTGAAACAATTTATCATTAATACTTTATATGCATATACAGGTGTTTTACTGCTTGAAATTTTATTTTAAAGAAATGCAATATATCAACATTTTATATTAATTATTACAAAATAAGGATGACATTTGTGTTTTTTTTGTTTTGTTTTTTTATTTAAATATATAAATGAATAACTCAGTGTTTTAATATAATGAAATTTCATTTCTGACAAATCATGTTTATTTATTTGTTTTTAGATGACTCCAGACAATGAAATAATGGCAAGACTTTCCATAGATTTTCAGTTGACATGATAAAATGTAGAAGAAACAATGAATCAAGAAACAGAGCATCAGTATGATTTATAACAGATTGTTTGAATATTGTTTGTTATATTTGTAGTAGAAAAGAATAAATTCCCACTCAAAATAAAAATAAAAGTAAAAAAAGAGAGGGGACAATTCCATTTTACAGTTAATACATTTGTTCTCAAAATTAATCTGTAAAATATTTAAAATACCAAATTAAGATTATGTACGGGTTCTTTTTTATGGTACAACAATTCCCATTGTGAACCTTTTAAAGTTTCCTCCAGTATTATTTTTAATGAAAATTTAAGATATCCAGTTTATAAGTAAAGGCCAAAGAAAAGAAGGAACAGAGACTAAAGTCAGCTTTCACCATCACAGACTTAATTAGAAAATTAACAAAATTAGAAATACAGAACAGATGAATCAAAATTTATAAAGAATAATAAAGACTTGAACTCAGATGTCATACATGTCTAAACTGACTTTCTGATATTCTGAACAAATTATTTTCTGATCATGTGATATGAAGTGTTTTAAATTATAATGAAAATAATGAAATATTCAAAAACCCACTTCAAGATAGGTTTTTATTTATTTATTATACAACAAATCATTATTTCTGTGCTTTGTCGTGTAAAAAGAAACCAGAACATTATGTAGTTAGGGGTGTATAGGGGAATCTTTCTTTCATTCCTGACTAAGAAAATACCTCAACAATGAGATTTATTAGTCTGCAGATTATACAATAAATAATTCATCTGGACATTTTTTTATTTTTTTATTATTATTATTTTTTTTTTTTTTTTCAAATTCTGCCTACACCTCAACAATGAGATTTCTCCGTCTGCAGATCATACAATAAATAATTCATCTGAATATTGTTTTTATTTTATTTATTTCTTTATTTTTATTTTTTTTATTTTATTTTATTTTTTTCAAATTCTACATACAACTTGATAATATGGATACAAAACTTCAGCTTTCTAGAGCCAAAAAATAAATAAATAAATAAATAAATAAAATTATGTTGTCAATCTAAGTATTAAATGAGCATTTAGTAGCATGGACCAACAGGAACGATAACTCGTAACGGCACAAATTACGCCACTGGAAAAAAATGCCTCCAGAATTTAATGGATGCAAACTACACCTGAACGTTCTTTTCTGTTGGGTTCTGACACGGGGAATATTGCCAGTTAGAAATTAATCTTATACCGAATTATAATTTTAGTTTATTATGCACGCATTTGCACAAACATAATCCAGTTTGAAAAGTTTGATTAAGTTGAAAAAGTAGTTATGAAAGGCGCGTGATATCAAGGTTTGGTAATATGAACAACTATCCTTATCTTTATCAGTGTAAAGCTGAAAAAATTCAGAAAACAGACGCTAAATAATTGAAGTTTAAAAACTTCCGTGAGCTCAGGAAACTTCCGACCGAACGCCAGTCAGTGTTTACAAACTTATAAATACGTATGCCTTCCTAATGTAATCAATTCTACATGGATTATTAAAACTAATTTGTGGAAATATGTCATTTAATCAATGCCTCGTATATATAGATGTCTGTTATTGAGTAGAAATTGCTACAAAGATCGAAAACCTTTATATTTTTTATTTTTTAGAACCTTGACGTCATACCATCTCGTACACGTTTCCTACTATATATTTTTTCAGATATTACATCGCCAAAAAAAAAAAAAAAATATATATATATATATATATATATATATATATATTATATATATATATATATATATATATATATAATTAATTTTTTTCACACACTGGCGCATGACTATGAAGATGACTATTGTCATTAGGTACCATAATGTGGACAAGTTATTCTGCTAAAGCATTAGTTAAAAATTAAATTTTCACTCTTTTTCGTTAAAACAAAAAGCATTCAACTTCTAATACGTACTATTACGTATGCAAACAATGAGTTGGTCCATGTTACAATAAGTACAACGAAAATACACATTCACTCATTTTTATCTCATTCAGAATGATAATTTATTGATGTTAAATACAGAATAATGTATAAATATTTTATTACCGAAAATAAACTTTGTATTTTTACCTCTAAAATGATATATGCTAATTAAAAATATTGCAAAACTTTTAAATACGTATGCCTTCCTAATGCAATCAATTCTAAAATGATATATGCTGATTAAAAATATTGCAAAACTTGAAAATACTGCGCCACCTTCACTTGAGCGCATGTGATATTTACGCATGCGCAACTTCGTGCGATGATTTGAAAACGAAACGATACGGACCAACTCTGAAATGTGCATTCCAACAGAGCACAGATTTTTTCCATCAAATTTGACATGGCAGGATCGGGCAGGAAGTGCGTTATATTCGTGATAAAAGTAATACTTTGTTTCTTTTTTTCTTTTTTCTTTTTTTCTACTTTCTAAAAAAAAAAAAAAAAAAAAAAATAAAAATAATTTTTGTTTTCTTTATCATTGTTATTATTGCCATAGATATTGCAGTTGTTATATCTCTATTTCAGAGTCTTTCGGGCGTGTTGCGAGGATACTGTCATAGCAGCAGTAACTTAGAAATGAAACAAACAAGAAAAAAGCCAGATAAATATTTAACAATTTATTTGTTTTCTATTGTATATTTGCTTTGTCAAAATATAAATCTAAACAACAGTTTCACTGGACATTAATAAATTTTAATATTTAAACATTAACCGTCAAAATGACGTGTCAAGGTGAGGTTTTGAGATATAACCGTAACTGAATTATGAACATGTAATTCCGTCAAGGTTATATAAAAAAAATGTAACTTACAAATATATAAAAATGTTATTAATATAGTTATTACAAAATAGGTTGAAATTCAATTTTATTAATTATTCATGTCAGTCTAATTATTAAATGAGAAATAAGTGTGACGAAATTACGTGTTCATTAATTTTTACTTCATTCTGAATACTAACTTACTGAAATTTATAAATATATGATTACCCAACATAAATTTTGTATTATTACGTCTAAAATGATATCTGTTAATGATTTAAAACACTGTGCCATGTTCATATGAGTGCATATGGTATTTACGCATGCGTAACCTTGCGAGAGCGTTTGAAAACAAAACAAAACGGGGGGAAAAAAAAAAAATTGAAATCTTTCATTCCAAATCTGACGTGTCAGAATCAGGCTGGAAGCGTGTTATCTATGCGATAAAAGTAATACTTTGTTTCTTAATTTTTCTTCTTATTTTATTTTATTTTTTTCTTTGTTATTACTATTTTGGTAGAAACTGCAGTTATTATATCTGTATTTCAGAGTCTTTCGTGCATATTACAAGAATGCTGTCATAGCACCAGTAAATTAGAAATGAAAAATAAAATAAAAGCCAGATATATTTTTGACGATTAATTTGTCCTCTATTGTATATCGGCTATGTCAAAATATCTGTGTAAACAACAGTTCACTGCACATTAATAAATATTAATAAATTTTAATGCTTAAACATTAACCGTCAAAATGACGTGTCAAGACTCCAGGTGAGTTGTGAGACATAACAGTAACTTTGAACATGTAATTCCGTCAAGGTTATATAAAACATTCTAACTTACAAATATTAATTTAAAAATTATTATTATTATTTTAATTCATATATTTTTATTACAGACTAGGTTGAAATTCAGTTTTATTAATTATTCATGTTTCGGTCCAATTATTAAACGAGAAATAAGTGTGACGAAATTACATGTTCAGTTAGTTTTACCTCATTCTGAATACAAAAAAAAGTAATACTTTGTTGTTAATTTTTTTTTTTTTTTTTTTTTTTTTTTTTTTTTTTTTTTTCTTGTAGATCTTAGATTTATGTTTGTAATTCAAAGCCTTTCGTGCATGTTGCAAATATAATCCGGTAACTGTAATATTTCTTTCCGATGCGGTTGTTCAAATGCACTCTGTTCATACATTATTTAAAAAGGGACATCAGAGTATAAGTTTTGTTTTCTTTTAACGTTTTACATGAAGCCCAAATTGTTTTAGTTATTTTGCCCCAGAGAAATATTTTCGAGTTTATAAATATAATATTTCAAATGTAATTTTAAAGGTAATATAATATGAAATCAGTACCAAAGAGTTTTTGAAGAATATAATCTACATAGTTAATGAATAGTCGTTCTCGAGCAGATGAAAAAGGCCTGCAAGACTGTGTCCTCGTCATTGCATGCAATCTGTACTGCAGCGTGTGCAATCTCCAGTCGCAAAGATGTTGTGAATTATTTTGTAAATTATTAACAAAATCCTAATTTTTAGTTAGTCCAGAATTGATTGTTCTCCAGACATATCCTCAATTTATGTTTTTACCAAGAATGTTTTCCTAATTGATTTGACCTTACATAAAAAGTTTTTGTGCGTGTTTTAGTTGGCTGTATATTGTGGTCGCGAGATGGATGTCGGTAGATTTATCGACAGTTTGTAAAATCAGTAACCACTATCGGAATAAATAAATAAATAAATAAATAACATGTCCATAATTATAATGTCTGCGAAGAATCGTGTTTGTTATTACGCTAGCCAACTTTCGAAAATCGTTCGTCTGTCAGTCCCAAATGACCCGAAGATGAGACGCTCACCACTCCATCGGCTTTTGATGGAGTTTTGTAGTATGTGTGGATCAAAGGGTGGTGGTTTGTTCAATACGTTTTATATTGTTATTTCTAATACAAATCAAATATGCAGTATAATTTTATTGATTAGATAAAAAGTAATCTTTGACATCAAATATATAATTTTCAAAACGAACTACTAGGTATAATTCTGTGCACTTCTGTTGCACTTCAAATCCATCAGCGAATGTCTTTTATAAAACCATATTTCTTTATTATTATTATTATTATTACAAACAAAAAATAAATTGTTCCTATTACATTACCAGGAGATTTTAAAATAATAATAATAATAATAATAATAATAATAATAATAATAATAAATAAATTAATTAATTAAAAAATAATTACATTTTTTTAATCTGATTTTTAATTTCAAAATGATTATTACTATAATCATAAATATCTTATAAGACAACTAAACTAGATTTACCAGTCCCAAAACGTTTTATATATATTATCTTCTGAAAAGCTTTGAATCCGGATTTACTAGGTTGTTACTGCAATATACTGAGTTTACTTTGTAAATGTTATATATATATATATATTTATGTGTACAATAATATTAAATCTAAAGCGTATTTTCAAAATGGAAAAGTCTCTTTCTCTTCAGATATTTGAATATTAAAATCTCCCTTTTCAAATATATTTAAATTATTTCACCACCTCACCTCCTCTTCGGTCTGTTTGTGACCTTTCCTAATTTAAAAAATAAAAAATAAGATAAAATAAAAAATAACTTAGAGTTTAAATTTATTACTAATACTCTGATGTAATCTCTGCGCTAACAGTTTTCTTTACTTTTTTGAAACTCCTGAAGTAAAGATTACATATTAATAACTGTAACAAGTACGTGTAAATATTAATATGGGAGGGTGTAATCGACGGCTTAGAGTGCCAGAGTGGCTAGGGGCAAGCCCCTCACCGAACTGTTTTAAAAATTTGAATGTAAGAGGTGCATTTTCCTGCGTTCTGGGAAGTAAAGCTGAAATGTTTCTTTGCCTCAAAATATGTCAAATGTTATACAGTGAGATAATGAAGTTAATGTCGATCATGACAGATCCGCGCTAAAAATTAGCGACAAAGGTTACGTTATGTCATATTTCTATTATGTGTTATGTCATGAAACCGCCACAACTGCAAAAACTGCATACAGTTCACATCGTCAGACTATTTTTTTTTTTTTTTTTTTTTTTAGGTTTATTATTATTATTATTATTATTATTTACGGACAGACCACGGCGTACGCAACCCTCGCATACACTCTGCGTACGGGCGTGAATAATTAATAAATTACATCCATACACTCCCTTTGCCTAGGCCTAATTGACGGTCAATGCATGATTTTTTTTCTTTACATTTACCGAAGCCAAGAACTGTAACTCTTTATGGAAATCTCGTCTAATGAAGTACTTTGCCTAACTGATTTATGCACTCGCTTTCCATTCGTTTTGGTTTTGATTGTGTGTGGATATATACATATACATATACATCTATCTATCTATCTATCTATATATATAAACTGAACAGCTAGCTGACTGCAGCTGGATTTATATTTAATTTTATAAATATTCAACATTTTGAAAACTCCTGGACTAAATAGGCGGTAAATTAATTTGAAAGGTTTTGATGCTTATACTTTATAGAGTGAACCACCATCTTTCAGAGTATTTGTTTACTCCTCAGTTCTGTTTTAATTTGCTCTTATAAAATTAATATTTTGCAAATCGTTGGTTAATAATACTAATGATGACATATTTATTAATTTAATTTAATTTATTTTCATGTTTATAATGGAGATTGTGTTAATGAAAAACAATAAGGAGAGAAGAATGAATGAATGAATTAAAGTGACAGTATTGTTAACTAATATAATCCAGGTAACGAAATGCAACTGATGATAATAAGGTTGAATTTTCAAGATAATACAGTAACTAATTTTTCTTAATGCTAGATAAAACAGAGAGAGAGAGAGAGAGAGAGAGAGAGAGAGAGAGAGAGAGAGAGAGAGAGAGAGCAATACTTCAGCCTAAATATTTTTCTATAATGAAACACCACAGCAATGCGAAAAGAAGCGATTTAGAAATGTCTTTTAATGCCTGTTAGGATGGTGTATTTGCAATTTTTTAGTTAAACAAAATTCTTAAAAACTCCCCGCTAATTATTATTTTATGCTAACTGTATTTCCCTATTCCACCAACAAACTATTTATATAAAAGTGTGAATGAAAATAATTAACAGATGTTGATGCTTATATTTTAATTTTAATTTATACAATTATTATTATTATTTACGGTAATATGTGCTATTTAATTAAGTTATGTACTGTATATAACGACGAATACTCTCCACCTTGAACAAGTTAGTTTCAATGACCGCCGATAGATGGCTTGCCTCGTTTTCGGTCGCTTCTTGTGGAAGGACTCGGCCTAACATGGCGGACGAAAAACAAGTTAGTGCCTTGATGAGAAGGCACGAACAATTAAAACGATGGGAGGAATCGGATACCGCAAAGGAGTCAGATGTCCCCAAAGCAAAATCTCGAAAAGTTCAGTTTCAAGACGGATGTGTATTTCTAGCAGCATGTTCAAGTAGTGATACGGAAGAAGTGAAAAGACTTTTGGAGAGGGGTGCCGATATCAACACAGCAAATGTTGACGGCCTGACTGCCCTCCACCAGGTAAAAAAAATAAATAAATAAATCTTCGATAGTGTACTAAAGCTGCTTCTTGCGTTTACGGAGCCAAAAACTTCGGAAATACTTAAACATCTCCATGGCATAACTTTACCACAGTTTAAGCCATTTCAACATTTGGTCTAACTTCTAAATTCTAAGGTCTATTTCAGTATTTCCCCATTTACCATTTGCTACGATTGTTTATATATTTATGAAATGGTTTGTGTGGCCTTCCTGTTAAGCACTTTTGTACTGGCGCTCTTCACAATGAAACATTATAATGTGAACATCTTGATATTTTCAAATACATTTAAATAATGTAACCTAAACCTCATATCATTTTGTAACAGTTGGAAGCAATTCAAGTGTAAACTCCTCCGGGTGGTAAATTTGTGAGTGAAAAATAAGGGCTTATTTTACACTTCTGAGTTGTGATGCCAAAATAAATATCTTCTGTTTTCAACAATAATGTTCCAAAATTTAATCAGTTACAAAATCTCTGAAATCAAATAATATGTATGAAAATGAAAGATAATGTATTAATCTGCAGTATGACTTTCATGGAACACAAACCCATCAGGAAATCAACATAATAATTAAAAAGTATAGAACTTAGAAATAATGATTGATCCAGCAAACAACAATTTCAAATGGAACATTAATTTTTTAAATACATATTTATACATACATGCCATTTATGGATCTTGATCTTTGCCTTCTGATTAATCATATTTATGTAAATTTATTTCTCTATACAAAAACCAGTTGTAATTTCTATACTTTGCACTTTTGTTACTAAATATAGATGTATAGAGGATTTACTCATTGGCAGCTTGAGACCATTATTTAACATCACTTTATTTCTTTAATGTTCTGGGGTTGTCACTTCTTCTTGCCTCCTTTTTAACCAACTGATAGTGGTAGTGTACTAGTTATGTATGTAGAAATTACAATCATGAAATGTTAGAAATGTTTCTCTGATAAAAAAAAAAATGTATTTAAAGGTTTGAAATGTCTAATCAGATGACTTTTCACACTGTTCACAAATTCTATCTCTTAAAAGGTATTCATAGTAATAACCCTGACCGTAAAATGAATCACAGCATACATGGTTAACAGTAGATAA
The DNA here is from genome assembly GCA_012295275.1 of Chrysomallon squamiferum. Taxonomy (NCBI): domain Eukaryota; kingdom Metazoa; phylum Mollusca; class Gastropoda; order Neomphalida; family Peltospiridae; genus Chrysomallon; species Chrysomallon squamiferum. The sequence goes on along the minus strand of CM022665.1, from coordinate 9,323,753 downwards.
TCCATGTAACATCCACATTAGTAATGTTAATTTTTCTGTTATTATTTTATAATTTAAAAAAAAATTCTATCACTTTGCAAGTCATATGGACATACTTAAACAATAGGATATATGTTGGATTATATTATCATAAGTTTATAAAATAATAGATTTTAAAAAATTTGAAATTACATAATTATTTCAGTGCATCATGAAGTTTGTAAACTTTCTTGTTTTTATGAATTGTATACCTTACACAAGCATAATTTCAGTCTGTAACTTGCATCTGACATTTTTAATTTTTAATTGTTATCATTATTTTCAAATTATTTATTTATGTATTTAAATATAATAATAATACTGAACAATAAATTAATACCTGTTTTATTTGAAGGGGGTTGTGATTTGTAATTATTAAATTTATAGTCATACTTGAAAATACTACAAATATATGACACAGTAAAGAAAATATATAATAACTGGTAATATTAATACATTTTAAAACATTGATATTATTACTTTGTTTAGATTAGAAACCAGTATTTCCACATAATAAATTATTAAAATAAAATAGCATGTTCAAGGAAAAACAGGAAGGTTGCCTTTTTCCATTTCATTGTGAAATAGTTTTCTACTATTGTTTTATCCTCCATTAACTGACACTAATTTGACTTTTTTCTTTATAAAAAATGACATGCAATTTCTGTTTCCATGGATCCTCAAAGGACTGTATTATTATTTTTAATACTTTATTACATGCTTTTTGAAAAACATCAAAGATACATCATTTTAAGCACATATTAACACTGATTTTGTTCTTGATTAGAAGTTCAAAAATAAGTGTCCAGTACTGTAGACTGTAAGATTAAAATCCAGTCATTTTTATATCTATAATAAAATAATAATAATAAAAATATATTAAAAAGAAACATTTTTTTTTTCTGAAAAAATACCATACTGTGTTAATCCATATTGTAAAGTTGTAGTCACTTACTGTTCATTTTTTTTTTCCCTTCAAAGATGGCAACCAAATTTTTTACTTTCTTTTTCTAACAGCAATTAATTGTTTTAATCATCTTTCCACACATAAATCATTTTAAATTACATAAAAGGTTTGATTTACAGTATATGAGAACTTTTCATTTTCAAAATCAGATCAAATTTCATCTGAAAGTGAAAGTAGTATTTTGTTGTTTTATTATTGTCTAATCCATTACTTATATCCTTTTAGGCATATTTCAAGATGTTTAAGAAATATATATACATTTATCTTATTGATGAATGTATTTGTTCTGTGTCCCATATGATGTGTAGATATTATTTATACTTACAGATTAAATAATATAACACTATACCTGATGGAATGCTGTATAATTAATTCTTACATGTTTTGAATTCCCAATTCTGTCCACTAAAAAGGAGAAACTAATTTATTTGGATAATTCTTGTAAATATAATTAATTATCATAAAACAATAAATATATATTTTATCGTTATTTATTTTAAAGAATGCACAGTTTGCAATATCTGAAATGCTTAGTTTTCATACATATAGTTATTGTATATTGATGATTGCTTTTACATATGAAAATATAATATTGATCCATAGTCACCTTTTTTATCATGTAAAAAAGATACTATATAAAAACGATATTTGGTTGTGATGAGATGATGTCCATGAGCCATTAAAGATAAGCTGATCCATTCGATTGCTTTTCACATGAAATAATAACGTTATTATATAAATTTCATTTCTGTTACATTATCAATCCAAATAATGTAATTTAAAATGGAAAAATAATATTGTGACGAGTCACAAAGGTATTCTAATTATTCTTTCTAGCCCAGATACTTTTGTTTGAATTTTGTTTTTTTATGCAAAATACTCAATTGAACATACTGATATTAAGTAATACTTGTATCAGATTTAACTGTAATTAATTTTGTTTACCAGCAAAATCTTGTACAATCATTCTGTACATACATTATTTGGTTACATACAATACACTAAATAGGTCACTGATTTTTACTCAAAATGGATAGAACTCCCCGATAAAGACAGAGGTCCATGGTAGATATACTTAATGAAAGCAGCCAAAAATTACCCACACCTACATGCTTACCTTCGTTATTAACATAACAGTATACAGAAAGCAATACTAACCAGTCTACTGGAATTGCAACGTTACTGCCTGCTATCATTTTTGTTGTTTAATATGCATACTGTTGATATTGTAATTCTATCAATTATCTACATGTATAGTGCATTTATATCTTTCACACATATGTAAATCATGAACTAAGTTTGTTTATAGCAATGATAATATGAATGTTGCCTTAGAATTACAGAATTAATGTAGCATATAATTTAGAAAATATGGCTATGAATCTTTTGCCAACAAAATGTTAACTTTACTATGTATAATCAGTTAGGCTTTTGATTTTGATTTTATTTGAAGATTTTGTTTTAAATGCATAACAACTTTATAAGATTGTAAACAAAGGTTATAATGTGCTTGCTTAAATAAGACAAGTTGATAAAATACATCTCTGTTTAAAACATGGAGACTGCAGTGCAGATTTTTTTGTTATGAACTAATTACATTTCATAGTTGATGGGACATTTTTAAAATTAATTTGTTTGACCCATTTAAGAAACACTGGCAATGTTTTTGTACCTGTTTATTAGTCAATATGTTTTTCCATGTTTAAAACACTGTAGTTTTACCAGTTTTCAAATAGAATATTATGGCTTTATCAGTTGTGATGGATACGTATTTTTGTACTTTCTTCTTCCATATTTTCAACACTAATGTCTTATTTCGAAGAATGTTTAAAAAATGTGCTTTGACATTATAATTCTAATCAGTAGCAATTATTCCTGCCATTTTATCAATGCGTAGAAATATTAAATTAACAGTACACTGAATTTTTACATGTTGTTGATTATATAACATCTGAAAATGCTTAAGTATATGTGCACATTTGAAGACAAAGATTGAAGTCAGAATTATTTTTCCAACCACATTGCTAATATAACACAAAGTACTTGAAACAAAGTAGTCTGCATTCATGAGAATTAACTCTTTATTTTGTTACATGATTTAAAGTTTAAATAATTATGCTATGCTGTTGTTTTCTCTTCTTTTTTTTCAGGCTTGTATTGATGATAACCTGGAAATGGTGGAGTTTTTAGTAGCAAATGGTGCTGATGTTGATGTCTGTGACAATGAAGGTTGGACACCCCTGCATGCCACAGCTTCATGTGGTTTCACAGAAATTGCAAGGTACTCTTCATTTCTTTTTTTTTTCTCCCCTTCCATATATGATTTCTTCCACACAGAATTTTACCAAGGGATAGGTCATTCACCTTTTTTTCTAAATCATAAGGGATTCTTTCCATAGTAACTCACCGATTTTGCTATATTGAAAACATGTAGGTTATAATGTGTTTGTTCTTGTAAAAAGATTCTTGATGTTTCAACATGTTTGAAAATTGATGGTTTAAATTCCACTAATGCGTGTTATTATTTTTTTTTAATTTTATAAGTTGTTTTAATGTTGAATTTAATAATATTGTCTTATTTTTCTGCATTAATACATTTTTTAAAGTGATTGTATAACAATTTATCAAAAAATTTTAATTTTGAAAATCAGTCATTCTTCATTAAGTAAACAGTGTTTAAAAAGCTGAAAATTATGTGTACAGTGGTCATAGTTACATGATAATGAAAATTATTTTGGATTCATCTGGAATTTGTATTAGAGTTACAAAATTGACATGAACTTCGTTAAAAATGAATACATCATCAAATATGGCCACTAGCTTTATATTTTCTGACAGTGGTTGCTTTAGATCATATTGATCAGTTGAACTCTGTCACCAATTTAATATTAATTAGTGTCAAACTGAGATGAGGAAAGATTAACTAGATTAACTGTTAATTAGTCAATCAGCCATAACAGTGAGTAATCAATGGTTATCACACATCCGAAATACTTGCTAACTGTCAGTTAGAAAGTTTAATTACCCAGTCTAATTTGTTTCATAAAGTAATTCTGGAGACCAGAAAAGAACTTTTAATTTTACTTGACCATTATTAATACTTTTATTTCATAATTTATGTATTCTGAAATTACGTGCAACTTCTTCAGAATTCACTGTGCTGTTTTAAATTAAATAGATTCATCTGTAATTGAGAAATTTATTAGGATTTAGTTATTTTAGCATGGTTAAAGGATAACCTATTTGTTTACCAAATTGTATTAGCAGTTAGTAGTAAAATATTTTAAGAATAAATAATTCTTATTCTGTGAATTATTGCAGATACTTAATCAAGGAAGGTGCCAACATTGCAGCTGTAAATAATGATGGGGATCTTCCTATTGATATCTGTGAAGATGAAGAAAAAATGGAAACCTTGCTTCAACAAGAAATGAATAAACAGGGTTTGTAATTTTTTATAAAAAATGGTTTTGAACTGAAATATGTATATTAACACATTACAAAAGAAATTCAACAAATTTAGAAAGTTAGAACAGGTACATGCATGACTTGTTTGTATTCAGTCTGAGAAGTCCTGTGACAAATTTAAATAGGTGATAAAACTGAGTTTGCTGTATTTTAACATAAAATGCAATAAACTGTTTCTTGAAACAACCTAATTAATGGTCTTTTTTCTTCTTCTTTTTTTAATGTTTCACATCGTTCTGTAATCAAATGATTGTGCATGACAAAATAATTGACCTTTATTTTATTATTAAAATACTAGATTATTTATTAACAGAAGGAGATTTCATTTTTAACTTAAATGACCATTGCATATAGGTGGGAGAGTATAATTAGTATAGGTTATAAATCCTGTTGGATTATTTTATGGTTATTTTTTCTTTCTTTCTTTTAATACTTAGGAATTGATGCTGAAGCAGCTAGACGAAATGAAGAGGAAAGAATGCTTATGGATGCAAATCAGTGGCTAAATAGTCGATTAGTCAAAGAAAGGAAACATATTAAATCTGGTGCCAGTGCATTACATGTAGCAGCCTCCAAAGGTTACATTAAAGTTATGAAGTAAGTTGTCATTATATTTATTTGGAAAGTAATAGCACTTCCAAAGGGAAGAATACAGATTAGTTTCAGAAATTTTAATTCAACATAAAAACAGGGCTTGTGACAGTGTTGTACTACAGATAATATAGCAAATTAACAATTTATTGACGTTTTATGCGGTAGAAAATCAAGCAAATAAGGTGAAAGTTGAATAAACAAAATTTAGAAATATTATGACTTTTTGGTTATTATACTCATTAAATATAATAAATATTTGATATTCTTCTTCAAGGGAACAGATTTAATTCTTGTAACTGTGCTGTATTTATCCTTACTAATCCTGATTTTTTCTCAGCACATGGCCAACTCAGAATAAGAAAAATAAACCATTTTTTTTTTCAGCGTCCTTCTACAAGCTGGTGTAGACATTAATGCAGAAGACCATGATGGTTGGACTCCACTTCATGCTGCAGCTCATTGGGGACAAAATGAAGCCTGTATTCTCCTTGTTGAGAACATGTGTGACATGGACAAGAAAAACCATGCCGTATGAATCATTTTAACTATTATATTTTAGCATTGGTGAGACATAATGGTTCCTTAAATTTAGAAATCTGAAACAGAATTCATAGTAGTAATTATGCTCTTAAAGAAAATTAACACTTTAAATGCAAAATTAGCACTTCTGTTGCATTTTCCTAAAGAAGTGGATTCCTTTTTTTTTAATAATGATTCTCTTGTAATAATGTTACTACATGTGTACTGTTTTTTAATCATTAAAAATGTACACTATTGTTATGGACATTTCAGACCTGTGACCAAATTTAGAAGGATGATGTCTTATGAAAAGATAGATCTGCTTTAGATATCCAGATTAAGAATGAAATTAATATATACTTTCTTGTCCACAAGAAAAATGTACACAATCATTTCTAAATCGAAAAGAAGTTGCAGAAGCTGATTTTCTCTATTATACCATCCTTACTAAACAAAAAAAGACAATATCTGAATAACCATTCATATGTTGAGATGATATTTAGCAAATATTTGTCCATTTATTCAATTTAAATGTTTAAAGTATAGTTAAATATAGAATATATTTATATATTAGTATTTCCTTAAAATTCAATTTAAAATTATTTAATTTATCTGTTTCTCTGTTATCATATAAATTTTAAGCTGTAAAATATGCATCAATAAAATTTAATAGAATGTGCTGACAAATGGATATTACTATTTCTTGCTGACAACCATGTTAACCAAACATGCAATTAAAACTGAAATGTATGTTGACATGAATTAGTAAGAGTAGTGATAGCTAGCATACATATTAATCTTATAGTTAAACAGTAAATATATTAATAACAGTATTCATTTACTAAACAAAATTATGGTAAATGTTTTATATATATTTTTATAGGGTCTTACTGCTTTCGATATTGCTGATACTGAGATGGTGTCTCTATTAGAAGATCTTAAGAAGAAGCAAATTCAGGTTTGCAATTTATGCTATTTTGTGAAGAAAAAACAAATTGGCAAATAAAAGCTTGAAAAAATTATAATAATGATATTTTGACACTACTACTGTCAGAGGATAATCGAACATTCATTATCTGAACATTTTATTTCAATCACTAATTAAAATTGTGCAGCATGAAAATAGTGTCTTTTTATTTTATTTTTAAAGCTTAAGAACAAAGCTGCTGAGAAGGATCAAGAAATAATCCAGTCAAAGACACAATCAGGAAAACGAAGGTATGTTTCAATCTGTTTTCATTGTGTATATTTGATGCGTGTGAGAATTTATTCCTGAAAGTGTTGATCTAGATACCGAACACATTATCTAAACGTATGCTCAGAGTGGCCATATTTGCTTAATTCATGAGCCACTTATAATAAATATAGGACGTTTTCAAACCACCAGTCATGTCAGTTTACCTTTTTATGAAAAAAAATCCCCTAAAACAACAAAAAAGCCTGATATATTTCCATAAACTGCATGTTAAATACAAGAAAATAACAGACCCCCATGTATTTTTGTACCCTATAGTTTTGTTGAAAACTGCTATTATTAGGCAGTTTTAAGGGTGCACAAATTTAAATTCTGCATAACCCTTTTTTTTAAATTATATTTTTAATTTTTATTTATTAGTAATAATACATGTATAATGAGGATTATGACAGAAATAAACTAATTAATACGGTTATGAAGAGTTTCTTTATTATTTTAAACAAATTAAGATTTCAGACATGTTCTGAAGTTAGATGGCTTGTGGAAAATCCTAAATGAATGCACTCTTTACGAATTGTAATATTACTCCTTTTTTTCACAATAAAGTTTAAGTAATTTAAATACATAGCTAAAAGCAGGATATTGTTACATTATCGATATTCAAACCTCCACACCCCTCAACCAAGAAAACAATTATGGTTATTAAACTTGTATTAAAAATAATAATGTTGATCTGCATCCTGGAAATGGATGCAGATCAACATTATTATTTTTAATACAACTCCCGAAATTACAGCTTTTTAGTTAACACGGTCACAGTTCATTGTTGGTTTTATTGGGATAACTTATGCACCACTGACACATACTAAGTAGCAATTCAGCAGTAGTGAACATGAAAGAATATCACTCAGTGGCCAACACTGTTGATGTAGTGAATGGTGTTTTAATTTCAGCAATGAGCAAAATATTGTTCATCACAGCACAAAATTTGCACGAGCAGAAAATGGTTTATGCAAGGATAGTTTCACACAATCCTTGTGTAATTAAAATGGTTTTCACAGAATTTTTGCACTCCTTGAGATAAGCCTGTTTGACTGCATGTACCAATCATTCTATATAGTGATGATGTCTTATTTCACAGGTTTTATTTTTAAAAGTGCCAAAATTAAAAAAATTAAATTAAAATCTGCTTTTCATGTACATAAATAAGGTGTTGAGATGAGGTATTTTTTTCATTTGATTACACAATATATTACTGGTAATCAGTTACATCCAAGACATTTTTATTAAGCATTTGAATACCTTTATTTAATTATAATGGAATCTTGGGTATACCATACATGACCGTTACTAGACACTTTTTGAAATGAGACAAAAACACTTTAACAAATTGGGCTAGGGGACCACCTAAGGCCCCCAGAAGATCTGACTCAAAAGACACAAAATCTTCAATTCTAGACATTTGTATTTTATATTTTTAAAATAAAATGTTTGTAATAAAAATAATATTTTTTTTATTTTTAATTATTATTAAATTGTCAGTTTTAGTATGAGGCATTTGCCTCAGTGATGTTATGGCCATGTCATATCATATCTTCATTATCTAAGATACACTGCCAGAGTATCATCTGCTTCTATCATAATTCAGAATACTGCTTTAACATGCCTCAGGAGTAAAAATGTTAAAGTAGTAATTGGTTTAGGTGATCATTTTATTATATTGTAATGTACAAATTTGTCTGTGACATAAAGGATACCAACTGTTGTTGTTCTATTTCCATGTCTAACATAAACATTACATAGTCTAATTTCAAAAATTTCGCTTCATTTTTATTATGTCCCAGTGATGGTAGCCAAATTATTATCTAAATTTTAAATAAAAGTAATTATATCTCACCAGTCCCATACTGCTTCCTTAATTTTAACCAGCATATTTTGAAATCATGAAAGAAGCATTTCTTACATCCATATTCACTAAATTTAATGTTGGCTGTTGGCTGACATAATTAACACTTTTCTGTTTATATTTTTTCCAGTAACATTTTAATATAGTATGTGTTTGAACTGTATATCCTTCTTCATCATTTTTGTATAGATACTATATGGATGGATAGATCTAAAGACATATTACTGGGTAGATAGATTACTGATAAAAATAGACTGACTGTGTGACATGCTGTGGTTACCAACAAGTCAGTTAAAAATAGTTCTGTTGACAGGTTGTAACTTATATTTAAGAATGTTGATGTTATCACATCCTGCTCTTTTTATTTGATTCGTTGTGAGTCACTAGTTGCGCAATTCTTTTTTTGTTCTCGTTTTATGTTCATTCTTTATGGTGTCCTTGTCTTTAACATATTTAACTTGATAGTAGATTGATAATATTTGTTGACAGTTAAATCAGTTCGAAACCAGCAGGTACTGTACATCCTTTGATTTATATAAGTTTTACTCTGCAGTAATAGACAGTAATTAATGCAGTTTATTTTTCAAGTATAAACATTAAAGGTTATTTGAGCAGGTGTCTGTAAACTGTTTGAAAATTATTTATTCTTTCAGCTGAGGGAATTTGCTTGACATTTTTGTTTGTGTCAATTTTTAATATTACCATAATGGAGACAGTAATTACAGAAGCATCTGAGCTTGAGTTTTCTGCATGGCAGGTTTTTTTTAAAAAAAGCACAATAATATTGTGTGACTTGGAATTCTGCCGATTTTCTAATTCTCATAATCAGTATTGTGAATGAGATGGGGAAAATTTCAGGAGACTAGAGGAGAAAATATGCACTTTTTTTTTTATTGTTTTGACCTTAGGTAATGCCGTAAATGCATGCATTGTCATTGAAATTTTCATATTTTTCAGGAGTTCTGTTACTCGTATGAGTGGTGACCAGAAACAGAATGTTTTACACAGGTCAGCAGAACAAGAGCGACCAGCATTTGAGACCAATCTTTTCCGTAACAAAGAGGAAGATAAAAAGGCTGAAAGTTATAATGAAGAAGAAACAGAATCTGAGGAATCTGGAAAGGAAATAGGTAAGGCAGTGTTCAGTACTTTACCTACAGGAAAACAACCCCCCACCACTTTTAAAGTTATCTGTTTTTGTCACATGTTATTTGTTATCAGGTCATTTAAATTAAACTTGTAAAGGAACATAATTGCTTCTTGATGCATTTTAGCCTTTTTTTGATTTGTTATGGGAAACTGAATTTCTGCAAAGCATTATACACCTTCTAAAAGTGTTATACTTTAGTTATTCCCACAGTGTAATTTATCCAGATATATTTATAATTTTAATGGTTTGTATTATAAGAAAATCAGTACAGGTACAAAATTCTGAAATTTTTAATTTTATTTTTATCTTAAGATTGTCCAGACAACAATTTTTATGTTTCTGAAGCATATATGAGATCTTTATTAAACATTTAATTTTTCAGAAATTCCATGTTAAATTTCAAACCATTTGAGATATTTGTACTAGGCTGAAATTTCTTTTTTAAATTATTTCATTTCCAAAAATGTTATACTCTGTCAAAAAAGAAACACATAGGAGAAATATTAATGGAGTTATTTCTTTGATACAAAGTGGCATAATTTCATTTTTTATAATTGTATTACAATAAAATTTGACATGAATATGGGGACATTGTTTTTGCTATGGGCTTATGGCAGTGGAGGCAGTTTTGTCTCCAAACTGCATTGCAGTAGGGTGCTGAAATCAGTACCTTCTATGACAACCAACACCAGCAGTCACTATGCCACGTCTTTTTGGCATAGATTGAGTCCAGGCATGTGAAATCCTAACCTATTCTTTCTACAGTGCTTGTGATAGTTGCAGAAGTATCTGAGGCTCCAAGTCATGCTGGTGTTCATGTCTATCCATTTCATCCCAAAGATGTTCAATGGGGTTGAGAGCTAGTGATCTTGATGGCCATGTCAGCTCATTAATGTTCTCATTCTGTAGGAAACACATTGTTTACACGTGCATTATGCAGCCTGGTGTTGCCCTGCTATAAGATCTAAAATGGGAAGCATGTTGCAGCAAAACATTTCTTAGCACTGTACAGCTGTCATGTTACCATCTTCGGACACAAGTTTACTTCTGTCAGTATATGAAAGGCTCCACATATTGACATTCCTTCCACCAAATCCATGGTGATGCAGTTGTTGGCAGTTTTTGTTGTGGTGTATATGTAAACATCACATCATTTAGAAGGAAACATAATTGGTCACTGAACCACACTCCCTGCTAGTTTCCCCAAGTTCCAGCACCAGAAGTTGTATATTCGTGCACCTGTGATCATGACAGGACAGGACAGGACCAGCAAATGGATTCCTAGCCTGTAAATTAACTTCTCAAAGTAAGTTACAGATATTTTAATCAGACACCTTTTTCAAACCAGGTGTGAGTCCAACAGTGTTCTTTGCTGTTGCAGTGTTTTCATTTGGTAGGCTTAATCAACATTTTGTAACTCTTCTATGACAAAATGGAAATGAAGCATCATTGCTAGGATTGCAGTTTTAAATACCCATCAGTACTGCAGTCTTTACCTGATTTTCACATGCATTCACCAGAATCTTAACATTTCACGCAGTTTCTTGCAGCTGTGACAGTGCATTTGTTTTTGGGTGCATTTGGGCATCTGAACATCAGTAGATATGATCATTCAGCAACATTATTATTATTATTATTATTTTTGTTTGGCTGGCTTTGTTTCCTGATATGAGGCTTAATTTTTTATTTCTTTATTTCAGAACGAAAGAATGAACTAAACAAACAAACATCAATTGAAAAGGTGAGTAATTACATCATTAATGCATGCTTTATATTTGAAAGCTTATACAGGTTTTTTAAAATGTATACATACTTTGTCTTCTTTCTTCCTTTTCAACTAGCAGTTGAAACTAAAAAAGAATTTCATATATTAAGCATCATTGTTGAATAATGTATTTAAGTAAGTTAATGAATTGGGGTATTTTTAGGATTTTTACTGATGCATATGATAAAAGTTTGGTGTTTTAATGGATATAAGGAACTCTTAGATATTACAGTAAAACAAACTATCCTAGCTGGCACTTCAGAACACCCACATATATTGCACCAACTGACTCAGAAGCAGTGGAATTACTTTCACTTTTTAAGTAGTTTATTGATTTTCTGTTGTTTTATTTCAAATTTTCAAATTATTTATTATTATTATTTTTGTTGACGTCTTTTCTGTCAGATTTAAAAATTATTTTAATTGTTTTATTTTTTTGCTGAATTGTATTTTAAATTTGTATCTCTCTCTCTCTCTCTCTCTCTATATATATATATATATATGTGTTGTGCTGGTGAAAAAATGTCTGAATCTATGTTGTGGTTATTGTTATATGCATGCAGTATTTTAATTCGAAAAGAAAAGTAATAATTTCATAGTGTGGTGGGAAAATGCATCTTTTTTTCTTTTTATTATTATCAGTATTATTGTTTTGTTTTTCAATCTTTACTCTGTAATTATAGAATATTATTTGTGCATAATTATTTTTATCTTTTTTCCCATAATTTAATATAGAAATAATTCTAAATTACAATTGTGATCAGTATATAAAACAGAAAAAGTTTTTTAAAAATTATTTTATAGTTATATAAATGTTACCATAGTTGAGCTAAACAAGTCTTTGAATCCAAGAATTGTATTTGATATTGTTTCTTTCTTACTTAATACTGATTGGGTAATATTATAAATAATTTAGAAACGCCCTTTCTTTTTGTTCTTTATTTATTTCTTTATTTATTTATTTGTTTGTTGCTTTGTATGTTTGCATTATTGCACAGGAATTTTTGTCTGTTTAAAAAGTATTCAACTTATTTCTGAAAAAAACACTGTTTTAACTATTTAGTAATAAGAAAAATTATCTTACTCTTTATTTCTCTTTGAATTTAGTTTGAAATGTATAAAACAAATGCCCTCCAACCAAATGAAAGTTATTAAAGACAGTTTTTATATAGATAAAAAAAAAAAAAAAAAAAAAAAAAAAAAAAAATCTTACTGTATGTGTAGAAACTAAATATTCCTTTGAAAACACAAGTCTTTTGATTTGATAAAATTTACAGTAAAATAATTGTCTTGTTTTTTATTTTTCCAAACAAAAATAATCCTGCGAAACTGTAAATGTAAAAACAAAGAATAAAAGTGGAGGAGAGCCTGGGTATAGTAGATGTAGTCTAGTTTGCTTTGTTTGCATGCAGCCTCGGGAACAAGACAACGCATCTAGCCATTCTGGAGTTGACATTAAGCGAGCAGAGATGCCCAAAATAGATGAGGTTTCAGAAAGTGAAAACATTTCACGGTCAGATGAGACTGTGAGAAATGGCGTGCAGAATGCCATTGTAACTAAAATTGATGATGTAAGTCTAAAATATTTGATATTGCGGTATTTAATACTAATTCTTCTTGGTAGTTAACCTTTAGCTCCTGCAAACAAGTTTACTTCTGTTTTCAATTTTTCTTAAGGATTTTTCAGTTGAAACTATTGTACCCATTTACTTTCTGTCCTGTCCTTTCACTGGCATTCAGATTTATCTTTAATGGCATAAGAGCCTTCAAAAAAGTAATATTTTTTATTATTTACAAATAATATAAACAAGTCAAATAAATGTTATTTGAACTGAATTTATAACTTTAACCCATGTATAAGATTAGGAATTTTATACAGTAGACATTTTCTTTTAAAAAAAAATATATATTTAATATAATTGCAGAAAAGGGATTAATAAAAGCTTCTTTTTTTTAAAATAAATATGAGTGGTTTGTCTTCCCTAAGAGTTGGTTTGCAAGTGTACACCCATTTGTTATGAAAAAGGAAATCAGTAACAGAATTTATTAGTCATAATTACTGATTATAAACAGCCAAAATTAATATGACCATGGAATGTTTTAATAGCATGTACTATGTAAATAATCTGGTAAAGGATGTAATAATCTTATTTGAAACAATATTTTACAGCTGAAATATTTTCTGTTAATGAACTAAAATGTATATTAAAAAAGAAATTATATATATATCTCTATTAAGAAAAATATATTTGTTAATGTCTGCATTAGTTTAGATTTTGCTTTCATATATTTTCTGCTTTATTATGTAATTCTCTTGTGAATGCTTTTGAATAGTAATTAATAGTTGATATCATTTATAAACTATTAGACATAACTTTAGAAAGAACAAACAACAACCAAACATTTAATAACATACCAGATGATTATTGTTTTTCATTTTCTTCTAATTTCTTTATTTGTTTATTTATCATTTTGTTTGCTTGCTTTATTTTACTTAAATCTATATCTTACCTTCACTATCTAACTATGTTGTTAATTTAATGATATAATTCAGTCTTTATGTAAATATGATCAGTTTTATATATACGGAAATATATGAGGTATTACTTTGTCCTAATAATTAAATTTGCTGCTGCATGTTTAAATTTAGAGAATACATCTTAGTTCAGAATTTAGGTGAAATACATCTTTATGACTTTGCTTGATATAGCTTCATTTTTATATATATGATCTTTTATATTATAGTTTATTGTAAAGCTTATAAATACAATAGACAGATTATTTGTTTAGTCATATATATATCTATATATATATATATATATATATATATATATATATATGCATGCATGCACATGATAGAACATTTTTCCTTATATCTTCTTGCTGTGGTGGAAGAAATGTTAATTTATTTTACAAAAAGGTGAAAAAGAAACAAAACATTGAGAAACAAAAATGAACAAAAAAAAGCACAAAATATAACAGATTTTCATAAGCTTTATACAACCTGCACTGAAAATTAAATTAGATATAATATACAGGTAAGAGTTACGATACTTGTTTTTAAAACATTTTGCTTATAGCTACACCTACAGGCTGTCAGCTCATGCTTAGTTTGCTTTTGCTTTTTGCTTTTTCAAAGGAAACACCTGATAAAGAAACACCTCAGTCCAGTAAAGAAATCTCAGTCTCTGTTAAGGATAATAATAGTTCTACTTCATCCAAAGATCTTATTTCAAGATCATCTAGTGCACCATCAGGCCATCACACTGATGAACAGGTATGCTGTTGGTTAGGCTCATGTCTTTTTTCTACTAAGGCAACAGTAGGCTGAGTAGCACACTTTTTCTTTGCATGTCATTTTTTATCACAGTATGTGGTGCATCTTGTTTTTATTCTGTGCATGTATATCAGTTATCATATTCTGATTTGGAGACTATTCAATGTTGTGAAATAATGTTGTATGAAAATATATGTTTATCTTTGTGGTTTTATAATTTTCCTTTTTACTTCTAATAAATGCACTGTTCATTTCACATATCCAAAGAGATTTGCTACTTAGTATCAAAACTAAACAGTAATCCTCTGACAGGTTCATCTTGAAATAAAGCTGTTTAAAGTCTGTAAGCACGACAGATAATCATTTAGGATTTTGAAACCTTGAAGCAAATATAATAACCCTCCAAAATTTGTATTTAAAAAAAGAACAAAAGAAGAAGTAATACATCCCTGTGACTTGATAATGAGTAGACATGCAGAAAAAAGCACAAAATGCCATTCAACCCACATTCAAATTGCATTTCTACACTTGGTAAAACAGTCTGCTGCTTAACTGTGGTTTGTTCCAGTTCTTTTTTATCCCTCTTTGGCATGCACACTTTACTGGAGTGGAGCTTCTGATGCTTGTCAAAATGCAGGTGTATAACTTATTCATTATCAAGACACACAGAAATGTAACAAAATTTACATTTATAAATATCCAAATGATTGGGACATAAAATTCAAATACTTCAACGTTGTCTGCTTCTGTGTATTTATTTACAATTATTTTTATTATTTATTTGTAATTTTTTTTATAACTCCATCCCTTCCTCTTCCCATATATCGTAATGCAAACACCTACATGCCCTTTTTGCAATGAACAGGGAGCAAAAGTTTCACTGTTGGACTTTAACGTCCACAAATGGCGAGCTGAACTCAGAAAGACTGGAAGCTTGAATATGGTTAGTGGTTCAGTACTCAAGGAAAAAGATGATGACAGGTTTCTACTGCATTCAGCAAGTTATATTCCTCGAGTAAGATTGGTAGAAAATGTGAGTTGTGTTATACATCTTGCAAAGATTTCTGATTTGGGTCAGATTTTTGGTGGTGGTAGAGGGGATCTGTTTTACCTTCCTTGCCATCAGATATATATATACAGACACACACACACACACACACACACACACACATATATTTTTGAGGTTTTTTAAATTTGTAATTTAGCCTCAATTAAAAACAAATCCTTCATAAATCCTTCTTTTTGTAAAAAGTTGACTTATTTATTTATTTATATTATTATTATTATTGTTATTATTATTTTCATTTTTTCCGCATGTTCATGGCACGGATTCAATCATTTTTGTTAGAATTGCATTAAAAGAAAGCTTTATTAGTTTGTAGAGAGCACAATTAACTTTGGTTTGGGTTCTGTCTTTCATTTATTTCTGCTGTAATTATCTTGTAATGTTCACCACTTTATTCATATTTAAATACACTTGAAAACAGTTTAAATTTTTATTTCCAATTTTTTTTTTAATTAATAAAAATCATATTTCCATCAATTTTGCAAACATTTTACGGATGATATGAAAGATGTGTTTTATTATTGCACATTGTTTCTTATCTTACATAACTAACATTTGAAAAAGATTTCTAAATAAAATGTTATACATTTATCTCTTGTTGAGTAAGAACTAAACTGTTTTCTACAAGTTTGTCCAGTCTTTATAATTATTATTATCTTCTTTTTTTTCTTCTTTTTTTTTGGAGAGGGGGAATCGTGAAATTTTAAACTTTATTTGTTTATTTAATATTTTCTTAATAATGTATTTATTTTCATCATTTGTTATGAGAAATCCCTTAACTTGTTATATTTGATGCATTTCACAGGATCTTAACAGCAGTCATCGCAGTGTTGTTAGCACATCATCCCTAACAGCCTCTACTTCTGAGGTTACTCAAGATAATCGTCTGTCAGACAGGTATGCTTATTCATAATTATGTCAATATTGGGTTAATTTTTGTTTTCTTTTCTTCATTCAGATATTTAGGATTTATGAAAAAAGTTTTAAATTACTTTCAATATGTATTTAAATTCTTTTTTGTTTACAACTTTTAAATGCAGTCATAAATAAACCACTGTTAATTACAATTCATGTTTATGATGAAAAATTGATATGACATCTGTAGTAAAGTTGTTTTATTAAAAATAAAATTGTTTACATAATACTATAATGTGACCCTGAGTGTGAAAAAGGAGCAGAGTGCAGATAGGAAAAAGGGGCATTTTTTTCATTATTACTTGTCTTCAAAAGGGCAGAATTAACAAGGTGTCATAGTCCTGTTTATTTCATTTGTTGGAATTAAAAAGTGTTATTTGTATTTGTTTATTGGTGCTAGAAACTGCCATTCATATTTGTTTATTGGTCTGCTGAGGCAAAACTGCATTAATTATCAGCACATTTTATTGAAAACTTAGCCAATTGAGGGCAGGCATTTTTGAAATTTTGAGTGCAAGGGCAGCTGCAAAAAATGGCCGGGCAGGCCACCCTCCTGTTGCTGCATAGTGGAAACACTAACACTGTACATGATCTAGCCAATATATATTATAAAAAAAAAAAAAAAAAAATGAATCAAAATAAATCTTCAAGAAAAGTGTGATAAGTAAAATGTTTTGAGTATCTGATAGCCAAATACAAAAACATTAACAATCTACTTACTACATGTTGTTACCAGTCTTTTCCCTTTTTGTTTGTTTTGCTGTGTTTTGTTTTCATTAATTTAAATATTCTAAATGTACTGCTGGGTTTCTTTTAACTGAGGTTGCTTTTTTTTTTCTTTTTTTTAATATATATAGCATGACATGTTATTTGTTTAAATTGATCTTTACTCTGCATCCTTCAATATCGTTTTGTTGTAACATCTGCTTAGATGACATTTTATGGTAAAAATATTTTGCTTTCTTAAACTGAGTTTTGTCATATTTTGACATAGTTTCAGTTTGAGAAATCTCTTGCTACTAATTTTATTTATGTTTATATTAAATGTCATTTACTAAAAATTGTGAAATGGAAGCTACAAGAATACTAATTAGACACGCATTTTACATGAATTTTATCAGCAGCCACTAAACACAGGAGAAATGTTCTTTAAATAATAAATAACAAATTCTTTTAGTTACAGCTTCTGGTCTATCAGTTTTGGGGGTTTTTTTTAATATGTTGGCCAGCTATTTTGAAGTATATCATGTTAACCTGATGGAAATAATTAAAATGATAAAACATTGTTTATTATTTTTATACCAAATTAAATATAATTTTTTGTGTGTTTTCTTTTTCTGTTGTTGTTGTTGTTGTTGTTGTTTGTGGGTTGTTATTTTAAAAAAAAAAGAAAGAAAGAAAAAAAACATTTTATTAAACCCAAGTTTAGTAAATTATTATTTTATAATGATTATTTATATTATTATTTATTAAATTGTATTGTTAAATTTTACAGGTTTTTATGTTGTTATTGGTACTCTTAAAGTCACTGTGAATGCAACTACTACCATTACTGTCTCTCTCAGCACAGAAATCCACAAATGAAACTGATAATTGCACATTTGTTACAATACACATGTATTACAAATATGTGTAAATTTTTGTAGCATGGTCAAATCATTGATGCCTGATTTAAAAAACAGATGCAAGATTATTATTTTTTAAATCAACAAATTTAATAACCATAATTTGGAGGCATGACAAGATAAGGGTTAGGTCACTGCAGTTATGGATTTTACATTCTGTCATTGATAAAAAAAACCTTTCATGTTTTATTTAGAGTTTAACCTTACATTTTAAAACCCTCTGAAAGCACATTTCAGACTAACGGCTATTGTTCCATGCAGTTTGCTCTATTTAGATCTAGAAGTTTCAACCTATTCATGACGATTACCATTTTCAGTTATGCACAGTAGCTGCTGGAATTTTTTCTTTCTATCTTTTTCTTTCTTTTCTTTCTTTTTTCTTTTTTTTTTTTGTGCCTGTTGCTTGTATGAATATTACTGATTGCATGCTTGCATGTCATACTTTTTTGCTTTTGTGTGTTCCAGACATAGTTTTGTTAGTTCGTATGGTCAGTCTGCTACCTCTCCCTATCGCAGTCTGCACTCATATGGCAGCTCTTACCAATCTGCATACGTGCCCTACTATCGCAGGCAACAAGAGCAGAATGAACGCAAGGAAATTGCCAAGGAAGAAGAAAAACATGAAGATGCAACACTGCGACAAAGAACAAACATACCGCCCATCTCAACATCCGTGACAATACCAGCCTCTGTAACTACTGCCAGCACAACTATTTACACAACTGCAACAGTCACTGCACCTACAACAAATATTTCTATGTTCCGAAGGTTCATTTATTTTTTATTATTTTATTTTCTTTTTCCAGAATTTAGAATTTTCTTGACACTGAAAATATAGTCACTATAGTGCAACTGCATATGAAAGTATTTGATATTTATATTTTTTTTAAATAAATTTTAATTCTGCTTGCCTTTTCAAATGTTCTTCATTTTATATTTATAATAAATATTTGGAATTATGCTGCACTGTTATTTTCAAATTGAATTTGGCTAATTTGTTCATTATATTATTTTTATTACAAAAATCATATTTTCAGAGTTTTATTTTTTCCAACGCTGCTGTTTCTTTTAGATCTTATGAACCTCCCAAACGTGATGAAGAGGCAGAAACTCAAAGGAAAGCCCGAGCCAAGAGAGCTAGGGAAACAAGACGATCAACACAGGTCAGAGAATACATATTGTTTTAAATCAACATATGATTAAAATTATTTAAATCTATTGCTGAAAAAAAAAAAAAAATTTATAATTGTGAAAAAAAGAAATTTAGCTGTATATAATTTTATTCATGTATGCAAATGATATAACATTGTGGAGATTATGTAATTTTCTTCTACACCTGATTGGTTGCTAAGAACCTTTTACTTACATTTATATAACAGATTAATCTTATTCTCTTTTTATATGTTTAATGTTTATATAATTTTTCATGCGTTCAGGGTGTTGCTTTGGAAGATGTGGAGCAAGCCCAGGAATCGATCAAACATTCTACAACAGATAAAGACAGGGAAAAATTAAGACTTCAGAACAACAGAGAAACAGATAAAGATAATTATAATGTATCTGTAACAAAGAGAGACTTGGTACGGGACTCTCAAAAAGATTCTGTAACTGATAGAACTAGTTCCAGTTTCTCTTCCAAAGACTCGACATCAGATGATGCACCATCGCATCGACGGTGCTGGGAAGATCGCAGAGATGTAAGTCTTGTGTGAAGTTGTGCATGTTTTTGTTCGTGGATGTTGTTCCAGTTTTCGGATTGTTCATTAGATCTGCATTGCGTCTTCTGAGTCCAAAGACGAAGAGGATGGGAATTATTAGACCCCTTTGTTTTTAGAATAATTGGGTGGTAAAGTTCCCATTTAGCTCATAGAATTTGAGGTGTTTCCTTTCAGTGATTTATAAAAAGTTGTTTATTTTGAAGTAAGCATTGAAATTATGAAGTAAGTTTGGTGTTTTATAATGGGAAGTGGAAAAAAGGTTGCTTAATTCAATAAAAATGATAGAAGGAATAAGTTTATTAGTATAAAAAATATATCCTCTTCCTTTAGCATTTGCTATAGTTTATAGGAGGAAGATTTGAAACTGATTATTTACATACAGTCGAATATTAAAGTTTGACTAATTTTTCTCTGATATAATGATCATTAGCATGAACAGCATGTCATGGATTTACATTTAATTTCTCTGTAAAGTTGTATTTACTGATTACCTTAATGTTTTTTTTTTTTTTTTTTTTTTTTTTTTTTTTTTTTTCACTCTAATTAGTTCCATGAGAGCAGGTATTTAACTTTTAACCCTTTACATGCTGTCACAATCAAACATTTCAGTCATTAAATCCATTATTTCCACATATTTTGCACCAAGTTCTTTCTCATAGCAAAACATAATTTGAAAGTTGTTAGCTAGACTAAATTGTAGATGTACAACTAATATTTTTTTACAGAAGTTTAGGTTGCTATTTGGCATATCTTAGCTGTACTCATGTGATCTGACACATTGCTGTTTCAGGATGATTCTAGAAGCAGCTTTCGCCGATCTCGAGATTCAATGCGAGACAATTCAAATAGTTTCAGTAGTCACACTTCAGATAGCATATGTAAGTTACATTAATTTGTCATAATTTACTTATCTTTTATTGGATAAAGTACATGTGAAAAAAGCATTTGATAATTAATTATTTTTCTATTCATTTTTTTAACTGGAATTTTTAATATATATAACAAAAAGAACAGAGGCATAACTGTTTTATTTTAAAAACACATCTTAAAAGTTAATTTTCTTTAAAGTGACATTTGCATTGTTTTCATTGACAGCTTATATACCTCGTAGTCAAAGAAATGCTCTTTCAAGTTCCGATATATCTAGTCTCACAACTGGAAGCACGGGTCTGTCCCGCACATCGTCTTTACGTCGGGTTAGAAACGGCGAGATGGATGATATGCGGAATGAGTTGTCAAAAGAGAACAAGGACAGAATTACCAAAGATGATTCTTCTGCTGCTAGAGAGGAAAGTAAGAAAGGTGTGTGTGAGTAGCATAGATTTTAACCATTTTATTTTATGATTTTTATTTTTTTTTTTTTTTATTTATGATTTTTTTCACTGTTAAAATTATTGCATGTTACAGAAAAGCCTGTAAGTCAAAGCATCAGAGTGTTGTGAGGCTGTATGATATGATGTATATTTTGAAAAGACAAATAAGATTTGGGTCAGAATGACACAGTATGTTTTGTTACAGCAGTTGTTACCACACAACATAAGCTTTAATTTGGGATAAATAACATTTTAAACATTTGGATCCTTTTATTTTATTAAAATATTGTTTTGAAATTAGCTTTCTTGAATTTTATTTTTAAAAATAATTATCTAGTTTGCAAAAAATGAAAGCCATAAATGCATTATAAAAACGAAACATTTTTCAAATTGTTGCATGTAATTTCAGGCCAGATCTGTCAGTACCAATATAATTTGGGTGTTAGCCAGTTTTTCTTCAGTGTCCAGGTTTATCAGCAGTGACCAGGTTTATCAAAATTAACAATGATGACATAACCCTGTTTTTTGGCATAGGTGATGAGTGATAATGCATGGTGTATAGAACATAAATGCATTAATAATATGATAGGAATTTATCTACATGAAAAAAAATAAAATACATTAATAATATGATAGGAATTTATCTAAATGGAAAAAAATAAAATTGTTGGACAAACAATATATTCAGTGAAATTAAAAAAAGAAATATTCCTGCTTTAGCTGTATTTTTATTATATAGATCAGTTATTTATTAGAGTATTGCTGTGCTATATAAAAAATAACTTTGTTTTTATTATTTTTTATTATTTTGTTTTTTCATGTGTATGATTTTGTTGCTTCTGTATATTAGCATGACTGGTATTTTGGCTACTTTGTTTTTATGTCCAGTTCCAGTTATATTCAGAATGCACCCATATTGTAAAATATTTTAGTACAAAAATAAATACTAATGTTTTCAAAACTTAAAGAACATGTACAGTGATTGTAAGAATAATTGAAATGGCTTGGTATTTAGAAACTGTTGAAATAATCTTTATCAACAATTTAATTAAAGGCTTACGTTAATTTTAAAAAAGCATCTTATTTTTATTTTTATGCTTTGATATGAGTGCTGAATGAGTTTCAAGACCACTGGTAAAGGATTCTTTGTTTAATGGTTTGCACTCATGTAAAATGTAAATTAGTCTGTACAACAATTATTATTCAAACTGGAGATACTATATATACTTAAATATAATAGTTGAACAGCGTGCTGTATATCTTCAATGATATTTCATGACTAACATCTTTAAGTTTTAGACATGCATCAGACAGAAGTAGCTTTGAAATTTTATGAGGTTTTAAACTGGTTTCATTCAAGAATATTAATTTACTACTGGTTAATTTTTACATTTTTTTTTATATACACTAGTGATTGTCTAGGAGATTAGCTCATTGGTTGGAGCTCAGATATTTTGCATTATTGGTCTTTCTCATTATAACCATTGGCTGCTTCCTAATCCAGCCATTGTCTGTAATTTCTAACATGTTCTCAGTTACATTTATGTTGATCTTTTCTTAAGACTTTTTTTTCTTGGAATTTAAAAAATTATTTATAGATTTATATATTCTGAAATAACCATTTATTGTTATTGTGTCTTAGTTCACTTCTTTTCTGTTTCATTTTCTTATTTTTACTTGAGTTACATGTAACATTGTTCTCTTGCAGATGGCCATGAAGAAAAGAAAGAACTGTCACTGGTTCGTGCCAGACGAGCTAGAAGAGAAAGACGATCTACGGGTATAGCCAGTTATGAACCAGATGTAAGTTAACTGAAATGTTAATGGAGAATTCATATCAATATTAGTTACTGCATATGATGATCAGAAGTCAAATTATTATAATCTCAGATAAAGGAAAAGCCAATTCAAGAACCTCAGAATAGATCAGCAAAGCAGAACTTTGTTTTTTATATATATATCATGTGTATAATTTATTTTTTTAAAATAGGCAATAAATAATAATTCACAGAAAATTCACAGATATATATATTTTTCATTTACATAATATTAAATGTGATTGTGTAATATACTTAAATATGTTTTCAATTTTTTTCTAGAATGAAGAAGACAAGGAAGGCAAAGAAAACAAACAAGAAGAATCTGGTAAAGATGATCAGGTAGATTCAGGGGTAAGTAAACTCTCTTGTTAAATTGTACCTCTAATGGTAGGAATGGTTGTTAAATTTTTTTTTTTTTTTTATAATTAATTACACTTGTCAATTACTATTTTATTGTTTATGCTGTCATTATTAATAACAAAGTATGGCAGTAAAATAATACTTATGAAATACATCTGAATACTATTTTACCCTTTCATTGTGACATTATTGCATGCATACATGGTGAACTCAACCCTAGATTATTTGCCTGAAATTAGAAAAAACTAAAGCAGGATATTTTTTAACTGTACTTTTTTGTGTTGTACTTTCTTATTACGATTGGATAACAAGAAACAAATAAAACATTAAAATATGCAAAATATATTTAGACCATTGTTTCTGTAAGGTATATTATCATGAAATATATATTTGGGTGTTATGTAATTGTTTTGTGTGTGTGTGTCTGTGTCTGTGTCTGTGTCTGTGTCTGTCTGTGTCTGTGTCTGTGTGTATTAGGGCCTGGTGAAGCTTCAGTTTGGTTTGATTTGATTATCGTGTACTTAGTTTTGAATATTGCAGTGTATAGACAGCTGGAAGAAGGGAGATAACCCTAGTGGCCAACCATTAACATTAATGAACAGTAAACAGTCAAAAAAAAAAAAAAACCTATCACTTCTTCTATCTTAAAATGCAGTTCATTTGAATAATACTGCTATCATACTTATTTTTTTAGTTTGTTCATCAGTTGCACATTAACCCATCTGTAGACCGGTTGCCTACAGTAATATACATCTACAAGGCCAGTTGAATGATAATGATTTCTTTTGTTATTGTTATTGTTGTTTTTTGTTTTATCTTTTTGTTTAGTTCAATTTTTTTTTTTTGAATTGTTTTTTTATTGTTTTTTTTTTTTTTTTTTTAGGTACAAGATGAACATTATTTTATTATTAGACTATTTATATACATTGGTTTTTTAAATAAAAATTGAGATATATATATATATATGTACACACACACACACACATGCACACATTTTTAAATTCATTCAGCAGTATCCTGTAGTCAATAAGTATTCATATAACCATAACTAAAAGTCATCATAATGATCAGCTGAGCAACAAATACAACTGAGTATTATTTAACTGAATTACTTGTTAAGATGACCTATACTTCTTTCCATTTATTTATTTTATTAATATTAATTGTTATTGAATTTCCTACCTTCCCTCCCTTTAGGTTCTAATGAAAGACATCTTGTAATGTAAATGATTGCTCATTATGATGGACATAGAGAAACATTTGATGAGTGTTAATTTTCACACATTTATTTGAATTATTTTATGATCTAATTAAACTTAAAGTCAGTAAATTATAACTTCCAAGCTATTATCTAATATTGGTTCAACTGTTCTTCTATATAAGGCATTGGATTATTTAAACTTCAATCATGTACTCATTTTAATTACCATACAAATATACAGTGCTGTGGATATATCATCTTTTTGATTTTTACTACAGAGCTGAATAATGCTTCATGAACTGCATCTGATATACTTGATTATTCTCCAATGTATTCAAGATTAGATATTTGATTATATCAAAAAATTGAGATAGACATGTGTGAGTGTATGTGTATGTGTGTATGGTTAGGGATGGGAAAAGTCCATGTTACCAGTCTGGGATGTTTTCACAATTTCCAAGACTGATACAATTGTTTTGAAAATGTGTGTTTATCAGTCTACTGCTGTATTATTGTTCTGTATTATCAGTTTAAAAAATAAGTAAATAATAAATTCTACTGATGGCATTTCTGCAACTCTACATTTACCTATTTTATAAGCAAATGGTTTGTAGAAGGATGTGGGTCCTGTTACCTTGTTTCCAAATGTTGCTATCTTGATCAACATTAGCTGTATGTTGTATGTATCCAGCATTGAGTGTGAGTATGGTTTTAGTTGTCAAAACATTATTAAAACAAGGCTGTGAATAACAATATCTTAGGAAACTTTGGATTGCCTCATGTGTATTTCAACTGAGGGAGATAACTCAGAACATTTTAACCCAGCAGCTGCTCTGACCCTTTCAAAGTATTACTGAAATCATCAGCTATATGGTGAATTGTGGGGTTGTGTATCTGATTGATATAACATGGATATTTGAGCATGGGTTTGTGGATGTTGTGATACTACTGACTTTTGTGTTTTCTTTAAAAAATAATTATGAAATTGGTATTTTTTTTAATTAACAGAGCAGAATAGTTATCATTTACTACAGCAGTAAATCGGTCAGTGAGGTCAGTCTACAGATTAAACAAATCATTAATACTGATTCTGAATGATACTGCCAAGATATAAAAATACAATGCTGACACTGATTAATTACCATTATTTATTTGTGTAGGTGTTTTGATATATTTGTCAAAGTCTTCTTGCCAAGAATATCTGATGCTTTCATTCTAATGTAACAATCTTATATATTTTTCTTTAAAAAAAATGTTACATCTTCATAAGACAAAGGTAAACTAATAAAAACAATGCTACACTACAACTGATGATAACTCTCTTTAACGTTCACGTCATACCATGCTTATCATAGTTTGGACCAGTTTTGTTTTTCTTCATCCCTGGTGTTAGTGTAAGTATATATGTTCTCTCTCTCTCACTCTCTTTGTATATGTGTGGGTGTGGGTGGGTCTGTGTCTGTGTCGGTGTATGTGGGGGGGGTCTGGGTCTGTGTCTGTGTTTGTGTATCCAGTTTTCCACAGCAGCTGTATATCTCTTTCATTGCCCATAAACTGATTACATGTTGAAGGAATCTTGTTTTGCAAAATAGAAAATTAACTTTTATTTTATTGGATTTAATATTAAGTAGCTCTTGAAATCTTAAGAGATTTTCCTTGAAATAATTACATGATGCAGCTGTTTCATCGTGAAAACTTCACTTTTTATTTATTTTATTTATTTATTTTACCTAACTCCAGAAGAATAATGAAGTTGAATAAATACACATTTTACAAGAATAGTGTTTAAAAATTCTTTCATTTTTTTTTATGTGCTTTCAACTATGACAGTTCTGCCAATAATGCATGCTTTTGGTAAGATTAACTTACAATGATTGTTTATTTTGAACATTATAATAGCTGTATTGCAGAAGAGTTTCAGTTAATTTATTTCACTAATTTTATTATTTTCTAAGAAGATAGTAGCAATTCAGGTTAATAAACATCATAAGGCTGAACATGTAAGGTTGAATAGGTGTGTAGGTATATGAGTTTTTAATTTTACTGACATTCATTCTGGAAGGAGAAAAAGGAACATTATTATTTGGTTGTACTTCAACAAATCCTGATACTGATTATTTTAAACTTTTTTACATATTAAAAAATCTGTGCAGAAGGAGGGGGGAATGTTTTATACAGAATATAGACAAATAATTTTTTTTTTTTTTTCTGAAATTTCATTGTTTGTTTTTTTTTAAAAACAAATTTATTTCTAGAAAAAAAAAAAAAAATTTCATACTAAAAAAAAATAAAAAGATACTATAAAAAGATACTAAAGTATGCAGTCTTTGTTCTTTGATTGAGATATCTTCTTTTTCTGTGTCAGAATAAAATGATTTTGCTTCATTTTCTTCTTCTTAACCCTTCATACCACCTTAATAAAAGAATGTATCATCATTTTTATATGATTTTAATTTCATCAGAACTTGTGTGAGTAATGAAATAGCTGATTTCAGAAATGGGGGTAAAAAAATTATGTCTGTAATAATGATATAACCATTTGATTTTCGACACAAATATTTTACAACAGACATTAGTTCTTGTTACTGAAAAATGTGAAGGAGATTTTGCTGTTTTTGTGAATGGACTGACATGTTTCATTTAAACAGGTCTTTCATTATAAATTCAGAAAACATAAAACTGGTATTGTTAAATTTATTTGGTAAAGATATCAATTATTTGACTGATTGGTGTTTTCATATAACTTGAATATGGTTATAATTGTTTACTTAAGAGGTGTTTCAATACACTTAAAAAAAAAAAAAAAAAAGTAGAAGAAGTTGACTAAGTACAGAAGCATTAACATTTTCCTTTAATTTTAAATCACATCAGAATTTGTTCACCTTGTCAGAGAAGATTTAATTTTCAAAATTTATGTCACTGAAATTTGATAGTGGATTGTGTAATGATTCAGAAACTTGCATAGCAATTGGCCACATGATAGTGAACAAACTGTTCACTGCTTGAACAGTAGATTAAAACTAATATTTGTTGTTTGTTTTTGTCATTTTTGTGGGGGGAGATATTTGTAATATATTTATTCATTTTTTATTCATGTAATTTTCATATGGTTTTGACATTAAAAAAAATAAAACAAACAAGATTTCTGATGTATTTACTGGTATTTCATTATGAAACGACATTTATTAAACTTTAAAATTTTAAATCTTGACTACTGTACTGTATTTTTATCTAATGAAATGGTTGTTTTAAAATAACGTGACTGAGGCTGAAAAATTATTTATGAACTGCACTACTAAAATATGGATGTACAGTACTATTAGTATTATAAAATAAAAATCAGTTTTTCTTGCTGCCCAATATAGTGATAATGATTATTCAAAAATGTCACTTAATAATCAAATTTAAAGCATTCATTCAGATAGAAATTGGTGGAAGAAATAAATGATTTTTAAATATATTTCTATTTTTGAGATATACTTGTTTTGCTTTTGGGTCAAGAGATGACAAACTAACACATACATATAAATAAACATCTTATTGTTATTTTTTTTTATTTTTTATTTATTCATTTTATTATTATTTTTTTTTTAATAAAGTTTTATATTTATTTCACTTACGAACATATAATAGAATCTGTTACTTTCTTTTTATTTTATTTTTTCAAAATATTTAGTTCCTTTTTTCTTTCAAGTATTTTAACCTAATCATCAAAAGGATTTACTAATTATAATTAATGAAGGTTAAGTTAGGGTTTTTTAAAATATTTAATGCACTGAAATATTTGTTTTTCTTGGAAATTTACATATTATCTAATCAGATATTTTCCTCATTTTTTAATGATTGCATTCTGAATTAGTGAGGCACTATTTCAAATTAAAACACACCTTAAATTATTTTCAGCTTGTGAAAAATTACTGTATTAAATACTGCCCATAATTTTGTTATATTTACAAAGGTTATTTTGTCTTGTGTAAGTTTAGCCTGACTAAATTGTTTTCATAAGTTTGATTTTGATTTGCCCTTACATCCTGCTTACAAAAAGAACATCAACACCAGGAACATGTATGAACCTGTTTCAAGATAACAATAATTACCAAAGGTAGTTCAACAAATGTACAACTGGTGTGGGGTTGGGTTAATATTCATATTTTTTCTTACAGCTTCACACACACAAAATGAATATTTTTTCTTTTTTTACAACACCAGTAATTAAAAACAGCTCTTAAAAAAAAAAAAAAAAAAAAAAAATATATATATATATATATATATTTCGTACTAGTAAAATAATATGTTTAATCTGCATTCTTTGAATTTTCTGTGTTAATGGCTAATCATGATAATGTGCTACAAAATGAAAATTACTTGAAAAATTAAATCTTTTTAAATTTGATTATTTGTACAACATTTTAATCATAATTTTACAATTATTTTTGTTATTGTTCTTTGAATGTTTACCCCTAATTTGTCCATGGGTTTGACCTTATATTTTACTCTGACATGTTTATTTTGGTATCAAACAACAAAGTCTAAAATTTACTTGACCATTTTATCATAAAGTGACATATCTATATTGAGATAAGTGAAATAGAGAGTTGTGTTTATTTTGCTGTTAAAACTGGGGCTTGTTATCAGTCTAATTATGACTGATAAAACTTCAGATCAGCTATTTCATACTCTGATTATAAACAAAACAACAACAGACTTTCATCGTATCACCTATCAACAAGTTTGCAGTATATTTTTTCACACCACAGGCCAAAGAGTAAATTATCTGGCTTGTCCAGTGTGTAGCAGGTGAACTAATAATGTTACTATTGTATTTGTAAGCATAAGGAATGTTTGAACGTTGATTTAGTGTTAGATAAGAATATAAATCCACTGTTGAGTTATTACTGAGCAGGCAGATAGGATTTGCTTAGTTTTGCAATACTTCTGGGATTGGCCCATTAGTCTTACCTATCAGCCCTACTGAGAAAATGAATCATTCCTACAAACTTTGGGTGTTAGTTGTAGCAGTGCTCTGTGCTTCTGTGATGGGTTGCTCACATCTGGTATGACCTTCTGTTGCTTGCTGTATCCTAGAAACTCTCTATATCTGGCTGGCATCAAGGAATGAAAATTCCTAACAGTTACTCACACAATTTTCACAACTTCATAGACTAAAGGATTACATAAACAAACTTAGAGTCATGTCTTAGTCTAGGAATTAAAGAAGTTCTGATATAATGGAACCATCATTTTGCTGAACTTTTTATGTATAATATGTTCTACAGGAATTTTCTTGCATTTGCTTTATTTGCCTAATTCTTTTTGAAACTGGGTTTTCATAATGTCGTATGGATCGTATCGTTATGGGATTGGTGCTTCAAGCAGCCTAAGTGGCCTAGGGTATTCTGGTACTGGGTATACCAGTCCAAGTTATAGTACCTCTGGGGCTGGGTTTTCATCTGGACTTTATGGTGGCTCCTATGGTAGCTCCTACAGCAGTCCTTACAGCTCCCAACTGGGGTCCAGTTCAGGTCTTGGCTCTGGATACAGCTCCAGGTCAGGATCTGCAAGCTCACTGCCAGGACTTGGCGGAACCAACTATTCAGGGATCACCAGTTCATTAGGGGTTAGTATAATGTGTTTTCAAGTATTTGCAGAGAAACAATTATTTAAAGTAAATGATCATTTCCGTACTTCCATCCTTCTGTCACTGTTCTCATAAGCACGTAAAGAAAACACTTCCAAAAACGATGCCAAATATGAATTATTTAAATTTTTTAAGCTTTTATTAACATTTATGGCTGAGCTGAACTAATTGGTTATTTATTTTTATCTCTTTTTTTTATTTTTTTTATTTCTTCTGCCTTTCTTCCTTTTTAGTTCAGGTATAAAAGTATATTTCTGAATGTGTGCATGTGCAAACATATCAACAAAATATATTGTGACATGACAATATGTTAGCAGACACTGCAAAGGGAATGATTTTTTAAATTTTGAGATACTTGAATTAAGAAAGCATCTTGCACTGAACTTGAAGTGTAACTGAACATATATCTTTACATGAATGCATATAACAAATATATCTCTTACAAAATTATCTTTTTAAATATTGTTCTAAATACCTGGGAAAATATATAGGGAACAAAATTATTAGATGTACATAATTATTTTGATTTATTTCAGTTTTGTATTATTACATGATATTGAACTAATCTATTTTCACCTTAAACAAAAGACAGACAGACAGACAGACAGACAGACAGACAGACAGACAGACACACACACAAACACAAGCACAATACCATATCTTTAAAATGGATTTTGTTCCAGTTTTTATATGCTTGTATATTATTATTATTATTAAATTTTTTATTGTATTATTTATGAATCACTGTTAGAAAGATTCTTTGAGTATGTGTGTGTGTGTGTATAATTACTTAAATGAGATATAACTTTACTAATTATACAGTGATTACATACAAGTTATTTCATTTGTGAAATAAACTTACAAATATAGCTGCTGTTAATTTTCTAGATATTGGTAATATTGGTATATTTTGGTCCTGGAGTATAATTTTTAAATTGTGTTCAGATATATAGTAATAGGTAACAATTTTTTCAGATCAATAATATAATTTTATTGGTGTTTTGTTTATTTGTTTATTTTTTATTTTTTGATGTAAAATAATTTTTATTTATTTAGTTTTGTTTTATTTTGAGGGATGTAGTTCGTGTTTTATTTCAGTATAAATGTCCAGTTTTCCTTAATTTGCCAAAGTTTACATACAGTTTGGGACTGTTGGCTATTTCTTTTTTTTTTTCTTTTTTTTTATCTGCTTATTTATAAAATTGTTGAATTTGTTAATAGACCATTAAGGTTTTCATTTTAATTCAGAACTCACTTTATTGTGTAAAAATTAATTACATATTAAGGCAAACCAGTGTCATATAAGTGTTTATTTTATTTTTTATCTGTTGGGTAAAACAAAAGTCATAAATGAAATTTGACATTGAAATTCTCTTAATATGCAAAAAAACACCCAAAAACCTGGTATTGTTATTCAGATAAGCAAAGCCTCAGTTAATACTTTTATCATTAAAAGAATTCCTGTTACACAGACACGCAAACACACAAACCCTCATACATTTTAATCTGCTAATTTATAAAAAAGATATTAATAATAATACAAAGATTTATGTTATGATTAGCAGTAAAATTTTACTTTGTTAGCTTTTTGACTCCCAGAATTCTTTACAACTTCAGTTATATTTTGGGTTACTTCATGTAATAAAGAAAACAGTTTAACCCTGCACATATTTGTATCCTCTCTCTGGTTTACTTTTCTTTGCATTCCACTATTACAAACATCATGTAACTGGCCCAGCCAGCATCTGGTTGAAGTGCATGATTGATCACAAACACTATCTTTTCCTATCCCAACAACATTTCAAGAGTACCCTGCATTACCAGTTTTATAGAAGCACATCAAAAGACTGGTAATTGGTGATACTAAAACAGGAATTAAAATGTAAAATATTAATTTCCTGTATTCTCTTTCTTTCAACAAAAAAAAAGAGAAAAAAGTTAACTATAGAAATAATACAATTCAATCAGCTTAAGTAGAGCCTGATGAAGACGTGGTAAGTTTTCAGACACACATCATTTACATAAGAGGTTCCTGCAATGGTCATGTGTTTCTTAAAACAGGACTGGTAGGTAGGGAAACCATGTGAAAAACTTAAATATTAATTTCCTGTTTTTCTTTAGTACAAAAATACATTTATTATTATTTACAATCTGCAGAAACAGAAAATTGAATTACCTCTAGCTAGTGTGTAAATTAGACCCTTAAGATTCCATATCAGTTTTCTAACTTTTTAGTTTTTTTGTTTTTAAGTCACTGAAATTCAGTCTGTCATACTAATTTATCTTGAAAAGATATTTGTTTGTTCAGTTTGTAACAAAGATACATGCACTTTACTGCATGTTTGCATATTGAACTGATTAAGATGCAGCACTGCTATTTTTGTTTGTAATTCTAGACAAGCAGACAGCAACTTAACCTTAGAGAGATGACTCTCTGAAAATTTCCGAGGTCATAGTTAAAGATAGAATCCTGAATTACTGTTCTTACTTCAGTGTTATTCTGCTGTTGCTAAATTTAGATAGCTAATAATGGTAACCTGAGATTTGTGCAGGAAGTAAGGGAAGGTAAATGTGGACAAGGAGATAAACTGAAGAAGGAAGAGTTTTACACCAAAGCCTGCATAACACCAAGTTCAAATATATAAATAAATAAGAATTATTGTAAATGAAACATTTACACAATCATGAAGTCAGGTTTCCATATATATAAATAACACATAAAATGTAGTCATAGCTTAGCTCATTTATTTCAAAATGGATTTATTACTTTCTCTGAATTCATTGTTTTTAATAAGAACACATGCACTACTTCATGCCTTGGAGAAATTGTTATTAAACATGATATCCTGAAAGCAGTGTATTACAAAGGAAAATTCACTCAAACATTTTGATTGAAGACATCAGGGAAATCAATCTTACAAAGGTTATGCATTGCTTCTCTTCTTTTTTCCTTCTTCCCCATACCACAAACCTGAAGATGAATTCTTACACCTGAAAGTCGGTGATTATATAATATTTCACATTTTTTAAGGTGAAAAAAACCCAAAACAAAATCATAATTATTCCTTTGATGACATGAGACTTAACAGGCAAGAATATATGGCACATTTGTTACAGCTGTGCCTGGGGCATGATTGATCAGTCTTTCTGTGTTTGCCCATCAGAGACAATTGTGTGTGTTTTTCTCTCTGAGGAAAGATACATGTAAAAGTAATCATTATGCATTGATAGGAAGTTTCTTCTCACAATCATTTAGCACAAACCATGTTTGGTATTCAGTAACTTAACAAAAGGTATCGATGTGTTTTTAATAATCATTCTAATAAAAAATAAAAAAATAAAAATTATTTACTATATAGTGCAATGTAATTTATACTTATTTAATGCTTAAAGTAATTTGGATAAAATTATTATTATTATTATTATTTTTTATTATTTTTCTCCATTTTTTTT
Source organism: Chrysomallon squamiferum (assembly GCA_012295275.1). Lineage (NCBI taxonomy): Eukaryota > Metazoa > Mollusca > Gastropoda > Neomphalida > Peltospiridae > Chrysomallon > Chrysomallon squamiferum. The sequence continues at coordinate 9,289,785 of CM022665.1, read as the reverse complement.
TTTTTTTTTTTTGTTGTTGTTTTTTACAGCAGGCGTTAAAATTTATTTCATATAATCATAGTATATTTGCTCTGTTATTGAAGCCTGACTTAGGTTTGTCACATAATTATATAATCTTGTAAAAGTTTTTGGAAATGCTAACATGGATTGAAGTGAGTAATTAGATTAACTGTAATGTTATTAGCTGCGTTTTATGCCATTGTAATTCACAGTTCATTCAGTTGTGATGAAATTGCAGGCTCTTGGTTTTCACTTGTTATGGCACATGAAATACCACAAACATAACCTGTCATTATATGACATATTTAAATAGGTTACAACCAGCTGCAGAAATATTTTCCAGTTAAGTAAACAATGTTCACTTGCTGTACTCTGTAAACTATAACAAACATGAACTCTAGAACTGTTAAAGGTCCTCATGCATTTGATCTGTTATTATATCTGTTGAACAGGGCCAAACAGTGATAAAACTTAATCAAAGATATATTGACAAAGCTCCTCATACATTCGACTCATTATTAAAGCTGTTTGATTGGAACATCTAATGATGCAACTAAATTATTTCAAACTTTATTTCCAAGACTGTATGATAATGAAAAAACATTTATTGTATCATTAAGCAAATACAGAAATATTTCAATCATATCCACTCATTTAGTAACTATAATATTATATAAACTAATGTCATATTAGAATTTATTAAAGCATTTCCATGAAATACGTCAGCATTTTGGATACTGTAGATAGAGGTATGCCATAACTAACTTGTTTTTAAATTTTAATTTTTAATTTTTAATTTTAAAAATGTTTTGGTTAATTATTATTATTATTTTGTTGTTGTCGTTGTTCAAAGCCATACATACAGCATCAAGTACAACATTTGTAAAACACTTTTAATGTGTAGACAGTATTTAAAATATTAAATGAAAAAAAAGAATTACATGTTACAGAAACTTTAAAATTCCTTGTTGTTTGATGCTGGAATGTATGGGAAAAATTATAGCAAATTTTCTAAAAGATTGTTTTAAATTTATTTTTTTAAATTTAATAAATGTTATTTACCTCTTTAAAATCACTTTTAGAAAAAAAAAAAAAAAACAACAGTAACAAGCCCAGCAACACAAAGAATAAGAAAACTCTCAACTCTAACTCTGAAACTTGCAGATTCAACAGATCTTTATAAATGCTTACACAACTGTTTAATTCACTTTCTGTACAATGTCATATCTTCTTACTTAAAAATATTTACACAAATTATTACCATGTTGGTACAATGAACACTTACACAAGCATCCTGTAGGAGGAAATGCTTTTTAATCAGAGATAAAGTATTATCATTATGTAGAAGGAAGTGAACATTTTCTCAAGGATTTACAACTCATCAACATGTTTCAGGTACTTTCACTTAGTTTGAGCTCAGAAAACATACTTTGTTCTTCTGACCTGAATCATCCACTTATCTGCAGATTGCCTTTTCACAGGTGTGTCTTGTTGATTCTGTTCAAGCAGTATCTTTTATCTTTTTCAGACATTAAGCAAGCAGTATCTTTTATCTTTTTTAGACATTAAGCTCTCGTTATGGTTCTTCTCGGTACACTTCTGCTGTAGATCGTCCAAGTTCCTATTCTGAGTTTTCCAGATCAACTCCAGCTTTAGACACTGATTACAAAAAGGTGAAAATGATAAATGTTTTTATCAGATTATACTGCATTTATTTATTATTTTTCTTCTGTTTCATTGTTGTTGTTGTTACTTTTATTATTGTTGTTGTTTAACTAAAAAAAAAATTAAAAATTTGTTTCATTTATTTAAATTTTATTCTTTATTTATAATTTAAAAAAAAAAAAAAATCTAATTTTTTTTCATTCAGTATTTTGCCATCTTTCACCCACATATAACATGAAACAAAAATAGCTGATTCATATGTTTATCTGGATGATAAGTTTTTTCTGTTTTTAAGTTCTTTGTTTTCCTTTGGATTTTATTTTGTTACAGTTATTACATAGCATCCAGTTTATTTCACGAACCCAGATATTATTATTCATTTTTTTCAGTCAGTAATTACTTAATATTGTTAATATCTATTTTCATTTTGTTATCCGTACTTTTGTAGTTATATGAAGATGAAAGATCAGTAAATGATAAGTTACGGAAAGAAATAGATCATATTACGAAGAATGGTGAATTGGAAATGAAAAGGTTGCGGAAGGAGTTGGAACAGACAAAGCGGGAACTGCGAGAAGCAAAGGCAGAACTGGATAGGGTCATGAAGAGAACTGAGTTGACCAGGGACACCAATGACAAAAGGGTACAACATTTTAATTTTTTTTTTCTTAAACTGATTTATAGAAAATGTAAATAATGTTTTCCTTTATTACTGATAATGACAACAGGTATATAACAAACAAGAAATAGCAAATATATTTAACTTGGTACAACAACATCTGGGAGTGGTTGAAGTAACCGGTATGTTATAAATCTTTGTTATTCAGTATTACCTCACTTGGAAATGTCTAAATATTATTTCCTGGATAGTTGATAATTTATGGTGTAGCTTTTATTATATGCAGTCTTAGATTATTTGGTTAAAAGTAGCATATTGTTTCTTTGTAAACCAGTACATATTTTTTTATTCGGAATAAACCATAACTGCTGATCAGTAAATAAATATATTATGATAAAAGTTTTGTATTCTTTAGAATTTGTTTTCATTGAATTTTGTCTTTTATTTATCTTGGTTTATTTTATCTCAGGAAAAGAGGGCCTTGGAACGCAGACTCTCTGAACTGGAAGAAGAATTAAAAGTAAGTAATCATTTTTTTTATTTCTTTGATTTTGTGTTCCTTTTTATCCAGACCTCTGTGAAAAAGATGAATTGAAACATTCTGGAAGAAGCATTAGTGTGTTCATATTGGCCTCATCATTTTATTGAAAGAAGCCAATGGACTCACATTATTTTTTTTGATTTTTTTTTCTTTAATTTTTTTTTTACCTTTGTTGTTTTTTCCCCTGCAGACCTCCCCTCCCCAAAAATACCCTGCCAAAAAAAAACAAGAAAAAAAAACAACAACAAAAAATATGAATAATTAGAGTAATGAATGCACCTTTACTGGCTAATACACTTATGCAATACGGATTTCCTAGAACACTGAGGATAATTAACAATATAAATTAAAAAATAACTTCTAATTATTCAGCATTTACAGACCATTTTCTGCTTTCATCAGTTTAGATAATTATGCAAACTGATATCCCAAATAAATGACTGATTCGTAAGTTGTATCATTCATTTTATTAAAAATAAATGTATGGGAATAATATTTTAAAATATTCTTGATGAATAATTAATCTCTACTTTTACAGCAAATGCCGAAAGTTAAAGCTGATAATGCTAAACTTAAGGAGGATAACCGGGCTCTTTCCCGGGTTGTAGCCAAATTATCCAAATAGGTAATGGTCTGTATGGCTCGACAGGTGCTATACGTTTGTACTTACAGAATTTTATTTTCTTTATTTTATTTTGGTATCCTGACAACAGTTTAACAGTCTAAATCCAATCTATCTGTCATCAACAGTATGTTGTTTGTCATGTGTTTATATGTCTTGTACCAGTACCTTTGGAGCATTTATTTCTAAACAACTGGATACTTTGTATTTAGAAAAACTAATATATTTAAATTTTATTTTAATTTATTTTATTATTTTAATTATTTGTCGTTTTATTTTTATCATTATTTTGTTGTTGTTTTTTTTTCCATTTTCTTTTTGTTACAGTTTTGAATTGTAATTTTCTTTACCTTTTTTATTTAAAAAATAGTTTTCATCATCTTCCAAAATTAATGATAAAACCAAATGTTTAAACATAAACTAATATACTTAATAAGACAGAGAGGTGAAGGGAAAAAAACCTTTGAATATAAAAATATATATAAATAAAAAAATAGTATGATAATTTTCTGAATATTTTAAACTACTTTGTTGAAGAAGGAAGAAAAAGTAATAAAACAATCTTGAAATATAATATAAATCTAAACAAAAAATGGTCAGTTCTTTGTTCTTGTTAGATTGGATTTAATCTGATTGACGGTTTTGGCCCCAGCATGTCCCACCTATATCATATTCATTGTTTATCATAATGGCATGAACAACATCATAATAATTTTTTGTCTGAACCATTACTTTTTGAATGAAGGATTACGTTACCTGTTGAATCTATTTCCATCCCATACGTGCATGAAATAGGTCAAGGACCTCAATAAGAAAATGTTTGGCCTTTTTTCAAAACTGGAAACTGTGCATGATTCACAGATATTAAACTGGAAGTCTTGAAAGCAGCAATTTTCACATAACTAACTCAGATCAGTGTAAACAGTTACTTGGATGTTTGGGATCTAAGTCATGGTAATTTTTATCTTTGAAGATAAATGTTAATTTTACATCATTAGATAAACAATAATTTCAGCATTTAATTTTATGTTTGTGAGCAAATGAAAAGTATAACAAACACTATGGATATTTTATGCAGTAAGTGTTATTATTTTTATATGTTTAAACATGTTTGCTAAAACATTTCATTTTAAAACTGTTGTTGGTTATAATTTATATATAAATTAGCTTGTATTCATGAAAAGTAATATTCTCAGATATTAACTAATGTATTTTATCTGAAAAATAATACCATATAAATGTTGAATAACCTTTTCCCTATCTTCAGTTCTCTCTCCCAGCATTCAGTATCTTCTTAAAGGTTTTAAAATGAAAGCTTTTATAACCCAGTGCTGTATAATAACTGAATGGCTGCCACACTGAACTGAAAATTATGAATTTTTAACTTTTACGTTTCTTCTTCTCTATATACTAAACATTGCAGAGTAATTTTATTTTATTTTATTTAATTTTATTTTAGTTTTTTTCTCCAGAAATAGTTAATCTGAATTAGTCTATTTAATTGCCAAAAATCGGTGGGATTGACGTTCTTATTTTATTTATTTTTTTATTTTTTTAAATATTTTATTTATTTATTTTTTTTATTTTATCACAAAATCATCTCTGAATTAAATTTAAAAACTGTTGTTAAAAATATTTGGGATAAGGATTTGTCAGAATAGCTGCTCCTTGATCAGTATAATTTGTCCAAACATATCTTTATATTTTGACTGAAAATGAAAATACATTTTTGAATACAATAAAAAAAATTTAAGTTAAAAGGTTATCTAACAGAAAGAAAACTAAAGGTTTTAGATGAAAACATGTAAAAAAAAATTAGCCTAGAAACTTAAAATTATTTATCAGTGTTTATTACAGTTAGTTCTTCTTCTTTTTATGAAAAGAAGAAAAAAGACATGTCTGATTATCATATGGCTTGTATAATAATTCATCGTGTTGTATTCAAGCATTTACATGCATCTTTTTTTACATGTTAATATTTTATAAATAAGTTACTTGATGAGAACTCTAATACACCGTATAAGTCTGATGATCGTGTCAGTTCAAAATTAAAATAGCTTTTGCATAAATGCCAAGTATTCATATGTGTCAGACGTGTGTATGAGAAAATCGTGAGTGGCAGAAAGAAATGAGAGATGGATGGGTGAATGGATGAGTGGATATATATGAATAAAAGAAATGGTTTTGCCAGTATTGCTTTCAACGTACTCAGGTCCATATAAATTATGTGCATTTGGCAGATTTTTCTTCATTGTCATAACTATGTACATATTTCATCCTATTTTTATATTATTCAGAATTAAACATTTTAAAAATATGTTTATAAAGTGCTGTATGTCAGAGGGTTGGGTTTGAACGTGCATAACAAATGGTAACATAGAGAACTATTTGTTAGTGTTACATGATACAATTATTTAAACAGGCAGTATAATCTTACTACTTTTGATATTAATTTAATGTTAATATATTTCAAATATGTTTTTTTTTGTTTTTCTTGGTTTGTTGGAGTTACTGTTAAAAGAATAAAATGTTTTTGTTTTATTGTGTTATGGGAGAAATTACTAAGTACAATAAAGTAATCAGTAGTTGAGAATGTGTAAAAATTATAAGATTTGATATTAAAAAAAAGAAAACAGAAAAGTTTTTGGACCATTCAGGTTGCTCATCAGTCTTGTTTGTGTGAATTTTATTTACTTTTCTTTTTTTTTTTAATTATTATTATTATTACATATTAATAAGTTAAAAGCAGTGTTTCACAAAAATTAATTTAGAATGACTGTATTAGAAAATACTTTTCATTTAAAAAAAATAATAATAAAAATATCCCTCATTCAATAACAACATACAAAATAAAAATATTTTTCAAACTTTTAATTAATTTTAAAGAAGGACAAATTAAATGCAGACTTTTAATTCTGCTATTAGGAATAAATGTCTGAGAATGTTTATAAGTGATCTTAGCAATGTGATATTCTAAAGCCTGTTGTTTAATTAGTTCATGAACATAGTTTTGCTGTATGATGACAAATTAGATACCTAATTTTTTTGTTGTTGTTGTTTTGGCAGGGTGCCATTAAACATTTATATATTCATGTTCAAAACTGAGCAATCCACAGCTCATTATCAAAACAGTCCAAATAAATAATATATGAATATACATTTACTACTAAGGTGTAAAAAATATATTTTGACTGTTAAATTCATCAAATGCATTCCTAACACTCCATAATCTTACTGACTTGTCTAACATGTTATGTGCTTTTTATTTTTTTTTTATTTTTTTTTTTTACTTTGAACTAACTCTAGATAGTAGTGGATATATTTATATATATATTTTTTTTTTCTTTAAAGTATTCATTTAAATTGATTAAACATTTGTTTTGTGTGAAGCCCTGTTGCTGATCTTCTCTACACTTCTTTTGTTTTTTATAGTTTTGGCTGCTTAAGTTTGGTTATTTAGTTCATAGAATTTGTTCGTTTAAAACAGGTGCAAAAAGAGGTTTTCTGAAGTTAACAAAACATAAATTTATTTATTTATTTATTTACTGTTTCTGATGTTGTTTTAGTATTTAATGACCAAAATGTAAATATTCCAAGCAAATTAATTTTTTTTATCAATAAGGTCCATAAAATTATATATATATATATATATATATATATATATATATATATATATATACAATAGAGCTTGTTCATTTAAATTCAGAGATTTGATGGTCACTATCCCTGTACTAGCTTATCAGTTTATTATATCCTTGAAAATTACAAATCATTATATTCTGTTGCTGCAAAAACAGCAGATAACAATTATTTCCTTTTTCTATCTTTGTCTTTTCTTCATTTTTTTTTTTTTTTTTTTTTCAATTGTTTCCTGCATTTTAATTTTCTTTTTTTTGATATCAGTAATTTTGTCATTTATATGTTTCGTTGTTTTAATTTCAGGGAAATGAAGTTCATATTCCTAAATGTTTCCATCAGATTGTAGACTGGTTTATTTCCTTTTCATTAATCCAGTTTTCACTTTAATCTATTTTTAGAAAATGGATAATCTGAAGTCAGACAACAACAGACTGCGAGAAGAAAATGGAGCCTTAATCCGTGTGATCAGCAAGCTGTCTAAGTAAAGCATAACTGTAGTCTGTTTTCAGAATGTCAGAAATGGTGTCCTAATGAAACCCAATTGTCTGGCGTTTCAGTCACCAGTTTTTATTTCAACAAGCCGAGCATACTAGTGTTTGGGCACTTGTCCTGTGCCATGTACTGTCTTCCAAGTGTTCTGTGAATTTCTTCCCATTTACATTCTAAGCCATGACCCTCTTGGCAAAGCCAAGATGCTACAAGGAACCCTTCCTATGCAAGGCTTCCTTTATGCTGTTGTATGTTGGCAGTTAATAGTTCATGAAATTTTGTGCTTTTCCAGTTTTCTTCGACTTAATCCCTTATCTTACATAGAACACTGTGTGTTTATTCCTTTTCTCTTTGTTAATTGTTTTATTTGAAATTTATTCAATTCAGTACATGCATGGTCATATGTACTATATATAAAGGCTTGTGTATGTTATTTATAATTATAGTTAAGAAGGCTGATATTTATTTAGGAGACATTTTCTTAGAGCATGAGATTGGTTCTGGAGCTGAAATAGTGCTTTTTGAAAAACAGTGCTGTGATTGTGTGTAGAACTTTTGAAAAAAAAGCAGATTTATCTGTGGAAAGAAGAAAAAGAAACAAATCCCCACACACAAATAAAATATATGTGTGTGTGTATATATATATATATATATATATATATATATACTAATAATAATACACTAAATCGTTCAAAGAAAAGGCATTTTCTTTGATATTGTGTACTCTTGGGGGAAAAAAAAAAAATTGAAAAAGTATCAGAATGGGTTGTTAAGTGCTTTTTCTTGTTCTTTGACTTTCTATTTCGTTCTATTTTCACTTTACTGTTTTTGATTTTTTTGTTTTTTGGCAAGGTTTAAGCCTCTGATTTTAGCTGCATGAATTTTCTTCTTAAGTATGTGGCTTACCAAAGAGCAGATAACTTTCACTGCCAACATACCAGGCAAAACCGGAGAGGATTGGCTGTCACAAGTGCATACGCATTCAACACAGCAAAGCCAAGGAATCTGTTGTAAGAAAAACAGATTAGCATATTTTATATATTGCATTGTTTGTGTGGTTTTTCTTTTTTTGTATGAACAGTGAATACAAGTTTATTAAAAGCCTGTTTGGCTTATGATATTGTAGAATAGTTATGTAATTATTTCTGATTATCTGTTACCATGTGGGCATACACTTAAGTCTTATGTGCAGATGACTGGGTGTAAGCCAGTTAGATGAGATGTTGAAAGATCCGAGATGATTCAAACCTGCTACCAAGGTGCTATATAGGTCAAAATATTGTTTCCATAGCAATCAATAAATTCCCTTGAGCAAAATGTGATATTAAAATTTGTTTGAAGTTAGAATATTAGTGTTTAGATAGTGATATGATCATCAAAAGTGTGAGGGGGATGCTTTCTTTTATTTATTTTTTCTTCATTATTGTTTGATAGTTTCATGATTTAATTTTTAGTGTGGTTGTTTTTGTTATTCTTCCATTACTTGGTAAAATTATATTATTCTGACTAAACTATTGGTAAAATATTATTCAGTAATTCTTTGATAATCTTTAAGAAATTTTAAAGAATAATAATAAAAACAAAGCAAAAGAACCTGAGATATAATTACAAATGCTGTAATATTGATAATTTAATAATATCTGTACAGTTACTGATATTATTTTTAAAAAAAATGCCATAATAATGTTTTAAAATTTTATTTAACTTTCAAGAAAAAAGAAAATAAAACAATTGTAAACAGTATGTTAAATTACCAGTGACTAACTTGAAAAAACATCAAAATAAATTTATAAAAATCACAAATGTTTTAATAAAATGTATATTAATATATCTTTGGAATTATGCCTAACATAATTTCAAGAAAATTGATACAGAACAGGAACAAAAAGTTATTTAATTTGTAAATGATATTATCTTTCAGCCTAAGTTGCTTATGTTATCCAAATATTTTTAATAATAAATTCAAGTTTGAACCATTTTGTCTAAACAAATTATTAAATTCTATTAAAATTAGTAATTGTCATTTTTAAAGTTAATAATAATAATAATAGCAATAATAACAACAATAATTTTATCTATAACCTTCTGTAAAGTGTAATATTTTATTTTAAATTCTGGGTGTATGGAAACCAGCATGGGCATTGGATATTTCATAATCATATGTGGCAAGGTACTTACCTGTTATTTATCATATGTTGACATTTTTTAAAAAAAGAAAAAAGAAATGAATCTTGTCAGCTGTTTGTGCATAATTACTAGTCACTTGTGAAAACATGACAACTGAAGATGTTTGTTGAACAAGAGTGATTGTTGTTCCACTAGTTTGTGTCAAACTACGTGCCAAGTTTATTTGCAAGGACTTGTTCTGAAAGCACAGTGTTGCTGTTAGCACAAGCCCTCATTACATTTATTTTGACATTTCTTGAGATTATTTCTTAAATGGAATATGTTTGCATTTCATTTTATATATATATCTCCAAAGAATTTTTTTTTATTATTTATTATTTTTATTTTTTTTTAAACATGCAAAATTGTATATATTTCTAGATATTATATATTCATGCAGTTTGTATATATTGTTGTACATTTTCATATGGAAATTATTTATTATATCAAAACCCTTTATACAATGCTGTGATCTCGGCATGAGATGATTTGTTTTATGTGCAGCATGCTATGTATGTTGTCAATAATTTGCATGTATGTGTGTTGTAATGAATGAAAGTTTTATTTTTCAGTATTTGTAATCATATTACATTTCAGTACTAATAGCACATCTAGTGCTTTAGAAATTTAAAATCTAACTGAACATTAATATTAAAGCTTTTGCCATTTTCCTAGTATAATCTTGGATTTACACCATAAATAAAAAATCTGCTTTGTGTAGATTTTTAGAAACAGTTAAAAGTTGTATACAGGAAATCTTTCTTGACTTGAGCAGTAAGTACACACAAATTGTACATCAGTAAATCTAAGACTAAGTGAAAACGTTCTTCAGTTTTCTCTCTGTCTTGATTTGCGATTCTCCTTGGATGACATGCAGGATCCAAGGCTTGTACAATCAGAATGTTCTTTCATGCCTGGCAGAAAGATTGCTTGCAGACAGCTTACACCTGACAGCTGCACTGGCTGTGTTGATTGACATCATAGCATATGTTGCTGTGACCTGTTATCTTTCTGACCCAAAGGTCATGTTGCCTTGGCAATGTAACCTGGGGCCACCCTGGATGCAGGTTTCCTTGCACCCTTTGGTGACATGTTGGATCAGAGGTTTGCATGATGTCTTCTTCTACGGACCATGCTCTTTCTTTTTATGGTTGATTGTTGTAGATTGTTTGTTTGTTTGTTTTAAAACTCTGTGCAGTTTAGTCTATTTGCTGTTTTAAGCAAATAGACTTGACTGCGCAGAGTTATAATGTGTACTTTGTATATTGGGTTTTGATGTAATCAATCCCATATGCATTGTACATGTTATACTTTACTGCATGTTACTAATATTTCAGTTATCAGGCTCAATATTAATTTTTATTATTCTCTGCTGGTTGTGTTAAAATAATTCAGTGGGCTTTATGTCATGTCATTTTTAAGTCTGAATTTAAATCTCTTGTTAGTTTGCTTCTTTTGCTTTATTTTTTCTTCTACCTTTTTTTTTTTTTTTTTTTTTTTTAAGTTAAACAAAGTGTATACCAATATCTTTAAAGGCATATAAGAAATCTGATTTTCTTTCTTAAAGGAACTGAACAAAATGTTTTAATTTTGAAGTTGATGTAGCCATTGTGCATGTGCATTCTTGTTGTCTGTTCAACTTTGTATTGTGGCTTTGTTGCTGATGCAACATTGCACCCACTATATAGACTAAACAATGGCAATGATTTGCCCTGGGGTGACATGTTGGATCCCAGGCTTGCATTATGGCCACAGGGTAATAGCAGGTTATTAATCAAAATTATAAATATAATTTTTTTTTATTTTTTTAAAATGTTTTTTTTTTTTATTATTATTATTATTATTTTTTTTTTTTTTTTTTTTTTAAGAGTTTATAGAAATTAATTTTGAGTCATACAAACAATTCTGAAAACTGGCTGTTACTAATGCTAACATTTGCTCAGTCAAATGGGAACACCATCTCTTTTGTTTTTCATTAAGGTCATTTTTTATTTTTTTTTGCCCCATGTGTAATTATTATCAAATAATGCATTTGCATAAAGGCAGCTACCATTAAAATGCTGAGGACCATCATATGGTGTTCAGTAATGTTACAGCATACTAAAGATTCAGGAAATTAAGAAAATGGCAGTAATTCTAACAAAAAATGTTCTTGTGTATCAAAAACTAAAAGATTGTTTTGCTATCTTGATATGATGATGATGGTCCAAAGTACAGCATGCATTCATGATGTTAACGTGGGGAACTAAAGAGTATGTGGTGTAACAACTGCTGAATGTAATATATTCAATTCCTTTGGCTGGTTTGCTGCAGTTCCACCAGAAGTTATCTTGTTTGTTATTAGTATTTTCTGCTTTGTAATTATTTTATATGAATATTTTAAATGCTACAAAATTTTTAGACACAGGTTTGAATTTAAAAATGCAATTGTAATTGATTCCACTGAAAATAAATAACCTAGATAACCTGATGAAATTAAAAAAAAGAAAGATTTTAAATGTACAATTTTTCTTAACATGGTGCTTTAACTGTATGTTTTGGATGTACAAAAACCAATGTTATTTTAGCTATACCTGTTGACTATAGCAGATGACTACTTTTATTATTTAATCATTTCTCCCAACAGCGTTAAATATGATTACATTATTATTACTTTTTTAAATTATTGTTAGCATTGTTATTACTCTTTAAATTATTATAGATTTAAATGAAATTAAACAAGAATAAAATTAGACTGGATTTTTTATTTTTTCCCTTGAACTATAGGTTTTATAAAGCATTTGGTTTGGTAAATGGGGGAACTATACATCCTCATCCACTGGAGGACTGACACCATAGCCCAAAAGGAATTAAAAATATTATATTGTGCAGTTTTGAATAGAGCAACAGATATTTATATATTGAAGGTACAAACTAATTGAAGTTTCAAGACTGTGATGATGATGACGTTGACCTTTTTTTTTTTTTTTTTTAACATGGGACCTGTTTATATTGGTTGCTATGGAAACATTTCCCTTACATGTTTTATAAGTTGTGGTTCAGGTTGAGTAATATTTGGAAGAAATGATGATCATTTATTGTACTTGTGGCTTGCATCTTCTTCGTCAGATATCTGCACAAAAATGACACAATGTGTTTCAGTGTCCTGTTATTTATCTGACTTGTCCTAACATACAAGCTTACCCCAAGTGCCACAACTTACTTGTTTTTGCATATTGTGGATAAGTGTTTTGCATTGTAATTGTAGGAATGTATAGCACTGAAATAACCTACCCACTTAAAATAAACTTTTTTTTTAAATTGACAATTTCGTTTTCTTTGCTCTTGTTTTTATCTTTTTCTTTTGCTATAGATGAGAAGTCTTACAAGTAACAATACAGATTACTTAAGTAATATAACAAAGGCAAAATATAAAATAACTTATTTTAAGTGAGTAAGCTTCTTTTTTTTTTCTTCTTTTTTTTTATGCAAAACAGCAGAATGATGTTCAAAACAGTCTTTAAGTGCATGATGATATGCCCAGTGCTAATATTTTAAGCATTTAAAAAACAGAGTAAGCACCTTGTCATTATTATTTCTTTTCTATTTCTTTAAAAAAAAAAAATTAAAAATAAATAAACCTATTGTTTCCAATGCTATGTTTCTTCAGAATTTAACACTTTACAAAGAGATAAAGATTCTAATATGAAAGTTTATTTTTGCATTATGTTCAAAACAAAATTTATATAAAGATATTCTTTGATTCAGAATTAACTGGGTACAATAAACTATATCAAAAATGTTATATTGTAACTGCATTATCTCTAAGAATACATTACCTTTTATATGAGGCACATGCTGTTGAAGTCAGTTATGGTGATGTTTGGCAGAAATACAGAATCACATCAGTACAAGAAAAAAACATCAAAAACCAATTTTGTGTAACACCTGCTGTGAAGATCAAAGAAAACGGGCCTTTTCAAAATGAATATTAATAAGTTGGCCTGTTCATGATCATACCAGAAATTGCCATACTGTGTATCATTAATTTGTAAATTTGATGGGACAAAACATAATTAAGAATTTCATATTAAAATGTTTTCATATTAAAGTTTTTCTCTAAAGAATAAAGTTACAATTTCAGGTGCTGAGTAACACAAGACAGCATTGAGCTTAAGGTTCTATCACAAATGATTTTGAATTTGTCAAAATACTTTTAGCCAGTTCATGCAACTTTACAGACATGTAATTTCATTCTTTTGTGGGAGGTTTAAGGAAGAAGAACCCATTTTGAACATAACAGCTTTGTTTCAACTGGAGTTGAACAGTATATTTCTTCTAATATTAAAAGGAGGTAAATAGAGAAATGCATAACTGAGTTACAATCACATCTGACACAAGTGAATGCTCCTTAATGTTTTTCCCAAGAAATAATTGTAATTTAGTTACAAACTAATTAAAGCCTGCTTTTCCTTATTTGCAAATGAGTGTGGTCAGGTTTCAAGCTAAGTTCTAAATATTTTAAAATATATATACATTTTTAATACAAATATTTTCCAAACAAGCAATATCTTAATATATTCTTTGTTAAATCACAAGCCATGTTTTAACAAGCCTTTCAAACAAAAACTGAAAGTATCATCTGTTCCCATAGAAAAGAAGAACAAAACAATGATCAACAAGCATATATTAATTAAATACATATTCTGATATACAACAAAATACAAATTTGATGAACTGTAATGAAAACAAACATTAAAACCAACACATTCTGTTATTAAGGCAGATAAAATATACATTAAACTAGTTAACAACAGAATCATTTTTATTTAAATATGTCTGTCAATAAGATGAGAACAATTCAGTATCTGAATTTATATAATTATAATCTGGTCATGAACAAAACTTTACAAAAATACTTGTTCATCTAAACTGCAAATGTAAAGCAGCCATGAGATGATAATGATTACAAGGGACTAGTAATGGAAATGACAACAATTAAATTAAAAATATATGCACTGGATGGATTAATGCACAGATCTTCAATTTATGTGTCTACAGATCTGTAATTTACTATAAAATATATATGGGGAAGAGGAGAATGCTATTTTTAGCACATTCATGTCACAAAATCTAAAAAAACAAATCAAGAAATATTTAAGGCAGCAATTTTTTTTTTTTTTTTTTTTTTGATATGTCATTATGCTGTCTGATGTTTATAATATTTGTGCAAGATATCTAATTATTATAGCTGCTAATAAAATATTTCTCCAGAAAATAAATGATTCTCATTAATCAATAAAATTATTCAGTCATTTTGATACATGAAAATTTACACAATTTAATTTATTTTGAACTGAAAATGATGAATGCATGTGGCTGTATTTGAAGTGGAAGCACAAAATAACATTCTGAAGAGAAATGAAGCACAAGGTCATGGTCATTTGCTGGAAATTTGCTATTTTGAGATTTCTGATTCCAACAGTTATTTATGTGCTTATTATTCATTACTGTAAGTTAAGCACCACAGTACAAACAACTACCAAATTTAATTGTATACAAACATCTTTGATAATAAATATAATCTTAATAAGCTGCTTGTATCAATCAACAGTTACAAAAATATACAACAATTAGTTATTATCTGTTTTAAAATTTGTTTCCTCAAATCACATTTTATCCTATCTAAATTCTTGGTACAATCAAAGACTTGGTGAAAATACAACAGTTTAATGTAAATAACTATAGAAATTATGGAATATATTTTATAATGGATTATGGATCATGCAAAGTTACCATAACAAAATACTTGCAGGTAAAAATCCTCTTACCAAACACCAATGTCTCTATCATGCATGAAATATATTTCTTGGATTAATAAAAATAATTTGACCAGGTTAATTTATAAATAATTCACAAAACTACAGATACATTAACATTTCATTAACTGTTAAACAACGTAAAAAGAAAAACAACCTATAGTGTTTATTATTATTTCAGACCAATGGTGGTGATTGTCACATATTTCAGCAGTTAAATAAATTGACAGTATAGCTTTATATTATTAAAATCTGGAAGTCCTGGACATGACTAAAAAAAAAATGTGTGTATATATATACTCATTAAAGGGAATTCACTAAAATGCAATTTTGTTATAATCTGATATATTATTTTATCATCTACATTTATTTATATATATATTTGTTTTGATAAATCAGTATTTAACAAATATAAACTTGCTGATGTCATAAGGACAAACTATAAATACACTATAAAATTAAACTTTCATTAAAGATGTCAGATTTCTCACTTTCATATGTGGAGATACTAATAATATTAATATTATGCTCAAATTAATTTTTCACACATATACAAAAATAACTATTTGTAAACATCATTTATTATCCTAAGTATTAAAATGCATCATCCCATTTTTTAAAGAATATTGTATCGATTATGCTAAATTAAACAAAGTAATGAAAAATAAATAGCCAAACTATGAGGTAGGGTTTGATGTTTATCTTGTAAAAGCACAAGTTATAACATGTTGCAGATGTATGACAAAGTATTAGATGGGGATATAAAACTATTTCAAAATGTTTAAACTTTTATATAACACTTGAGTAAGATAAAACTTTTTTTTTTCTTTTTAAAAATCTCAAATGAAAACATTTGATAAATGAAGTTAAAAAAAGTCATAAAATTAACTGGTAGTCAATAATCACCAATTAAAAAGGTGTTGGTGGTCAAATAAATAGTAAATCTAAAATACTGTGGGTTGTTTTGTTTTTTGTGTTTTTTTTATATTTAAATGCAGATTGGAATTTTTAATATATTTAAACCTGACTGGATACTAACAGCAGTCATGGGCAAAGTGCAGCCTATGGCACTTTCTAAATGGTACACCTAATTTCTCAAGGAAAATAATATTTATTAGTACTGTAGCCTACCTGATGATGAGCCGTGTTCTCATGTGGCCCACTTTTCACAAAAGGTTGCCCATGTCTGCTATATAGCATTTCCAGAAATGTATTATTATTATGTTGTTTTATTTTGTTGTTAATTTTTGATTTGTATTATGACCATAAAATACTGACATTCATTAATAAATACAATCAAACAGCAGCAGTTATGACATTCTCACTAAACACAACATCAACAATGGACGCCAAATTGCAATTTTGACATTACAGAAGGACATATATTTTGATTTGTTTTGTTACTGTTTCTTTACCATAACTGCCTTTATCATGAACAGTTTGAAAAGGTATTGTCTGTTATTTAATATTTACTTCATCTTTTATCAGCACCTCATTGGCATCACCAAACAATAGTTTGACCAAAAACAGTTCTTTTCTATAATGTAAAGATGTCAAGGAATTATCAATCACACAGTGATTAAACATTTGTTAATAATTAACACAACAGTTTTGTGATTCCATTTTATAAAATGAAAGCCTTAACTATTGGTGTTAGTTATTATTTCTCTTTAATATGAAGTAGCTCAAACTGTTTCTATGATTAGTGTAATGAAAACATACATCTTTCTACTTTTAATTAAGTTTTCTGGTTAAAGATGTGATAACTTGTTCAGTGTGAATTTAATTAAATGTGGTTTACTACAGTTGTAACACAAATGATAACTGCAATAAAAATATTTTAAAAATTACATTCAATTAACTACATCAATAATGGAACGTTGTGGAAATTTTATAATTCTTTTTAATAATTAAACTTTTTTTTTTTTTTTTTTTTTTTTTATTATTCTGACAGGACCTTCTCAGACTTGTATATGTGTTTGATGGTGAAATTAATTTTGGTAAAATGGGCCAAAGTTTGAATCATAAAAATATATATTTTTTAATTTAAAATGAATGATTTCTATTTAAAAATTTGGAACAATCTAATTATCAAATAATATTAAAAATGAATAAAACTGTTTTATAACTTATTTTAAAAAAAAAAAAAAAAAAAACACCACTCTTTCCAAACTGCACCATATTTGTCTTGAAAATGTTAAAAATAAACATGTTAAAAAGGAATCACCTTTGCTGTGTAAACTACAAACTTCAAAAATAGAATGTATATACATGCTATATGATTTGATAATGAGACAGAATTAATGACTATACAGTTAACAATATATATTACTTTTTAAACAAATACTGGATGCTCTGAAACCTCTGACAAACAAAACCATCTGGAATGATAAATAAGCCATCTTTATAAAACAAACTTCTTCTTTGTCATCAATACTGAGAGAGTAACGTTTGTCAGACAAAGGCACCTTTAGCCACAAGTCAGTAATTTGCTTCCTTCTGTGATTTGTCAGTGTCACACTACTGAAAAAACATCAGGATTACATTTCAGCTGATTCCAAGTCTCAGTCACATCACTAATATCACTGTTGTCTTCAGTTCACATTCATTTGATGATCACAATACCGTCACTTTCTAATGTTAATGTTGCTAGTCCCACTAATAAGTTCACATTCTGATGTCATACTTACATGCTGATGTCACAGCTGCATTTCACACTGTTGCTAGTCACACTTCTGTGTCACGCTGCATGTTTAGGGCATCCATCTGTTCAAGAATGAAGGAGATCGTGTTTTGGCGTATCACACCGATGTGAGATTTCAATGTCAGAATTTGGTCATTGGCAACTTCCAGTCTTCCTCTAAGTTTCTTATTTTCTTCTAACAACTTCTCTCTGCTCTGTAAAAAAAAAAAAAAATTAAAGAAAATCGAGAACTAGAACTACATTCTTGTAAATTAAAACAAGATTTAATTATGATTATTTGAAAAGGGCTTAATTTCTTCTTTTTGTTTTGCTTTTTAATGAATAACCATTTTCAATGCTGAATTAAAAATAAAACCAGTATATATATATATATATATATATATATATATATATATATATCTCTCTCTCTCTCTCTCTCTCTCTCTCTCTCTCTCTCTCTCTCTCTCTCTCTCTCTCTCTCTCTCTCACAGTCTGTTTGCTCTCACCTCTTCTGATTTAAGCAGTCTGTCATAAATAATTGGAGGTTCTTCATAAAATTCGCCATCTTGGGTTTCATCTGATGACCGCTGCCGTCGATCCTCATCCATGCTGTTGCTGGGTGACCGAGTGCATGGCTGAGGTGACAACTGATGACCACTTGACCTCTTGTGTCGTTGTGATATTTTCCTCTTTCTAATAAGTGTTAGATCATGTGGACCAATTCCTAAATGTAAAAAATATAAATATTAATAAATAAATAAAACAGTAACAAGTTAAGAATTTAAATAAAAGTCAAAACAAATCTTGAAAAATATAATGTTATTTTCTGTATGTGAAAAACACTTAGAATAAATGAAATGAAAAATACATTTTTCTTTGATTTTGAAAATATTTTTTAGTCTTTTGCTTTCTATATAAAAGTAGTTTTAAAAAAGGCTATTTTACAGTGGTAATTAAGATAAATTTTGACTTCTGATTTGTTCAACTACTGTGAACCAACCATTGGACAGAGTTCCTGATCTTCTGTAACCCTTACTGCGACATTCCATGACAACAAGATCTTTACAGTGTTTATGAGCATTGATTCCACAGTCTGTAAATAAAATTAAAGATAAACAGTTATACTCTACTTTTAAACCAGTGTTTTTCTCTTTCAGATATTTTTGCAGATTTTTCCACATGGAATTTTTCTACAGAAAGATACTTTGAATAAGATATATACACACACATACATATATACAAACATATATAAATATATACAAAAATATAAACATAAATACATATATATATATATATATATACACACACACATATATATATAGTTTTCTATGCATGGTACATACATGCAATTTTCAAAGTGTCAAAACAGAAAGGTAATTTGAAATGTCAGTTAATGTTTATTATTTCAGTGGAAATATAATAATAATATCAGTATCAAAATCATTTCTACTAACCTTTACACTTCCATCCTTGCTTTATCAATCCCCACAACTAATAAAAAAATAAATATATATTTTCATTTAAACAAAGGTATACAAAAGCTTAAAAACCTAATATTTTGTACATATCTAAGGGATTTGATCTAAGAGATTTTATATAAATTCAAATATACATAAGGCATTTCCATTTACTTCTGTTGTTTCTGTATAAATAATTGGTCTTAACAAAGTGCTGTAAAAAAATATTATTTCTGGGTGCACTATCCCTGATTTTGAATATCAGGATATACTACAAAATGCTGTATTATAATAACATACTTCCACCATATCATTGACATATTTCTTAATAATTCATGACAAATAACACTGATTTCAATAACACTAAAAGAAACAGAAAATTCAGGAGCAAAACTAAATACCAATGCTTAGACAGTACACTAGTACACAGTTATGGCATGACTTATCACTACTTTCTTTTCGTTCTTAAATATGAAAGTATAACAATCAGATGTGTTTTAAATATTTATTTCATATTCTTAGTCTACATCATGTTAGACTGTATAAATACTAAAGATTCTCACCAGGCCAGTACAGTGAAAACAAAATGTAGGTTTGAAATATGTGGTTTCATGGAAGGCATGTTTAAAACTATTTCTAAGAGCATGGCAGTTTGCTCTGATAAAGTACTCCTTCATTTCATCTTTGCTGATCATTCCATCTCTGAAAATAAAAACGTACTTTTAATCAGTGACAAACTTTCTGATCAAATAATAACAACAAGAAAAAGACACAATTACAAATCACACTAAATTCAGCAATACCAATATATTAAATAATAATATTATTATTAAAAGAGTGACACTTATTCATAAAAAGGTACATAAAAAAAAGAAAAATATGAAAGTAATTATTATTCATGTGCATATGTAATTTTAAATGTTTACAAATAAGTCAGCAATTATATTATAAGTTACTCTGCAACTTACTTATCAGCATCCAAAACACAAAAGGTATCAATAAATGGAAAGTTTCCAGCAATGGCCTCAAATTCTGCTTGAGAAATAAACCCATCTTTGTCATGGTCATAATTCCTATATACAGCCTTGATAGCAGAGGGAAAAAAAAAAAAAATTGTAGTACATAACAGAACACAATAATAAAGTTTATAAAAAAAGATTTAAAGATTTAAATTATTATGGTCAAATATCATTAGAAACACATCTAAAAGTAGAAAAATAACTGACAAAAAGTATTTTCTTTATCTTAATACAAAGCTCCTCTTTTCTGTGAATAAAATTAAATCAATATCAAAATTCAAATATATATAAGACATTTCTATTTACTTCTATTGTTTCTGTATAAATAACTGGTTTTAACAAAGTGCTGTAAAAAAATATTATTTCAGGTGCACCAGTTCTGATTATGAATATCACGATATACCACAAAATGCTGTATTATAATAACATACTTCCACCATATCACTGACACGTTTCTTAATAATTTGTGTATAACATATCTCCACTATATATTTGATCTTTACTGATAGTTACAGAAGATGGAGATTTAACATCTTATATCTGTATTCTGTAAAATTCTACATTATAGCATCTTACCTCCACCATATCATTGACATGTTTATTGATAGTTTCAGTATCTGGAGGTTTCACCCCTGCCACCCAGTCAGCAAACACCACAGGCTTTGTTGGAGTTGATGGCTGAAATAAAAAAAATAATGTAATTTTTGTCAGTGGATAGTTATTTAAAATGTACCAATCATTTAGTAACCTGTTATCGACATATGTTTTATTAATTTTATCTTCACATTAATTTCCTATTCCTTAATATACTTCAAAAATCAATATTATTCACAAATCTATATTAACTCTGATTTAACATGGTTCTTAAATATTATGATTTTTCTTTTTTTTGAACAGTATTCTCTTCATATGACTTGTTTGATTTCATAAACCATTACTAAAATAATAAAACATAACTTAATAATTTTTTTTAAATAAAAATTACTGTAAAATTAAACTGTTACACTAAGAACCTGTTCTGCTCATTTGTGGGCATGCCAGCTGAGGAATGCCAAAATATACTTGTGGAATTCTCAAATATCTTATGAACAATTACTTGGGTTGTAGGTCTAGAGAACTACTAACTTCCCTAAAGTAACCTAGTCTAAAGTTCACTGAATTGAAACAATATACTTACTGAAGAGACAGATCCACGAGGTTCTCGTGCCAACGAAAGTTCGTGAATTTCATCTTCTGTATGATGTAAATCTAATGAAAGCTGGTAATACAACAACAAAAACAAAATAATAAAATTATAGTAAAACACCAATATTTCTAAAATTCATTTTCAAAATATATAAGCAAATGTCAAGTATTGTAAGTACACTCACCCTCAATGTATTGACTAGATCCATAATGGCATCAACAGGAAAATTATTTGAGCGCTGAAGCTGTGTTAGTTCTCGAAGAATGAGACTAAGTTGTGCCATCTTGCGAAAGTTGACCCTGTTTCCTTCTATGTGATCTGGCAGTGCTGTGTGTAGTGAGATCAAATCCTTCAAATGGACTCCTCTGAAATAACAATAAATGAATATATGAATTAATAAATAAATATTTAAACATCAATTTAATGTGAAAAGTAATAGTGGGAAATGAAAGAAACATTTTGGAACAGCTCTTAATTAGAAAAGAAATTCCCCACTCACATTTAACTAGTTGTTTTCATATTTTATACTCTTTTGTTGGAAAAATAACTGAACTGAAAGCAAAACTGCTTTGAGTAAAATGTCAAATAAATGTATTTCTGGGAATAAGCCTTTGTAGATAACCAGTGATTGTTCTATAACTCATACTTCCTATTCTCACTGATGGTGACTTTAAAGAAACTTGTAAACTGATTTTACAGATTTCTGCTGATAAAAAAGAAGTATTAAAACATATTTCAGTAATTGTGATGCTTGGTACTCACAAAATTGGTATTTTAAAACAGGTGCACTGATGGTAGACTTTGCGGTAATTGCTGAAATTATTATTGGATGACAGGAGCTCAGTGAATTCTAAGAGTGTCTGAAAAACAATAAAAACATTTATTGTAAGTAATTCTGCTTGTAGTAGGAAAATGGATAATTTTAACAATTTTGATATATCAGATACAAATGTATCATTTTAAATAAATCAAAAAATAAAATATTATTCTCCTATTTACAAAATAACATTTTAAAAACACTGAAAACAAATGGGAAAGTAAATATTTTGTTTAGTTATTGCGTATAGTAGAAATGTAATTACAGAGTATGATGCTTTATTTTAATCTGACAAAAAGATTAAATTAAAATACAAACCAACAAAGGCAAACTGTTATAGTCAAAAATTTGAGATTTGAGAACTGAATATATTTGACATTTACATACAATATACTTTCCAAAGATGTATAGATCAGACATATATCTTGAAAATTGGTGAAATGAGTCTGTTTTAGCTGTCACAAATAAGCACATATAATAAACTTACTTTCTGTGTTTCTGATGGCAAACATGCATTGGTTTTTGATAAACGAGCTAAAGCACTGTGTGTCAATCCTCCAACTATGGCCATCAGTGTGTTGAAGTTTTTTAATACCCGTAATCTCTGAAAAAAAAAAACTTATTTACTAATTTCATTCTTGTAAGCACATAGAATATAAATTCAGTTAAGACATTTTTACTTGTGTTCTTTCTTTTGGGGGAATTTCAAAAGAATATTCTGAAAAGTTTTTCTTTAAAAAATTTAATAAAAATCTTTATCTCTGATTTTAAAGGTGCATTTTTCATCTGTCTTAATTATTTTAAAGGTTTAATCATGTGACTTTTATAGTCAAGAATATGTATGTCTAAGAGCTGGTCATTAATTGGCAATATTGTGTTTTTTTAACAATTTTTAGCCTTCAAATTTCTTTGTCGATTACAACAGGAACTGGATAAAAATCATGGGATATAAAAGTACTTCTAAGAGTATCATTAAAATGAAACACATTATAATTAAATCCATAAAATGAATTTATGGAACTGCATTTTTTGCTAACTTTCTGTCCATTATATTTTTAATATTTTTAATCCTAACAATTTGTATATTTTGTACTAACCTTGGAAACATTAACAAATTTAATAATAACATCAGCTCTTTGCTGTGGTGTAGTTTTACTGAGCACCATACACTGGACCCACTGAGACAGCCCATTGAAGAGAGCAATTGACCGCTCTAGTTTAGGATTATTTTTTAATGATGCTGTCATTGCGTAATTCTTGAAGTCTGGAAACTGAAAGTATGATGAAGGTTTTGTTTTAATATTGATGCCAAAAATGTCTCTCTTGCAGTCAATTAAACAACTGGAAAAAATAAATTGGGGCTTTTTATTGTTTCATTATCTATCACCTTGGGCAGTATTTAGACCATTGGCAAAATCTTTTACATTTCTTTTTATTTCATTTTTGCAATTCTTTAAATAATTTTAAACTGATAGCATTTTGAAAGATTTAGTTGATATGTACATAGAGGGTAACTTGATGTTATTAAAAACAAACATTTTTATCAAACAGAAGAAGTATCAATATAAATTTCTCAATAAGATGACAAAATCTTAAACAGCAAATAATAAAGTACTTTACAGGTTTGGCTTTTCAAATAACAGGTATCTCTTATCAACAAGATAAATAACTAAAGCAGAAACCCAGTGTTATACTGGTGCAAAAAATAGATATAAAAGTAGATATAAAGTAGATGAACATTCTATAACAATAATAAAAGCACCTTACATGAATTCTTCTGAAAGCTTTGTATTCCAGGTATGTTAGCTGCTCTGCAAGCTGACCAGGTTCAAGATGATTAAAAACCAGCGAGACTTTGTGTGAATGTTTTACTGAAGACGTTCGTACTGACATATTCCGCATCCAGTCATAAGATGGGCTGTAAGTAGCAAGCAAAATAAAGATAGGCAAAGCAATATTTGAAAAATCAACAACATACTAAGTTAATTAGACTGCCAAATTTTCATCATTCAGTATAAAATTTAAAATGATATATGGCCAACAAATACTATAAAATATTATTAAATTATAGGGGTTAAAAATGTTTGTTAATATATAAATGTTATGTTTTACAATTTAACTAAAAATCTTTCCTTTTTTTTTTACATTATTAGGAACCACAAATTAAATGGACAAGTTAATTTGTTATTTTGACTTCATAAATGTTTATGGTTTATGTTCAGGTTTTTGTTGAGTTTTTGGTTGTCTGGGTTGTTTTTTACTTAGTTTTTGTTGTTGTCATTTTTCTTTCCCTTTACTGAATTTATAAATACTCACACTTTTGACAGATCTATAAGTTCCTTCAGTTTGTAATTTCCTTCTGTTTCTAACAAATTTCCCAGCTGTTCTATAACTTTTGACAGTCGAAGATCCATGTCAAAATGGACTGGATATGTTCGAATCCAGAAGCTACAATCACAAAAGAATGAAAATAAAGCATAAGTAAAATATACTGAAATTTCAAATCCACCAAAACTGACTAAGCTATGTACATATTCAGAATTAAGCTAAAAACAAAATGATCAATAATTTAAAATAAAGAACACTCTCTGGATGTATAAATAATTTTTTATTTTTTATTCTAAATCTGATTTTAATTTCAGTCAATCATTATTAAACATCACAGAAATTTAATTTATAGTTTATAAATGTTTTTGGGTTGTTGTTTTTTTAAATTGAGCCAAATATATATATATATATATATTCTTTTTTTAATTGCAAAATTAGAGTTTAAATCATACTAGTTACTACTGACTAGTTAAAAACAAGTTATATGAATGATTCACATCATACTGAAATAAAATCAATTTTAATTTTGTTTAGTTTTTTTTATATCAAACCAAGCCCAAAATTTTAATTTAAAACAATTTAAACTGAACTACTGACTGATTAGAAACATAAAGCATTCCAATGTATAAAATTTAAATTTAAACCAATCTATTGACTTATTAAAGCCAAGTGAAGTGTTTATAACATTTTCAGATGTACAAAATTAGAGTTAACCCCTGAGAACTTAAGTTTGGCACATTTTTTCTTTCAATTTCTTACTGAAATAAAATTGTGTGATGATGTTGCAACTTCCTATATCTTAATTATAATAAATATTCTACAGTACCTCTTATTTTTATTTTTGAACAAATAACCTATATAATAATAATAATAAAAAAAAAAAATAATAAAATAAAAAGGGTGTGTAAGAAAAATAGTGCAAGCCCTGAAGGATTAATAAACAAAACACTAATGACATAGACATTTTTGAAACAGTCTGAAATGGAAAATTAAAATTTTGAAATAAACTAATGAATAGTTAAATATATTTTTTACAATTCTTTACCTCACAGCTTTGCATATTCTGGTCTTATACTTCTGAATTTCACAATGGTCATCAGAAAACAGATGTTGACAATTGTTGACATCACAAGAAATGGTCTCATCACAGCCCATATATCTTACAAAGGTCAAGGACAATGTCTTTTTCTGAGCTAATTTACAAAATGTATTCCCAATTATTACTATGCCTTGGGAAACAGAGCAAACTAAAACAGATCTAATTATAAATATATATTTTTATCATTATTATTTTTTTATTCGGAAATATAACATATTTTATATCATAACAGAAGTGAAGTAGGCTATAGATCAATGTTCAGTGTGGCCTAAGGCATGATGGTTCACTGGATCAATGTTTTACACACTGTACTCAATGTACTCAGTTTAATCATCCCCCAACATCAAAGTACATGGTACGTGCTTTTCTACCAAATGGATAAAACCACTCTGATGCATACAAAGTGGCAAACAAATAATTTCCAAAATTCAACATTAGAACATTAATCAATTTTTTTTTTCTCTTCAAAAAAAGTAACAAATCCTACAATATTTTACTTCAGCATTTATTTTTCAAAGCTGTAATGATTAATACCATGTTATATTTTTACTATAAAGATATAATTTATTTTAATTTTATTTAATTTCATGTTTAATGTAGTCATCATTATATTATGAATGTGCACATTCATCTCTGGTAAACTTAAGTGAATGTTACTGCAACACATCCATCATGATGTAACATAACTTAATGAAAGCCATGGCAATACATCTATGACAAAATACGATGTGAAAGATACATGAGCATGGTAATTATTCAGCAATATTAGTCAGGCTAAATTTACTGATTAAATTATAATGTTGAAAGTTCTGCAGTGTGATTTAGAAAACTAAAATAAATGAGGAAAATGATAGTTTAAGGATACAAATCAATAAATGCTTGAGCTAATTCTTCTGATTTCATAAACCATTGGTGCATCAGAAAGAAAACGTTGGCATACTCTTTCTGATCCTCACCTGCTCCATCTTCCCCTACAAAACAACAAAATTTCTAAGTTAAATTTCAAAATCCAAGAGTTGAAAAATAATTTGTTAATTAATGAACAGATAATTACACACACATACATTCTCCCTCCTTCCCTTCTTTATCTCCATCTTGCTTTCACTCTCTTTTTCTCACACACACATTAAAATAAATATATATAGTAGTATTAAGTAATTTTTAATAAAAGTGAGATTATATCATTTACTTCACAATATACTAATGCTATAAGAAAATCAAATTCTACACCATATTTTCCATACTGTTACCTAAGAAAATGAAATAACATACTGGGAATTTATTAGAATAGAATAAATGTTTACATTTTGTTATGATCCCCTAAGCCCATAAACAATAAGGTAGCCAGCAATAACTTGGCAAAGTATACTTCATGTATATTCATCTGTTGTTTTGCTTTATCGTCATTGAAAAATGAATTACATCTCAAAAATTGTATCCCAGCACAATAGTACCATATTTTTTCAAAATCCTGTTACGTTTTGTCACAGCATTAAGTTAGTAAAGCTACAGTTATAATAACTGAAAATGCATCTAGAACATTTAAATATTAAAAATAATCAAATACCAGGTCAGCCTTGCACTCTGATTAGACTTTTTTGTGACCGAACATGAAACAGAATTTGTTATAAATTGTTGGAACATACAAAAATAAGTATCTCGTACCGAAACTTTCCACACAGATTTGAATGAGGCGTTCAGGTGTGGCAGCTCGGACACTCACTCCAGGTAACACTGGCTTGTCCTCTTCCATCAGACACAATTTGTCCTGTGCATCGACCGAGGCCTGCATTGGCAGCTGGTGTTCTTTGTGAAACATACATTCACCCACCTGTCAGTCTATGAAAATAAAAGAACAAAATGGAAATAGACTTGTTTTTACCATAAATAAAAGAAAATATTATTTTTCTGCACTTTGAAACAAATGTAGAAATGATACAAGTCAGAACAAAACTGAAACAGTAACAAAAACTGACATATTAGTTAAACAAAATACATACAGTGTAGCCTACAGTTTAGAAGAGAAAAAATGTGCATGCACTTGTGAAACATTAACATTTTAGTCCAACAATATCGCAAAACTGTATTTAATAATGCAGGCTTCTACATTAAGAATTCCATATAATCACTAATATCTGTTTGAAATGTCATATTTTAAATATTTATCATACATTTCAAAGTTTAATTAAAAATGACAAAGTAGCTACTTTTCTTTGAACTGATATAACCATTTGACAGCAAAAACAGCAATAATTAACTATGAAGATTCAGAAAACCAACAGCAACTATTTACATTTTACTAATTTTTAACATATTAAATAAAATAAATTTAAGTGATCAGTTATAGCAAGAGACAAAGAGAATGAAAGTATCATTATATACTGAATGGATCTACCAATCTAACTGAAAAAAAAAAACACAGTAAAAAAGGTAATTTATATTATCCATTATTTCAAACCACTGAATCAAATCTAAAAATAAATATGATTATTTTTAACAAATTATTCTCCTTTTCAGTTATTATTTTAAAAGTGTAGATAAGTTTAGTTTGGAATAATTTAAACAGTCATGATCATCCTGCAGATAAATAAATCACAGCTGCAGTAACAGACATTTATTTAAATTAACTGTAAAAAAACAATAATGAAATATGATCACATCTACATTTTAAAACCCACTTACATAACCAATTAGTAGTTTGTTCTCTTCCATCACAATTTTTTTTTTTTTTTTTTTTTATATAAAAAAAATAAAAAAATAAAAAACAAATAAAATGAAAATGGAAAAAGTAAAATAACAAGCTAAATAATGATAATTATTATTATCTGCTGCACATAACAGTCTTATCTCTGATTTGGGTACTCATTCTCTGATAGGTTCAACCACATGTATTATCATGGTATATTCCTTGAACAAACCTTTCTGTATTTACAAATTCTATAAAATATTATTCTGCTCCAAAATACGGACACACACAATGTACTTATTATTACACTTCCTATGTTTAAAAATTAAAATCTATCTTTATTCCTTTACATAAAACTCTTGTACTTCCTTTCCTAGATTAGATATATTTAACCATTAAAAATTAAATAATTAAAGAAAGAAAGAATGCCTCAAATTATGACACTATTTGTTTTTATAAAACAATAATCAGGAAATGGTACAAGTAACTACCATGTTAACTGAACAAGTATTTGCACTGGTTGTCACCATTTTAAGCACAACAGGAACATGAACAATACAAACAGAATGAAGATTTATTTAATATCTGAACTGATTTTAATTTTTATAGTTTTAAGTATTTGGCTTCTTTTTCTCTTTTTCCTGCATAAGAAAACCCCCACAAAAGTCATTTACTTTTCTTAATATTTTCCTGCAAATGAATTTTATTTTTTAAATTTATTTTATAATGTACCTTTGAAAAAAACAACAACAAAACAAAGAATGTATGTACTGCAGCCTTGATAAACCAAATTCTAAAACACAAAGTGACAATGAAGCATATTGTTATAACACACACACAAAGTTGTACATATACATAAATACTTACTGACAAAACATCAATTTAATAAAAATAATAAAGATTAATGAAATGAAACATTTAATAAATTAAATCCAATTTAAAGAATCACAGGAAACTAAATTTGGAAACAACAGTAGTTTATTTTCTAAGTTCTGGAATTATTACTGAAAAACATCAGTGCTGCAAATTTGTTTTGTTTCTGGTATTTGTTGTTGTTTTATTTTTTTTTATTTTAAATAGCTATGGTAAAAACATTATATTAGCCTTCTGTTTTGTGTGTGTGTGTGTGTGTGTGTGTGTGTGTGTGTGTGTGTGTGTCCTATTTAGTTTCACCTACATTTTACTTTATTTTTAAAATGATTTCTGAATTACTGAATATTTTTTAAATAAAATTTTAATAAAGAATTAATACTTAAAGTCATTTTTAAATTTAAAGTATCAGTATTGTCAGAAAACATCTTTCATAATAATGAACAGAACTAGGTTAAGAATTTTTCTTTTAAATATAGCTTAGATGCTAAAACTATTGCCTTTTTTTAATCTCTCTCTCTCTCTCTCTCTCTAATATATTAACACATTTTTAAGTTACAAGAAAACAACATTAATGTATATGACGTCATTTTGAAATTAACTTCTTGTATTTTTTTTTTTCAGTGGCATTTATATTGCTGATTTTGGGTGGAGCATTTATTTATTTGCATTTTATCATTTATGTCTGTTGTTGTTGTGTTTTTTTAATTTCTAATTTTTAATTAACACGAAAATATATGCGATAATTAATTATCAGAATTTCAACCAATTAATTTAGTTAAACTATTTAACTTTAAGAGCATTTCCTACTGACCGAGATAAAATGTAATTATTATGCTTACGAACATCAGTGAAACCTTCATTTAATTTCCAGCAGGATTTGATACAGATACGCATTAAAATTAAAACTGTAGCTATTCGGTTTCAAACATTATTGTTATTTTTCATTACTAAATATAGGTGTGGCCTAATTGACAAGGCATGAAATGTGTATTCAACAGTAAATTTAGGGTCAAGGTCAGGAATGACTTCCAGTAATGATCTGTCCAAAAAATATAAGTTTTTAAAATCTCATCTGTATAATTATATATTTAATGATAAATGTAACTATAACCAATATTCATAGAAATAATTATATTAAAAAATAAAAGTTTTTATAAAATTAATATGATTTTTGTTGCATTATTAAACAAAAATTACGTAGTTAACAAAATTAATATTTTATCAAAACAGAAGCACATGCCAGAAGCTTCCGCCTATGACGTCACCTGTTCCCGCTGATAACATCCTTGGAAAGTCTTAATACGCCTACATTTCCAGCTTTCAGGTCTAAATCACATACCTGAATAAATAACATTTAAAAATATATCTTCTACTGATTAATGCTACTTAAGCCGTAGTCAGCCATGTAAACAATCGTGTACTATATTCAAGACAGGAAGTATTTCGTTAGGTCAGGCACTGAATATTCAACAGCTTCCAAGACTATTAAACGGCAAATTTCTATTGGTGGTTAGTAGCTACGTGTCAGAAGAATCGTAAATTTGCCAGTCGGACGAGTCACTAGTTTTGTCGTCAAAACCGGAATGCCAGCTAAATTACTTCCCCTTATTCCAGTGTGTCAAAAGTAACTTATATACTAATTATATTATCATTTATCCAATTTAAATAAATACATTTATTCACATACATATGCACGCTTATGCACGGTCACTATGGAATTAACTAAATGCTACAAAAAGAAAACAAAAATCAAATACATTATTTTAAAACGAAATAAAAAAATATTTTGAAAAAAAAAAAAAAAAAAAAAAAAAAATTTTTTTATTAATATGAAAATAATATTCCAGTAATAATAATTATATAATGCTATTTTTATGTAACTACAGAGAGAAGAAATACGTGTTGACTTCTGACAAATTTCAGTTTTATAAAAATAACGCATTTCTGTATTTTATTAATATGAAAATAAAATTCCAGTAATAATAATTATATAAAGCTATTTTTATATAACTACAAAGAGAAGAAATACGTATTGACTTCTGACAAATTTCAGTTTGATAAAAATAACGCATTTCTGTAAGGTAACGGTGACAGACGTGATTTTTTTTTTATGGATGGCGAATCCATGGGGTCATAGGACACTTACGAATTGTGTATAATATTCAATGGATGAACTTTTAAACATTAAATAGGTCGATTCAGTGACCACGGTCGTTGAGTGAATGTTCATTTTGCACTGTCTGGATACTTGTAGTTCTTCATTACATATTGCCTATCACATACTGCCTTATTTCACTAATACTGGATCCTAGGTGTATGGTATATGATATATAACTGCAAATACAGGCGTAGCCATATTGTATATAGAAACCTCCAAGAACGTTATCATGGTGTTTAACATGTTGTAAGGATTCCAAAATACAATAAACAATCATTTATGAAATGTTTCGGTTAGAAGTTAAAGTAGGCTGAAATGAAAACTTTAATATCATCTGTACAATTCGAATATCATCGAATATCATCTGTTATATCATTCATGTAGTGAAATGGAAAACCGGGTGAATCTGCTCATTAAAGTGCTGACCTCAGAGAAAACACTGTTATTTTGAAATTTTCAAAAAGAATAGTCTATGCGATAAAACCAACAACCAAAAATAAATAAATAAATAAATAAATATATATATATATGTATATAAACATACAGAAAATCTGAACTCCAATATCAAGTGTACGTGGATTTGAGAGAAAGAAAATAAAATAAAATAATACAAAAACACGTGAAAACTTTCGTGTAATAAATATATGTGTTCAGTATCGTCGGTGTTTTGTAACAATGACATAGTTTCGATCGACGTATCATTTTAAATCCACACATACAGCCAAATTCAAACGTGTAAAGCTGTGATGAATAAAAATTATACATTTTTGATATTAGATATTAAACGTGTATAGGCTTAAAAATCATTAGCAGCAGGAATGAATAAAAAATATATAATTTACTTTATGTTTCTGTATTAGTTAAGTATTCTGTAAGTTATTTTATCATGAAATGTTTTTAATTGTAACGAAGTGTTTCTACTTCATGTAACTGACATGAATCAGCTAAATGTATTGCCATATTTTTATGAACAGTCCTCAAATGAATAATACATTTGGCAAAGTTGGATAATAAACGTAATTTACACAATTTTAAGCATATCATTGTTTCTGAGAGATGTGCATTAACTCCACTTTTAAAAATAGGCCAACATGTGTATCATTGTAAGTTAGGGTCAAATGAATTTGAACTGTCATAGATGGATAGTTATATTGTCTTTATTTAACATATTTTCACATCACAATGATTTTCCTCACGAAAACTAACTAATGGATAATAGCACGAAATTCAGTTTTGCCCTCCGCACCAAAATCCTCGTAATGGTTGCTGAACGATAGCAATGACGTTTTCTTTTGTTTGTTTTGGTGATGGTGGGGTTTTATGCTTTTTGGGGGCGGGGGTTACTTTCTTTTTTTCCTTCAATTAGGTAACAGCTATCCCTTAAATTTAGAAACCAATGAGATGATTAAACTTGCTATCAACTTGCTATTATTGGGAAGCAAACACATTCTTTTTCCCAGAATATACTTCATGTATTATTAATTAAAATTTAATATACTTTTATTTGCAGCCATCAAAAGAAAAAGGATTCGCATAAAAGTACTTATCGATAATGATAGAAAGCAAATATTTAGGTTAGCAGTAAAGACATTTTTATACGTACTTTCCCGTGGACAGAAAGCAACAGACAAAGATACCACGAGTCTAATGATGTTCACGTCTGTTATAATAAAATGTTTTATAGGACTGCGGTTATTTATAGGAGTATCTTATCTGTCCTCACGATGTTTACAAGCCAGGAATAATGTCACCTGTAGGATCGGCAGAGGTAAACATTCTTGAAATAATGGTTTGACTGTTAACTTTATTAGAGGCAAAAAACTGATTTTTTTATATTAAACATAGCAGCTTTTATCTTCGTTTTACTTTTATTTTTATTTTATTTTTTTAAATCTTTTTTATTTTGATATAAATATATAGCATATAGAGTGTAGCTTAATTTGATATTTTACGGAAACCGGATATAATGTTTATCTTTTAATGGCAGATGCAAAGTAAATATGAAATTTCGAAAAAAGTGGGGGTAAAAAAGCACAGGAGAATCAAGTATATCTGGCATTCCAAACACATTTTTTATCTGTATAACAATTTTTTTTAAATGAAAAAAAAAAAAAAAAACCTATCAGGTGATGTAAAGAAAACACTGTTTTAGTGTGTTTTTTAATTAGAAAAATGTTAATGGTGTCTTCATAAACACTTTAGAATGATTGAATATATATATATATATAGATAGATAGATAGATAGATACAGAGGGATCCAAATTGTTTGATCAAATCTGAATCCGCTCCTGACATGTGTTGTCATTAAAACGACAACCTATTCATCTTGAAAGTTAACACACTTTGCGTTTCTCCTATACATTTTTATTTTACAATTTTTCTTATAAAATATTGAACATAACTACAGTATATTCTGTAATTATTATACGGAAAGGTTATAAAGAGGTGTTTCTGTTCTTATCCGAAATATATTTCTCAGAACATGAAAACAACAAACTCATTCATTAATAATCAAACAAATACAAATAAACACACACGCATATAATAATATAATGCAAACAGAATTTAAAGCTGTAACCATAATGTAATCACAGTCAGATTAGTTATCATTTTAATTTTGCCCCTTTGTTGAATTAGATAATCATGATGCTAATTAATTTGACTTAAGGTAATTGCATTTTTTATTTACTATAATATTAAGAACGAAACAAATAAATGTTAATGAAATAACTACAAATAGACAAATGTTTTCTTATATTATAGATTAGGTAAAATATCTCTCTCTCTCTCTGTCAGTGCCTCATCAATTTAAAGTTACACAGCTGAAAGATGGTACGAACATTATGTTTGTTTTTGTTTTTATAATTTTCGCTTATTTATTTATTATTATTTATTGTCATTTTCGATGTTTTAAGACTTTTCTCCGCCCAATTAAATGGTCAACCAGACATGGTCATATTTTTTGTTTTTGTATTAAACGATTTCTTCAGAATCTGTTTTCCTTACTAGTTTTTGGATTACCGAAAAAAAAAAAAACAACCCACATAAAACAGAAAGGTCATAACAGTAGTTTGAAAAACTGATCAAAGTGTCTGTGAAAGCTTTTGTGAAAAAAACTACTTTTATTTTATAACACTTACCATAATCTCATGTCAACATTTTTATTGCATGTCAGA
This sequence comes from Chrysomallon squamiferum, assembly GCA_012295275.1. NCBI lineage: Eukaryota > Metazoa > Mollusca > Gastropoda > Neomphalida > Peltospiridae > Chrysomallon > Chrysomallon squamiferum. The sequence goes on along the minus strand of CM022665.1, from coordinate 9,254,764 downwards.
ATTTTGTTTCATAAATAAGGAAAGAATGAACATTTGTGTGACAAACTGTGTCATACAATTACTAAAAGTAATGGTGTATGTTTAAAAAAAAATACAAAAAAAAGGAAAACCAGAATAACGAAGGAAACCACTATAATTATATAATGAACCACACATACAAAAAAAAAAAAAAAAAAAATACAAAAAAAAAAAATAATAATGATATTATAATAATAATAATAATAACAATAATAAATAAATAAAATAAAATAAAATAAAATAAACAGAAACAGAAACAAAGCTTAAACACATGCACACGTACGCACGCGCGCCCACACACTTAGTACTAATGGAGGGAAATATCGAAATATATTTGATTTTTTAGAATTTATTTTACACATATTAATTTCTCCATATAAAATAATTTTTAGCTCTGTATTTAGGCTGTATAAAACAAACGATTTTGTTCATGTCGAAGAAGACTTAAATCATAAAATGTGAGTTAATTACGGTAATAAATACGTTCACTCTATGGACCGAGTGATAATCTGTGCTCATCTAAAGCTTTTCGAGTTAACGTGATGTTGTTGTCTAGGTGAACTGACCATCAGCTAACCAATATGTCACACAGTCGTGCACAGCAAACGGAACCGTAATAATACAATTTAAATCTAATACGTTTCGCGAAATAGAAGAACTCGACTTTTTTTTAATATAAATAGTCTGCAGTTCTAAACTGATTTATGAACAAAATAACTCAATATTGGCATAATTAACCGATGACAAGTACTTACGTAAAGCAGGGAAAATAGACTATCATCATATGTTAATTTTCAGCACCATTTTTCTGTTCGTTTCCTTTGTACCCGCCCTTCTACGGGTTTCAGCTGTATCTTCTGCGTCACAAGGTTCCAGCACAAATGAATTAGAATTACATTTGTACTATTCACATATCTAAAAAGATCACCACCAGTATTTAGGTATCCTCAGACTGATAACATAACATCATATTAACTAGCCGAAGCAGCCGAGCGCTGGGCATGTCATGTGTGTATCAAGATCAATACTGCAAATTGACACAGCATTCTAACGCTCTGATTAGCGTCCCAATCAGGAGGCCGCTGTCGTCTTGCTTGTTTATAGCCAAGCTGTTTCTCCATTGTCAAAATCAAATGAATATCATAATAAAACAATGTTTAAATAATATAATCATATTATTCATATCATTGTTGCAAGCTTTATCCTCTTTGTTTGGTCTTCGTAAGCTGGGCTACAGGCGATGATAATTAATAGGAAAACGACGTAATCATTTACCGTTATTTTCATTACGGTCTACAGTTAATAATATCAAAATTGTGTAAAAATACGTTGGTAAATAACAATTAAATTGGTCTACTTAATATCTATATTTATATATTTTAATACACTTGTATTTTGAAATGAAATACAGAAAGTACGCATTAATATAGGTCACACTGACTTGTCATCTCCTTAATTAATATATCGAAATATGTAATGGTTGTAAAAGGTGAAAATCCAGATTTGCTTAAAGTAATAATAATAATAATAATAATAATAATAATAATAATAATAATAATAAATGAAATAAAAAAAAAAAAAAAAAAATTAAAAATATGTCGTTCGAAGTATATTTCAGTTTTAGTATTATTTTTATTTATTTATTTAAATTATTTACTTGTTATTATTATTATAAGTCTAAGACCGATTAGAGATGATGAAATTATTTATAAATCAGTTTAAACCAGTGTTGACTGAGCAAAATAATATGTGTTTACATCAATGCAAACAGTGATATTAATTATTTTAAAGTAGTTTTAATTCATAATTAGATCAGTTGTAATTTAGCAGGTTAATGATTTGTTTCAATGGTTAAGAGTTTCGTAAATTTAAACTGTAATTTCATCACGTCTACATTCGCCGAGATTCAATGATATTAAACTGCCGCTCTCTTTTTTTCATGTATTCTTTGAATATTTTAAAACAGTTTATTTCAATTCCATCGATAAATTCGTTTGAAAGTAATAGATTTTTGCAAATATGAAATACATATTATATAAATTTATTTAGTGTACACTTCATTTTATTATTGCAACGGTTTAAATATATGATATAACTTTTTGACATTTTAAATATTTTTTTATTTAATTTTGCATAACCATATACCCCATTTTTAAGTTATTAAACAACAACATAACAATAACATTATTCTTTAAAATTCTGTAAGATATGTAAGTCTTCGATGCCTGGACATAACAGACTTATACACATGAATCTTGATTAATTTCTTAAAATTAAATACGTCTTATAAATACCAGAAAGGATAGAAGTATCTCCGTTTACGATATGCATTTGATACCAATATAAAAATTTTGTTAAAATTATTAAAAGTCTAATAACTGAAACTTAAGATTTCATATTAATTATAATTGTATTATTTTAAACATAATTTATTTTAATTATTTTTTTAGTTTCGTGACATGGGCTATAGCTCGAGGCATCCATTCTTTTTTCCCGATCTACCTGATCTTCCGAAATATTCTTTTCGTTTTCTTTTCTTCATCATTTTTATATTATATTATTTTTTTTATATATGTATATTTTTTCACTGATTTAATTTTAATTTTATATAATTATATATATATATTTTGTAATACATCGCATTATCATCAAATGTTGATCGTTTGTCTTGTTGTTAATCGTAAACATAACTCCCAATACCTGCCTCTTAACAATTAATACAAAAATTGTTATCAATGATGCCCCCAAATTTTTCAACAGAGGAAGCCCCTAAAACAGAATTTGTTAAATACCTTTCATTTTTTGTATTTTTTCCGCCGAATCAGCAGGAGCGCCGCGAGAATAAAACTGAGCAAATTAAAAATAAAATATTTTTTAAAACTTTCGAGGTAAAATTTTGACGTACAGTATATTTGTTCATAAAGTAAAATACCAAAACCTTTTATTCCCCATCCCAAAATAATTCCACAGGGTACTTTTACCATTCTGTATTTCATCATATGAAACATTATCATGCACTTACTTCAAACTGATATAAAAAGAAAGAATTGCGATTTCTATTTAATATATCTGTATCTGTCTGTCTATCTTTCTATTTATTTATCTGTCTATCTGTCTATCTATCTATCTATCTATCTATCTATAACTTCTTCTCCCCTTTATAGTTATTTTGTTATTGTAAATTTTTTTTTTTTTTTTTTTTAAAAAGAAGAGAGAAAAGGTCCTAGCCAGTTATTTACTTTTTACTGTTTAGCACGACAAACGTTTAAATTGCGGAAATGCAGAAAACGTTCATGTTAATATATTTAACATAAAAAGGATTTAAAACAATCTACAACCAACAAATTACATCAATAATAAATTGAATTACCAAAAACCAAACAACATAAATAAAAGATAAAAAATTAAATAAATAAATAAAATTAAATTAAATTAATCTTTAAAAAAAAAAAAAAATATTGAAATTAAAAAAAATTAAATAATACATATAACATACACACACACACACACATTAAATTAAACCAATTAAAACACAAACAAAACAAATAAAGCCAAAACAAAAAATGCATAATGTTTCTGAATTCTGCTTAATATCTTTGGAATCAAAATTTATATTAAATATTTTTTTTTTTTTAAACAGCAGTAGCACCACCTGCAAAAGAAGTATAAAATCTTGTTTTCACTGGTTATAAGATTAATTAATAAATAAAATTTGGTTTTAATCATTTATTTTGAATTTGTGAAAACCTGTCAACAAATTTCCTTGTTAGATCTAAATAAAAATATGGTCCTTCAGGTTGGTAGTCTTCATATTCATAATTAGAAATGTGCTTTGGAACTGCTGGCTCTATCTGTGTTCCTTCATGCCATTCATTGAATGATGTAATAGATATCAGAGGTGGCTTTGCCTCCAAAGCATACTTAAAGGAACTTTCATAATACCTACCATGATCCCTGTCTTTGGTAGTGTGTGCATTCCATGGACGGATGTGTGTATCTATATATCCTGGACCTACACTGGGAATAAATAAAAGTCTATTCTTTTTAGCAAAAGTTGAAATATCTTGCCAGTTTTTCCAGCTACTGCCATAGGTAAAGCCATCGCTTGCAAAATATGTATAGAAGCCATCAAAACCAGCATTTGTAATGTCTCTTTTGTGTTTCAACTGAACCAGAAGCCCAATGAAAATGCCATCTAGGATAGTATTTCTCACACTGTCTGAACCACCTTGTTTGAAAATCTTGGACCAGTTTGAAGATGATAGGAGGTAAGAGTCATAAATGTAATAAACTGGCAGATATTTTCCTTTGTGAAACATCTTGTACAATGCTGGATGTTTTCCATAAGAATCCATAATGTATTTTAAATCACTCTTCAGTGTGATGTGATTTCTGTTGCTGTATGGTTCAATGTGAAAAGTAACCTGAAAATTTCAAAGATAATAAAAGATCTTAGCATTTTTCAAAGAAGATATAAAATATATTTAAAGAAAAGTACCAGAAATGTCTGCCTAGATTAGTTTCTTTCATTCTTTACAGAAACAACTGGAAAACATTAGGCTACTTTGGCACTCAAACAACATCCTAATTTCTATCAAAGACAATATATTTAAAATTGTTATAAAATCTGTTACCTTTATGGGCTGAAAACAGAAAATTTAGAAATATATATATATATCAAAGCTAAATCTAACCTTAAGATTATATTGTTGTGCTGTATCTAAAATTAGTAACATCAGTCTGTCTGGTTCCTTTCCCTCACTATCAGCCATACCTTTTGGATACCATGACACTACAATGACACCTGAAATTAAAAATATCAATAATTAAACAAATAGGAGAACCAGTGACCAGCTTTCTTACTATCAGTTCAAAACATCAGTAATTAAAATATGACTAATAGTGGTTTTTTTTAGGGGGGTAATAGTTATAATTTATGAAAAATCATATTATAAACTAAAAATAAGGGGTATATGCTAGTATTTTCTGAATATTAATTTTCTGTTGGTGAAATACATAACAAAATTATATCATTGATGAAAATTATCTTTTAGTTTAATACATGAAAAATTATTACCAGCTCCACAGCTCTTTATTTGTTTCATATGAACATTAACCACTCTGACATCTTGAGAACTATATAGGCCTAGCAAAGGATAGTAATTAGAGCCAATGTCTTCAGGGGGTTTGTGAAATCCTAACTGCCATTTGTCACGCTCCAGTTTGTCCCAGTGTTGAATGTATCTGTGATTCCAGTGAAAATACTGACCATCCTTTTCTGGATTGCCATACCATGGGTAATAAAATATGTGGACATTGTAGTTTATCTTTAAATTGTCTGGAACTTCTAAAAGCAAATCTGTGTTAACAAAATTGTGTTCTTGAGTTTCAATGTTAAAACCTGCTTTGTTCATTTTCTTTTGATGAATCATTTTCAACTTCTCCAAAATTGAATTACTCTTTGAAGAATTATTATTGTTAAAGTTGCTGTACTTTTCTAAAATAGATATTTTTATGCCAGCTTGATTCATTTTCTTCACGTGTATTCGTTTTAACTTTTCAAATGCAGATTCAGCTGTTGTAGGCAATCTGTTATCAGCACTTTGGGAATGCTTCTTAATCAAAAGATTTGGAATGTAACGATGTTCTTCCTCAACTTTCCTCATTATAGATACGAAGTATAATCCAAGAAAAATCCACAACACACAAGAAGAAACAGTAAAAAACAAAACAAATCTTTTAAAGCCACAAGTTCGTCCAGGCCACATTTTAATTACTCAACATAAAAATTACATTAACATTCATCTTCAACTTAAACGATCATTCCTCTGATCTAAAATAAATAAATGAATGAATGAACAAATAAAATAAAATAAAATAAAATAAACAAATGTTTAAAATTGTAATTCAGTCACAAGACCTTCTAAAAAAAGTGGTTATATGACATTTGTATGGTAACCTAACATTTATATGGATTTTTAAAAAGAAAATATTAAATACTTTAAAGATAGTTCTAAGTGTTAAAAATAGTTTTAATTTTCATTTATAAAAGGTTCTCTTGAAAGTCAAAATATTTCAAAATTTTATATTATTTGAGTCATAGAATAAAAAATTATTTCTTACTACATGTATCTTGATTGCAATCACAATATTTGTTTGAGAATTAATCTAGAAGAAATATATTTTAATTCTATTCTGTAAATTATGATTTGAACACAAGGAATCAAATCAAACTATAATTTGTTTTTAAAGAAAACATTTGGGAAATGTATTTTCCTCCTTAAAAAAAAAAAATTAAATTGGACTTATATGCTTCTTTATTTACAGGCAAAAACTAACAAACCAGCACAAATATTTTCCAAGGAGTTTCATTGTTGTCTTTATTTTTATTATTTATTTATTATTATTTTATCTAATTAAAGTATGGTTCACCTAGATTTATTTTGTAAAAGAGTTTATAAATGTAGAGGAAAGAAAGTACTTAGTAATAATACAAAACACAAGAAAAAAAAAAAACATAAAACAAAAACAAAACAAAATCTAAAGATCAAATTATCTACAATTTATAGGTTGCAGAATAATGGAATTTAATGAAAAGCAGGTAAATTTTTATGTGACTAAACAAACTGGAAAGCATATAGTTTTTAATATATCAGTTGTAGAGTATTGTTGGAACAGGATATAGCCTCTTGAAAACAAGTGAGAATCGCACCATAAGCTAGTGATTTACAAACCTAGTACACATTTGTTTTACGTTTAAATGTATGACATGACGTCATGAGTATTTATCGTACTTAACTGTTAGCAAAGATTGATCTTATGTTCAAATAAAGCAATTACGTGTCTTTGAAGTATACACAGTTGAGCTATTCCCCCCCCACATAAATCTTGCTATCACATTAGAATGTATTTAAATACAATTAATTATAAATAATGAAAATAATATAAAGCAACAAACCATATAAAATAGTCCTCTAAATCTGTAAATGCTGTATCTTCTAACTTGTCATGTTTTAAATATGCGACGTGGTTTTGTTTATTCGCTATTCAGAAATCGATTAAGATATCCATCTGTGCAAAATGTCAAATGCCTCACGTCACTAAAAAATTGCTTTAACTTTACGTACATAATATTTAGCCAGTGAAACTGAATGTATTTACACAAACCAAAAATCAATTTTATGTCCGCTCCCAAAATAATACGAGGCTTGTTAGATACTGAATCTACTGGGATCAAACCTTAACAACAGATCTTACAAAAGCTGACTTCCTCGGTATTACGTTTGGAACAGCTGCTAATTAGATTGAATTCAAGGATTAATCCGCTCGAGAGAGAGAGAGAGAGAGAGAGAGAGAGAGAGAGAGAGAGAGAGAGAGAGAGAGAAGAGAGAGAGAGAGAGAGATGCGTACATCAGTGCTTATTACATTGTTACCAGCCTTCATTCATAATCAGCATGTGCGGTTCGAAATAAATATATCAAATTATGAAATATTTGGAAAGTACTACTATAATATTAATAGTACTGAACATAAAAAATAAAATAAAATAAATAAAAATAGAAGAAAAAAAAAAATAATAATAATAAGTACATGAATCTAAAAAGTCACGGGGATAATTATTTAGAATATTAATTTTTAAAAATTATTATATATAAATGCTATGTACTTTCTGAAGTAAACATTTCCGTACTAAAAACTAAGATACGTGCTTGCGTGTAAACGCGGCGCGTTAATGTGCAATTTTTAATATTGAAACAATTTCAGATTTTTTGTTAATTTTACAAAATGTGTATGCATGTTTATTAAACAGTCCAAATCAGTGCGAATTATTCATGTATACTGATAAAAACTGGTTTAATTTACATTATTTACTTCCTCTCAAAGTGATGACTGCTGTTATTACGTTTCAACACAAAGTGATAAATTTATAAAAACCGACATACCGGTGTTTTGAAAACGACAATGCCATTGGCTGCCTTTATAGTGAATGACGAATGAAAAATATGGTTATAATACATTGAGAAAGAATTATGGGATGTTTTGCAGGTAGCCATTTTGTCCAGCGTGCAATGTGATAATTCAATATTTTAAATTAATATTGTTTTGTTTTTAAATTAGATTAGGTTCGGTGGAGGTTGAATATAAGATGGAGGCTGTGAGAGCTTTTAATAATGAGGTACAATTTAATTTTGTTTCGAATAATTTTGAAAATAGTAGATTGTTTTGACAAAATGAAAGTGGTTTACTAAGATAAAAGTTCAATTAGAATACAGAGAAAGTGCTCAATAGTAATATTTGAAGACGCTTTTCAGTACCGTATCCTGCATGTTGAACTTGTTTATGGTGTCATAAAATTACTATCATCTTAATCGAAATAAGAAACCTAATACGATGACGGCAGATCTAACAGTAATATTAATACTAACACTGTTACGAATGTTTTGTTGGGGCAAACTTCTAAACTTGGTCACAAGAATAGGTATGTGCAAAATTTTCAAAAATATTATATATGCATATAATTATATATAACCAGAAAGGAACAAAAATAAACAAAAACAACACAAAAATAAGCAAACAATCTCATATAAAAATGACACCAAAATGTCTTTGATAGCAGTGACATGAAAGAAGTTACGAATTTTTATATGAATGAAATTTACCTATATTTTCCCTTCTGAATCTAAGGAGAAACTGATTCATTTCAGTCACTGACAACATAAACAGTGAATATCTCTTGCAGGTTCAAACCAACAAACGTAATTAGGGTATTAGGTATGTGGACAAAAATTTCAAACGTCAGAAATAAGAAAACAAATAACAGTTGGAAAGACCTAGGAATATGTTGAATATTAAGGAACAATGATTTAAAATCCTGTAACTGATGCAGGTTTCATCAGTTTTCCAGTCACATTGTCCCTGTGTGAAAATATCCCCATCACATTTAACACTGACTACACAGTGCATACAATAATTGTTTGAGTGTTGTTTCAACCCTATTTAATCCCCGAATGCCATTAGGCCTATACATAATTTTCTTCCAACATTTTTTTTTTTTGCCCAACACTGACATCTCTTTTGCCATTATTCTATTTCTAATGAACATGGTTGCACATAAAATGCAAATAGCACTGGAATAGAAGTTGTTTCATATTTTGTTTCCAGTGATGTAGGCATCCCACATGTCAAACAATTGTCCTTGGTGCTGTCACTATTTATGCTGTTGGCGGCTTATTTGCAGACAGTGACTGAACTTGAAATTTGATGAGTTGTGCATGCCATGTATTGTCAATAGCTACATGAATGGTTCCTTGAGCAGTTTGAATGTTGAATCCAAATACCATGTTTTGGCATTCAAAAGCAACTGTAGCATCTTATCAGAAGCAAAAATAAGATATTGCTTATTGTCAACTTTGATGTTGCCATGGAGGAATTGGTCTGGAACAAACAAGGTTCAATTTGAAATCAAGAGTTGTCGGATCCATAGGTCTTAACTTATGTTGGTGGCTTGTGCTAATTTTCTGGCTTTGATAATGCTGGTAAGGGTGCTGTAATAATTTCAAGTTATTTTCTGCAGTATTACCTGGTTTACAATGTCCATTGCTGAATTTGTCTTATGGATGTCTTTTTCACCTTGCTTCTTATCTTTGTTGCAATGCTACGCCTAGTTGGACTTTTATTTCTAGAAAGTAACAAGAAGATATTTGCCTTTTCTTACATAGTTCAAAAGACAATTTAAAAAAAGATGTTTTTCAGCAGAATGGATAATGTTTTCAAGATATTCTTCATGTCATTTTCTAGTGTTTGTTTCTAAAAATATATATTCCAAATTTGGGATCTCTAGCACAAATGGTTTTAATGCCGCACATTCATAAACATTTAGAAAAGTATGAAAAATTAAATGTGAGAAAACAGCAAATAAAGGTTTATAACTACATTTCCACTTACTCTAACTACTAAGGTGATGTTACGTATAATTATTATGATAACTGTCTATGTATTTCCATTTAAAAAAAACATGAAACATTTATCTTAAAAACTTTTTTTAATACACTTTATTGTTACATAATTTTGTGCAAGAAAAGTTAGTTCTTGTCCTTGAAACTTATAATAACATATTTATAAATAAATTTCTCGAGCTGCATATGCAGTTTCACCTTCAGCTGCAGCAGGCATTTCCTGTTGCTGAATCCTTTTCAAATGTCTTATTTCTCTTTGACTTTTTTTTAGTCTGGCAGATTTCCTTTCTATCATGTGGATTTGTTCAGAATCTTTTGAATGGGCTAACGTCATAGCAGCTCCACCCACCTGCTACTGTATTGGAAACACTTTTTACACAGTCCTCACCAAATTCACTCACTGCCATTGCAACCCCATTGTCCACCCTTAATTTCCCCACAAAGTATGTTTTGGGGCATTTCTGCCAAATCATTGTATGCAGACTTTCATTACTAATTTATGTCTTCCATTTTAGACATTGACATAAAAGGTTTTCATTGCCAAGTTGAATATAGATTGGGTTAACAAATTGTCCAACTTCTTTTGACAATGGTGTTCCCATGTTTTTAGCATGGCTGCCTGGGTGTTTACCCACAACCAATGCTCATCGATAAAAACACCAACTGGAAGGACCCTTTGGGCAGTGATCATGAGGTGGTTCTTGGTCTGTGGAAAGAGCATGAAAAAATGATGTAGATACAGCATTTATTAGTTTCCAAGTCACTAGTGGTGCTGTGACTTGCACTGCCATACTATTTTGCAAGAGATAGTAGCAGCCGTTAGTTTCCCATGCCCTTTCCCACCTGTTATAACACCTTGCTGTTGAGCTTCCCCTCCCACTTTTCTCATTGCTGCACTCATCCTTTTTAACATATGGTTCATGCTTTCTTTCTTTTGTAATTTACATTCATCCCCATGCACAATGAGTGAGGATAGATGTAAAAATGTTTTAACATCACCATCTGACAGCATTGAGTTATCCATGAAGTGTCATATGACACACTTATATCTATTACATCACTTTCTGACTAGAAAGTTGAATAATGTTTGTAAAAGTTTTGTCAAAATCTCAAAAATGATTTTTGTTTTCAAATTTTGTAATTTTTCGACTTGTGTGTCCCCTTAAACAGTATTTTAAAAAAAAGATAATTTTTCATGACTGGTAAGTTTGAGAGATTTTATATTTTCAAGCATTTTGTTAACATTCATCATTTTTTTACTAGTTACTTAATTAGCATTCATTTACCTTATGCATTTGTTATGGTATAGATCTAACTTGCTGAGAATTGTCTTCATAGCCAACATTGTTTCAGAAAGAAAATGTTATCTAAAACGGGAATAGAATGCAATGCAATCACTAATGCGTACAAAACATCAAACACTTCAAACATTTGAAGCTGTTGCTGTGGCCTCATTGCTTGCTATGAACACCACATCTTTGTACTTCAAATTAGGTAACTGTTGCCTTGTGTATTTCAAGGCAATTGGGCAACCTTTTGCTGCAGTAGAGATGGTTTTGTCTCATAACTAACAAGAATATTGTAACATGCTTAGTTTTTGTAATCGAGAAAACATTTAAATAAATTATCTTCAAGGAACCTTAAGAGATCTTCAGTGGAAGGTACAATCTCCTGAAGCCATTGATAATTGAGCTTTCAGGATTTTAAATGCATTCCAAAGCATCTTCTGGTTGCTTTTTAATCTAAGAAAATGTCAGTGAAGACTTTTAATTATAACATAAATTATGAATTACACATCACTGTTAATTCAGTCTTTTCATTTCACCTTGACCTGTTCATTAAGATACTGGTCATAGTTTATGAAGGCCAGTTTTCACATTTCAGCAAGAACTTGATCACTACAGAAATGTACCCACATTGACAAATAATTTAAAAAAAAAAATCTGAACAGGGATCTTTTAATGTTAGAAATACATTTATTGTGAAGTTTGATGTATACAGGAATCTTCATACTTCAAACAGTTTACACATGGAACAAATGCATTCTGGTATAATTATTGACAGAAAAACAACTGATGTAGTACATAAATGTGGTGAACTAAATTTGTGCCATCATGAAGTGCAGGTTGAGTTGGTACCATCAAAAATATACTTGTCCATGTAAATGTTAGGAATTGTAATTATTTCCCTTTAATGATTAATGAATTTTACACTAAAAACTGAATCTACTGTGTAATAGACATATCAAACCAGTGAATTCAGTTTTAATGCAGTTTTAAACCTTTTGTTTTCATACATACTGTTCAAAAATGTTAGTGTGCAATATAGAGCAAATTAAAAAATGAAAGAATAAGTATAAAGTCACATAGAAACAAAACTGTTCTAATTCAGCAATGCTTGGCTCACAGCTGCAGTATAGAATATTATAAAGAAAGAGCCCTTTGTACTTGTTAGACACTTAAGTTCCTGATAAAGCAGGGTGTTGGTTTTTCCATAAAAAATATAACTCTATATACTATTTTCCAACTAACAGCTAAGTTAGAATGAATGCATCAGTGTAATAAATATTATTGATCAAATTCTGAATAATCTGAATCACTAACAAAATAGAAAATTATGAGAACTACAACTAGAACATCTGCTGATTACGTGTACTGAAACTAAATTCAGTCTGTTTATATTGAGAAGAATTATTTTTTATTTGAAAAATAAAATAAACAAAATGATATTTTGGTCATCATTGAAAATAAATGCAACTCACTACATCAAGAATGTTTGGCGTTAGACAACATTCTTTCGTGTTCAGTATGTACATGTAGTGTAATGAAATCATGATTAAAAAAAAGAAAAATCCAAAGCCAATGATATTAATTTTGTGGGGTGCAGGGGTGTGCATTTAAAATTGGACATACATTTCACATGTATATCAATTTGTATTGGTTTCTAAAAATTTCATATTTATTATTTAATATTCATGATTTCTAACCACTGAATGTTCTACTGATTTCCTGTAACTTTACTTGACCCGTATGGAGTCATGTATTAACCCCTGCTTTATTATTATTGTATATTTAAAATGTTTCCATATGACTGAAGTAATATAATTGTAAAGAGTTTCTTTATTATTTAATACAGCTTAAGTTGCAAATAACTGAAATACATTATAACAGTGGACTTGAAAGATACAACCTAAAAATTAAGATCTGATATTGGATACACATACTCAGATTTCTGTTTTTGTATAGATGAATTTTGGAATAAAATTCTTGTAATACAGTAGTTGAACCTGTGATATTTCTGTTTTGAATACAGATATGTACGTTATAACAAATTCATCATTAAAATGTCTTCTTATTATACAGTCATGGAATTGTGTTGAGTCATGGTATAGTTATGGAAAATGAACTTCCAAAGGGTGTACAAACCCTGGACATATTTTTTAGTTATTAAACTGTCAGAACAATTTTATTTTCTACATTTTAAATAAAACATTAAAAAAAGTATATTTCAAATTTATTTTCAGCTTTCATCTCTGTATGAAATGCGGCCTCCAATATCGCGAGCCAAAATGGCCAATGTCACAAAATGTGGCATAAAGGCTATCAAATTCTACAAACATGTTGTGCAGAGTGTTGAAAAATTTATTCAGAAGGTTGGTTGAATATTGTTTACCTTTAGACATTATTAATAATTCAAAATATTTCTGTTTTCAACTTTTCAAATATATATTGTAATTATAAGGTAATAACCTTTGTCACTGTCATTCTGAAATAAATTACTTAATATTCTGTGAGAAAAATAAACATGAATGTTGTTGTGTTTTCATTGTTTAATAAAAAATTTATTTCAGTGTAAACCTGAATACAAGGTACCTGGCTTGTATGTGATTGATTCAATAGTGCGACAGTCTCGACACCAATTCAATACAGAAAAAGATGTCTTTGCTCCACGTTTTACCAAAAACATAGTTTCAACATTCCAGAATCTTTTTAAATGTCCACCAGAAGAAAAGGTATACATACATTTAAATAGTAATTTGACCTTTTTACTTGAAGTCTAAAACTTTCCAAGTTATGACTGTATCCTATTAAATAAAATTATCTGGAAAGAAATAAGAACAAATATATAAACATGTAAAGGTTTTTATGAGTATTAAATCTTGTCAAGATTTTTAATATTTAAAATACATGATTGAACAAGCTTTATTATTTTTAATGTGTTTATAGAGGCATACAATTTGAAAGCACACAATGTTTTCCTCCTTGTGCCTAAAACAGATCAGTCACTCGGTATATATTCATAATCCTATACATTTTGTCTTTCTTTTTTCTTTTTAACAGAGTAAAGTTGTGCGTGTACTAAATCTATGGCAGAAAAATGGAGTGTTTCCTATGGAGGTTGTGCAACCACTACTAGATCTTGCTGCAGATCCTAACAATGTAGAACTGGTTCTTACAGGTACATTTCTTTTTCATTTATTAAAATTTATTCTTGAAATTGTCAAACTGTGGTAGTAATAAAAGTTTCTTGGGATTACTGAAATAAAATGTTATATGAAAAACAGATGATGTGATTTGTATCACTGTTTTAGAATTTAAGCTGTCACTGTTGAAACAGTTGTTTAATACTGGCTTTTCACCCCCTATGTTTTTATAAACTTACTGGTAGTAATAGGAAACGTGCACTGGGTTTTAAAGTTGAGAAAATATTTCAGTTTATTTTCATATTATGGACATGTTAGAACATATTAGTAGTTCTGATTTTTACTGTTCAGCCATTTGGACTGTAATACTTTATTTAAGCACTGGATATTCTAAAATGTGTTTTTAAATGTAGATGCTTTTTTTTTTTTTTTTTTTTTTTTTTTTTTATTTATTTTTAATTGCTTTTAGCACAGAGAGCTGTTGAAAGAGTTGTTAATGCTCAGGCAAAATCTCATGGTTCGGCATCACAATCTGGTATAGCAGCTGATAAATCTCATGTTGACAATTCAAAAACTGCTGAGAGCATTGTCGCTACACAGAATGATATGTTGGCAACAGTAACTAAACTGTTACAACAGACTGATGATGTAAGTTTTATCAATGTTAGTGTTACATATTTTAAATAAAACCATTTAAAAATTAGGAAATAACAGATAAATATCCAAACATAAATAACATTTATTGAAATAGCTTTTATCTAATAAAGGGCGAAAATTGCATGGTGCCATACTTATGGAAATGTTTGAAATTGTGTTTGTAGAAAATGCAAGATTGTAAATTAAATTTTTGTCCGTCCTATAATCCTAAATATAAATATTAAGTAGAATAAAACTGTTAAAATTTAGACATCTAATTATATTTCCATTAAATTTGTAAGGGTTTAGCATAAAACTAAAATGGTACTTAAAATGGAATTACTTTTATATCTGTTAAATTTTGCATTCAATATTTCAGTTTGTGTTTAATTTATTTTGTAAACAGCAAGGTATAACAAGTTTAAGTGCCCAGCAGCATCAGTTGCAGCAGTTGCAAATTCTCCAGCAGCAGCTAATGCAGCAAACTGAACTGATGCAGAAACCTCAAGAGTCAGGGCCAGTGATTGACAGCAACTTATTGGCTCAGATACAGACACTAACTAATCAGCTTCTTAGCAAGACTGGGGCTGCTGTTAGTGACAACCCACCACCAGAACCTGGTTTTAATAAAGTAAGATATCTGTATTTCGAATTGTACTTTTTATTGCTAGAGAGTTTTTTTGAACAAGAGGCAACAGTTAGTAAAATAGGCAATAAAAAAATATTTGTATGATATAATATGTAGGCTTACGTGCCTCTAACTGCTTTACAGATTCATTTACAACATTAGTAAGATGCACAGTTTCAAACAAAATACCTTTCAAATGCTCAGGTAGCGTGTCCTTGTCAATCATACCTCCACCTGTCTGAACAGAAACAAAACATTTCATTGATGTCAGAATGTATTTAAAAATGGACTGATTTTGCTTTTCAGAAACTACTAGATTTTGATTATGGAGAAAGTGATGATGAAGATGATAAAAAAGAGGGAACTCAGGGAATGCAACAAAGGTAATTTTCTTTAGGTCAGATCAGTAAATGCTTCAGTTTTTGGATGATCTTTTTTTTTCTAAATGTTACCATAATCATGATGAGAAAAGAACAAAAGAACTGCAATGTGTGATTGAAGAAGTGTTTATAAACTTAATTAGCTGTAACAGTTTTTCATTCAAGTTTGTTTGAATATTGTTGATTTTCATTGTTTCTTCTTGCAAAATAAGCATGTTAACAAAAATATTTAAACATTAATAAAAAAAGTATTTGTATTTAAGCTCATTTTAAATAATCCATTGTTTTATTTCAGTTTTCCTATGAGCAATGTTCAGAATATTCTGAACGATCCAAATTTAATGCAGCATATACACCAGATGTCTCAAACAATGCAGAAAAATGAGATAACTGTCCAGGAACAGCTGCGCCAGCAAGTATTGCAGCAGCAGCAGGAAGAATTTGATAAAGAAATAAAACAGGTCACTAATCTTAAAAAAAGTTATTGCATTAATTCTTAATAATTTATGTAACAATTTTTTTTTTAAAGTTTTTTACCATGAGTGAAATTTGGTAAATAATAACCAGACATAAAAGGTTATGTATAAAGATAAACTGCTTGTTTTGATTGATATTTGTTTTAAAAAGATGTTTTTAATTTATAATAACCTTTGAAATTTTTTGTTTAATATATTTTTTTAAAATTAATTGACCAAAGCCTTTCCTAACATATAACAAATTGTTATGTAGGGTCCTCCACCTGGTTTCATTCCTATTGGAATGCAGCGTCTAGATCCAGTTCAGCAGCAAATGCAGCAACAGTATCGCAACTATGAGCATTCTCAGCCTGCACCAGATAGCTCTGTAGATGTTGAGGCTTTGGATGATCGTGATGATGATAAAGATGATAGACATCGAGCACACAGAGATCGATCTCGATCCAGGTATACACTCAAGCTAAATTGTTATCTATGTTACATAGGTCTTTCTAAACAGCTCATGTAGTATATGTGATTTGCTTGCACAGAAAAGAGAAATGGTATGCGGTAGAAAATGTATGATGGAATATTCATTTTGTGAAACAACAACAGACTTATTGGTAATTAAACTGTAAAAGAACTATTCTTGTAAACTGGAGTTTTAATGGCTGTACTGTGATTTAGATCTCCTAGAAAAAGAAGACGGTCCCGTTCTAGATCAAGAGATAGAAGACGCAGATCACGTTCTAGAGATAGGCACAGAAGATCCAGGTATACTTGAATTTCTTAATCCTTGAACTTGAATGTATCTTTGTATAGAATTTGAAAAAAGAAATAATGGTTTTCCTGACACATTTTCACTTTTTATTTTTGTTTTTTTTTTTTTTTTTAATTTTAATTTTTTTATTATATTATGTTTGATAAATAACCAAGTTATAAATTCCAGAATCATCATTTGTACAGCTTTTATATTAAAAGTGACCAATTTTGTATACTATACTTTTATTTTTATTTTTTGTTGCAGATCACGTGATCGTGATAGAGAAAAAACTAAAGAAAAAGAAAGAGAAAGAAGAAAAAAGGGTTTACCACCATTGAGAGAAAAACACCTAAGTGGTAACTAGTATTTCATCAGTTATTCTGATATTCCTGATTATTTGTTTTAAATCTCAAAATATTTTAAAAATTTGTTTATCTTGTTTTATTCCTGATTATTATATGTTTAAATTCATCAGCTTTGTAACTTAAGATCTATAAAAAGATTTATTGCCTTTTGCATTAGAATAACATGTTAAAAATAAAAGGATTTAAGGCACCTGATAATGACAATTTACATTATTAATCAGATTTTTTAAACTTCTATGGTAAATAACAATAATTTATTTATGCTTATAGTGTTAATAATCTTTTATTTTCTGTATAGTTTGCACCACTACTTTGTGGTTGGGTCACTTAACTAAACATACAACAGAAGAAGATATTCGAACAGAAATAGAAAAATATGGCACAGTAAATAGTGTAAATGTAAGTAATTTTCAGACTTCTTTTACATAACATTTAAAAATAATAATTTTAAAAAATGTATTCCATGATGAAAATTGATATTTTGAGATCAAGAATGTATCTTCAGCTGAAAATAGGTAATGGTACTATTAACAGACTACAAGAATATAAAGCACATAAATTTCAAGAACATTAAAGTTAGATAAAAGTTTATTTTAAATGGCATATTTATAAAGGCATGACTATTCTGTTTAATGTATTGGTAAGTTTGATTCACTGACTAAATATAAGTGAAAAAAAAAATTAGTTTTTTTGTTTATTTTACTGACAGTGAAGCAGTGAAAAATATAGTATTTGAAAAATATATACTTGAAATATTTAAAAAAAACTAAACTTTTTCAGTTAATTCCACCACGAGGATGTGCTTATGTTGACTATGCGAGAAGAAAGGATGCTTATAAAGCAAGAGATAAACTAGACCGGGGAATCAGGATTAATGGGAACATTCTGAAGGTTAGTAAAGAAACAGTATCTTACTAAGTAGTAGTTTCAGTTACCGTATATACTTGTGTATAAGTCGAATTTTTGGGAGACTATATTAAGGTAATATTTTGGGGGTCGACTTATACATAGGTAATGCTTTTGTAGCTGTTGCTGAAGAGTCGCATTTTGACTATTTTTTGCTACGGGATGCATCTAAAATAATCGCGGTCTTTCAGCTTTTCAAAAATATAATTTTATCGTATAAAAATGTTTGAAAAATTAAATAACAAAACCAAATATGAATGTAAAACATGATATTCTTCTGTTTAATGACATAAAAATACATTTTAAAGCGAGAAAACAGTCAGTACGGCGTCTTGCAATGATCTAGGAATGCAGACTTCTCTGCCAAATTGCACTAAATATCGGTCCTAATTTCATAAACAAAACTCACTTGTTTAATTGTAAAGAATTTGGTGAAATAATATTGCAATCATCATTAATATCCACTACCGACAAATTTTGTAAATCATAGAACAGCTAAATATAACGGTAAGTTAGGTCTCCATGTTAGACCTATTACATTAAAGAGATACTATTTATGATACATTTAGGCTATAGCTCGTGTAATACATGCATTTACGTTATTATGGTATGTTCGTGCAAGTTACAGCTCGTGCAAGTTATGTTACAGTAGGCGTACAATGTAGGCCTTCGTGGCACTGTCACACTGGTCTAAAAATAGTGACGGTGCCTGGAATCTACAGTCGACTTATACACAAGTAATACCTAAAATGATGCAATTTTTGGTCTTAAAATACACATTGACTTATACATAAGGTCGCCTTGTACACAAGTATATATGGTAATTATGTTGTTTTCCATATTGGTTTTTAAAAAATTATAACAGTACTAGTTGGTTAAGAATGTTGTTATTTGTTTTTGTTACCTTGTGAATTTCCATAATATCAGTGTTTAGTATATATATTCAGAGGTTATAAAAAAAAATGTTACTTTTGTTTTTAATCAGGTATCTTGGGCACAGGGTATTGGGGTGAAGAATCAAGATTATAAGGATATGTGGAATGTAGACCATGGTGTTACTTACATTCCATGGAGCAAACTTCCTTCTGATCTTAATCAGCTTTGTGGTGGAGGTATGATTGATGAGGACACGCTACCTGAGCATTTGAAAGGTATTTTGTTTGAAATTGTGCATCTTACTAATGTTATAAATTAATCTATGAAGCAGTTTGAGACACATAAGCCTGCATATTTTTTCTTTTTGAATAGATTTACAAAACAAGTATAAAACACACTTAGGATAATTCAGGTTCTTCATTAATGTTTCCAAGGGTAGTTGATGTTATTCTTGCTTTGTCAAATGGGAAAAAAATTCAGTTTTATTAGGGACATTTATTTCAAAAATCAATGAATAAGGAATTAATCTGTCAAAATAAATATTTCTAGGGATGAAATTTGGCCAGTCAGAAGAAGAAAGCCATGATGCCACTCCACAAGTTGAGCAGACTAATAATGTCCCAATGCCAATGGGTGGTCAGCCTCAGTATGCTGGGCCAATGCCAGGTTGGTTTATTTTGTTTTTATTATTATTTATATTTTTATAAAAAGAAATTTGTTACTAAACATTGATAAATTTGGTACTCCTAATTTGATAAACATATTGAAAAATTGGAAGGTTAAGAATTTATTTTGAAAAAATGTAATTAGATAATCCAAAAAATAAAAGAAAATTATGTATACCTGTTGTTTTTCCTTCTTTTCCATTTTTTTTTTTTTTTTTTTTTTTTGTTGTCTTTTCAACATTTTGTTTCACATTAATTGGCAAATGTTTCCTCTTAGGTGTTGTCCCTGTTATGCCTCAGATGGGAGTAATGCCACCAATGATGATGCCAATGCCAGGTCAGATGCCAGGTCCAATGCCTCCTGGTATGCCACCACAACATATACGTATGCCACCTGGTCCTCCTCCAGGAATGCCTCCACAAATGACTGGACTAACAGCAATAGGCGGAGCTCCTCCTACCTCACAAGTCAGTATCTTTTAAAAATATTCCTTAAAACTGTAAGAAAAAAATCACTTAAATAATTTTATATCTTGTTATTACAATAGCCTTTTGATATGGTCTTAATTTAGTGTTCTGTTTTGTTTTTAGCCTGTTCCACCATCATCAGTATTGGCTGTATCATCTGCAATATCGTCAGCTCCACTCACAATGTCAGCAGCAAGTGCTCAACTGAGTCAAGCCATACAGAGTATTTTGTCAACATCAATTCCTTCAGGACAACAACCACAACCTCCTAGTGCAGCTGCTACTATTGTTGCCCAGCCTGGCATTCCTCCACAGGCACGCTTTCAAGGCTTTAATCCTGGTTTTAATCCAAATATGCCGCCACCTCCCAATATCCGGTTACCAATGGTTGGTGGTCCAGGAATGATGCCAGCAGGACTTAGACCACAGTTTGTTCCAACATCACAAAATATTCCTGCCCCAAGTACACTTCGAGCTGTAGCCGCTGAAGGTGAATTAGATGAGGAAGATGAAAACATGGATATTCAGGATACAGATGAAAGATCATTGTCTAATCCAGAAATACAAACAACAGCTGGTCAGCCTCCCAATTTTGCAATGTCTAGGCCATCAGCACCAATACAGCTGCAGCCTGGAGGTCCCATGATTCGAGGTCAGGTCACTCGTCCAGTGTTGGTTGGACAACAACATGGAATAGGGATACCAATGCGGCCTATGCTGCAAATGAACATGGGAGAAAGACCAAGAATGATGATTGCTGGGGATTTCAGATCTTCAGTACCACAAACTGTGATTGGAACGTCTGGTGCTGCCAGACCACAAGGACCTACCTCATTAATGCAAGCTGGTCCTGAAAGTATGAGACCATTTTTGCCAAGAGGAGCACCAGGTCCTGGTATGCACAGGCCAGGATTATTAGGGTTAAGACCAGGCTTTGGATCAGTTCCACCACATTTTGGTTCACCCCAAGGGCATCCAGGTGGACCACAAAACTTCAGAGGTCCTCGTCCTCCTTTCAGACCAAATGGTCCACCTGTTGAAGGCCCATTTATGGAAGAATCGCCTGCTCCCAATTATAATCGTGGTGATATTGATGACCGTGAACATTTCAGTGGCCCACGTCCACTGATGGAAATAGAAACAGATCATTGGAATCCAAATGATCCTGATAGGCATGGTCCATCTGATAATCCTCTCCCACCTGAAAACTTTGGAAGAAGGGACTTTGATAGAATGGATGATGACTTTGAAGGAATGGGCAATCCACCATATAGATTTGGGACTGGCCGTGGAAGAAGCAGAGACTTTGGTCGTGACAGGGACAGAGACTTCCGCAGAGAAAGAGATTTAGACAGAGGGGAGAAAGACAGAGATAGAGGGTTTGGTAGAGATCAAGGCTTCCGTGATAGCAACAGATATGAACGCAGTCCAAGGAGTGACAGAAGTTATGACAGAGAACGGGACAGGGACAGAGATCGAGACAGAGATAGGCGATCACGACATGACAGCAACAGAGAACATGACAGAGACAAAGACAGAGCTAGAGAATCAGACAGAGTACAAGAACCCAAAGTGACTAAAAGCCGTGATAGATCAGGTAGACAAAGTAGGTGGAGTGATGGACCAGCTGCCTCTGAATCTGATTTATTGGAAAAGTCCACAGTTGATTTAAACCCTGCGGAAGTCTCTGTCCCAAATTCAGAATCGAAATCGGTGCCGAATACTATTGAACCTTCACAAATAGAAAATGAACCTGCAACACAAAATGACACTTCCATCACTACATCCACTGTGGAAGCATCAGCATCAGCCGAAATCATATCAGTAGCAGTTGATAGTTCTGATAATAATATATCAAGTACTGAGGTTACTGCATCAGAAGAAAATAAATCTCAGCCAGTAAATGATTCTACTGTCAGTAGTGAAATTAATGTTAATAAAAATGGCAGCGATGCTTCCAACCACAGCACCATTAATCAGTCTGCGGATAATGTAGAAAATAATTTACCTGTGACTGAATCTGTTGGTGAAAAAGTGAAATCAATAGCTGAATGCAAGGAATCAATAGAAATGAAATCTATAAATGATAGTGATTGTAACACTTCAAGCCAAATAGTTCCACCAGAAATGAATGGACCAGATAAGAACATTGACACTAATGACATAGCTCCTGCAGAATTGGAGCAGATGGTGGCGAAACAATCTGAATTAAGTGCAGATTCAGAGGGCACTGTGCAAAGTTAATATCTACACTTTTTTAAAAAGTCTATTATGAAAATGTGTGTTAGTAAAGAATGTATTGTAAAGACATTTTCTTTCCTCTGAAAATTTTTAACACAAGACAAACCAAAACCAAACTGCAAAAACAAATATTAAAATTACTGAAACTTGAAATGAGAAGATACAACATGTATTGGACACAGCTTTTGTGATAAAATGTACATTTACAAATTTTTGGTGTACTAACTTACATTTTATTATTTTCAGAAAACTAAATACTGATGACCAAAATTGATCCAACAAGAAATAGTCAAATAGTGAATTTAGATCTGGCAATCTTTTTGATTGAATTTTTTCTATTTATATAAATGTGCTATAATGTTCTGGTAATCATATAGGAAATGTTAAAAAATAAAATGTACTTTTGGTTATGCTGTTAGACTCAATACATTTTAAAATGTATACTTTTTCTTCTATCTTGAAATAGAAGATTGATAGTATAATAGGCTTGCTAAAAGTCACTGATTGATAGAAAACTTGTTACAGAACAGTTGTTAAAAATAGGAAACAAAAAACTGTTAAGTTTCCTATATGAAGACACACACACACAGGTGTATCTGTGTGTAAACAATATGGAATATCATGGTGTTTGTTGCTTTTAACACCATCTCTATCAAAAAGTTGACTTTTTTTCATCACAGTAAGTAATAAAAGAAAAGGACATTTCTTCTTTGTACTGCTGTTGAGAAAAATGTATTGTGTATGATGAAAAGATACATGTTAATCTTTATTTATTATGAATGTTATGTTAACAAGTGCACTGACAGTGTATCTTTAAAGTGTTAACAGTATTCCCACAGAGATACTTCATTTCAAACAATCGATAATAAACATTCAAGGCTGCAAAATTTATCAGAATAACCATGTCTGATCATATCACTTCATACTTTAATTTTTATGAAACTGTTCATAAACGTGTAATGGGGGGGTGGGTGATACAAAGATAATTTTGCATCATTTATTTATTCCTTGTATCCCATACTGAAGACATAATTATTTATGTAATTTTATTTTATTGGCCTTGAAAGGTTGGGTTTTTTTTCCAGTTTTTTAACAATTGTGAAATCAAAATTATCATTTTATGAACTGATTTCTGAATGGACTGCTTGTAACACTTAAAAAATTGTCATTTCTGTGATCAGTAAGACTTGTCATTCATCAATTTCTTGTAACAAAATGTTTTGTTGAGGAACAACAAAACTTGTATACAGTAAATCTTAGTATGTATGTGTGTGTGCTTTTATTGCATGGTGGTAATTTAAAAAAAAAAAAAAAAAGTAAATTGTCCATGCAATTCAAATACGTGGGCAGTTGGATTATATTGACATTATCATGTGGGTAAATAAATTGTTGAATTTTTTATGAATTTTACTAATGCACTTTTTTAAAATTAAAAACAACACTAAAATAATAAAAACACTGATTTTAAAATGGATTTTAATAGTATTGAGCATTGCAGTAGGCAAATATTTAAATAAAATAAGGTTTAAATGAATCGTGATAATTTTAGTAGTCTTCAGTAATGTGAATATATGGGTGTGCAAAGATCTGGATGTGTATTGAAATTCATTTGCTTCAACAGGTAAGTTGCATCTGGATGGAAATGGGGAAATAAGAATAACTGAAGTCTAAAGAATAGATAGCTGATAGCATTAGTTTGCTGCCATTCCAAGTAATTAATTTAATTTTATTGAAAGAAGGCTGGAAAAGTAGCAATCTCTGAAAAAGAATTGTGCACACAGGTGGCTACTGCCAAAAATTACAAAGAAACATCTGAAGAGACATTACTTCAGAATTCTATGTGACATTTAAATGCTGTTTGTAATAATTTTCATTTTTAAATTTGTTAAAATATATATTTATATATATATATATATATATAGTACATCCTTTCAATTAAGATCATGATTTGCATTTTTTAAAACTTTGTAGGAAATAAATAAAAAGATACTGCAACTCCAGATTATGAAATATAAAGACAAAATAGGCATTTTAATGCCATTCAAATGCTGTTTGTAATAATTTTCATTTTTATATTTGTCAAAATAAAATAAAACAAATACATCTTTTCAATTTAATGTCTGAAATAAAGTCATGGATTTTTACAAAGGGGAATTGTATCTTCTCATTACAGCAGATGCATGGAGTTAAAATTTAAAAAAAAAAAAAAAAAAAAAAAATTGTACAATATGACAATCAGAACATGACTAGACCTGAAGATGTATGTGTGTGTGTGTATATATATATATATATATATTTTTTTAAAAACCCAAATTTAAGAATGGAATATGAGTATTTGTATTTACAGATAAAATAATGTTATGATTTACAAAGCAGTAAATGTTAAACTGACATTTGTTGTATAAATGTCGTTTTTGGTTTGTTTGTACATATAAATTTGTTCTTATACTAGAATCATAAGACAGATGTAATGTAAAGAAATATTTTCAACAAGATCATGTATGTTGGGAGTATAATTTAAATTATAAATACTGCCTTTTCACTTCTCCATTTTGTTCTACAATGATTAGTTTGTGTTCTTTAACCTGTAATCCAAATCATGATAAACATTGTATGAAACATTTTCTTCTGTGATTTTGTAATCTGAAATAAATACTACAAAAGCTTTCTTATTTTTCGAGATTTATTATGACTTATTATTTTTAATGCACTTCTATTCTTGTTGTTTTGGCATCACAAATATTTTCAAGAAGAAACTTTTACTTTGACACACACACACACAAAAAGACTTGTTTCATAATGCTTTAAGTACAACATAATATCAGATTTGTTTTTGTACAGTTTTTTATTCTGTCAGAGAATAAGTTGATATCCAAAAACAGCTAAAACACACATTAAAATTTGGTTACATAAACTTTACTAAATACCATTGTGGAAAAGTTGTTAAAATTGTATTATCATTTAGTTTTTTAACAAAATTTTCAAATGTTAAAGATATAATGTACAAACTATAATAAAAACAAGCAGATTGGGTCACATGGAATACCAAACTAATGAAGAAGACTCCCTTGTTTTATCAACCACCATTTTGAATATCACTATCTTCTTCGTATAGGTGACCTGAAATAAAAATGACCTCATTTGCAAAAAATTACATGAGCATTTGTAGCATTTTGTCAGATTAGATCTACAGAGATGGAACTTGCATGTATAACAATAAAAAAAAAAAAAAAAAGTGACTTAAAATAAAATAATTTTATATAAATCTTGAAAACTTAAACAATAAGAAAA
Organism: Chrysomallon squamiferum; assembly: GCA_012295275.1. Classification (NCBI taxonomy): domain Eukaryota; kingdom Metazoa; phylum Mollusca; class Gastropoda; order Neomphalida; family Peltospiridae; genus Chrysomallon; species Chrysomallon squamiferum. The sequence goes on along the minus strand of CM022665.1, from coordinate 9,228,693 downwards.
GCAAAAAGAGATAAGGTAAGGTATTTTTAATTTCCTGACATCTTAAATTTTTTATTATGATTTCTAAAAATGAAATGCTATTTTTTAAATTTTAAATTGCTTCATTTACTTATAAATTTTACATATATAATAAAAACTTTATTAGAGCTCTCAAGGAAATAAAATGACTGGTGATATGAGGAAAAATAAATCTTGCTTTTTACTCACCTATGCTCAAACTCTTGGGAGCAATTAACTCACCTTCATTTTACTCCTTGAGAGCACTACATATCATTACAAAAAAAAAAAAAAAAAAAAAAAAATGAAATAAAATAAAATAAATAAAGTCAAAAATGCAAAACAGTTCATGTATCAAATCCAATCTGTCAGAAAATTTGCAAATTCATATATAAAAGAGAAAAGAGAATCCCACCTTGAGTATGATCTACTCTTGTGTTTTCGACTGGACTTCTTACCACCTCTGTGTTCATCTCTATGGGAGTGCTTATAACTGTCATCATCTCGGCCTCGTCTTTCCCGTCTTTCATAATCATAATCTAATGAAGAGGACCGGGAATGTTTCCTCTTCTTTCGAGATTTTGATCTGTTGCTGTTGTTACTTCGATCTGATTCTCGTCTAGGTGCATCCTGATCGTAATCTGAATACCTATCTCTTGATGAGTCTCTCTTTTTACTTTTATATTCCCTATGTTCATCATACCTATCTCTAGACAAGTCTCTGGTTTTGTATTTATAATCTTTATATTCGTCATATTTATCCTTTGACTCTCGACTTTTATACTTATCTCTTACCCTATACTCTTCCTTGCTTCTACCTGATCTCACACTACGATTTTTTGACCTACTTCTGCTTCTATGATGCTTTTCATCCTTGTAATGATCATTCTCTTTCCAGTCACTATTATTTGATTCATCCTCCCCATAATTATCTCCATGCCCACGTCTGTGACTTTCAATCCTTTTTACATACCCAATATCAGCATCTTTATTAAAACTTTTTCTCCTATCACTTTTGCCATATTCCTCTAATTCATATCTGTGTGATTCCCTATCTTTTTGCTTTTCTTTATGACTACCCACCCTTAACTCTTTTCTCTGTTTTTCTCTCTTAACGTTTTTTTCAGAAATTTTATGTGACTGAGAATCATGTTCCTCGTCATTTAAACGAGTTTGTTTTTTACTAGAAACTGAATTTCTCCGCCCTTCTGACTGAGAATCAGAATCATCTGAACCCAAATTATTGCTAGAACTAGAACTTGAACTACTTTCTGAGTCACTAGAACTACTTGACGAATCTACACTAGAACTCCCACTATCACTTTCAGTACCAGATTTTTTAGTCCTAGATTTAGAAGTAACCATTTCTTTATGCTTATCTGTATGCTCTTTTTTTGAACTTAACATATCTAACCCAGGGATTTTATCATATTTATTATGAAATGGATTCGAATATTTGTCAGAAACAGGATTCTTTGAATATTCAGATGCCTGCTTCTCTGCTTCAGCTAAAAAGCAAGAAAACATAATCCCATTTAAAAAAATAAAATAAAAAATATAAATATATATATATATATATATATATATATAATAATAAAATATAAAAAAAATAGACTCGAAAAGGCCAAATTTAAAAAAAGAAATCTGAACATTGATCTGTAGCATGTAAATAAAGTTAATAATTTAATGAACAGATGGTTTCAAACAAATGCTTACCTTGAGGACTGTATTCCTCCTCATCACTAAATATTTTGCTGTGTTGCCTTTCAAATGCTTCTTTCTTGCGACGTATACTTTCCTGTAGATCTGCATCAGAATCATTGTCGCTGTTGGATCCAGAACGTTCACTGTCAGATTCATAACCAAGTCCTGAAGAAACACTCTGACATGATAAAACCTCCTTAGACAATAGTTATCTTTATTCAGAGAAACTGTCACTTACAAGTTCCAGTTTATTATGCATAAAATTAATAATCCATGATTTGATTTTTTGTTCGATTGCCTCTTTAAAAAATAAAATAAAAATAAGAATAAAGGCTTATTTGATGAATGATCACTTTGTGCAGTTCTAGAATTACAATATTAAATGAGGTTACTTACAATTAAGAAAAAAAAAACCAAGAAAAATAAACCAAAACAACAAGTTTGAAGTCATGAATCTATTACATCTTTATTCATTAAAAAAAAATATTTTATTACTTATAGAAAAACGTTCCACTAATGTGTGGAACACAAAGGAATATCAGAAAATAAAGAGAACTGATGGACAACATGAAAAAAATAATAATTGTTTTATATTATTTTATGATTTACTGCAAGTCACTTAGAACTTATATGAAACTTAATTTAGTACAGACTGATATTTGATCTGATCTGCAAGACCAAAAAAAAAAAAAAAAAAGATCTGAACACCATTCAACGTCTCATCTTTTTTCATTTACGTTTAAAACTTCCTCCTAAATGGTGGTGAAAATTCACAACATTAATAATAAAAGTAGAGGATTTAAAACATGTATATACTGAATGTGCCTTAAAATTTAAACTGGCCATGAAGGATTGCCATGTTAAACGAAGAAACCAGAGTAGTTTTCACAAAATAACAGGGCATCTGAAAATATCACATCAAGCATTACAAGGAATGTTATTTATTAAAATACAAAGCACTTGAAGTTTCTTGTTCCATAATCTGCCTCAGAATGGTTTCCATTATAATGTCATTAAAGGGAGTCACTTTCAGTTTTTATGTTTTACTTTCCAGCTAGATTATTAATCAAGCTTAAAATTCACCTGGTTTTGTACATCAGCTTTTATGCATTTGCTGCATACCTAAACAGCTAGGGTTTTACATCGAGTATATAATCAAAGAAGAAATATTTTTACTCATCAAAGATAAAAATAATAATAATCTATACATTAAGAAACTCTTGATTGTTTCTCCTTAACAGTGATAAATCAACTGCCAACAATACAGCTGAACATGGCAATCCACCACAATGATAATAAATGACAAAGTTTTACTTACCAAGGGTTGATAGAGATGCCAAAGCAGAGGACTTGGCAAGCTGCCTTGCTGGAGCTTTGATACAATTATACAACATGATTAGTGCAGAAGAAACAAACAATGATCACTTGTAATCAACAGAGAAAAATCAGCATCTCTGCTGCAGTCAATCCAAAGCTACTGAAATGGAAGTCTTATATCAATAATATTTGTTCTTTTTCACATAACAATGATTAAAAATGGGCCAGAGTTGCCTTTGCAATATTCTGTTTCTGAAAAGAACCTTATTAATAAATTATCTTTCAAATAAAAGACTACACTGTAATTAACTGAGAACAGTTCTAGACTGGAAATCTCAATTGTACCTTACCCACAATGAAATGATATAACCTTTTTCTTGCTGGGAACTGAATACAAAAGGTTTTTAAATTAACAATTTAAATCATATGATACCAAGGTTATAAAAGTATTCATATTTTAAAACAATTCACCTCCAAAGTAAAAATAATAATAAAGAAATGAATCCAAGTATCCACAAAATTACTATGTTCTAACATCTTTCTTACCTGTTAATATTATCTTTTTGAACAATGACATCCACACAAAAATATTTTAATGCAAAGTAAATTTAACAAATAAGAAAATGAATAAAGCTGTTTTAAAGATATATATAGCTAAGTTGATTAAATTAAATAAATATATCAAAACTTGATTACATTAATTGAGACCAATTTTATTTTTATGAATGATTAAAAATCTGTCAAAATGACACACTTCCTGTATTTTTATTAGTACATCATTAGTTCACACTGTTGCTAATAACTGTCAATGACATACTGAATGGAAATGTGCAATTAACCTAAAAAACACACAGTAAATGGAATATTCAGATTTCTGGATCATAGTACTAAATTTGATTAACAAGGATTTTTCTAATAATTATGAAAACAATTATTAAATTATGTATTATAAAATTGATTTTTTTTTTTTTTTTTTAATCCATGTTGTTTTGAATTAGAGACCAATTATAATATGAGTATGATGATGATCTTTTAGATCAACATTAATTATTATACTTTTCAAAATATTTACGTGTTAATCTTTTCTTTTCAGAATGAAAATCACGGTGGCTGACGTAATTACATTAAAAATATATTTTCACTGCATGAAAAAATGTAGGAATCTAACATACCTTAAGCTCAAAAGGATTTAATGACATCAGTGTAAGTAATGTGAATGAACTGCCTATATACATTTTACAGGTGCTTAAATTGTTTTATTTGTTTCTGGTAACCAATTTTTATTAATAACAAAGTACAGCAATCAACAGATTATTTAAAAGTTACTATTTTTTTCTGTTTGTATAGTAATCAAGACAATAATACATACACAGAACAAATTAGCTGAATTCATATCTTCTGAGAAAAAACAGAATAGCTGATTGGTTAAAATGAAATTTAGTTCAAGGCTATTTTTAATTTATACCTGAACTATTAAGTATTTTCAGATAGAACAATCATGCTAATCCATTTTACATGGAAACAGTAGACTATGTACAAAATAACAAAAATACAAATTTAATATGTGCTGCATTTTTTCAGTAATTTTAAAATTATCTGTTATGAAAATTAACATGCTCATCTCTCATGGCTTATAACATTAATGTAACTGGTCTCTTTTTTGATGCTGTGCAACTCACCCACATGCCTTTCTTATGGTAAATATTCATGTTTTACTATTTGGAAAATCAGTTTGGGCAAATATTAAAATAGTCTCTAATACCGTCATCATTGTATATTTTCTTCTCAGCTAACAGCATTTCTTGTAACATAAGAAACAAATTCAGTTAACCAATACTCTACACCACATCATTACATGAAGAGTACAGTAATTATACTAGCTGTACTTTATTACTGGCAAAAATTGGGAACAGAAACAAACAAAAACATGACATGGAAACACACAAAATGTATCAGGCCATTGTTTGTATATATTGATACACTTCAAAGAAAAGATGGAGGCTCAGTATTTTAATTTTGATTAATCATGCAAACTCTTGGTCAAAAATGTAATTTCTGAAATCCCTCAATGCTAATAATTTGCTTTAAGGTAGTGGGTTTTTTTTTTTTTTTTTTTAAATTATAAAGAATTGCGAATCTTGGAAGAAAATTTCAGTGAACAATTATCTGGAATCAATACCAAAATAATCAATTATTTTATACATTAACTATTATCATTTCATAGTCCTAGTAAATAAAAAAGCTGTTTATTTGGTATTTATTTAAAATATTTAATAAATACTGATCTTTAAAGTACACCATGTAAATGTATGCTGCAATCTATAATATAGGTTGCAGCCAAAAATAAAATATTTAATTGTACAAAGCAAAATAAAAATAAAAGCCCAACTGCTGCAAGCTAAACGAAGGCAAATCATGTGTGTTAAATTTAATTTTATTCACTGTCTTTTTGTATTTTCTACAAGTCTGAAATACACAAAATAACAAAATTATAAGTTCATTTTTAAAATGTCTTCCAACTATTTTAAAACTGAATTTACCTTTCGCAGCCTGGTTTCGTGCTTTGTAATATACATCTTTGGCTACAAGTTCTATCTCTTGATTGGTGACTTCAAGGAGTATTTCCATCATCCATTTTCGAACTTTATTCATCTAACAAAACATTAAGAATTGTCTTTATTACATGCAATTTAAATGTGATGTAATATTAAAAATTAAAACTGTCAAATGACAGTAAATGTATCTGTGACATTCTGAAAAGATAACTATATAAAATAAAAATACAATATTAGAGCATACCATTTCTATTTGTTTTTCCTCCTCACTTTTTTCCTGTTCTGGAGAAGGTGATCTTTTTTTAACCTCAATCTTTGTAGGGCTTGTTAATGCTGATCCTATTCTGTTAGGAGATTCATCTTCATCATCAGAATCCTGAAACCATATTTTTTTTAAATGTTTGCAGGTTAGGTAATGTAATACATTTTTTTAATGATATTATTTTCTAAAAGCAAGAACAGCTATCAAATTAAACACTGCAATAGTGAAACACAGAGTTTAAAAATTCAGATTCATCACAGGAACAATAAAAAATAGCAAAAACTGAAACCAATGTATTCTATTAGTAATGAATGTTATGGCTGTTAGTTACTTATATAAATATAGCATCCTCTCAAATAAATTAAACATGTAAACTAAACATTAATAACCTAATATGAATAAAGATTTTAATGAACTTTGATGTTAGTGACTCAATAATTTTTCTTGACTTACAAATCTGCTCTTCTTTGGTAACAAGGGAGTTCCAGATTTTTCATTCAAAATTTCTTTGGCAGCTTCTTTCTCAGCTTGTTCTCGTTTTAGACGAGCTTCTTCTTCCTTGTTGCCTGAGGCGTTCCTTTTCTTCTTTTTTCTGTTTTTCTCTTTCCATCTTTTCTAAACCTTCTCTTATCCAAGCAGGCAGCTGTTTTCGCTTTTGTGCATCTTAATAATGATAAATAATATTAAGTCATTCCATTGTAATTCCTTTTTTAATTTCCTGGTAAATTTATAAAAAAAATTAAAATCTTTAGAAACAAAAGAGTGATTTCAGAAATAATTTTTGAAAAGCACCAGAGATACTCAAAGAAATATTTCAAATAATTTAAATAATTACTCAAACACACACATAAAATACTATACTATAACCAGTGTCAAAATGGTAGATTCAGGGAATTTGCATTCAAATTTTACTTACATAAATTGTGAAATAATTTTATTTTCATTAAAATATTGTTTGTGATAAATTCAAAAATAATAAACATGATGGTGGCAGATAATTATTTATTTATTAAAGACCTACCCAATCCAGAATCATCCAGTTCTTGGAGAGGTGGTGAATGATATCTGCTTCTTTGATGTCTTGGATGTCGACCAACAGGTGTGATTGCATCTGCATGTGGAGGTGGTGCTCCCCAAAACTGACTATTGAAATCAGCTGGAGGAGGTTCTCCTGGCTGTAATACAAATAAGGTAATTTGCAGCATAAAAAAATATATATATTCTTTAACTATTTAAATATTAAAGAATCAACATGTGTAACATAGCCATACAAAAGTAATAAATAACCTTAAAAAAATATGAAGTGACTGATTAAAAGAAAAATGAAAAATAGTTTTAAAATGTATAAATATTTATTATCAGACATTTATTACTATGCCATTATCAAAAGTCCACATTCATCAGAAGAGTACTGCTGTCAATTAAACTTCAGTATCTAAGTTTATAACCTAATAATTTATTTTCACTCAGACATTACAGTCAGACTGATTTAATTCTTCTTTTAATTCTTTTCACACCACATAAACCTTTATAACTGGCTGTTAAGTGTAAGACTTCAGCCATCCTGAAGATAGTTAAAAGTAAAATTTTTCTTAGAAATAACAAAAAAACTAAACAAAATAGGTACCTGATCATATGGGAATGGTTCTGATCCATGGTTATAATCATAGCTGTCTGAAAATGGCACTGGTCCTTGGTTAAAATCAAAATTAGGTGGCCTCTAAAATATACATGTGTTAACAGTGTTAAAATTAACTGACAACTAGGCATTTAATTAAAAACTATATTCTTAATGAAATATTAAAGAATAAATAAATAAATATAATTCAAAATGTGAAAGAAAAACCCCCACTGATAATAATATAGCTGATTTTATTTGTTAGTTTATTATAATTTAACATTCTTTATATATTGCCATGTTCATGCTTAACTGGATAAAAGTGTAATTCACTTTCTATGAATGTTTACCTATTTATTACCTATTATAATTTCAGTTTGACAGAAGTATTTTAAAAACTTACTACAGCATCTCCCATAGGGGGATGAATACCCCAGTTATTCTGAGGTGGTTCCCATGGTGGTCTTTCATTCCAAGTCCAGTTATTCACTCCTGGAGGTGGTCCACGAAATCCTAAACAGTGATTGTTAAAATAAATACAAACTGAATGGTCATTTCAATGAAAAATTAAGTCTCACAAAATAATTACATTTTTGTATAATGATTCTGAGCATGATATAGGTATGGGTTAATTTTAAACAGATGACCAATGTGTGAGCATGAATGACAGTTTTAGAAATTTACTATTCCAAAAATAATCACTGAAATCAATTTACCTGACCATGATTCTGCATCATGTTAAACAAAATAAAATAAACAAAAGACCATACAATGTGTATACACTAGACATAATGCATTTTTTTTTTGTAATTAATATGTACCATGTTCATGATGCACACCATTTTCCTCATCAGATATTTCCATTTCATTTTGGTCTCCTTCTTGAGCAGGTGGTGGTGGTGGTGGCAAGACATTTTCAGGTGGTGGTGGTGGTGGATTCACTGACTGTTCTGGTGTAAACCCAACAGCTTCACGCTGTGCTATCCATTGTTTTGCAAGAGATGCCCAGTCAACTGCAATGAAACATTCATAAAAATATGGATGCTGACAATTAATAGGTTGAAATGAAAAATGTTCAAAGCTTTTATTACCAAACATTAATTTATTATTTTTTTTTTACTGTTTGAAAGAACATTTAAAAATATTTACTTCTATAAAGCTTGAAATTTAAAAGCATTAAAACAAAATGTTTGTAAACTTTTATCATTTTTCTGCAGACTCTTTCTCTGTTAAAGAATGACAAATTAAAAATATATTGCTAAATGTCTTGAAGAATCACCAAGTTTCAGTTGTTAAGATCAAATATACAGGTATAACTATAAGGATCTCACAAGCTTAACTGTTAATGGATAAAAAAAAAAAAAAGGTGTTTTAAGACTCAGACATATCCACTTTGTTATTTATTACTAAAATAAACTCAAAATAGTTAAATACAGATAGATCCATGTTAATCAAACACTCATGAAAATGGTATATAATGGCATCATAATTTTTGTCACAATAAATTTTAAGTTATTTTAATTGAGAATGTTGGATCACTTTAAAAGTCACATTTTTAAAGTTTTGTCATACTAACAGAACATTTTGTTATTATTATTTCTTTCTTTATTTATTTTTTACATATCTGATAGCAATACATAGCATATAAATGATTTTGGTAATTAATCCAGACATTTCTGCATTTAAATACCAAACAGTGAAAAATATTAGTTGAACTGCTTTATTCAACCTTTTTGCCAAACAATAAAACATAGATAAAACTAGCAAAGTATAACCAAAAATGTTTTAAAGAATCTAGTATACTAAATCAACTACAACTTTTCAGTAACATTGACCTTCTGCTAACAGTCTAAAAACTACTTTAATTTCTTTACAAGGAGATAATTTTATAAATAATGTTCTCTCTTTTTTAACTTCATGCACTAAATTCATCAGAAATAACTTTTAGTTAAGTGTAATTAAAATACCAAAACAAATATGTGACATGCTATGAGCCTTGGTAATATTCCAGCATTTAATAAATGAACAACATCCATACTTGAATGTTTTTAGCAAAAAGAGTATTTTGAATGTTCATAACTTTCTGCAGCCTGTACAAATTCATGACACTGAACAATTAAAAGATAACAATATGCTAACTTAGAGTCGGCCACTAAAGCAGACTAAACTGGTGTTTCAACCTTCTGCAAAAAACTCTTGTAACAAATCTTAAATATTATAGTTGAAGGTTTCAGAAGAATGAACAAACCATTTTGATTATATTACTTGGCTACATGGAATTCCTGAGATTAAATTGGTAAAAACAAACATTTAATTAAAAATTAAAAATGGTTATGCAACATTAAAAGTCATCATTACAAACATTAGCTATAATTTGACAAAATAAAAAAAATTATATTATCAGTACTGCATAGATATATCTTCAATAAAATAAAATGAGCTTCTTATGAAAGTCAAACTGAAATTACCTTGATCATGTGGAACATTTTGAAAATTCACCTGCTGCAGTGATGTCCATCCAGCATTTGAAAAAGGTGTAGCCCACATACTGAAACTAAAAAACACAATAAAATATTGGTAAAATGTAATTAATATCACAGGATAAATGTATTTTACTTCTACATACCAAAACTAGTTTTTATCAGAAACCTATTGGTAGCTTGTTATTTCTGAACACACTTTAGAAAAGAAGGTAATGTATATTTTTTGGTGGTTCAAGAGGTGCCTGACAATCTTGCCATACATTTTATGTGTAGCTGGATGCTCTGTAAAATCATTATATTAGTAAAACACATTAATATAGAAACGTATTATCACTGTTTTTGCACACAAAAAAAACAACCAAAAGTTAATTTTTTTTTTTTTTTTTTTTTTTTTTAAAGTTATAATTAAAAATAATATTAATAAAAATAAACTAAAAAAAAAAAAAAAAAAAAAAAAAAAACCATAATTTTCATTTTATAGTCACCACAGTCATGTACACCAACTGTCTCTCTAGCATTACCACTCAGTTCTGTTGTGCTTTAAATTATAACATCAAATATCTATTTTCTTTATTACAACTCATATTAATTAACTAACAATTTATATAATATTGGTACAGTAAAGTGAAAATCATTTAATGTGCTTGATAGTAATGGCCTTTGAAACTATAGTAACGACTGAAGCCATTAAGACTAAATGCTCCACTGCATACATATTATAGTAATTAGTATGTCATATGTACATTTGATCATTAGCAATGTCTACAGCAAAAATAATAAAGATTTTAATTGTTTAGCGTTTTTTTTTTTTTTTTTTTTTTTTTTTTAAACTTTGATCTTTGATTTGTGAAAACAATGATGATAAGTCCAAACATTAATATGTTGGGGCATTTTTTTGTGTGTTTTTTAATGACAATCAATGAATCATTTTAAACATTAAAACAGCATCGCCGCCATCTACTTTCAATAGATCATCTAGTTGCACGTAAAACGTATTCAGTATTGTGTCGTCATCCATGCGGCAATTGAATTTTCAGTTTATTAGTTTTAACTGTTTTTTCTCCTAATAAACATGCTAAAAAATCGGCAGCATACCTGTATCTGTACAAACTGGCGGAAACAAATCACACCTTTTATCTTATGAAAAAGCAGAATTTTCAACAAGAAGAAAATGAAACAAATTAACAATTCAGATAATAAGAAAAGATACTAATTATTAACGATTGTTAAATTGAAACGAAATACAAACAACAAATGCAATATAAAGGTTTAAACAATATTTAAGAAAGTGTGGAGTAAAATTAACCTTCTTCAGATTAGTCATTCAGCAACATCCACACCAAACAAATATGGCGGACTTAGTTTTAGGCTCATCAAAGTTTTTGCTTCCGGGTCAAAGTTTATTCTTCGTCTCATTCCGTGACAAGCATATTAATTTTATGTCAAAATTGCTGTTAATTTTGGATCCATTTAAAAAAATGAAGAATAAAACTTATATATATATATATATATATATATATATATAGAGAGAGAGAGAGAGAGAGAGAGATTACTAATAATTAAGAACCAAAAATTAATTAATTTAATTGTTTCTCAAAATTAAATGAAATTACTTTGTTGAAGATTCTCGTTGTGGCATATATAATTATGGGCCCTAAAAGCTAAGTAACCAAGGAAGGTCAACAAGGAAGGTCAAGTACTTGGAAATGTATTACATACAGCATATGAAACTAACAAAAATAATATTTAATTATAAATTATCAAAATAATATATAAACTAACTTGGGTACAGTACATGTCTGCATGAAGTCATAATTGACAAATGCCAGAAAATATATAATTATGTTTAAACTACTACTACCACTATGCTTAATATTATATATTATTATATATTTTATAAAACACTAACTGTTATAGAGTTTATAAATAGTATGTGTTGACATTCCAGACCTATTCTAGTAATATTAGAAAGTTCTTTAATCGTATTGGATTTAATCAATAGTCATTGTTATATATTTCAGATATTAAAAATTACATTTAAACATTAGTATGATGGTGATGATGATAATAATAATATTATCATCATCACCATCATTATTTATTTATTTATTTATTTATTTATTTATTTATTTATATGTTTTCTCTTTTATTGCAAAATCGGAGTATCGTGACCTGTGGAAATGGAATGGGTGAAAGGTAACCAGAATCATTGCGTGCGAACGCTTTTTAATAGTTTACGACATAATGTTTATAACAAACATATAGAAGATCAAAATAGAGATAACTAAATATATAATTTAAAAAACAAATATCAATAGTTACAAGAGTATTAAAATTCTAAATAATGTGAATTATTGTCGTAATCCTTCTGCGCAAGCGCAAAGGTTTATATTTGGTGAAAGTAATATGGCCGCCGTTTCTCGGGGAAGTAGTTGCAATTAAGTTGCACAATCATGGTCTTTACAAGAGGAAAATCGTATAGCCGATCATTTGGTTTTAGAGGAAGACCATTTAGAGGACGAGGCAGAAAGAGGGGTAATTTTACACGTGATGGAGACGAATCGCATCGAATTCGCGATGAACGTAGTACTAACAGAGATCGCGACAACAGACCAAGGCCATTTGATCGCGAATCATCGCACGAAAAAGGGAAACCCTTATCGAGAAGAGAAGAGCGAGATCTTAGAGAACATCTTGAAGAATACGACAGACCTTTCAGAGATCGTTCCATTTCGCCTGCAAGAAAACGACAACATGTAAATGCAAATTCAAATACCGACATAGAAAAACGAAACACCGAAGAATATAAAAAGAAAAATAGTTTGTAATCATATGAAAAATATATAATGTATTTTTTTTTTCTCTCTAAGATTTAGATTGGAATATGAAAAACTAAAACATTTTATAATGTTTTACAACCATTTCATCATGCCCTGTCTGATATATGTTGATATACCCACGGTTTCAATAATTTATTACAATGTCTGGCACCCAACTCTCTGTTAGTATTTTTGCTTGTTTTAGCACAGTAGTGTAGTTAACAAAAAGTCCAGCATTATATAAATATACATACACATGAAATGGTCACAATTTGTTATTTAACATATAAATTGTATGTAAACATAGATAACAAATGGAATGGCCTGATATATAATATATAAGCGAGTATATAGAGTATTGTTGTCATCCAGTCACTTGTCTTTTTACTGATGAAATGGAAATCTATCTTTTGTTGATATTTTATCCACTGCATAAAGATTTCAGACTCGTATGCAACACAGAAATGTAATTTGTTTAGGACTAATAATAATATGTAACAAAATTAATCATTGAGAAAGTTTTTTTTTTTTTATTAAACAATTATTCAGTGTATATGTACTTATTATTTTATTTTTCATTTTTGTTTAAGTTAATGTTTTTAGGCAGCTAGTTTAGGATGCTATGGCTATTACTGTCACTTTTACAACACAGTATTCAAGTTTAATTATAATGGTAGTATGATCTACATCTTACCCAGATAATATTTTATAATAAAGAGACAACTTGCTTTGTCTTTGTTATAATGACAATACCATATTATCTCCAAAAATAAAGTGGATGCATGTCATATAGGTTCATTTTCAAAGTACAAAACCAAATGTATCTGATAACAGTTTATTGTAACAATTAACCCATACAAATAAAGGTTTAAAGGTTTGACTGTATTCCTGAAAGTATAAAACCCAAAACCTTTATTATAATGGTCTACATAAAATATTAATAAATTATATGAAGTAAACCCTAGTTTATTTTTCACTAATTATTATTTATACATTGTTCATGTAGTTTTTCGTTCAATGGTCTGAAATGCTTGTCCTTAAAGCACTAGGATATGCAAATTAAATATGTTTTTTTCAGCTTTTCATAATCTGTATTGAAAAAACATTTGAAATACCTATTTTATTTTAATTTTTTGTCCCTTCTGTTTTCTTTGAATGATATTAGTATTTCTGATTTTTCATTTTCTGTAACAGAAAATGTTATTCATTGTAAAAGCTTTTTTTTGTTGTTGTTGTCTTTGCTGATCACCTTATGCTTAGGTAAATAACTTGACATTATTTAAAACAACTGTATAGTGTATCTGTATTAAAGTTTTATATTTCTATTAACTTAATTTAATTAACATTCATGTATTTTACAGCATCCAAGACTATCTCCATCTCCACTGAGAATCACTGTTGGTAATGACATATTCTATAAAGAACACAGTTCTAGACACAGAGATTCACCTTTTTCTGAAAACAAACCATCTGAACAGTCTCTTGAAAGGTTTCCTCCTTTATACAAACGTCTTGGACCCCCAGTTGATGAAGCTTCCAGAGAAAATGATAGCCCTGATTATGACAGGAGGTATGACAGTCAGAATGAACACGGAGTTAGAAGAAACAGCAGGGATAACAAAAGGCATAATAGTAGAAGTGACATGAAAGAAAAATATGACGAAAGAAGAAATTCAAGCAGTTGGAACAAGCATCATGAATTAAAGCAAAGTAACTTAGAGCATGGTAGAAACAAAAGGAATTCAAGAGAGCTATACAGTGATTGTAATAGTGTCCAGCCTGTTGAAAGGGTGAGTTGCTCTAGTCCATTTATTAGAGAAAACAGCTGGGAGAAGGCATGGCAGGGAAGTCAAGAACAATATTACAAGAATGAGAGCTATGTTAAGGAAGATAAAGAACATTACAGACAGAGTGAGAAAAATGAGAGAGAATGGTCAAGAGAAAGAAAAAATAACAAAGATCAGAGGGAAACACCTACAGGATATAGTAGGAGTCCATCCGAAGAAGAAAAAGAATCTAACAGACACTTAACAGAAGGAAAACTGCAAGAATCACTCATTTCTCAAAAAATTAATTATTATCATGGAAAACCATCTCCAGCAGAAGAAGTTGATTGGTACCTCAGGTCTGCAGATAAACCTGATAGCTATAGAGCAGAACCGTCACTAGCAAAACCTTCTCGTCCCCTTAAGTCTATCCTTAAGAAATCTGGAGACCAGAAACAAGAATTAATTCACACAGCGTACCAGATGGATTCACAAGAAAATAGATATCAGCAAACTTACTCAGAATCTTTAACCCATGAATCATTTCTCAGCCAGAATATCAAAGAAAACTGTGATAGAAAGCATGTTCTTGCTGGGCTTGTTGCTTATGACATGGATATTGAAGATGAGGAAAACTTTCTTTATGGAGAACACCAGGACAACAACAAAAAATCCAGCAGTTCATTTCCTACTGTGAATAAAAATCAAATTTCAGATGAACCTTCAAATGGAAATTCAGTTCCTGAAAGTAGTTTACCCTTCTGGGCTGCAGCAGCACCTCGAGACAGTGCTTTGTCTGCTAAATTATTTGCTTTGCATGAAAAAATTCATGGACCAAATCCAAAGAGAGATAGTGAATGGTGTATACAAACCTCTGATGGTGATAAATGTTTATCAAAAACAGATGGTCTTGACAAAAGTGATAATGTTAAAAAAGATGAGGACATTGACTCAACTGTCCAAAATATTTTAAAATCTATTGGCTTTGATTTTGAGCTCTCCAAACGAATGCAAGAATTAGCAAAACAAAAGAAAGAAAGAGAACAGAAGAAATACGGTGAACCACATATTGGTATCAGTATTAATCAGACAGCTTCATTTCTTGGTGGAGGTATTTGTAGTGATGTTAGAGATGATCTGTTTGAGAATAATCCACCAATGCACGATGTTACTTCGGAGAAAGATGCAAATAGACAGACATTATTAAGATCTCATGAAAATATGGCAAAACAGTTTCAGAATCAAGAACCAAAAGGTATAATTGACAGACATTCCAAAAAACAGAAAATAAATGATGACTTTGACTCTTTGTCAGAGTCGTCTGATGACAATTCAAAATCATCCTATGCTAAACCTAAGAGGCCTCATTCAGAAAAAAAACGTAGCAAGTCTCCAGAATATGGCAGACATTATGAACACAATAAATCAGTGGAAAATGACCAGTCACCAACATCCAATCAATGGGCAATTACCAGTGGTAATGACTGGAATCAAGAATATCTTTTGCAGCCACAAACATCTCAGCCATATTTTGATCCACATTCTATACCTCCAGAATATCCTCATTACTATGGTCAAGTAAGTAATCCAAGTCAGCCGCAGGCAGTCCTGCTATCTTATGGATCACCAATAACACATGGATATCCACTTTACCCAGATGGTTCTATGCCACCTGTAATGTTTCCACCTCCAGGATACCCTGGCTATCCTGGTATTACACCTGATATGTACAGTTATCCACCCCACTTTGTTCCATCTCCATCAGATTCTCAGAAAGATAGACAGAAAAAATCAAACACATCCAACTTGACAGTGGTTTCACTTGAAGATAAGAAAGAAGATTCACCAGATGAAAAGAAAAAGGAAGTAACAAAATCAAGATCATTAGAAAAGAAACTGTCAAAACCAAAACAGGATAAAGATTTGAAGACTGAATCTTCCAAGTTAGAGAGGGAGGAGGATGAGAGAAATAAACCTGTGGAATCTACAAGAATAGTTATGCCACTGAAGTCAAATCAGAAGAGAAAAGAAAGCGCCTCCAAATATAGATCCTTGTCATTGGAACCAATGAAAAAACAAGTGAAGGTTAGTAATGAAAAACCTAAAGAAGTATCCCCAAAGCGCAGACTTTCTCCTAAAGAAAGAGAAACTTTGACTAAAGAATGTGATGAAAGAAAGAAAAAACTTGAAGGTCTAGAACGAGAGATGGAAAAATTAAGAAAGCAGCAAAACGAAATAATGAGAAAAAGACGACGTCAGCGGGATGGACACAAAGATCCTCTTCTTGTTCAGAACAGCAAACTACAAGAAGAAATTGCTGAACAAATTAAAATTTTAAGAAAAGCTGCTGACGCATCATCAGATGTTTTAAAGAATAAAGACAGTGAAAAGAGATCATGTACTGGTTCCAAAAAAGATAATAATGTATCTAGTAAAAGGTCTGAAAAACAGTCTACACGGGAGGTATGCAAATTTATGTTTCTCTGCTCTTTATACTTTGATATAATAATATAAATTTAAATTGTTATCTTTTTCTCTGATATTTATTTTCACTCTAAGGGTTATTTTAAATGTGATGGTGTTTATTAATGTATTGCATATTATCGTAACATTTTGTATTGTTGATATCCTGTTATTTCAAGTCACCATTTCACCTTTACCACACTGATTTCAGTTTATTAATATATCATAAATATTTGCAAAACTTTTGCTAATGTTGTTAAGTAAGCTGTGCCAACTGAATAATCTGTGTTCTTTTTCTACAGGATTTGTTAAAGCTGGACAAAAAAGATAAAGAGAAGAAGGTCAATTACCAATACATTGATGCAGGCCATCACTGGTGTAGGTCATGTAATCATGTGACTCTTAGTGTATTTGAATACTTATCACATCTGCAGTCAAAGAAACATCAACAGGTATCAAATCAGATTTATGTATTGATTTAAATTTATCAATGTTATGTTTATGTGCACTAATTTTAGATGATATTGGAACACTGATATTCACAATGTCCTTTCTGTTGTGAAAATGACAAAGCCAATTTATCACCATTTTTTTTTTTTTTATCATCTTTAAAATGGAAATTTATGGATGTAATTTAAAAACTAGAAATTAATATTCCTATGATTTTTAGTCATTCATTTAAAAGCAAAACTAGTTTCTTTGGTGTCCCAATTTTTGAATTAAATGTTTTTCCAAAAGTAAAACACAAAATCTTAGCATTTGCTTTTAATAGCTCTCTTTTATATTTGTTGTCTAGATCTGAATGTCAGATTCTTAAATATACTACAGTACTGATTTTTAAGAAAAGTTAAAATATTTTCCACACATACCCTTATGTAGGAGTTTACATGCTAAAATATTTAACACCTGATGTAGCATGGATTCTTTTCTTTTCATGTTTTATCTGACAAAAAGTATATAAGTTTTTCATTTCCATACATTCTTAAATTTTGTTACAATGCTTTATGTACCATTTTACTTGGACATTTTTGTACCTGCTATAGAAAGAAATGCTGTGTGAGTCAGTCACATATTAACAAAGGTAGGTTTGTAAAGATTTACTTTTTTTTATTGATTACACATAATTTATATTTATTCTGATATATAATCTTGCTGAAATGTACTAGAAAACATTGTTAATTTTTCTTGTTCTAGTTTTGTGTACTTTGATCATTTTTAATTCCTGTTAATTTTTGTAAAAATTTTTTTATCATTAACAGAATTAAAATTTTGGTTCAGATGTTGCTGACAGAAATAGGTTTTTTAATTTAATATCTTTTTTTATTTCTGATTTATTTTTTTTAATTTTTTTTTTTTTATTATTATTTTTTTTTTTTAATAGAGAACTGATCCTTTTGAAAGACCATGGCTTGAATCAACCTTAAATGATTTAGACAAAAAAATTCCTGAAGGTCCATGCCAGACTTGTCCCCTTAAAGGTATTATTTATGATATATACTGAATAAAATCATTTCTGAAGATTTTTTTTTTAAATGAACATGTATTTTATCAAAATATACAAAAAAAAGGTAAAAAACAGGAATAAACCATTAAAGACCTTTGACGATCAAGGTTATATTACTTTGTGCAGATTCAAAAAATGATAGACTTATATAATTTTTTCTTTTACATACAAGTGTAAAATATAAGCTGACTGATTATAAAACTGATTTTAACAACATTGCAGGTGTAGAATTTATGATGTCAGTGTCAGCATTTTATTGTTCTCTCTGCAAAGAATTCTCAGGCGATGTTACCTGTGCCAGTGCCCATTTGAAAAGTGATAAACATAATAATAATTATAGAGTAAGTAATTAAATTATTTTTGTTTTATATAATATTAATCATTAGTTATTACCAGAATAGAAATGTAATTATTTCGTGATAAGAATAAAACTGAATGTAATTTCATCTGACTTTTTTTTTAACTTTAAAAGAAAAAATTGAAACAAAAAAACAAAGCTATTCCAGAAGATATGTCTTTTTTTTGTTTAATCAGTATCTTTCAAATGAAAAAAAAAAAAAAAAAAAATAGTATCTTTATGAAAAATTAATTTAGAAAGTGCATATTCAAATTGTGTTTAAAAAATGTTCATATTGTCCAGCTTATTTCATGCTGTTTAATTGCTGTTACAGAGTTATATGGAAAAGAATCCTTTTTACGAAAAGAGATTCATGTTAGAAAGAACTGCATATCTGTCAGAGAAAAAGGAAGAAGATGATAAATACAAAAAACAGGAAGTTTTGACAAATTTTGTTGACACTGAGACAAACAAAAAAAATGAAATAAAGCAAGAAAAAGCAGAAAATATGATAAATGAAACAGTTGGCTTTGGAAAATTCAGTCACAAAGAAGAACAAAAGAAAAAACCTGAACCCAAAGACAAAGATGATAAAAAATCAGATCTGAAAAAGAAAGAAGAAAAACCAAAAGTGGAAACAAAAGAATCAATTGGTAAAATTCCAATTAAACTGACAGGTAAAACTGTTATTAAACAACCATCAAAAATTCTTCCACCTTGGACCCCTGTCACTAGGAAAATTCCTCAGAAAAAATCCAAAGATGATTTATCTGTCAAAAAAAGTGTAAAACCACAAGTTGTAGAACCACCATCACTGGATGAATTCTTAACAATTGGCCCTGCTACTGCAGATGGTAAATTGCCTGTGGTTAAGGATATAGAAGCCATTCCACATCCTAATAATGCTTCAAATGACTCTCCAAGCTCTCAGCATCTTGATCAAGAAATTATAGCTAAGGCATTTAGGGGTCAGTTGAATCCAGATGATATAGAAAAAGAAAAGGCTGAAGAATTGAAGTATTTGGGAATAGAAGAAGTAAAAGAATTAGAAATAAAACCCAAGCCTCCACCACCACCAAGTCAAAATATGTGTCTACCAGAAGAAAAATCAGAATGTTGGGGAACATCTTTACCCAATGCAGTTAAAAATGGAACATTCCAGAATGAAAATGATGAATTATCAGTGGAAGAAAAACCAAAGCAGGAGATAAATTATCAGATGTAAGCCTCAAAAATGATACTTCAGAGACTGAAAATAATGAAAAGTTTCATGAAGTAGATGTTACAAACAATAATTCCCAATCTGTTTCAACATCTTTTGGTATTAATGATCGTGAGACTGAGTTAAAAGAAAAGAACACAAATAATGATGAAAACATTGTTCAAAATACTATAGCTTCAGCTTCTGTTTCAGATTTCAGAACAGGATTCAAAGAAAAACAAAATTCTGAAGAAAACTTTTGCCCAGTAATACCTGATGATAATCAGGGTGCACCTTTTGATGGACAAATTAGTGAAGAGGAAATGGTGCAAAGTAAAAATACTTCTCAGAATTTTCATTTGATTGATAATATTTGCACAGTAAAGAATGAAATCCCAGAAGACAATAACACAAAATCTGAACAATCTGATGGTGGTTCTGCTGATAGTATTGATACCACTACACAAATTTCTGGTGAAAGTGTTTCACAGTCTTTAAGTGATAATTTATCAAATGGTTGCAAAAATTCCAATGGGAATACTAATAAAAATAATAATAGTCCATTAAACCAAGAAATATGCATTCTTGTTTTATCACAGGGCAGCACAGTGTCTTCAACTACCATATCAGAAAGTGCTATGCTGTCTAGAAATTCAGTCATGGAAAACAATATGCCCATGGTGCAGTCATCAACTGATGTCCAGACATTTCAAACAGACATTCATAACTCAATAAATATAGCTGATAATAGTGATACTTCTGCATCAAATGTTTTGATGAGACCTGAAATGGAAGGTGCAAATACAGTGGACTGTACAGTCCAAGAGCAAATTATTTGTGAATTAAATGAACAGAGAGCAGATACCACCAGCAGTGGTAGAGGCTTTATGCCCAGAACTGAAAGTACCTGATGCCAGCAATATTACTTCTGATGATAAAATAAAAGCTGATACCACAAGTATTAGCAGGCAATATTTAGATGAAGCTGAATCAGCAAGTGCAAACACTCTTTCAGCTGATGAAGATAATAACAAAGATTTTAGTGAGGAGAGCAATGAAAGTAAAGCTGATACTACAAGCAGTGTCAGTACAGTTCATATTTCAAACCAGGAAAATATCTCCACATCTGAAGTTGATGTTCAAGTTCACACATCAGAATTAAATACATTCATGGTTGATTCTGATTTTGGAAGAAATGCTGTCTCAACAAGTAATGAAACCAACTGTGAACAGGCAAAATATATTTGTACCTCAGTTGGGGACACTGATTTGCAGAATGAAAACAGAACTGAATTAGAAAATACAGTTGGTACATCAAGCAGATCCAAAAGAAAAGAAAATCTCGACACAAAAGAATCGCATGTTGACTGCACAGAAGCTGTTGGTATTTCATTAGAAATCAGTGGGGAAGGACATAATAATGATTTTTCAGAGTTGTCTGCCTCTGCAACAGCTGCCACAGAAGAATCCATAGCTGACCAAACACAGTCTGGTGAGGTTTCAAAGACAGTTATAAATCTAGAAACTGCAGTGGTTTCAGCAGATGAAACAGTCTCTTCCGATGTTCAGAGTTCTACGCAAATATATTTTGATGATCCATTTATTTGTTCACAGAGTGAATCAGTCAGAGAAATAGATGTTGAATTGTCCAGTGCAAGCACATGTACATCTAGTACTAATAACTGGACAGATGTTGTTAGTCATGCATTTGCAGCTATAGCAAATCTTGCAGAGAGTACATCAGAAGTTTTGATTTTTTCTCCAAACAACTCAAAAAATTTGGTTTTACCTGCCAGTGGATCCCAAGATGCAATAACTCAGAGCTCAACAGAGTGTCATATAACAAATACAGCTGTAATAGAAACTTGTATTAACCCAGAAGCAGTACAGGTGGAAGGTATGCCTCTGATTGAGTCACAAGAGGTTGTACACAGCACAACCCACTCAAACAGAGATAGTTCTGCTTTGAATGAAAAGGAAATAGTTGGCACTTCTAGTGAAACATTTGCTTCTAATGTTGTGGTTGATTCAACTGAAGTTGACACAAATGAAGTTGACACAAATGAGACAGTTGAGAATGAAATTACACAAAATGAACCTGATGTAGATTCATGTGGTAAGTACAAGGGATAAAAGAAATCTTTTGGAATTTGTTCAGGTACACTCGAGAGAAAATATATTGAATAAATATCAGTAAATGCTTAATCACAGAAGAAAAATAAAATAAATGGTTGAATTATTTCATGATTTATTCTTCTAAATCTCCCAGTCATTATTTTACATTATTCTTTTAAAAATTTTATAAAAAAAATAAAAAAAAAAAGTAAAAATATTTATATAATTTTCAATTTTATTGTAATGTGTAAGCAGTTTAATATTACAGTTAATATACACTAAAAGCTTAGAATAAAACATTGATATATTTTTCATCTTTTGTAGATTTAGTTAGCCAGACCAGTGAAGCCAGTTTAATAAATATGGGAAGTGATTTTGAAGTTATTGATGAATGTCAGTCAGATTAAACTGTTAATCAAGAAGAGTCTAATGCAGACAAAATATAGGAAATGTAACAAAAATTGTATGCCATGACTCAATTGTTCCCTTTGAAGATAGTAAAAATCAGCAATTTTAACAAAATACTGCATTAATAATAAATTTTTATTTACTAATATTGTCCAAAGACACTTGTTTTTAATTGAAGATAAAATTTATGATTTTGTTAAATGTGTTAGTGTCTTTTATATGCTGATACCATTTTGAAATGGAAGCACAAAAAAAAATATAATCATATGGACATTGTTATTGTTTGTTTAACTTATATGGGAGGTTTCCCTTCCAATGTTTCTGAAATTTTTACTTGTAACTGAAACTGAACTATTGTTTGTTAAATAGAAAAATAAAACATAGTATATTTTTCACTATTTCAAGTTTTGTATTTTTATTTGTTCTTATATTATTGTTGAAACATTAACTTTTAATTCTCTGTTGTTATGTTGAATAATAAATTGGGCTGGTTTTATTTTTTTACATACACATGCTGACCTTCAAGAAAACAGTTTGTTTAGAGTCATTTTTAGCATTGGTTTTCATTGAGAAAGAAAAAAACATCACGTTCTGCAGAAGATAAAACTTTAATAATAGTTAAACGATAGATACAAACTTTAGTAATTTAATAGGACAAAGAGATAACTTATTAAAAAAGAAAAATTCTTTAGAAGATCCACCATATAACTAAAGTGTCAGTATGTGAACAAGCTACATAAAAAAGTTATTTAATGTATTTTGAAGCAAGAAATTGCATATGTGTTTTTCATTTAATAAAGAGTATTCAGTTGACCTGTTAGGAGAAATTATTATTTAAAAGAACTATAACTATTGATCATGGATGTTGGGTGCCAATAGCTTATTAAGTTGGTTACATTTGTAGTCTGAAACATGACCGATCACCCCAATTTAATCGATTGTCCTATAACTGGTTATCAAAAACATAATCCTATTTATAGGAAGTGGATATAAAATTATAAATTAGGAGATTACCAAATCCTTAATGTCCGATTGCCTATAAATCAATAGACAAAAACAATCTTGTGATGTTAGAAATTTTTTAACAGGTGTTTGCCAGTTACTCATTCAGTGTTGAGAACAAAACCCATACTGAAATTAGTTGGAGTATGAAAAATTAATTGACAAGTTCTTAAATTAAAACAATACAGTATTATTAATTACGTCTGTTGGTGTTATTTATTTATTGATTCAATGAAAGTTTTCTCATTCTCAAACACTGAATTGAAATACACAATCACACATGCTGCCATGAACATGAATAACAATATAGAATGATTAAAATATTTAAAAGAATGTTACGATTCCATGCACAGCTTTAAAGATTATCAGTGAAAATGTCCCCCTTTCAAAACACACCCTGGCTAAAACATCCTGATTTCAAAGACAGTGTTCAATCAAAATAAGCACTATGAGATGGTGCTTTCAAAATATGTTTGGGTGTTATTTCTTCTGAAATGTACCCTGTTCTAAAGTTTGAAAAGTTGTCCCTGTTGCCTTAATAATACTTACATTAATGAGAGGCCATACATTGTTTCAAACTTGTATCATAGCTAGTCATTAATTAAAGAGGGTATCATAAATTTGTTTGATACTGGAAAAAAAGTTTTTTAAAAAAAAAAAAAAAAAAAAAAAGATGAAACAGTATATTCCATGTTTTAACAATTAAAGAGCATGAAATGAAAGCTATGAGAAAAGAAAATGAAGAAATTCCAATAAAATGTACTTCAATTAACATTTTTAATGACAAGCAACAAGACTAAAAAATAAAATATATAATTAAATGCAGAGTGATAACGTATTTCAGTGATAGCTATATGGAATCAGTTTTATGCAGATGAAGTAACAACCAGCAGCAACAACAACAAAAAAAAAAAATGTGGAGATTACACTGGACATCAGTATTACACAAGTGTGTGTATGTGTGTGTGTGTGTGTGTTTGTATGGAAGCCATTCTAAATCTTTTAACACATAAAAATAACAGTTAGGTGTCCTTGTAATTGTCTCCATCAGCTGAAGAAATAAAAATTTTCCAAAAACAAATGTTTTAAAGGTTCCTTAACATTATCTTAATTGTTGTTATAGTGCATTTTGGGGATTAGTTTGACAGAAAAGATAAATTAGTGATTTTGCCTCAATCCAGTTAGCTTCAATTGTTAAGAAACCTACAAAACTGTAATCTTTATATTTGTGATGGAAGTTTCAGTAATCCCCACATTATTTCATTCATATTACATTTGGTTGAAAGTAGGCCTCTTTACATATCTTAATGGACACCATTTTACAAAAATTTATTGCATTAAAAATCGTTCTTAAATTTTAAAAAAATGTTCAAGTGAAAATAAAACTTGGGTATAATAATAATAAACTGGCTATTTTAATAATCATAAATTTAATGTCATAAAAAAGTATAATTTAAAAAAATGCTTATTTTGTTAAAAATAACTGCAGGGTGATGAATGAGTAACATTCACTACTAGATAAGTGAAAATTATACAAAAACAAAATCATTCAAAACAAGTCAGTATTAAACTTAACTGAAATGATTTATCTACTGGAAGATAAGTTACATTAAAACAGGTATATTGTCTTGAAAATACTATTTCTAGCAATAATAATGTGAAAATATAAACTGGTTTATTTCATTCCCATTATGATATTGCATCATTTAATGTATTAGAAACTTACAGTGCAAGAGAATTACATGCTGATGTGCTTGGTATGGATGGTGTCTTTTTTTCTTTCATTCTTTTTTTTTTTTTTTTTAATCCATGATATTGTGATGATTTATTACTGGGATTTATATATATTTTTTTTTTTTTTTTTTTTTTTTTTTGGTTTTATTATCATTATTATTCCTTGACATACAACAATGTCACATGGATAATACTATCAACAAAATTATTATTATTATAAATTAATGGTTTCACATGCACCTTTCCTTTATATGCAACAAGGATAATGGTGAAGATGTTACTATTAATAAATCTACTTAAATAACTAAGCATTTTTAATTACATTAATTTTAAAAAATGAAACAAATATTTTCTGATGATCCATAAAAACGACATTTCTGACAAAATTTATAAAAACAAAAAAA
Organism: Chrysomallon squamiferum; assembly: GCA_012295275.1. Classification (NCBI taxonomy): domain Eukaryota; kingdom Metazoa; phylum Mollusca; class Gastropoda; order Neomphalida; family Peltospiridae; genus Chrysomallon; species Chrysomallon squamiferum. The sequence goes on along the minus strand of CM022665.1, from coordinate 9,203,004 downwards.
TTCTGTGGGGAAATCCATGTTACAAAAGAAAAAGAAAAAACATTTCTAGGATATAACAGTCAATCGAATAGAGAATGTTTAAAATATATATTTTTTATTGTAACATTGTAAATTATTTTTATCAGATGATGGATGCGGTGTGCTACTATATTAATATTCATAGGCCAAAACGTTGCTTCTCGTTCGGTTTTCGTAGAATAAACTGGTATCTCGTTTTCACCAACTGGCTTCCAGTGTAAGCCAAGCACAGAAGGATGTGGGAGTGGCGCGCCAACTTGAAAGAGAACAATGAGTCACATAACACCGTTAACCGTAAACTGCTCACAAGCACAGCGAACATGCACTGGTTAGTGTCATGGTGAGCATGTTCGCTTCCACAATGACTTAGTTATACTGTGAGTGTTCTGTAGAAATGGATTCGGTGTTGAAGAAATCGGATTTATCGCAGCACGGTAAGTAATGTAGGTTGAATCGATCGCACTGGTTTACTGCCTTGTGTTAAAATCGGTCTCGGTCATGGATGAGTAAGCGACCATCAACTTTCTTTGTTGTGATAAGACAGCTGATGTCTATTACATAATCTTTTAATAGACAGATTTGACAAAAGTCAGAATTATATCCGGCATTACAGCGATTGTATAACCCATTTCTGAATGCTTCATGCATGTCAACTGTTAACTAGTGTGGGACGTGTGTGTGGGAAAAAGGTTTGTCTGATCGAATTGCACTTTAGCAGTGTGGCCATGCAGAATGCTTCTGACTCAGTTAATTGCATGAAATAGACAATGTGTTCGTCTGCTATAAAACAAATAGCACGCAAACACACGAACTATAAACTATTACTGTTACCAGACAATTTTTATAGAACTGAGAACAGAAGTCTACCTAGACTTCATTTATTATGATTGATACCATTTCTCAATTTTCTGGTTTGTCTTTAATACTTTTAGGAATTAAAAATAAATAAGTGCAAATTAGAAATAAAACAAATAAATAAGAGCAACAAAATAAAGCAATAAAAAGCTAATCATCAAAGTGTTGCATTTGTGACTTCTGTACTCCACAAGCTTTCAGAGGCAGCAAACAATAACAAGTCAGTCTAGAATGCAAAATCTCTTGCATAAACATATTATGACTAGCAGTATTGATTTGTATTATCCCATTACATGTACTAGTCTCTGTTACACATCAGAGAGAATTATTGTTGTAAATGAGGAAGTACAAAATATTGTCTCTCTGTTTGTAACAGTTCTGTGCATACTAGCTTTTGAAATATACTAACTTAATAGTCATGTTTTTTCAAAATATTGTTATCTGATAAAACCCAGGCTAATTTTTTTTTAGATGATGTAATTTAATGACTGGTGGATTTTGAATTGATAAAAATGAAACAAATAAATAGAAATACATTTGTTTTCCTTTCATCATGAAATGGTAATGTGTAATTTTTGTGTATAAACATACGTGTATGTTTTTCTAATAAATATATGCCACTGTACAAAGTTGCATTTATATTAAATTTAATCATTAACTTTTGTGAATGCTTTGTTATTATTATTAATTTTTTTAATTGGATATCTAATACCATTTTTGTCATATAATACCCATTTATAATGATTATGTTGTGAAAATTTAAACATTTCTTTTATTCTTTTTTTTCTCTCCATTTTTTGTAGGAATTTTTTTCCTTTTTGTGATTTTACTTGAATTTATGCATTACACTGCATAAAAAGCCACAAATTCCGATCTCTGCACTGTATTTAACGTTACTCTACATAAAAGCCACATAATATCAAGTATACTTGGCAATATATATTATGTTGATGTAATGTTGATCAAAATTGAACTTTTAAGGTTTCATTCCTGAAGTGTTACAATAATCATATATGGAGTGCCATTTTTTCCATATTTCCATAGTCCAATTTTTTTCTGGTGCCATTTTGAACAGAGTTCAGAAAGATGAGTTTCATTATAAAGAAGAACAAATTTCACCAAGTAAAAATTGATGGTTAACTGCTGCTGTTTTATTAGGATTAAATTTGATCAGATGTAAGATCAAAATATATAGTTGGATGTTATGGTGTATTTGCTGTTGTTGACACAGTTGTTATATAAAAGGCCACCATTCATCATTTCATGTATGGTTTTATTCATTGGGAAACTACAGGAGGGTCCCTGTTTTGTAAGATTGTTAATACATGTTCTCAGCAGAAAGCTGAAGGGTATATATATGCAAAGAGTAACTAAATCATCATTACTGTCATATCTGGATAATCAACTTAAGCATAATACATCAAAAATACAGATGTGCAGTTACATGTTTCAGAATGCAAAACTTATAGCATTCAAGTAAATTATTATTTTCTTCACGTATATTAATATACACAATGTTAGAATTTTTTTTTTTTTACCCTCTTCTCTGTGTAAATATTTTGTATGTTTTAATATAACCAGTCATTTTTTCCCCTGCACTTTCAAAAAGTGGATCAGATAAAATTTTGAACTTTGATCATGTTTTTAACACAAATGATTTTAATACTTCCAATAAGAAGTGCAAGTTAAATATTTAAAATGTTTTAAATGCAACCACTGAATGGATAAACCTTTAGTAAATATATTTTATTTAAATTTTGGTTCGAAACACAAATACTAAATAATATTATGGTGGTATCTACTATTTATTTGAATGTTCTTTTATAAAAATTATATTTCTAAAGTACCATTCCAGTTACTTTTCAAGTACAGAAAGCTAAAAAGTTTGGACTGTATTATAAGAATACTGTTATGAACAAAAGGAAATTGCAATTAAGATATATTTCTTTATCATGATAAAAAGCATATATAGCTTTAGTGTTGTGTAATATTAATTTTGAGTAATACAAATTAAATTTATTTCAATATTGTAACTAAACATTTAAAATTTGGTTCAAAAAATAAATAAAGAAACACAAACACATTTATTTTGATTTGTTCAATATCTGTACTGAAATGTATTTAGGAAAAACAAAAACAGAAACTATAAAAAAAAACAGCATCACCAAAAAGAACCAATAACAACAACAACAAGAGAGAGTAAAAAAAAAGAAAAGAAAGAAAAACCCACAACAAACAACCAAACTAGCATTCATATTTCATTGATCCTTGGCTTTGCACGATTTTTGACATGCTTTGCAACAGGAAGTGATTTGTGCAGTAACATTTTCCAGGATCTAATCTTCCATTAAGTCAGACATTTTCCATGAATTCAGTAGAACAAACAGCTAAAGGCAATAACTGTTTATTTGATTTGTGATGCAAGCTAACCCTAAAATAAATCCAAATAATTCTCTGTTTCTTTTTGTTTATTGCATATCTTTGACTGATAAAGAGTTAAAAATATTTATACAGTACAATAAATTATTATATACAATATTAATAGTTTATTGCGAAACTTCAAATTTTTTGAAAATATGTCTTTTTTTCTGAAAATATACACATAATTTTCAAAAAGACATTCTTCAGATTTCAGTATTGTTAAGTACAATTTTTTTTTGATCCAGTTAAATAATAAAAAAGATTAAAAAAAAAGAAAAAAAAAGCTATTTATGACACAAAATTTGTTTCAGTTTTTGTTGTATTATCTATTATTATTTTAAAATAATAATAATAATATTAACAAAATGAAATTTATAAAGTTATTTAAATGACAATATTTTAATATATCTATCAAATAAAGAATATACATCTTCTTTTCTCAGAGAAAACTTTATTAAAAAAAAACCCAAAGAAAACTAACAAGATTTCTGAAAAGTAATTCAAAATACCTATAATCAAATTTTGATCTTTTTTTAATTTTTATAAAATAAAACTGTCTTTAGGGCAATTGGTTTATCACAGTTTCTGAATATATAACTACATTTTGCCATTAAAAAAAAAGAGGGGGAAAAACTGACTTCATAATTACGTGGTTAATGTATATTAAATACAAATTCTGAATATAGTTCAAATGAAATTTAAATTATTATTTTTTTTATATTTCTAACAGGTGCCCGTCCTGAAGATGGCGTACGTGATATGATAATTATCAGTGATATTGATGAAGTAGGAATAAACATAAATCTGAAAACAAGGTACAATAAAGATGTTATTTATGTATCCTTTTTCCATTAAATAAACAACACTTTCAGCAGTCTCTAGGTAAGTTCTTATATATGTATTTTTTATTAGATACTTAATTTCCTTTTTCTTGTTTTATGCATAAGAGAATAGACTATTTTTAATATAAAAGGATCTTTAGAGAAAGTTTGATGTTCTTGTATAATGTTATTAAAAATGAGCATTTGGTAGTGTTTTGTAAAAAGCAATGATAATGTAAAATGACTGAGATTCCATCTTATTTGCAGTTTATAGTGCTTCTTATTTACAAAATAAAAGACTTAAACAATCATATAAAACATTATTATATAAATGTTTCTGTAATGACGTTAATGACTTGTATATCTGATTTATTTAATGGACAATATTCGGTTTAATGTTGTTGAGATAAGAGTTTGAGTTTAGGTGGCTTGCTAACTTAGCTGGCTAATCAATAAACAGCTTTTGTCTTTGTAAAGAAAGACTTTGATCATATAATATATTTACCATCACCAAGCACGATGACATAACCACCTCGTTACCAGTTTTTAATGTACCTATTTATACCACCATGTAACCGTTGAAAAACAAACTGAGACAACAACTAATGGAAGAGAAGTGTGTGCATTTGTTAACAATGCATGTGGCTGGGCAGGTGTCTTTGTTCAGTTGAGTGCCATCTGCTTCACTCCTCCAACCAGCAAACAAAGTTTCATCCAGTTGTATCTGATAAGGATAAGGATGTCAAACATTTCCCTGGCTAATTTAGCTCTAATGTAAACACATGTCAGGAATTATACACCCTGTCAGCTTCATTACATCAGTAGTTTTTCACTGGGTTAAGCTCTTTTTTTTTTTTAATTAATAAAGATTAACATGATTTGGTATTTTTTCACTAGTAAACTCATTTTTGTTATTATTAGCCTGAATGGAAGTTAATTATTTGATTTGTATCTAAGTTGATCAAAGCTATTGTTACAATATCTGTATATAAATTAGATATGTCAAAAGGTAACAGAAGGTTGTTACCTAAGCTGGTGATGATATTGAATGAATAATGAATGTTAAATTCTCCATTACTTGCTAGAATAATGTATTAATAATTACACTAATTACAAATAAACGACAGTAAAAATATGTTAGTTGTGAAAGTCTTTTTCTGGTTTTTGTTTTCATGTAGTTTGTAAAATTTCCAAAAAGCAACAAAACTAACTGCATTAACAATGCACCACACAATAAGTTAGTCAAAATAAATAAATAAAGTAAAGAAAATGTAAGTTATCTTGTCAGTGGTTCCATTCCACTTCATATCTGATGTGCTTTTTCTAGCCTTTACTTATTCTTCCACTAGAAAATTTGCATTATTCATGTCAGTGGCTTTACCCATCAGAAATATCTGCTTTTAAACAATTCTTTTCTGATGACTGAATTATCACATACATACTTATTTTTCTGGGGAACTTCATAAACATATTTTGGAGTCTTGTTTTGGGTCAGATAATATGACAAATTTTATCTGTTTACAGAATGATACGGTATCATTAATCTTTGTTTTGCTAGTGAAATGCTAACTTTCTTTACCATGATTATACAACATATCATTATCTGAACCCAGTAACAGTTCCCAGTTATTCTACATGTCTGTTGGGGAAGGGCTGGCAAATTTACATGCACAATAACCTTTTCCTGAATCTTGTAATAGCTTTATAATAAATGGGGTTTTGTGTGTGTGTGTGTGTGTGTGTGTGTGTGTTACTATTGTTGACACTATTATTGTTATCATCATCATTGCTGTTATTGTTTATTTTATATCCAGCCTCATTAATATATCAATGAGTATATTAGCTGATCTTTTTAATTTTTATAAAATATATCAAATTTTATTTATATCCAGTTGTATGAGTATTGACCCAATCTATTATGTGGTATATAAAGATGGTAACTTATGCTGCAGCCATACTTCTTTTGAGGCTGGCAAACTGTTTGAAATTGTACATTATCCTCTCCTTATCCTTGACAAAAAAAAGAAACAGCAATAATAATGCTTGTTTAATTCATCCCATTAGGAAGGACGTGTTGGATGAACATGTACCAGCCATTTACACAAATCTACATAAATGATCATGTTTTAAAAACCAACGAGCAAGTGTTATCTGAACATGGTTAATGGTCTCATTCGGATATGACATTTTGTAGTCCCAGTCAACTCATGGGTCATTACTGCTGAGTGTCTTATTGATTTCACTGATATTCATGTTTCTATGAGATAGTCAGTGTGTAGTGTTCCAATAATTCACATGCTGTTTGTATCGCTGTCAAACTTTTCTTAACAAGCACCCTACAAAATATCAGGGACAGTAAAAAGATGGCAACACTGATAATGTATCTCAAGCCACTGCAGCTTCTCCATTGACCTATACATATGATACTAACCAGTAACCACTACTTAATTTTTTTTTCACTCATGTGAAAGGCTAACTGTATGTGTTTCAAGAATGCTGGTTTTTATCAAATTAACTACATTTATTTAAATTTTGAGGTAAAATCTGGCCGATACATTAAACTACAAGGATATTATAATTTTTCTGTCAGTCCGGCTCTGAAACTGTATTGTTAAAAATAACTATTATTAATATTCATGATAATATTCATGATATTTTTCTTGTGAAGTGAAACTCAGGTTTAACTGAAGCTGTTCACTGTTACAAATATAAGTGTCACTGACACTCTAGTGATATGCAAATATGTTACACATGTATTTGGTATGTGACTTCAGTGATAGGAATTCCAGACATACAAAAGGTCTTACTGTACTAAACATTTAATATAAAAAAAACACCATCCATTTATCTTTTGGTTTAAATGTAAGATAGTTACTGTAGAAAAGTGAAAGAAAGAAAAACTGAATGATGTATGTTGTTTTTGGATTAGTTGATCACTTTAACTGGTGCCATTAATCTTTATAAAATAGATCATCATTTTACAATATATTAATTTAAAATAAAAATCTGAGAAATATTTTAAAGTTTATTTTGCAGTAATAAATTTAACTGTCAGATATGATTTTTTTAATTTTATTTTTTTAATAAAATTTTATTATATATGATGGCTATAATCTATTATGGTTTCTAAAGCTATAAAAGTTTCCATTGTTTGACACATAATAGAATATAATTAAAAGCTTTATAATTTAAAACTGACATTTCTTTCTTTATTACTATTTTTTAAAATGAATAATATGGTGAATTTATTACTATGATGCATGTTTATGTATGTATGTATCTGAGTGTTTGTGTGTGTGCATGCACGTGCACATATTAGGAAATGGAAAAATAAAAATCCTTAACTGTTTGTTCAGACGTTCACTGGTACAATCTTGGTAGCAGTCAATCCATATAAAGATTTACCTATTTATGAACAGGTAAGTTAAACATTTTTCATTTTTTGAATCAGATGTAATAATCAAAATGCTGTTTTCAAAACATTATACCTTGTTTTCTTCAATGAAAAACAAAAAAGGAAATAAATAAAAAGAAGTAAATACTAGTATTTTCTGGTTACATTTCATAACTTCATTCATATAAAGTGCATCTGAAACCACACTAACAATTTAAAATATTCCTAATTCATTCATTGAAGTAGCTTTTTCCTTACTTTAAATTAATTTTATTTTATTTATTTATTTGTATTTTTTGTTTATATTCTTTCTTTTTTTTTAAAGTAAAACATACACACTAAAAGGAAAAAAAAAAGAAAAAATTCTGTTAACTTTAATGGAATATTCTAATAAATTGTCAGTAATAAATTTATAAGCTTTTTCTTTTTTATGGTTCTTATAATGTTTTCTTTTTTTCTTTCTTTTTTTAATTTTTTTTTTCTTTTATAATAATGTTGTTTTTTTGGGTTTTTTGTAATGTTTTCACAAAAAATTTCAGAAAAATGTTGAACAGTATAATGGTCAGAAGTTTAGCCAAGTTGAGCCGCATATCTTTGCAGTTGCTGAGGCAGCATTCCAGAACCTACAGAATTCATCTGATAACCAGTCATGTATCATCAGTGGGGAAAGTGGGGCAGGGAAAGTAGGATCATTTACAGTTTGATTCTTGTTCTTTCAGAATTTATCAGATAAATACTGCAAAACAGTCTAAGCATTCATGTTACTTAATCAGTGGTAGTTACAACATATGATGTTAGTGTAATCCAATATTAGATTTAAAAATCTCAAATCAATTTAAAAGTCTTAAATCTGACAGTTACATAATGAAACCATTGTATGTTATAAGATATTTGAAATTTGTAAATATGCTGTACTCTTATATATTATAAGTGGACTCCTATAATTATTAAATGTAGAAGTCTCAAATCAGAAATGTATTTTAAGTCATATAATAAATCCCAAATAGTTTCATTTTTACCCCTTCTTTTGTTTATAATTTGATTATAATTGCTTTAATTTCCATGTTTTTCACAACAACCATAAAATACATATATATTTGATTATTTAAAAAAATATGACTACAACATTTTGTTAAATATTAATTTAAATTTATATATTAAAAAGAAACCACTCCCAAAAGCTTTTTATATATATTTTTAATTTATTTATTCAGTTATGATAAACATGTATATATCTGCAGTTATGACACTATAATAATTGTAATGATTGTTTATGTATGTATTTATATATTAATAATTTTTATGAAATTATAATAATAATTTAAAAAAAAAACATTGTTATTTCTCCTGTTTTTATAATTTAATTAAGATATTTAATGTTATAAAATCCAGTACTCTTGACAATGCTCACATTAAATGTTAATTTTTATTTCATTCCTCTATTCAGACTGAAACAACTAAGTTTATTCTGCAATATTTATGTTGTGTCACAAATCATACATCATTCTGGACAGAACAGCAAATTCTCGAAGCAAACACAGTCCTGGAGGCCTTTGGTAAGTTTGTTACCACAAAATATATTCCAAGAAACACTTAAGTTTTTTAACAGCAGAATTATCCAGACATTGATGTATGTTGAACCACTGTGAATTCTGTATTTAAGCTACATTAAAAAAAAAAAAAAAAAACTGGCTATTTTTTATGACTGATTGTCTTTTCCAGCTCTGAAATTAGTTTTTGTTTAATGAACTCTGATTTTTTGGATTTTTCAGTTAAAAAAAGAAAAATGAAAAATAAGTTAATATTTAATATAGATGTGATCATTTTCTTATGCTAGATCAAAAGAAGAAAAATGATAATAATAACAAGATATATATAGGATAACTGAAATATTAGATGAACCTTATAGCAGTTTTTCTTGTTATGGTCTCTGTATTTCTGCATTTATTTGAGTAGATTATTGTTGTTAGAGATGTGTAAATCATATATTATTAGTATTCATTTAAATGTTCAAATGTAAACTGAATTTGAAAATGTAAAATGTTCGAACAGTCTCAGTATTAGATTATTATGCTGGACAATGAACTAGAGAAAATCTCTATCTAAACAGGATCTACACCAGATCACTTTATTTATGAGACAGAATGAACATAATTTTAATTATAATTACTGAAATCAACTGTCTTATTTTTAATTAAAAAAAAATTCTGAAGAAATTAGATAATTTGTCTATGACACACATACTTGGACAGTTCTCTGTTAGCAGCTTGTAGAAGTGACCACACCTACACAAAACATAACTTCATAAAGATGTACAGTATTTTCTGCAAACAAAACTACAGAATATAATTATAATATTACATATGTATTTAAATATGTTTTGGGATATGTACTTGTTTTGAAGCTTCATTTTCAGTTTAAAGTATTTTAAATATATTACATGAAAGAATTAATTTATATCTGTTAATATTTATCATATCTTGTATATAAATTTCATTTGCTATTGGAGAATCAGGAAACTCATAGTGGCTACTTGACATAGAGTCTAGCCAGGCTGACTTTTATACTTCCGGCATTAATGAATCAAACTAGGGTGAAGGAAGGAATTGAATAAGAAATATTAATCACCGAGTATAAATGATACACAGCAACGTTAATGATGTAAAAAAATTATTTTTTTTGCAGCCATAAATATGCAATTAGCCTTTTTATTTTATTTTTTTTTTTTTTTAATATGATTAACACAAGTTAAATTTTTACAACTTACCAATATAGTAATATTCCACAAAACAAATTTGGTTTTCACAACTTTTACTTACAGTTATGTTCCATAAAATAAGCTAGGTTTTTACAACTTACATTTGTTATAATATTCCACAAAACAAGTTAGGTTTTTGCATGTTACAGCTGTAGTAATATTCCACAAAACAAATTAGGTTTTTACAACTCAGTTTTATTCTAATCCTAAATGATAAAGTATACTGATGTCTTTTTAAAAGAAAATGTAGAATAAAACAACAAATTCTATTTATTATAGTATAATGTAAGATAAATATTTTTTCATAACTGGTTATTACTTTCAAAATGTTACTTAAGAAGCTGAAAAAGAATAAATATATTTATATTTAATGCATCAGTATTTAATAGTGGAGTCTTGACATTATAACATATAAAAATTAACCTTTCCTCTATTTTTCTTATTTTTATTTATTTATTTATTTATTTATTAAAATGATAAATATATTTTTCATCAGAAGTAAAGGTTTTATCAGATTTTTAAAAAGAAATTGGTAGTAAATAGTTTTCAGATAAATTACATGAATCTGCATCTTGCAGTTTGTAATGAAAAATGCCAAATTGGTTATGATGTTTGTAACTAGGACAACACATTGGAATCTTGTTTAATAGTTTTTGTCAATTTTTTTTTATCTTTAACTGAAATATGTTACTAACTAGCATTGTTATTTTTGTTTACTGTATGGATATTATTGTAAAAACTTACTGTGTATTAATTTAAATAATTTGTTTATGCATGTTGATAAAGTACAGTATTTTGTCTCAATTTTTGAATTTCCTGTTTTTATATAACATAATAATAAAGATAGTTAATGTATTTTAATCTAGGTATCATCTCAGTATTAGTCAGTATTTGTTTGAGATTTTAATTTTTAAATTTTATTTTTGTTTTTTATAATTTATATTTGTTTTGTTAAAGGTAATGCCAAAACAGTACGAAATGACAACTCCAGTCGTTTTGGAAAATTTATGCAAGTGTGTTTTGATAAGTGTCAAATTAAAGGGTGTATTGTTCAGGACTATCTTCTGGAGCAGTCTCGAATCACCTTCCAGTCTCCAAATGAAAGGAACTATCATGTCTTTTACCAGCTGGTTGCTGGTGCACAAGCCAGTCCTGAACTTGCACAGCAGTTTCTGATCGGACCAGCCGAATCTTATAATTATTTAAATCAAAGTGGGTGCTACCAACTAGATGGAGTCGATGATTCTTCCATGTTCGACAATCTTCGGTTGGCCATGAATGTCCTCAACATTTCAGCACAGATGGTGGATGGTATTTTTTCAGTGCTTTCTGCCATTTTGTTACTAGGAAATTTGAAATTTGAGGATGTGGAAGGGGAAAAAACTGATCTCACTCCTGAGGATAAAAGCATTTTAAGCATTATCTGTGATTTATTAGGATTTGATGTGGAGGGACTTGTGGAATCTGTTCTGTTTCGTCAGATTCAAGTGCGAGGAACAATTACCAACATACCTTACAAACTACAGGAGGTAAGTAAAACTTATGCATATCAAGTCTGTACTGTGTGTTTATATTTATATTGAATTCAGCTGCATTGGTAACTTGGTAAGTCTTTGTATCCCTGTTATATTCTTCACATTTATTTATTTTTTATTTATTTTTTAAATTAAAAATTTAGCTAGGTTAGTAAAAAAATAAATAATATTAGTAATAATAATAAAAAAAAGAAAACGATAAAATACAAACAGAATCTCATCAAAGAAAAATAATCTTAAGACCCTTTTGTATTTTTCATCTGGTGCAAATTTTTTCTTCTGTCACTGTTATTATTGTGTGGTGTTTATATGAAGTGTCAGAACTGTATTTTTTTATATCCTCTGCAACAAATTGAATTGTTTTTATCCTGCAGCTATAATCCAGTAGAACTTCTGTTGACATTTTAAAGTGTTTTCAGGAACATGTTGGTATCACGTTATTAGGAAGTGTCATCTGGTTACTAGGAAGAATTGTCAATGTTATCAGATTTCTAGGAAGTCATCATGTGTTTGTTATTTACATGTTATTTACACTTTTTGATGTTTATATTTTGTCTAAACAGATGATAATTGAACTTTTTAAAATGTAAATAGTTTAAAAAAGAATTACAATTATGTTTGTCATTAGGATTTTTTTTTTTTTTAATTTAGTTTGTCTGTGCAGAAACAGAAAAATAAATAAATACAGCAAATAAATATAAAATGAAAAGTATACTTTTTCCTTAATTTTAAATTAAACTTAATAAAATACGTTATTAAATTGTTTACCTGTTGGAAACAACAACAACAATAACAATAATAAAATAAAACAAAACAAACGAACAAGCTTTGTTTTCCATAGCATAATATTTTCTTCTTTTGTTAAAAGAAAAAGAAAATAAAAGTAAATTCTAAAAGCTTTTCATTTAAAACAGAAATAATAAGCAATTATTATTATGTTTTTATAGCAGTATAAAATAATATTAATAATGCTTTCTGTAAATACCAGTGGACATAAAAAAGAATACCATGCATTAAAAAAAATATATATATAATGATACAAAACAGTAAAACATTTCAAAGTAAACTGACAAAAAACATTACAAAATGACATCTGAGTAACTTTTCACTGCCGACAATTTCATTTGGGAAAATGATAACATCTTACTTGCATTTATCTTTATTACTTAATCAGTTATGTAGACTAGCTATTTGATTTATTGCTAGTTTTTTTTTGTGTGTTTTTTTTGTGTTTTTTTTTACTTTATTATTTCAACAAAATATTTATGAGTTATGCATTAAATATTATTTAAAGGATGAATAAACCTGTATATTTTGTTGGTATTTAAAAAAGAAAGAAAGAAAACCTTATCTCTTGTAAAGACACTTACAAATATCCTGTTATATATTAGCTGTTGTATTAATTATTAGCCGACTGTTTATGAATATAGTTATCAGTGTTTACAGTCAATTAGAAATACTAAGGTCATGGTTGTCTGAAAATCAAAGTAATACATATATAGTAAATGAATAGGATTAAATGTATACTTAATTTATCATTTGCTAAGGAAAGATTGTCTTAGTGGTAGAGTATGTACAGTAATGTTCTTCATAACATCTCTTCAATTGGCTGTTGCATATTGCAGCCAGTGTATGTATGATAAGTACTATATAAAAAAATAATGATGTGTGTCAGTACTTCCGTGACTTAGGAAAGTGTATGTGAGATGTAAGTTAATTGATAGGAATGGCTTCAGGATTGGCAAGGCAGCAGCAGATTTCCTCTTACTACTCTTACTTTAAAATGCATTGCTAAAAAGGCATTTATATAATCATATTACTTTCAACCCCAGAAATACAAATGAAAGAAACAAACAAATCCTGAAAAATACAAATTATACTAAATAAACCAAATAAATGCTCTTGTTATTGTTGTTATTTGAAAAAAAAAAAAAGGAACATTTTTTGAAAAGCTTCCCAAAATTTCCAAATTTTGTAGAGTTTGCTAGATAACATATGTTGCTATCTGTGACACTTGATGACCTCTTGTAGTTGAGGTAGAACTGTCTAGTGTTTATGCCAGGAAACTCATTGCACATAGTATTAATCATCATCAAAAGATCTGCAACAAAATCTATTGAACACTGCTAATGGCAACATGCTGCATAATTCTGATTAATGTCAACCAGCCTTCTCTGGCAACATTTTCAGTTTTTTGTAATACAGAAAGAATTATTATTACTTTTTTCTTCTTTGCAAATTTGCTGACATCAGTACAAACTGATTGGGTTAATTGTCAAGCTGACCCAGGATTGTAAATGTGAAATTCATAATTGTATTTTGAATTATTTAACTGATCATATTAACTGATCAAATTAACTTCTCAAATCCTGATAATCCATAGAATTAAGAAATATAAAATTGCTTCTGAAATTAGAATATAATATTATAATACTTCTTCATTAGAAACATCCATATGTTAAATCTTATAAACCTTTTTTGCAATGTTTTGCAGTAATGTCTAAATATCTTGATCATATTAAAAGCAACTTTACTAAATAGTTTATAATTTATTTTATCAGTATCAGTTAATAAAATTTGTTATAAAATCTTCACACACACACACACACACATGCACACACACACACACATACACACATACAAACACATGTACAACTGAGCATGTATAAAAATACAAAATACAAAATTCACAATAAATCAAAGAAAAGTAGAAAATAAATTCTGTGGAGTCGTTTGTCTTTGCCACTGCAATATTTAAGACATCACTAAGTAAGAATTACATTAACATTTACATCAAGATGAAACTACAAAATCATATTCACCTATAACTTTATTATGTAAAACATTAAACTCTTTCAATAGCATTACTGAACAATTTACAACCCTGGAAACCAACAAATATTCAGATATAGTAATAGTTCAGTAAATTTGAAAATATAAATTATAACATATGGAGGCACTGAACCCTTGAAATTAGCAAATGTTAAGATGCCCAGTTTCTGAGATATGATATCCTAATTGTTTTTGTTGTATTTTTCAGCCGTATTCTAACTTTTACTTTTAATCCTAGTTGTCCCCTTTTAAACTATTATTTCTTAGTTTATCCATAACATATATTTTTACTAAATGGATTTTGAACCCTTTTCTTTAATAATTATTATACCATTTTTATTCAGCTACAATCTTTTATTATTGATAATTATTAAATATTTTAATATTTAAATATTAGATAATTTATGTACAGTAATGCTCAGATTAGAAAAAATACATAATATAGTTCTAAAAAATCAATAACAACAGTATTTGTTTTTAATGGAAATTTGTTCTTTCTTGTATATAAAGATTAAGTTGAAAACAGATAAGTTGTTAAGTCTTATTCTTTGGTGTATTTTCTTTTAGTATGTTTGTGCATTGTTTACAAACAAAAACACTGAATGTCTGTCTATAGGGATATACTTGTAAGAGTTTCCTTACTGCTAATTATGGAAACTGCCAAGGTGACAAACATGTCAAACTGGGAGAACTGAGCTTAATGGGACCAGTTTGAAACCAAAACTAAAACTGAAAAATAGATTTTCTAACTACAGATAAACAGCATTTTGTTAAAAAACGTCTTTAGTCATGTAGATGTTTTATTTTTTATATTTTTTATAGTGTTTCTCCATCAAGTCTAAATATTCGAACAATGCATTGTTAACTTAATAACTGCAGTACTGGTAAATAACATCTAACAAGAACTAAAATGAATGTTCTTTCTCTTTAATTATGTTTCCATAAAAGTGTTAGAAGAGACACTATATTTATTTAAAGAAATATAATTTTGCTATCTATATTTATTTAACATTAAAGAATTATTCATGCCCATGCAAGATACTTATTTTTTATTTGAACAATTTTGATGAAAAGTCAACATTAGCGTAATCATTTCATTTTTGAATATATTGGCAGCATGTGTGGAATTCATCGAATTTATATTACAAATCATTTTTGTGCTGCCCACTTGTGTATTGGTTTCATTGTTGGTCCTGTTGTGGGCAATTAATTACCATCTCATTCAGACATTTTGTATAATCACCATGGAAATGTTGAAGCTGTATTAGATTGATGTTTTTGTGACAGTATTGACTGGAATTAACAAATACATAAACTTATATAAATAGAGATTGAAAAAGACAATGCAGAAGCAGAAAAGGAAAGCAAGAGAAAAAAATGTATAGAGAAAAAAAGAACACTTATAATGAAATAACCTTCATATATTTAAGTTAATATTCTAATGTTTAGATTCTCACCCCTCATATCTGTTAGTGATAATGTTCTATAATCTGAATTATTATATTATATCCTTTCCAAATATTGCTGGGTATTTATGTATAAAAAATAATATGTAATTTGATAAATAAAACAAAATAATATTTATGAGAAACCAGAATGTCTAAAACTTTTAGCAAAAAAAAAATAAGTAGAACACAAGTAAAAAAAGTGAGGGATAAATTAAAAAATGTAAAAAATATCCAAAACAACAACAAGAAGAAGAAAAAAAAAAAAAAAAAAAAAAAAAAAAAAAAAAAAAAAAAAAAAAAAAAAAAGCCCTACCAAACGCCAAAACAATCAACAATAAAAACAAAAAACATAAAGAACAAAATATTCTACAATCAATACATCTGAATTAACATGCACATAACTGATCTGTTGAACACTGGTCCAATTTCGTTCATACAAGAAGTCATAATTGAAGCTGATGTGTTCAATTGTTCTGTATGGCAGGCTGTTTTGAGTGGTATTGTTGTATCAGAACTGTTTAGCTCTTTCTATCCTTGCATAATTCATGACTTGCCCAGCACTCAAGTTTCCATTTGTCAAAACCAAAATAATTAAAATGGTTAAAACATTGGGGTTTATTTTGTGGGTTTTTTTGTCTCCTATTTTTGTGAAATAAACATCCTGGATCTTGAACAAAATCCATTTAAACAAATGTAAAGAGCCAAAATCTTTTCTTCTTTTTCTTCTTTCATTCATTTTAAAATAAATAATTTTATAGGAATAAAACATAACAAATATGCTTTAAGATAATAAAATTTTATTTCTGATTATCAGCTTGTGAAAAAATATTTTAAAAAAGCTAGCAGAGTTTTGAATGTTATTAACATATATATATATATATATATATTTAAAAAAAAAAAAAATAATAAAATGGGTGTTGAACAACATATTTGTTAAATTAAGCATTTTAAAGTTCGCAAGTTCAAGGATTTTATCATGTTCTAGCTTCTATTCAGACATGTTTGAAAAGACATAAAACTGTTATATTAATAATTAATTGTTCTAATTAATTCACTAACATACTAATTAAAATTCTGTCCTAGACAACAGACTTAGCCAGAACAACCAGTTGAAATGCCAGTCTGTTCTGGCTATCAAGTTGCATTTAAAATCTTTCCAAATGAACTAATCACTTGATATTATTACAGAAATATACTGAAGTTGTTTGTATGCATGTATTTAGGTACATGTTCAATCAACATATATCATTAAATAAAGGCATGTTCCATTACCTCTTGCATTTTAAAAAACATATTTAGAAGTAACATTTGTAAAAAGGTTAATTTTGTATTTTTCCTTCTTTTATCTTCCTAACCACAAAAAGATAAAACAAATGTGTTGGACTTGTGAATAGTATGATAACACTTACGGAGAGAGAAATCTCATCATTCTGTTCTGTATCAGACAACCAGAATTCAAAGTCAGTGTCAGTGTTGAGATAGACCATATTTCTCTGCTAATTAATGTTTTTTTTTTTTTTTTTTTTTTTTTTTTTTAAAAGACTGTTTATTTTCTTAGCTATATATATTTCTTTTGTGTGTGTGTGAGTGTGTTTTTTTTTTTTTTTTTTTTTTTTTAAAACAATTACCTAGTCTTACAGAAGCCACAGTTTCTTGAATGGTTACAGTGAGCATAAAATAGTGGGTTTTTTTACATTATTTTTAAAGAATCTTCAGTGTCATCCTTTGCCTTAGAGACTATTTTAATATACAAGAATAATAAAACTATCTTTTAAAATAAAAATTTAACATCATTTAAAAAATTTCAGGCCTGTGAAAATCGCCATGCAATGGCCAAAGCTTTGTATTCTCGAACCTTTGCCTGGTTGGTGGATTCTGTTAACAAGTGCATTAATCCAGGCCAGCATCAGTCTCATTTCATTGGAATTCTTGACATCTTTGGCTTTGAAAACTTTCAGGTAAGAACTTAAACTACAGACTGTTTTGTGTTAATGAGAAACTACATGATGTTTAAAAAATCTTGGCACATCCTGTATACATTTGGCAAACAGATGAAAAGGATGTGGCCAGATGTAAGATAAAAATGTAATTATAAATTAAACCAGTCTGTTAGTTTGTGAATAATGGATTTGTGAATGCCAATAAACTAATCTATACGGCACCTTTTTTTTATCCATTTATATATTTATTTCACAGTGTAAGCATAGTAGCTTGTGGCTGGCTGCAAGCATTATAATAATGTATAACAAAAATAAATTCATTCATTAATGAATAATGCTAAAGGCATATAAGTAGTAAGGTATAATCTGATACTGAAATTAACTGAACAATGGTCACCAAAAAACCTCAGGAGATGACAGACTGAAAATCTGATTAATAAAAATGTCATTATAATGTGTTTTGCTACACAGACTTAATTACAGTTTCTTGAATGGTTACAGTGAGCATAAAATAGTTAAATACTTTGTAAAATATCATTTTAATAAACAATATACCATATAGTCATGAAAATATCCATCTAATAACAACAACACATAAAGCATGCTTGTCATGTACCAATGGAAATAAATCTAACCAGTTACAAAAGTGTTGTTGCTAATTTCCTCTGGCACTGTCACAATAATATCATATTATTTTTACTAATAATTATAAATATAGGCTGGCACTGTCCATCTTAATATTAATTTAACACCAATAGGGAGTGTATAAACCCACATCACCCTCTGGATTCACCACTGTTTCAATGTTAAATTACATCCTGTTGTCTTTTCAAGTACTTGCTCTTAAATAATTATTCTGGATTATAATGACCTTAAGTACCGGCTTGTTTATATTTTTGTCAGCTGAATCCTAGTACTAACTGTACCAAGGAAGTTTACTAATTATTCACTATATGGGTTACATCAGAAATTGTAGATGCATGCACCAGAAATTGTAGATGTCTGTGATAATTAAAGTGATGTGACATTTGTTAATTTATAATTGACTTTTGTCCACTGACTTATTAAGAAAAATATTTTTTCATCCTTATTTATTTTAATTTTTTATAAGAAAAAGAAAAAGAAAGTTTTCTGTTTGATAACTATTTACATTGATAACATTATTATTACAGTCTAATAAATGATTGCCATGGTATTTTTTATTAGGTTTTTTTTGTACTTGGAATTTTTTAAACATAAGCTGATCAAAATTTACTGCACTGTTTAGCTGTTTCCTTTTTTTAGAGCATCCCTGTGACTGGTTTGCCAGATGCTGTGTACTTTCTTGCATAAAAAAGATCCCTTGTTGTTAATCAGTAAGACTAGTTCACAGAATGATGGCAGTGGGTTTATTTTCTTATCATTAAACAAGAAACATACATCTGGTAATTAATAACCATAAAAAAAACCTAAACAAATTGAGATATTCAAAACTTGAAATAAATCTATTGAATTTTCTTATCATTTCTTTCTTTATGGTGTGTTATCAAAAATTATATATTGTTTTCAGACAAACAGCTTTGAACAGTTATGTATAAACTACACAAATGAGAAACTTCATAGATTTTTCAATCATTATGTTTTTGCTCTGGAACAAGACACGGTAAATACTATTTATTTAGTTTAAAATAGAAAAATACACACACACACATGCTTGCATAAACACATATTTTAAAAGCAAACTAAATTAAAACAAAATACTATTTTGATATGAATGTTCCAAAAATAGAAGTTAATATTGAAGATTATAATGACAGATTTTTTGCTAGTAAATTATACGATTGTAATGTTTTGAGAATATGAAATTCATTTTAACATCCATAGGGATAAAACAGGTTATAAATATATTCTGAAATTTTCTTAAAATATATAATGTTTTAAAGAACTGCATTTGTCTAAGTTCATATTTGTTTTTGATTTGCATTTTATTATTAACTTTCGTTTCCATGTTTATTGTTATAATCTGAAATTTTCATAATAGAATATATAATTAATATAATTTGAGAGTATATTTTGTTTTTATTTACATTTCAGTACCGAGAGGAAGAAATAGAATTTTCACACATTACCTTCACAGATAATACCAAATGTGTGGAACTCATAGAGAAGGTATGATGTCAATATTTTATATAGATTTTATGCCCAGCTTTTTAAAATGTATAAAAAATTATTTTACAGCAGTATTATTAAAATTGGTAGGAAATATATTTCAGATTCCAAAAATTAAAAAAAAATAGAAAATAGAAAAAATAAACTTCTTAAGGGGAGATAAATTCTGGTTATAATAAGAAACAAGCAATATGGTTTGAAATGTGAAAGATTAGAAATCAAATTTTTTTTCTTTTTTTTTTTTTTTTTTTAATTAACTGATATAGAATTAAAAATATTTGTATAGGTTCCTAATTCTAATACCTTAAACTGACATATAGGTAAAAATTATTACACTGATATACAATAAATACACAGGGGTGGCTCTGAGTTAATGATAACAATATCAGATAATATGGAAGAAAAGTGAAACTGAATACTATAGATAAATTATTAGTAGCCTTAAAGTCTAAAAGGTTTTTTTGACAACTTTTGTCTTTAAGAATTAAATAAATCTGTTTTCAGCCGCCAAGATGTATTCTAAAAGTTTTGGATGAAGAATGCAGATTTCCACAGGTAAAATGCTTAGATAAATATTTATATAACAATTATTTTATATTTATTTGATATATAAATAAAAATACAATAAAATAAAAGATTTATAATAAAATAAATAGTGAATTAGCAAATATTTTTATGAAAGCAGAAGATGAGATATTTAATTTAAGTCTAGGAAAATCATGCAGAATACAGTTTCATATTTTATTTTGCTACTTTTATTTGCTGTGGGCAAAATAATGTAATTATTTTATTATAATAATAATAATAATTTTCTAATTATGAACAAATGCGCCATGACTGGATTATCAAAAGCTGTCAGATATACTTTCCTCTCTTTATAGAAGTGCATATATAAAATATCTTATGCAGCTTTTAGATAATAGTAGACTACAGAGTGTCAGTAGCATGTTTTCTCTCTTGTATAATTATAGTACTAGAAAATAGTAAAGAATGTAAATGCTGATTCACTGATAAATTAATGTGATCAATACAGGGTACAGACAAAACATATCTGAACAAACAGCACCAAGAACTGGATGGTCATTCATATTATGTCAAAGGCCAGGATCGTCGTATATGGGAAAATGAGTTTGGCGTGATGCACTATGCTGGCATGGTTATCTACAACATTCGTGGATTTCTTGACAAAAACAAAGACACTCAGCAGGATCAACTGTTTGAACTGATGCACAACTCTACCAATGCTTTTGTCAAAGATCTTACCAGATTTCAGGTGATCTTAACCTACAGAGCAAATTCAGATATATATTTATGAACACTGAATTGAATTAAATACAACACTGATAATAGGAAAATTATAGTACTTTGACATAAACTTCACAAAAAAACAGAGTAAAAACAAATAATTAGCTCACTTCCAGTCTGTCTAAACTTCCATCCAGGTACACACAGAGACACACACTCACACACAACCACCTCCACATACAAACTAACAAAAAACCCCAAATAAAACCTTTAAGAAATAAATTTTTATATTAAAAAAAATATAAAATAAAATAAAATAATACAAAATACAAACGAAGGATGTAAAAACACAAACCACTTTTCTTGACTTTATTTATTCCTTATAATACTTATAAACTTTCAGTTATGAATATTAATTGTTTTTTTTAAACAGGATCTTCTTGGTGTTCGTCTGGAATGTTTGGATGGGCGACAGACCATATCAAGAACAGCAAGGAGCAGACCAACAGTTGGAGACACCTTCAAACACCAGTTATCTGCCCTTGTTGATGTCTTGGCCATGACAAATCCCTGGTATATTGAGAAAATTTTGTTTTAAAGATAATTTTTATGATTACAGGCATTTTAACAAATTTTACTAAACTCAAATCATGGAATGTAAAACGCTGATTATTTTTACTAATATGTGGAATTAATTTTTAGGAATGGAAAATTTGTAAGAATTGGTCCACTGAAATACTAAGTACATTTCTCAAAAATAATTTAATTACTTGTGAACTATTTTTGTAGCTAAATCAGACAATGTTCTTACGTTTGACAGATTTTAATGTAATTATCTTGACTATATTACCATAACACAAACTTTTCAACTTGAACCTTGGTTTTTTTTCATGCTGAGTAAGTTCTGATGACAATACTTCATCATTCTAAAGAATCATTAAAATGTAATACATTTATCATTAGCAGTATTAAACAGTTCTGATGTCCTTGCAGGTATGTCCGGTGTTTGAAACCAAATGCTAGGAAGATTCCAAACTGTTATGAAGAAAAAGAAGTCCTTACACAGCTGAGGTACTCTGGCATGTTGGATATCATCCGCATTAAGAAAGAGGTACAATACTATAATTTTTAAATTAAAATTTATTTTAATAGGTCAGCAACTATTGCAGAATAGGTGAAACAAGAAGAAAGATTATGAATGAACAAATTTTATATGGTTTGAAAAGAAAAATTAGTCTCAGAAACTAATAAACCAGAGAAAAATAAAATAAGATAAACAAACAGAACAACAACAGTACAAAGATTTTCAAAAACAAGAGATAGAAAATTTGTTCAAAGGAATTATTTTGGAGTACAGTGGCATCATCTTATAATCTTTGTATGTCATAGCTTTTTTGTACTTATTTTGAATTTAGGCAGGCAGAAAATAATTTAAAGGTAAATTAAAATACTGGATGCCAAAATTGGTTATGCTGTGCAGTACATTTTGTCATTGAGAAGTAACTTTTAGAGATTTACTTTTCCCAGAGTTGACTCCCTTTATTCACAAAAAAAACAAAATTGTAGAAAGTATGCTTTATTTGAGTTTTATTATTAGAGATAAAAACTTTATTAAAGATTCCCTAAATATTCTTCACTGCATGTTTTGACGTAATTTTTATTTGTATTTTTAAATAATAGAATTTTATTGTTTGTACATTGATAATAACTTACCTTTTATAATATATTTGTTTGTTCAGTGGAAGCAGAAACCCATTATCTTTTACCAAGATCTTTTACCCTGACTTTAATGTTTTGATTGACTTGCATCATTTCCAAGTAAAATCCTCCACTTCATTAAAATATCTACGGGGTTGGAACAGAAGTTCATAGTATTTTTAAGTGAAATTCAAAGATAATATTTTAGATATTTGTATACAAATTTATTCTAGCACATGTGTGCCATTTTGTTCATGTTTCAGAATATATATATGTATATCAGTCATGTGAAGTGAAATCATTGAAAAACACAACGAACTTTTATTCCAACCCAGTACAACATAATTTAATTCACAACTGATGAATTATTATTTTTAGGGCTATCCTGTCCATGTCAAATTTGAACGATTTCTAGAAAAGTATGGACTTTTGGTTCAAAGTCAGTTTGCAGATGAAGATCCTCAGGCTAAAGTCAAAAACATTTTCAGCAAGCTTGATCTACCCTCTACACAGTGGCAGGTTGGAAAAACTAAAGTAAGTACAGATATTAGAATTCATATTTAAAAAGTGATGGTATATGTGTGTTTGTGTTAGTAGTTAAGTTGTTAATAAAAATTCTAAAATGTAGAGAACATCCACTTGCACATATAAAAAATGTACTTATTGTCATTGAAAAAGACATGTTAAAGTTTTATTTACAAACTATAGTATTAAATTTTTGTCTTGCACTGAAACAGTTTATTTCCATTGCATATCCATTTGTTACTATTAAGTTCTATTGATTTTTGATTATTATATAATAAACAAGTGTTTTTTATTTTATTTAATTTTTTAGTTTTTATTAAATTTAAAAAAAAAAAAAAAAAAAAAAAAACATTTGTGGGAAATTGAGAACTTAATTAAACTTGAATCAAGAGAGATATTTGAATTTTTTTCCCAGGTATATTGAAAAGTAACTTTTAATTTGTATTAACCATCAGCTGCAGTCCTTTATTCAGTGTAGATTATTTTATTATTAAACAGTTGTTTGGGTTGTTGTTGTTAATGTGAATTCGTTTATTAATTTATTACTTTGAATGTAATGTTATACAATGCAAGGAACCCATATCCAAATTTCTAAATCTGAAATGTTCAGCAGTCAAAATAATGATAACCATATTGATATTGGATGGTTTGGCTTACACACATTTTATTTAATGAACAAAATTACTAAAAATATTATATAAAAAATTCTGAAGACTACCTGTGCAAGCTGTATATGAAATATAAATGGAATTTGTGTTTAGATTAAAATTTTGTTTCTGGTTATCTCCTTCTATTCCAAAATCCAAAAGATTCCAAAAACTGAAACACTTCCAGTCCCAAGCATTTTGGATAAAGGATTCTCAACCTGTAATAACAAAAATAGTAAAAGCACTTTTAATATAATTTCCTGATACATGTTTATCTGTTTAAACATATAAAATATATTAGCTATCAGATTTTCTTTTTTCTTTGTTAGATATTGCTCTTTAAAATATATTCTTTCTAAATTTTACATTTCAAAATTATGATTTTTTTATCCTTTGATTTTTCAAACTCAGTTTGTCAGGTATAACCTAATTTTATTAACATCTATTCATATTTTCAGGTTTTTATGAAAAACATTGTTTTTGAGTGCCTTGAAGAAAGACTTAAACAATTACTTATACAAAAAGCCATTATCATTCAGAAAATATGGAGAGGATATTTCTGTAAAAAAGGTATGTTGTTACATGTTTAATATATCTTTGATACTTTTAATAATGATTTTTTAATTAATCCTTTATGTTTTTATCAGCATCACAGTTATAAACATACATCACAATAAAATATTTGAATAATAGTCTTCTCATATCTTTGTTTCTGTTGGTTTTATTTTCTTTTTACATTCAGAATTAAATACCAACTGCTTAAATTCCAATATTTTAATTTAATGGGTTTTTTTTTTGTTATTCTTACTTCTATTTTTTTAATTTCTTTTTTGTCACACATAAACACAAACACACATGCATAAATGTACCCCACCCCAGAAACATGCATACCCTCACACCCACACCAAAATCCATGCTTATTATTTGAATCTACATATCTTTTTCTCCTTTACATATGCTGAACAATAAATAACATTTTTAGACACAGTAGTTATAATATTGTCTGTTGATCAAATGCTTCATTTCACTAACTAAAACCCATTATGTAACAGATTACCACAACAAACGATGGGCAGCTATGATTCTGCAGTCAAATTTCAGATGTTTCAGATACAGACTTGTATTTCTGAGATGTCGAAGAGCAGCCATAACAATTCAGGTACTTTCAATTTTTAAAAGTAATTAGAACTGAATTTGCATTTTTTTATACAGATATGTGCATGAACACAAAACATCTTTACAAATTTTACATAATTTCGTATGGGAAAGAAGGGTTAAAAGGTGGAAGAAAGATGTGTGTTTGTGGAGTGGAGAGAGAGAGAGAGAGAGAGATTGATTGATTTTGCTAAATGTTTAGAAGTCATATTCACAGAATAATTTTCTATATTCCAAATACATGTAGATATGCATTCATGAAGAAATACATGTATAGCTGGACACAAATAAACTATATATTTTAATTTTAAATCAAGAAGGAGGTTAAAAGATGTTGATCATAATGTAGCATAGGTTAAGTTCATAACATTAACCTAAGTTCACACTTTGATTTATTTGCAAATTGTAGTCATATATCCGTGGCATGAGAGCACGACGTTTGGCTAAAATTATAAAGGAAGAAAAGAGAGTTGAGGAAGAAAGGAAAAGACTGGAAGAAGAAGAGCAACAGCGACAGGCTCTGGAGAAGAAAGAAGCTGATGAACAAGCCATTGAAGAATCTTTTAAGTAAGTTTTTTACTTGAAATTCATAATATTAACAGTTTTGTCTACATTCCAGCCTATCTCAATGCACTCATCACTTAAGCTATACCCATATGGAGCAGTTAATAATATTTGACTTACATCGTGTTGTGTCTGGTTATAAAAAGATAGTGGAAAGGTTTTTTTTATCAGTACAACAACCAGAAAACAACTGCTGTTGATAATAATATCAGATTCAGAAATATTTTGCTTACAGTAAGGAATGTGGTCTGATACTTGGACTTTGCATTGTAAATTTTCAAAGAATTTTAAAAATTTAATCCGACTTGAGTTAGATTTAAATTTATTGTTATTTTTATTTCATTAACATTAGTAGCCTAAGGGTTCTGAAATGTCAAAATTAAAGTATTAGTTTTTGTATTTTGCATTGAATAAACTCAAATAAAAAAATAAAAAAATAATAGAAAATAAAATAAATACATAAATAAATAAATAATAAATAAAAAAAAAAAAAAAATGGGTTAACAGTAATAATCTCAGATTTGAATTTTTGCACAGGAAAACAAATAAGCTGATTATCATATTTAATTCAGTGCAATGACATTACAGTGTTATATTAATTATTGATTATCTTTCATGAAAGTAAAGAGTGAATATGTGTAGAATGCAAAATATGACCTAAATATAATGTGCTAAATTAGGTCAGTTTTGATTTATTATTTTTCTTAAAATTTATAGAGGTTTTTAAACCAAAATGGCAGTGATGTGTTATGGAAAATTTGCAACATTGCAATGTAGTTTGGTGAAAATAAATGATTGACTTCCCACACTTCTCAGACATTCTGCTGTATGTAATTTATTTAGATTGATATTAATACCAAGATTGTAAGAGGTTAAGTTTGTTAAAGTTGATCTCATTGAAAAGATAATTTGGCAAAAAAAAAAAAAAAAAAAAAAAAAATAAAAAAAAAAATTACTTTAAAATAAAAATAAAATAAAATAATGTAAAAGATAAAGGAAAAAAAAAATAACTTACTAAATCTACAAACTGATATGTATATTTATATCAGTGTGCATGTTTATTTTGCACCAGAGAAATATTCAAATGGGATAAGTTTTGAGTTGTATTCAAAGTGAACTTTTAATGTGAAGTAACATTTCACATTGTCCTGGTTATTATAATAATAATTACTATTGAAAGGAGTTTTATAAGGATGGAGAAGATGCAACAGTTAATATAAATATTCAAAGGTCAGTGGCCGTATTATGTTTATTTTAAACTAAAAATAATAATATACTTTAAAAAAAAATGGTTAAAATAATATCATGTAGTCTTGTTTCTTTCTCTGTACCTGCTTTTCCAGGAATATTCACATACGGTAAGATCTTTAGTTGTCAGTGTTGTTTTGTTTTGTTTTGTTGTTATTATTTTTTTTTTTATATATTTTTTTTATATTCCATAGTGTGTTGTAAATTGTTTATATTGTAAAAGTTTCCATAATATTATTTTTTATATCATCCAAAAACCCAAATATAAATAACAAAAACAAAAAACAAAAAACAAAAATCCCACTAAAAAACACCACCTGCAACAACAACAGTAACTAATAATAATAATAATAATAATAATAATAATAATAATAATAGTTGTTATTGTTGTTATTAAAAAACGATTCAGAAATAAACATGGTAAACAAATACTCAAAACAGTTATTAATAATCTTATATTAACAATAAAACTTAAATGAAAATCAGTCATATGTTGAGGAGTCAATTAGTTTCATAACCATTTTTCTTTGTTTTTACACAAGAGCTTGATAACAGTTATATCAAAGGATGTACTATATACATTACTAGATAACTGGATCTGATATTTAACAGATTTTTTGCATTTTTTATTTGGTTGTATTCATATCATTTATTATAAAAATAAAGTAAAGAAATAAATGTTTAAATTCTTCATAATAATTATCATTAATAACACTGAACCAAATTTTTATTATTTTATTTTTTAAATTTAAACATAAAAGGTGCTGTTATAGTTTATCTAATTATTGATTTGTTTTGTTGTTATTAAATTGAAAATTTCATTCTTGATATTAATTGAATAGATATCTGAATGATATACATTATCAATACAATAGTTCACAATTTCGGTTACAAACTTGGTTTGAGAAATAAATCTGGTAATTTCTTTCATTTTGCAATTTTCTGTTGATGATTTCATTTGAGATATTTCATTGAGATATTTGAGATTCAGCTGTTTGCTAGGAAACGGCTTATCAGGTAAAGAATCAGATTTATGTAAAATTCGACACTGAAATCAGTCTCATTAAGTAGATAAACTTAAGTGTATATAACCTTACAGTCTCCATCATGTTAGTACAGTAATCGATCAGTCAGTCAGCCAACCATTTCAGATGTGCTTATATCTAATGAAGATTCAAAGATATCTACATTGCTGTACAGTCTAGGTGCCTAGATTGTATATTGAACAGTCTTCAACAACTTGTACAGTGTTCCCTCAGGCAGTCAGCCATTTCAAATGTGCTTATATCTAATTAAGATTCAAGGTTACCTATTTTCATATGGAATTTAAGTGCATGGGTTCTATATCTAACAGTCTTCAACAAGTTACACAGAAAATCAGCTATTTCAAATGTCTTGAAAACTCAAGGATGTCTGTCCTGGGCCTTAATATAGTATTCCCAAAGCAGTTTTATTGTTAATGTGTTAGAAAATTTGTTAGAAAGCAGAACGGTACACTGGCCTCACCAAAAAGCTTAACCACAGTGCTATTGAGGCTGGTGGAAACTGTACTGTGACAGGAACACAAATCATTCTGATAATAATATTCCTGGACCGCAATCTCTTACTGTAATGAGCCTCTGAGTGATGCATTTCTAATGTTGTTCAGAATAGGGTTTGTGTTGACAGGGAAGGCCCCAGAGGTCAGCGTCTACAAGAATGTATTCCAACAACCAACTATTGATTAACCAGGCCTAATACCTTTAGTTAATGTTATTAAAATTAGCTCTGTGGAAATCTGTAATCCACTAAATTTTATGCCATTTGCTTAGTGCATGATAGCAAAGTAAAGACTAGAATTATCTCAATTTGTGTCTTCTGACTTCAATAATACATAAGTTATTATCAGTTTGATACATTTATGTGCACTGTTTGTTTTATTACTTCCAGTCCTTCATTTTTGACATTGCTGTTTTATGTTGTTTGTAAAGATTATTTTAATAAACATTGTTATTTGGTATATTCACAAATACTTCTCAGATAGTTTATTTTATGGTACTTCAGAATTCACATTTTTTTATAAAGATAATTATATATATATATTTTTTTTTTTTCTTTCATTCTTTTTTTTTGTTGTTGTTGTTTAAAAAATGTATTATTGGTAATTTTTTATTAAAGACATGCTGATAATGAAATGTACTATACTCATGTAATTAATATATTTGAGGAACGGGTATCTTTAAACAATAACTACTAAAACAGTTGAAACAACAGCAACAATAATGAAAATAATAATTCTAATAATAATGTAGTTAATGATAGGAACTTTTTTTAGGGGTGTGTGGCTAATTTTTATCTGAGTATCTAGTTTTTTTTAATAAAATAAAATTATATATTCTTTTTAGATTTTAAAATGTCTTTATGTCTTTTATTTATTTTTTATTCTATTTTATTTTATTTTATTATGTTTTTCAGAATAAATAAAATAAAAGAGATACTGATAGTTGGTCAAGCATGGTTTTACTTTCTATTTTTAACATATGCATACATTAGCCACATCATTATTACCAAGCTGTTGGTGGAAAGTATTTAAAAAAGCTTTTGTTAAGAAAAAACACTAAAATTATTCTTGCTTAAAAATCAAATATTTGTGTTAATTTTTCAGAGAATCTCAAGCAGAACTGGAATCTCTCACTCATCTCATTGAATCAATGTGGTCACACCACAAACCAAATGTAGCTCCAAACAATCTCGACCTCGACTCAATGTTTGACTTTTTGAAAGAGGAGAAAATAGAAATGCAGAATTCTTTCACTGAAAAGCAAAATGCTAACATTTTCAGTCCAACTGAGAAAAAAGCTGCAGTTGAAGAAATCAAAGAAGAGCTGGATGTTCTTGATGAACTTTTCACACAAGCCCAGGTAGGCATTCTATACCTTTATATTGTTCAAGTGGCCATGTTAATTTCTTCTTTTTCTTCTTCTTTCAGTTCCCTTTTTAATAATTTTATTAAAATTTCAATGTTAGAAATTATTTATCTTTATAAAAATTGTTTTTGAAAGAAAATTGGTGAGTAATGCAGTGTTTTATGTGTGTAGCAGTTAATCAATCTTCACTGAGGATTTGAATTGGGATGCACATTATGAATGAATGAAATTTCCTCTTAGCTCAGTTGGTAGAGTATTGGATTCTCAGTGGAGACTAAATAGACTGTTACATTTGCATGATCTTTGCCCATTCATACACATAGATGCTAATGCCACACTATCAAAGAATAAAAATTCAAAAATGACTTGCTAAAATTGTAAATGCCTTATATAGTTTAAAAAATATTTATTTATGATACAGGTATCTGCATGGTTCTGTATTTCTTCATCTGTTGTATAGCTGTCACATGTAATAAAATTAAACTTCTCTTACTTTTCTCTTGACTAAGGAAAAAAAGAACTAGATATATCACATTCTCTCTGCAGCATTAACTGCATTATAAACTGTTGATGCATGATTAAGAAAACTGAGTTTGTTTGGTTAGGGTCTGTGTTTAAAATATAACAACATGTCGAAAACAAGTTAATGGCCTCAAGCTAGCTTCACTTTATCCACATGATGAAAATAATATTAATTGGAAATTCTTGACAAGGAATTCACATTGCCTTCACTTGATGCTAATTTAGTCTTTAATCTCTCAGCGTCTTTGTTTCCAGTAATCTCATTGGTTTGTGAAACGGACAAATAGATGTTGCATTTCTCTTGAGACCCTTGCAGCAGATATTAAATTTGTATCAGTTTAGCTGGTATGTTGCTTGTGAATAACTGCTAGTAGGTGAAGTGTCATTTCTGTTTTTGCCATTCAAAAACAAGTGCTCTGTTTATATAAATACAAATTTAAACTCTTAATTATTGTCATGTTTGAAAAAGATGGATGATTTAATCATCTTTATTATATTAGATTACATCATTGTTAAATACTTTTAAATATCAGTGCCAGATTGTTATTTTATCCATTTCTTTTTATATATATATTATTTTTTAAATAAGTGTTTTTGTGATAAATATTTTAGATTTGAATAATGTGTATCTATATAACATTTTCTTTGGCCTTATTGTTTGTTAAGTAAATTGATTACTTACTTACCCATATCAAAATTAACATCTTCAAACTGTTATGTGAACCATTTTCCATTCATTTGAAAAGATCCCAGAATACTTGATCATACCACCAATAATCTATTTTTGTTAAAACAGTTTTTACTCTTAATTATGTAATACTGTTTAAAGTTTAAATAAAAACCATCCTACATGATATACTATATATTCTCTCTATTAATGATTTTTAGTTGGGTTTTGATGGGGTTTTTTAATGTCTGCCAAATATATAAAGAAATCCCAAAAAGTAATATTTCACTGGCTTCCAATGTATGTTGAAAGTCTAAAATCATTATTTCACTTAGCAGCTAGAAGCTTATTTTACAAACAGCAGTATAAGTTGTGGCAAGTTGACAGATTGGTTTT
The DNA here is from genome assembly GCA_012295275.1 of Chrysomallon squamiferum. Lineage (NCBI taxonomy): Eukaryota > Metazoa > Mollusca > Gastropoda > Neomphalida > Peltospiridae > Chrysomallon > Chrysomallon squamiferum. The sequence continues at coordinate 9,171,261 of CM022665.1, read as the reverse complement.
ATTTATTACTCTGTAAGGAAAGATAATACCTTGTAAATTAAAATGAAAATCTAATATTCTTTGGAACCAATGTTATTTGAAAATAAACAAAAACAAAAACAACAAAAAAGCACCCAAGTACAACCTTTGTTTAACATTCTGTTAATCTAGGCAAGAAATAGACATATAAATCATTGTATTTAAGATTATTAATTAAAACAGAAATTGATTTTGGGGTGAAAAGCACCAACTCGCTTTGTTTTCATCACTTTCTTCTTAAATCTGAATGGATTACACAGATTACTGGCTGTACTTGTATTCAAATGAAAATTCCTCGTGATGCATTTATTTCTTTGATAACCACTACTTAGCTTCCTTGAAATCTATCAAATTAAAAGTCTCAAGTAAAGACTTTTCTCAAAGCACAGTATAATTAAAAGCTGAATCAGATTTTATAATGGGATAGAAACTGATTTCAGTAAATAACTCATCTGATATGTAATTTTATTGTCAATTATGTCTTTGATTAACACATCAGTGTGTGCAGGAGTCAACCCAATAATGGAAGATAGTTTTCAGATTGCATTGTTACACTTGGCATTCCTTACACTTCAGTAGCAGACATTGTCAAAGCAAGCAAGATGAAGTGAATGTTGTGTTTGAACATGAAAAGGAAATTGCAGTAAATAAGTAGATAATGTGTTCTGAAATAGAGTATTGATTTTTTTTGCCAACAAATTGATAACCAACACAATTGCCTGTCTTTGCTTCTTGCAAACTTATCCATGCGACACGGAGTTCAGCTTCTTGGACTGTTGTTACAGAAATTGTTTTATTGGACGAGTGGCTTAATCGCAGGAAAGAGTGTGACAGAGAGTAAATTACAAACAGTTTACCGAGATTCAGAACCATGTATTTTGTTTAAGTGTGTGTTCAAGGTTTTACAAGATAACTCATCATCACAGCATGTCTTGTTTTTTTTTCCTTTGATCACTTTCAATCTGGTACTTTTGAACATGTAGACATTTCCTTTTACACAAGACTGAACATATAATAAACACTCTCTACAAGGAATTGCAGGTGTGTTGTTGATGGCCTTTTGCCTGGAATTAAAATTCCCTTTCAACAGTTCTGTTTAACAAAGTTTGAGAGATTGTATAAGAACTGATTGCCTTGATACATGTTTTTGAACAAATAATTCTGTCAAACTTATTAAAGGAGAAAAAAGGATACAAGAATAGATTTTTGCATTGTAAGTATGGATGAAGATACTTTTTAAGAACTATTTATGAAATATAAATATATACTTTATTTCCATTCAGACTATGGATACATTAGTGAAAAATGTTTAAGGATAAGATATCTTATTTGTTTTCCTCTCATGAAATAGCAATTGATTATAACACAACTAAATAATTCAGTATTTTGTTCTTTGCTGACTTGTAATTGCAGTAAATATAGCAAGGATATTATTGTTTTTAAGCAGCACAATTGATTTTTATTTAATATTCACTGTAGTGTTAATGGCTCTGATGCATTGTCAAAACAATAAAAAGTAATAAAGATAAGCCCAGGCCAGCACAGGTCAAAAGGTAATGGATTAAAGTGTTCACTGCTGTCTTCATGTCTCCTTGCTATCCATGCATGAATAAAACTATTAGTAAATTAGATTGTTTTTTACACTGTCATTCCTCATAATTATGCTTTAATGTGCTTCAAAGAATAATATAACAGTAAATATAAATTGCATTTTTTATTATCTATTTACTATTACTACTACTAATAATAAAATAAAATAAATATTTTAGAAATTTACATAAATAAGTAAACAAGTAAGTAAATAAATAAATAAATGAATTGAAATAAATAGTAAAAAAAATAACGAAATGAACAAAAGAAAAACATAAACAACATTTCCATGACAATAATGTTTTGATCAAACTGAAAAATAAGCATTTCTTATATTTTTTTATATCTCAAAGATAATTTTCACTTAAGAAAGATTTTATCTGAGACTGCCAGTGGCAGCATAAATGAAACAGACTGTCTAATAAATTGGCAACAAATGAGAATTTCTGTTAAAAATAGGACATATTTCAAAGTAAATGTATTTATTTAGCAATATATAACATTACATTTAGGTGTAGAATAACGAAAAGTCACAGTGAAACGGAAGTTGGTTTAGAAAATGTTGGTCTACTGAGACCATACTGCAGCAGATTAAACAAATTCCTATAGAATACAGATGTAAAAAGTGACAAGAACTCAATATCTTGGCATTTATCCTGGTAGAACTGTGAGGTCACAGGGTCTAAACAAGGTTACTAGAAAGATTTGACAGTATTGTGTTTATTGTTCAGAGCTTTGGATGTTGTGCAAATCTACTGATAATATTTTCTGTGACCAGTCTAATTTATCATCTTGAAGAAAACAAAAACAACAAAATCAAAAAAAAAAAAAAAAAAAAAAGAATGTCAAAAATTGATCATGCTAATGCAATAAGCAGTTATTGTATATTACTGTCAAAATTCTGTTCCATACTGATATATAATTGTTGTAACATGAACTGCTAAATGCTTGATCCTTGTAAAATGAGCAGAAAAAAACCCTGTCTGTTAGAAGACATTTAAATGTCACTTAAACATGATGCTGCAGCTGTCTATTATTACAGTGCCAATCACTCGCAGACTATATTTTCTCGATTAGTATCATTATTACTTTGGTGAATTTTTTTACATCGAATCAATTTCTTTGGTGGGGGGGGAGAGTTTACTTCTATTATTCCTTTTCCCTTTTCTTTCTTTCTTTCTTTCTTTTTTTTTTTTATTTCTTTTTCTCATTCTGTTTATCACTGTATTATTGGCTCCTATAAACTCTTTGTAAGGACAAATTGCAGTTTACTGGAAAAGTCATGACATTGTGTGTCAAAAAAGTGTTTCCCTGACAAAGATACACAATAAAAAAATATTATAGCTATTCTTCAAAGTCTGTTACTGCTTCTGAACAGTTACTAGAATCCTACTGACCCAATGACCTGCAGCCCAGTGTCCAATATTATGTGCAAACAGATCATCAGTGGCCAACTTGCTATTATTACTGTTTACCAAGAATGTCAGAAACATGAAAAAGGAAATGAAGCAATCGGAGAAAAAGTGGAACTGACATAGAATGGAAATTGCTTCACAAGTGTATAAAGTTTACTCTGGTCACTGACTCAAAATCGTTCAAAAATGTTCATCATGCTGATGCTGCTGATAGATTATTCTTCTCACCTTTGGGGCCAAGGCAGTGATTTGTCATTGTAACAGATCTTTTAGCTTAGTCTTTCAACTGTTTATGTTTCATGTGAAAAACATTTCGTGAAAACACATTTCTGTCTTTTGTTAGTGTCTTATTGATTTCTTTTTCGAAGCGTTTAAGAGTTTAAATTGGAAAAAAAAGTGCAGTCTGATTCTAGCCTTCATGGATAAAGATTTGAATGAAAATAAGGAATCTTTAATGATGTGTAAAGTTGATGTTGGAGAGCTTGATCTGGAAGCTGGGATAAAAAGTATTTGCTTGTCATGTTTGAAGTCAGAAAGCTTTTATTTTGTCAATGTTTAGAAAACAGGATATCATCATGATATCGGATTCTGCAGCGGTAAGAAACATAATACAGTGTCACTAACACTTTAATAAATTTTCTTTTTAATTGCTTTATATGTATAAAGATAAATTTATTTGTAAAATTTCAGTGTGCATGAATTTTAAATATATGAGAGAGGGAAAGGTTTTAGTGCAAATACAATGAAAGTATGCATAAATATATTTAATTTGACTCATATTTTCCCTCTTTCATCACACAAGCTGCTTTGTTCAGAAGTGATTTAAAAATATATATATTTAAATAATAATAAAATTTAATTATTTATAATTAATCCAGTTTTATAGTAAATGAATTATTAACATTTGCTATTTTCAAATCCAAATTTGTTTTTGTTTTTATAGAAATATTATTTTAAAAACAATTACAATAAATAACTACATTTCTGTTCATTTTATTTTTGATTTCATTTTGATATTATTTGGTTTTGGTTATCAAACTGTTTGTTTCAAATCAAACAATATATATTTCAGTATTAAGTAAAGAATTAAGGTGAAATATGGATTACTTCTTTATTATATTTGTCTAATAATTTCTGGTGTTGTCAAATTATGTTATTTGCTGTTAATCAAATTAATAAAATGGAGATATATTGTGGTGGAAGCCTGTAGAGGAATTCTGTTACAGTGCCTACCAATTTTTTAACTTTTTCAACTGACTAGAGCATTACTAACGATGAAAGTAATGATTATATCAAGTTGATCAAATAAATCATTAGATCCATTAAAGGTTCAATAAATCAGAAGATCCATTAAACCACGTTATCATGAGGTGGCATGCAGATAAAATATGTCCATCACTGTTCACTGACAGTGTGACTGCTGTCAGATGTTCTTCTGCAAACTGTTTGGCAAAGATAAAACGAATTCATAATTTCAGTATCACATTTTAAAATATTAAATATGTATATATAATGCTGTTATATTGTTTCATGACTAGAAAAGAAGATATATGTTGATATGATGATGGATTCTGCTATGTAGAAAAAAAATCCAGATTTCAATTGATAAAAACTTCAGTTGCAGTTGTCAATGTTAACAATTATATTAGTAATAATGTAATAATTATTATTTTTAGGTGGTTTTTTTAATAAATACTATTACGTTTGTTTCAATTTAATTGTTATTAATTTTGTGATGAATAGTTTCTTCCTGCTTGCTTTTAAAGTAATTTAATTATATTTTTATCATTTAAATTTTTTTATGGTTTTTTACCTGCTTGGCCATTTTTTTGTTTGTTTTTTTAAGGAATGTAAATATGATTTTTACTTTTTATTTAATGTTTTTGTTGCAGATATCTTCTGTTTGAAACACTGTTTTCCAAAAGCTTTCTAAGTTAAAAGAACAACAAGAATAGTATTTTAAAATTGTACTAACATAACATGAATGTTTCTGATTTTTAAAAAAACCCAGTGACATTAGGCTGGAGATTTTGTTTATAAAAGCTTACCAACAAAAAGCAGTTTTCTCAGTTTTATATGAAATACAACCTCAATCTGTCTGTTCAGTATTTTTGCCCTTTTGCTTTTATTTCTCTGTAACATCAGTCTTAAAACTGGATGGTAATGGGATCAAACACATACTTCTCAAACTAATTCTCTAACACACTAACACTGTCTTTGGCATCTCAGGCTTTTGAATAGTGTGCCCAGGACAAACATGCTTGGACCTCCAATTGATGTAAACGTGTGTCTAATGGCTGATGTTATTAAAGTGATGTTTGTGTAGCTGTACTCAGGTTTCTATTGAGTTTTTATTTGATTGTAAACAGTTATGTCGGTGCATTAGGAAATTGGTCTTGTGTTGGGTAAATATCTATGGAAGGCAACTTTAGGCCACAATGTACAGTGGTAAATCATTTACCATTCTGTGACAGTTATATAAAATGTAAATACTGGCAATGAAAATTGTAAGCAAAAATATTCTGTGCTAAATATATAAGATGCAAATATTGGCAGTGAAAACAGTCATATATTTTCAATCATTTTAATTATTTACCATTACCATGTGATGGATATATAAGATACAAACACTGGTATGAAAACAGTAAACAAAATTACACTGTGGTAAATCACTTTAACCATTTAACCACTCTGTAGTGGCACATTTACAAGATGCAAATACTGACACTGAAAACACAGAAAATGGTTTCTTTTAATATTAACTAAATGTGAATTGTGTACCAAATTTATTTACAGTTGTGTAAGATATAATATACATATAATAGCAGCAAGATTGTAGTAATTATTATTATTATTATTTTTTATTTATTTATTTTTTTAAATCATAAGAACAAAATTCTAATAAATGTGACAGAGTTGAAAATTATGGAATATTTTTGTCTAAATAAAAATTTAATTAATTTCTTGGCAGATTTAAAATAAAATAATGAAACAAATTATGATGAACTGAGATTGGTGGTTTAAATTTTTTTGTTTTGTTTTATATTTTAATCTATATTTTACTTCTTCCAAAAAACAACAAAACAACAACAAACATTAAACCAACAAAAAAGAGAAACATTATAAAATAAAATAAATGTTAACTATTTAATACATTTTTCAAATAAGGCATTTAGTTAAAAAGAGTGACTGTTACTTTGAAACTGAAATTATACTTAACATCATTGTTTTGTTTATGTAATAAACTAGATAATTTATCAGCTTGATGCACCAAGGTATACTTTAATGTTTATTTGTTGTTTTGTTTTCCAATTTTAGAATTATCTTGTTTTTTATTTTTTTAAATTTTGCATATATAAATATACATATATTTAAATTATTCCTTTCTTTCAGTGTAGATTCTTGTACTTAAAATACTGGTTGTAAAAATCAGCTTTTGTTACTTACAGAAAATAATATTCATCTGTGTATACTTAAAGGCTTACAAATGATGATTAGTTTTTCCTGGAATATTTTTTTGGCTTTAATAATCAATGCATGGCTATATGTTAGGGCATTCAAAGCAGTATGCATCAGAACTGATGAGCAAATAGCATACTGAGATTATACAAAACAATTTTAAAATGTTTCATTAATGGATAAACAGGCTCTTTTGAATTTTCATTTAGTAATTTCAGAATATACTGAGTAACAAAAGAATGCCTAAATAAGCATTAATACTGACAATATCCTAAGATGATGTACATACCATATGTGCTGTTATTTACCTGCTACAAAAACTAGGTTTTGCTGAAATCAGAGTTAAAAAAGAATCTCTATTATTAAAATTATTATTTAGAACATTATTTATTTATTTATGTCGCTGTTCTTTTAATTTTTTTTTTGTGTGTGCTTTTAATTCCCCCCCCACTGTTTGTTACTTATTTATGTTCTGTTCTTTTCAGATCCTACTTTTTTTCTCTCTTTTTTTTTTTTGCTTTATTAAAAAACCAAGAAGTAATAACAAATGTTTCTTGTTATATGAGATATTTTATTATGTAACATATTTTCATTATTACAGGATGAGCATGAAGGGAAAGAGGCATTGGCTGAGCTTGACAAATCAATATCTGAGTTTGATGAAAATCTGTCACCTGCAAGGACAGACAAAGGCCCAGTTTTCATTGCCCCACCCCCACCACCTCATCCACCACCAGCTGTAGAAATACAGTCACCTGTTTCAGGTAGGTTGTCAGTTCTTTTTTCGTTTTTCTTTCAGTGGAAATAAAAAAATAATAATGTAATGATTCTGGTTCTGCACATCTAAAATAGACTCCTTATCAAGAAAAAGTTTATAATGCTTCCTCTTAATAATAACTTTGATTTTTATATTTGTTAATTAATAAATAATAAATTAATTTCAGAAATAGATACCTTGAGAATAAAAGTATGTATGACAATCCTTCTTAATAATTACTTGAACACATGTATGCACACACACACACATGTACACACACAGAAGCCACACGCACAAACACACACATCGATACATATCGATTGGGTATATTAATGGATGTATTATTTTTATTTTTATTTGCATGATTGCAGAAATACCAGAGTTAGGTCCACCACCAACAATCCCAGCTCCAGGCACCCCTCCTAGAGTCCATGTTGCGCCTTCCTCAGTCAGCAGTCAAACAGAAGAAGAAGAAGAAGAAAACTTGCCACCACCACCACCACCACAGGTCAGTGAAGATTTAGCCAGCATTAGTGAAGAGCTACCTCCACCACCACCGATTGCTGTCAGTCAACAGAATGGCTGGGACAACCATGAACCACCTCCTCCAGTGATAACTGATCTTCAGGATGTAAATCAACAACCATTTCCAGAACTTCCACCACCTGAACTTACTAACGAATCTCCTAAGAAAAGATCTGGTCCTGCTCCACCACCACCACCTCGTCGTGGCTCTGCCCTGACAACCACACCATCATCACCTCCGACCTCCCTTGGGAGACCCCCCAGCATGAGTCTTCCTATATCAGCCTCAGGGTCTGCCATATTTCTTCCCAATCAACGTCCTTTAAGTGCACTGTCTCCGGAGACTCAGGAAAAACTGTCTTCATTGTTACAAGAACGACCACAGGAAGAGAATACTCCAGAATCTGTAGTGTCACCTCTAAATGACAGGGAAATACCTCTTGAGTCTGATGCAGTGTTTAACATTGTCGAATTTGCAGAAAAATTCTTCAATACTCATGCAAGAGATTTTGGTGGCACTCTGATGAAGAGTTTAAAAAAGAGGAGAGACTCACTAAAGGTAAGACAGTTTGATAATTGATGTTGCTGACTGTCATTGTGTACATTTTTTTTGCAGATAATTATTTTTGATTAATGAGGTATGTTATTATAAGTACAAATAACTTGAGTTTACTTGAACCACCTGTATATAAGATAGTACTCTTCAAAATTTTTAGAATCTAACATTTTTTTCTTTTAAGTATTGTTGTGGGTGCACTCAGGCATGCACACATGAATATTTACATCTGTCTGTAGAAGAAGATAGGTAATATGTTGTTGCTTTTTAAATAATATATTTGATGTATTTGTCTATTAGGTAGTTTTTATTATTACACTTAAAATTATCTTCTATACAGCAGATTTATGATGCAATCCTCAAGAGATATTTTTTATGAAAATTATTATTTATTATTTTTCAATATAAGATTAAAAGAACAAAATAAAATGTACAGATATAAATCCTTAGAGAACTTATAACACTAACCAAAACAATCTTTCTGTTAAAATAGAACATGTTGGTTTTTAAGAGAAAATGTACCAAAAAACCTTGAAATGCTTCAGTTTATCTCCAGTTAAAATCAATCGGGAGAAAAAATCCTATTTTTTTTAATGTTTTAAATAACACTTTTAACAGGGAATAGTCAACATCAAAACATTTTATAATTAATTTATTATTATTATTATTATTTTAATTATGGCAAAACAGAAGCAAATAATGTGCTGGAATGTGGTAATAACCTGTAGAGATGTGTGAAAAAAGACAAGTAAAAGACTGAACTGGTGCGAGTATCAGGAAGCCCCTTTAATTTAGAATCTGATTGTAGTAAGCCGATTCCCAGTAAATTGAAGCCTGTCATGGACAGTATAAAAAATGATGATTGATGAACTCTTCTGATTACAGCTTATCTTTGAAATTACTCATTATTGTGAAGTTCTTCTGGTGATACACTGACCAGTTCTGTCATTGATCAGTCTCTCTTGACCCTTGTTAAAGATATTATATACTATTTATCATGGACAAAATAAATATATTCTTTCACTGCCCTTGGTCCGAAGGCTCACATTATGAAGGTAGTGTGTGTATGTCTGGTGACTGAGCCATCTTAATAAAACATCATGTTATTAGCTCTGGTAGCACACTGATCAAATTATCAGACATATGGCTGATTGCATACTGGTCCTGTCTTTTTCGGTTTCATATCCAGCTGAAAGGTCATAGAGCTGACATTTATTGGATTGCTGGCAGTGCTTGCCTGGGGCATCGGTGGTCAGAGGATCAGTTCTGCTTAATGCAACCAAAAGACTATTACTTATTTCAGACCCATGATAGCTTTATAAGATGTAGAATTTAAAATGCTTCTAAAAATTTCTATGGAATTGTTTCTTCTCTCAGTATTATTATTAGTATTATTATTATTATTATTATTATTTTTATTACTACTACTACTATCATTTTCTCATCATCATCATCATTTTTAATTATTTATTTGTTTAACATCTGAATTGAAATTTGAATTAAAAAGAAGAAAAATTTGCTGTCTTAATTGTGAAATGTGTGTGTGTGTGTGTGTGTGTGTGTGTGTGTTTTTGTATTTAACATATTTTTTTAACATTAATGTATAAGAATTTTTTTTAAATTATGTTGACCAATCACTCAAGTGATGTGGAAATCAAAAAGCAAATGATTAGCTTGTGAAATATCCCTTTCACAAATAATGGAATGCAGATTTTATTTTTATGGTCGTGCCTGTCATAAAACACTCAAGAATGTTTGAATCAAACAGTAATTGTGGTGTGGCTCATTGATTCAACAGAACAGTGCTGAAGATTTAGAGTGTGATAAAAAAAAAAAAAAAATATGGTGTTGAATAATATCATCTTATAGAATATTTAACATGGATAAGAGTTATTGCCTGCTGAATTATTTAAAGAAATGCAAAATACTCTTCATTTGTGTAACTGTTTACAGAATAGAGCTTTTACACATATCTTTTTAACCTATGTTTCTTTTTTCTTTTTTGAAGATCAGAATATATGAAATAATTAGAAATCTGAGCTTACAGCCCCCAGTGAATCGCTGAAAAAGTAAAGAATTTAGATGAAAATGATAAAATGTAAAATGAAATTCTAAACAATAAATTTAAACAAGTGCGATAAAACACATTGTATATGTGATGTCATAATTGAAATAATAATAAAAAGGTTTAAAAACTCGAAGAGAGAATTTTAGAAAATTGGTTGCATTTTTCAGTTTTTAGTTTTTTTTTTCTTTTTTCATGTTTGCTAAAGGTGATATAAAATGACATATGAAACCTAAATTACTTAATTACATATAAAGATAAAATATATAAATAAAATAAAAACAAAAATTAAAAATTAATTTGAAAATAAAAAATATTGATATGAAGTGTATGGTTTAAACTGAGTCTAGCTATCTTGAATATCAGTATTAACTGCTTTGTTTTCTTTCAAATATTCATGCTTAATATGAATGTCAAATGTAAATCAGTTTATTTATTTCTGGAATTTGTACATTATATTTATGAATATATTATAGAAAAAACATTAATGATATTTTAATAAGAGTTTCTATATAAAATCTGGACAAAATATTTTATGGAAGTATTACAGTAGCTAACAAGGATAAAAATTAATGTTGCCTGTAGAATCTGTTAAACCATAAAAAATCTTCTTTTCATTTATATAATGAGTTTGAGAATAGAGTTCTTGCAGATAACGGTATAGACTCTCATATTTGACAGTGCCTGGCTGATTAAAGTGTTATGCTCGAGGCTGGTTTGTTTTTCAGCTTGGCACAGGAAACAATTGATTTTGTTTTTGCCTTACAAGGTTAGAGTAAATGAAAGTCACTATTCATCTTCAGCAAACATTTTGTAATGTGTTGTCTGTTTATTTTATCATCAATACCTTTCATACTTCAATTAATGATGCAGATGTCTTTGTTTAGTTACATTTCTGGGATCCTGCTTCACTACTTAAAAGCTTTTAGTGACACTGTGTTTTGATACATTTTCTTACTGTCTTTTAATGACTCCATTAAGCATCCATTTTATTAGTAAAAATTGAAAGTTGTTTTTTGTTTCAGCTTTACTTAACTGATGTATAACTAAAGTCTGAAAGAGTACAGGCATGGGCTGTAGCTCACTGGTTAGAGTAGTGGCTTAAGACATGATAGGTCACCAGATCAGTTCACATATATGCTCATTTTGATCTGTTTCTTGTTTCATCCAGTATGTAGTAACGTTTTAATCAAAGATCATGATATGTGCTGGCCTGTCACATGGGAAGACAGAGATAAAATATCACTTGATGTTAATGTGAAAAAAATAGTGAAAAGTCTCTAATGTGGTTTCTTTGTCATGTCATTTACTCATTATCAATTAAAAAGAATCTGAAAATGCACAATAGTTTGTATCTGTACATTTTAAATTAAAAGAGCTGTTTGTGATTTAACATTGTATGAGGCACAAAACATTTAGCACTGGATTTATTCTGTTTTAACTTTTTCGTGAACCAAAAAGAATTAGAGATATATCAGTGTCATTTTTATTGTACCACAGATATATTAATATATACTTAAATAAATGAAAGAACAACAGCAACAACAACAAAAAAAAAGAAGAAAATAATATGTAAAGAAAATAAAAGAAATAAGCCCAGTGAAATTTTTCAGTTGTTCAGTATTTTAATTGAACTGGTTTATTCTGCTGGTATTCTGACATTCTGAAGAATAAACAAACTGGAGTTCTTCAGTGTTACAGTTTTATTCGAATAATTGCCACATATTCTAAGAGTAACATGATCACCCAAAAAATTAAAAAATAATAAAAAATAAAAAACCCACAAGATACATTTAGGAATGAAATTGCAACAGTTTTTCAGTGTTACAATTATTGGAGTTTTAAATTTCATTGATTTTTGCTTGCTCTCCAATATCTCTGATGAGTATAATTGTTCCTTGCACAGCTTGAGGAAGCAATGACAAGTTCATCTCTTCACTGACCATTAATTACACCTAAAAGAGTTTTAATCATGCCTCTGACACTTCAACTTTTACAATCTTTTGTAATGATAACTATTAAAACACAATGTCTTGGTTGTTTACTGTTTTATGTGATTGCTTCATTTACAGTTGCCATTTAACAGTTTATACAAGTGTTTCATTTACAATAGTTGTTTACTGTTTTTTGTATTTATTTCATTTATAAGCCTGCAGAAATATTGGATGGAAATAAAAATAAGAGCAAAAGCAACAATTTCCATTTGATATTGTTATTTCTTATAATACTGATTAACAATAAAAATTGTTAGATAAAACAACTATATCCATTTTTTAATATTACAGATACATTTAATGCAGTAATACAAAATAAAAATAAAAATTGCTGTGCTAAACAGGCAAATGTTTTTAAAATAGATTTAAATAAACATGCACAGTCCACAAATCACTTATATAAATTCAAAATAAAAATGTACTTAAAAAGTTAAAAAAAAAAAATGGAAAAAATTATTGGACCTGAAATCATAAATGTTTTTCTTTTTGAAACAGATTTCATGAAAGATGAAGATGATACGACACATAAATAAATAAATAATGAGAATAAGATTAAGAATAATAAAATATGTTTCTTTCTTTTTAAGACTGAATTTGCTGAAGAGGTGCTTTTAATAAAAAAATTAAATAAGTGTATTACAGTTGTTTATTTTGTTCTGATTTTTACAGGATATTCTGTCTAAGGAAGAAATGTTACAGTATTGCAAGTCCGGTCTCATTCCAACCTCACATATTCATTTACATGATGCAGAAAATATTCATTTGGCTTGCAACATCTTTAAGGTAAATTTGTTTATTTTAGGGTTATTTAATTTAATAAAAATAATAATAATGTGTGCATATGAAACCTTTTCTTTATATTATTTAAATGTATTTAGTTCAATGATTAAATATATATTGCCAAGTGAAATGCTTATCTCAAAATGCCTGTTTTTAATATTTAGAAATTGAATTTTGCTCTGGAAAGTATTCCAGTGAGTGATATTTTTCATGTACATCCATAAGTTATATATTATATCAATAAAATAAATACACAGTGTTTACCTTTTTAGAAACTGATCGATTATCTTGAAACTTTGCACTGAAATTGTGAAGCATTATTTAATGAAATTATTTCCTATCTTTAGATTTCACACATTCTTCCTAGTTGGGAATACTTTTCATTTATATAAGCACAGTAAAGTGCACTTAAGACAAATTGCATTTTTCTGGAATATTTTCCTGCTGCCTCTTTCCATTCATTTTCCCCAGAGAGAGAGAGTGAGAGAGTAAAGTAACACAGAAATTAAACTTGACTGACAATTCAGGCTATGATAGTGAATTGTAATTTGTATACATCTTATAAATCAAGTTATTAAAGTAAAAGCCTAAATGACCTATTTTGTATTGTTTGGATATAATATTATTTCTTTAGAATAAATTTATGTATTTGTTTATTTATTTATTGTTGGTTGTTATTACCGTTATTAACATTATTTATTTTGCTACAGGAGTTGACAAGGTTAATGAGAGATGAGTTGAAGGAAGAGGACAGTGTTTCTGTCATACAGTACATTGTTAGATCAGGTATTGAGAGAATAGAACTCAGAGATGAAATTTTCTGTCAGCTCATCCGTCAGTCTCGTGCTAATCCAGAACCTGACAGTCTGCTTCAGGTGTGGCTTGTCATGTGCCTTTGTACAGCCTCCTTTTCTGCAAGCAAAAACCTTCACAAGGTACATATCTGATATACCCTAACAACAGTTTTAATAACTGTTATAATGTACTGCTATGTGTTGGATTTATTTGATTTTACTTTTTTTTTTTTTTTTTTTTATTCTTTTATGATATATATATGTGAGATAAAAGGAGGAGGGAGTAAGGGTTAGAGTAGTGGTTCCCAACCTTTTGGGGCCACTCCCCACCCCAATTCTTCCAAGATTGTGATGATCCCTGACTTTTATAAAATGATTATAGCATGTTTAGAATGTGTACTAGACCCCTACAGTTTATTCAGTAATATATTTCAAGTCAAATTTTATTTATTTTATATGGTAGGATTTTTTGTCCATGGACATTAATGGGTTCAGAAACATTTGTTCTTAAAAAATCATATTCTGATTTCCTCCACTTGGGAAATATACCCCACACTGGGTTAGAGGAAGGGCCTAAATAAGTGAATGTTTTTATGTGTGAAAGTGAAAATACATATATATGTAAATACATAAAAATAAATATAAGCTAGTAAATAATTTTTAATTTGTTTAGTAGGTGTGTGGAAATAAAGAACTGATGAGTTATTAATTTTTTGTATTATTGCAGTTTTTTATGTATGGACAGATTTAATGAGTATTATAAAACTGTTGTTACAATTGCAGAAAACACAAGATCCATTTCAGAATTTCTCACTGTAAGCAATGCACTTAAAATGAAAACAATATTTCTCATTTCTTTCAGTATTTGTTGTCATATGTAAAGAAGAACTGTTCTAATGCAGTTGCTGGCAAGTTTGCCATCATGTGTCACAATCATCTAACAGTGCCAAGAGCTGTTGCCAGAAAATATCCACCATCATCTATTGAGATTATGGTAAAACATTTATCTTATTTAGCATCCACCTTTTTATTTTAAAATTTTTATTATTTATAAGTTACAGTTTGAATATATTGTCTGACTTGTTCATTTATCAGTAAAACTATGAAATTCTTATACACATAGAGACATTTTTTTTTGTTCATTTCCAAATACAATTGCATGAGCCAGCTGATGAAATTTAAAAATATTTATCCACTAAAATTTGTTAATTATAAAATCAAGAGATTTTAATTTAAATGTATGATCTTGTTTTTTAGTGTCTTCGTGCTGTCAGTCCCATTATTTGTAAAGTTTTCTTCATGGATGGCAAGACAAAAGCAGTAAGCATCCTGTCATGTGATACCACCACTGACCTGCTTGATAAAGTTGCCAAAAAGATAGGCCTGAAATCTGTAGAAGGGTGGTCTGTATATGAGGTATGAACTCAAATACATATCTGTCAGGGAATTTTTGAATAAAAAATGTTACAGTAATATAGAAATTATGTAAATTAGAAATGAATTAATTTATCATTACAAATATTTTAAACATTTATTATAACTTTGTTACAGTCCAGTTTACTATCAAAAATAACAATCTTCAGTTTGTTTAAAATGTCGTCTTATATTTAAAGAATCCCTCTGTTAATGTACAAAATACTGTAAATGGATTTTTGAAAAATTCACTTTTTCAGCTTTGCTTTTAATGATCTAAATTTCCTTTCTAAGAAGCAGTTACATGTGATAATTGTGTTTTTAGGTTACCAAGGAGTATGAGAGATTTATAAGAAGTTATGAATATGTGGCTGATATTCTAGCTGAATGGGAACAGTAAGTGTAACAGTGATTACAGCACTTTGCATACTAAGATCTGAAAGATAAAATTAAAAGATAAATCTGTGTTACTCTTAATGTATAGACTTTTTTATAATCTAAATTTAAAGTACAGAAACCTGCTGTTAAGTTGGACTTGTATTTAGTTGTTTTATTGTTGCACCTGTATGTGTCAACACGAGGAGTGTTTTCTGTACATAACTCAAACAATTTATATCTCAGATGTATTTCACTTATTTGATAATAAAAGCATTTCAGTAAGGTAAAAAAACATTTTACATACACTTTTTTCAGTACTGCAAATGATGAAAAAAGATAATAGATGCAAACATTATTTTTATTCTTCATATTTCCTTTTTTGATATATAATATTTCCTAATGTAAATACTCAGTTTTGTTTATTTTTAAAATGAACATTTCCTTCTAATACAGAAAAGACCGCTTATCGGCACAGATGAGTAAATATGAGACTGTCTCAAAGAAAGGACCTAAAATGGCTCTCGGAGGACTGGATGCTAAGCTGGTGTTCAGAAAGAGAGTGTATCGACATGTCCATGACATTCCAAATGACCCAGTGGAATACCATCTGCTGTATGCTGAGGCAGTGAACAAAGTTGTTAGAGTGAGCAGCTTTTAAATGATTAAAAATAACACTTTAAAAATGACAAACAGTTATTTATATATTTCCATTGTATTAGCATGGTTTTTGTGTCTGTGTGCACAGTAATATGTAAAAAACATAAAGCTGCATGTAGCGATAGGTCTATAACACACTTTTAAGGTTTTGAAAGATAACGATTTTGTGTTTTTCTTTTCTTCACCAACTACTGATATTGTTTTATACAAACATTAAATTAACCCCCAGCTAATACCGTAAAACATGTTGTCTTTTATTTAATTACCAGTTAAAGAGTTTTAATGTTGTTGGTGTTTTTCCAAATTTCTGCAATATAATTTGTAGCTTAATTTATTTTAATTGGATGTTATTCTTCTGTATCTTGAAAGTAAGTGATGTTTTGTTTCAGCTGGATGAATTCTCAGTGTCTGAAAAAGTAGCTCTTCAGCTGGCAGGCTTACAGGCTCAGGTGATCTGGGGAGAGTTTGAAGATGATAAGTCTTTCAGGTTAGTGTAGACACATACTTGTGTTGTGGAAGTAATCATACAATAAATAAATGTCATGTGAATTCTGTTTCCAAATTTTGTGGTGACAAATTATGAGTTTCCTTCATCCTCTTTTTAAAGCACACTTTAACAAATCTTTATTCATATCTCATTAATACCTGGCAACTAGTTATCTAATTCATTTTGATGGGAGAATTTTAAGATTTTTTTTTTTTTTTTTTTTCCAAACATTATGGTTTTCAGTTAATTAAAAACAACCAAGTATTTAATTTTATTTTTACAACACGTTTTATAACTCAGATACAGTGAAGCAGAACAGTACTTGAGTAAGAGAATTTTATCATCATCTGGAAGAAATTGGTCTGTTGAAGTAGCCAAAGCTCACAAGGTCAGAAATAACACTAAACATTGTTTTTGCTTTCCTGACAGTGTATGTAAAAATTCCAATGCTAATAGTGAACAGAGTGTTGTGCAGTACATGTCCTGCCTTGTGTGATCATTGTGTCACAAAATGCATCACTGACACCTACTAAATGTTAATATTAAAATGTATTGAAGTGTTGTTAAAATGTTGGATTTTTTTTTTTAAGTTATTAGTGTAGCTGCTATTTTCCATTTAATTAGTTTTTGTTTTCTCCAAAAATTTCATAATTATTTTCTTTTAAAAAATGTGCTAATTTACAACAACAGCAAAATAAATCTTTTCTTTTTTCTAAAAAATAATTTCATAATAATTAAAAACAAACACCCTTCCCCGAAAACCCACTTTTTTTTTCTTATTTTTTGTTGAGGAAGTATTGTTTTAAAAAGATTTTCCTTATTTGAATTGGCCTTCCATAAATTTATTCATGCATTTATATTCTTTGTTTTATTATTTTTTTATTATTATTATTATTATTTTTTTTTATCTGCTGTAAGTTATTTTTACTTTACATAATTGTTTTGATTTCAGCACTATGGAATGGGTAAAACTGAACTGGAAGCCAAGGTGTGGTATCTGACCTGTGTAAAACAGTTTCCTCTCTATGGCTGTACTTTGTTTCCTATTGTTCACAAAGGACTCTGGTCTCACACTAGTGATGCTCTTCTTGCAATTAACATGGATGGGATTAAGTTTGTCCGTGCAAAGGATAAGTCTGTAATTCACGATTTCCGATATTCGGAGATAGAGTCTGTCTCTATAGACGCTAATGACAACTATGTGACTCTGGAGTTAAGAAACAAAGCCCAGGCAGACTGTCCACAGAGAACATTCATGTTTGAGACAAATTACAAAGAGGATATTGGTCACCTGGTGGCAAGTTATTCTCCACACCATGCTTCCTGGATGAAACCTGAATATGAAGGCATGAAAAAGGTAAACTATCATTAAACAATTCCTGTTAGACTGATGTATTAACATTCTGGTTTGTAATGTCCTGACTATAAAAAGTGTATATATATATTTTTGTATTTTTTTCTTGTAAGCATACTTGTCAAAAAAAAAAAGAAAAAAAAAAAAGCAATCTAAATATAGCTATAAATATACCAGGGTAAGGTTGTCAGTTGTAATGAAAGACACAAAGGACAGGTTATTCGAAAAATGTTTTATATTTTAAATATTTAGATAAAAATGACAGATGAAGAAAAACTGAAACTTTATGAAGAACTTGTCAGGTGCAGAAAAGCTTTGTCAGAAAGCAGACTGTTGCAGCGCCCTCCACAGGACAGTGGGGCGGGATTCCTAAGGAATACCCTGAGGAGGTAATTTGTCAGATCTGTTTTAGAAATAAAGAGTATTCATGTATTCCTAAGTTATGTCTTGTGTTCTGTAACTAAACCAGTAATGGGAAGACAAAATTTAAAATTTTAAAGAGTGCTTTTAATAACGTTAAAGTAATATTAGTGCATTTCATCATCTGTTGAAAAAATATAAATATATTAATAAACTAATGAGGTAAAATCTGTGCAGTCTCACTTTTCATGTACTTTTTAAAATAAATTATGTTTCTTAACAATGGGCTTGTAATACAATAAATTGTTTTTTCTTTAAAGGTAAAATATTTAAAAAGCACGTTTATTGTTGTTTTTTAACTTTTTTCTGCCCATAAAATGTATTTATATGTTTTCTAATATGTTAAAAATAATTGTATTTTCTAGTAAATTTCTTAATTTTTTATTATTCTTTTCTTTTTATTATTGTTTTAAATATTACACTTTGAATATTTAATAACATGGAAATATTATTAACAAAAAATGTTATTCTGGTAAATGTCTTTATTATTTTTTTTTTTTTAAGTTCTTTTCTTTTTATTATAATTTTAAATAGTACGTGTAGAATATTGAATAACATGAAAATATTATTAACAAAATTGTTTTTGTTGTAAATACCAGATTGACAAAATCAAGACTTGATCGACTACAGCACTACGCAGCATCAGGTAGCTGTAGTTTTGACGTGACTTACTGGTCATACACAAAAACTCCTTTACGTCAGTGTCTCACTGTCATACATGACCCACCTGTGGAAGAGATTGGAGTGAAGATGTTTAATTCTATTCTAGTCTACACTGGTATTGAAGAATCAGGTCAGTTCAGATTCCTTGTGGTTGTAGTCATTGGAGCATTATTTTTGTAAATGTTCAACAAACCAATAACAACAAAAAAAACAAAAATCAGCTTTTAACTTAATGTGAATTTGTACAGGTATAATAATATAGTCTAAATATATTTAGCATACTTCCAAAGCTGTAGCAAATGAGGGGTTAACTGAAACAGAAACAGAAATTATGAAAGAAGTAAAGCATTTTTATGTAAATGGACATACAGAAAGAAAAAAAGTCTTTTGCATTGAATACACCCTTTAGATATTAAACTGTTTTAATTAAAACAGAGAATTTTTTTTTTTTTTAGTAATGGTGAAGGCTTTTTTCTGATTTGTAGACAAATTAAGAATATTTTTAATTATTGTAGTTTTTACTTTTGAATACATTATTGTGGCATGATTTTTATATTTCCATTGTTTTGCCTCCTTTCTTCTGTTAATTTCTGTTAAATATTTTTTTTTTTTTTTTTTTTTTTTTAATCCAAGAAATACCTAGAGAGTTAAAATAATGTTATATTTGATAAATAATAACTACAAATGAAAGTGAAATATGAAAAACTTATTTGTGATGGGCAATCCAGTATTGTTAACGATTTTGTTTATTCATCTATTAATTCAATTTCAATGAGATTTTATTTTATTTTTTAACAGTGGCTGGGGAATGTCATGACCATGTTGGCATGGTGCAGGTGTTGATGCAGAAGTGTTTGGAAAATGATCACCTGTGTAATGAATTTTACATGCAACTCATCAAACAAACAACAGATCATCCAGGTATGCCAAAATAATGAAAATAATTAATCTGTAGTGTACAAAATAGAGAAGTAAAATATTTATATATATATATATATATATATATATATATATGTACACATAGCTGAATATATATATACATCTATATCTGTATATGTAACATTTGATATCTGAATTATCAGTTGATCTCATTCTTCCTAAACAAAATTTAAGAATAAAATATAATTCCTATTTTAAAAATATATATATATATATTAAAGGTTTTAATAAACGAAAAATATTAAATAAATGAATTACCAATATTACAATATAAACTTTATTAGATTAAAAGTGATGATGAAAATGATTTTAATATTTTTTTTAATGTTAAAAAATTAAGTAAGATTTTGAATGTGAATGTTTTCAGAGCCTAACAGTGTTGTAAACCGTCGCAGCTGGCAGCTAATGGCCGTTACCACATGCACCCTATCACCACCAAACTCTCGCGTTCAGAAATACCTCCAGTGTCACCTCAAGAAATGTTCCATGGATACAACAACTGAAGAAGGAAAATATGCGAGATTCTGTCATAAGGTTAGCACAAGCCAAACAGAATTATCCAGAACCTAATTAGTTATTTTACGTTATGTTCATTAATAAGGAATTTAAAAGGAATTGTTAGTGGTATGTAATGCTGTTTTTGATGTGTGTAAATAAGCATAAAGCTACATTATTTTTTTATATATTCACAGAACTGCTGAAAGAGAATTAATCTTACATAATGTATTAACATATTTTAAAAATTTCATCTTACTTTTTGTTCTCAGTGTCTCTCAAGAACACAAGAAAAGAAAAGGAGAAAGTTTGCTCCATCCACCAAAGAAATTGAATGTGTTAGTCAGAGGTTGGTTTATTTTCATAACACACATATACATGTTTTTGTGGGTTTTTGTTTTGTGTGTGTTTGTCCCAGTGTGTATGCAATCATATTAAAATTATATATTATTAATAGGATGTGTTGTTTTCTCTTGCATTTTGAATGTCTACATGTAATGTAATTATTTGTAAGAAAACAGCATCCGTTATGTATAGCTTAGATGAAGTGATAAATAACAATAATTAAAATATAAAATATTTTTATGCCAGTTTACCAAGTTTTTAGACATATATTAATTAAACTTAGTTTAAATTTTCAAAACTGTTTTGTTAATTTGCAGACATCTGATCACAGAACAAGTTTTCTTTTTGAATGGAGAACATCGTGTCGTGGAATTTGACTCAGCAGCTAACTGTTTTGAGGTTTGTTTTGTAAACCTTGACACTTTTATTTTATGGCTTGTTATTAAACATTTTTACATGCATTTAACAAAATTATTAATTTTTTACCTTTATTGTCTCAATTTCATTTTCACATAGCATCTTCACTTTAAATTATTTTCTTGTACTGATCATGTTTTTGTAACAAACTTGTTTCGCTGTTTTTGGATAAAACAATTAATATTTGTTTTTAAT
This sequence comes from Chrysomallon squamiferum, assembly GCA_012295275.1. Classification (NCBI taxonomy): domain Eukaryota; kingdom Metazoa; phylum Mollusca; class Gastropoda; order Neomphalida; family Peltospiridae; genus Chrysomallon; species Chrysomallon squamiferum. The sequence goes on along the minus strand of CM022665.1, from coordinate 9,149,545 downwards.
ATAATTTATTTATTTATTTATTTTTGTCCAGGTTATCAAGACAGTGAAAGCTAAGATAGGAATGAGATCTGATGCTGAATGCTTTGCCTTGTACGAAATGATGAGTAGTTCTGGTAAATAAATTGTTTTTATTTTCTGGAATGTTTTATACTTACACCTGTATGTTAATGTGTCATTTCTGTATTTGTATGTGTATATTTTTCAAAGGGGTATAATGGTATTTCTTATAATTAATACGTTACTTTATAAAGAGAATGTTCAAATTGTTGAGTAGCTTCTGCAATATACTTTGACTATTATTTATTAACTCCACTTGTATATATGTTCCGAGATCACTAATAATATTTTTAATATTTCTTTTTTCATTTTCTTTTATGTATATATTTTATTTATTAACCACACTGATGTGTATTTTCAGAAATAATATTTGTGTGTGTGTGTGTATTTATGTTTTATTTATTAACTGATGTGTATTTTCAGAGCGCAGTATGATGCATGATGAGAGACTGTCAGACATGTTGAGTAAGTGGGAGAGACTGTCTCGCAGTGGAGCTGTTCGAGATCTCAGACTTGTCTTTAAGGTCTGTTTAACTTTCAGATTATTAACATTTTAAACATTCATTTACACTAACATGAATATTTTCAGCATGAAGCAACTAACATGAATATTTTAAAATGTAATAACCTCTAGGTTGTTCTTTCAAGACTAGAAATTGACACTGTTGTAATATATTTTTAGTTATTAAAGATTTTTGTTTTAATTTTTTGTCCTGATTGACAAGTATAATAATAAGCATCCAACCCTCACTGTGTGCTCTTCAAAAAAATTATATCTAGTTTAGCAGACAGACGTTTATAAACACATTTTAAATCTTAAACATGCATATTAATATGCATAATAAATTAAACAGTGCGAAAGATACACTTGGTCACAATAAAATTCAAATACACTCAAAGAAAAAAAAAGGAAAACTCACATTCACACACATGAATACATTTCTCTGCACACACACCCACCTATTGACATATGTGCACATGCATATTCCCCCACACACACAGACAGTTAATTAAGGTATTGTATTCAGTTCTTGCTGTTTTGTTTGCTACAGAAACGCTTGTTTATTGAGCCATACATGAACCAGAACGACCCAGTTGAGTGTGACCTTGTCTTCCACCAACTCACTGAAGATGTTTTTGAGCAGAGAATTCCTGTCACTCTTCAAGACTGTGTAAGTTTAATATTAACTTGCTTCTTTATATCAGTTTATTTACTTCTATTTATTCACACATAACAAACAAATTGCAAATGAACTTCATAAGCATTTTCATTCCTTTGCATAAAAGAAAAATCCCAGAAACAAATGGATAATTTTCATGTTAAAATTTTTAAATTTATTTGTACATTTTTAAAATTAAATTAATATTCTGCTGAAAAACATGATTATGTTGGAATGAAATAAATAAAACTTATCCCAACCCTTCTCTTACAAAACTGAAATTTAATTAATTAATACATTTTAAATTTTTTTAATTAACTTTAGGTTCGTCTCTGTGCCTTGAAAGTTCAGTCAGAAATTGAAGACATGAAAAGTTGTGAAATTGATTACAGGTATGCATTGTAATGACTGAGAATGTAGCAGTTTTTCAGTGGTTTAGTCTGTCTCTTGTGGTTTTTATCTTGATTTCTCTGTGAAAAATAAGATTATTTTAAAACTGATTTCTATACTTCATTTATTTACAAAGATTAGTTACAAAAAACTAAAAAATGAAAAATGAAATATAAAAAATAAATCAGTTACTTGGAAGTTACAAAATGTACTTAGATATATTTTTGCTGCCACAAGTACATTAAAGAGAATTTTGTTTCCATTTTTTGCTCTTTTATGATTGATATAAAATTAACTAATAAACAGTAACTTACATTTTATCTGAAATATTACCGTTTTTAAATTTTACTTCATTTTGTATTTTTAACTGTAGCATTCTGGTAGCCTATAACAATACAATTTTTTAAATTTATTTTTGTTCGTGTTATTAACTACAGCCCTGCAATAACATATTAATAGCTCACACCTTCTATGAATGATTGCCAATAATTATAAAAAAAATATATATATAAAATTTGTTTTTGTGGGTTTTTTTAAACCATGGAATCATGATAACATATTAATGTCTTATGTCTTCTATGAATGATTTGTCAACAATCATATACTTTAAAAAAAATATGTTTCAGTTTGTATTTTTAACTGCAGCACTTCAATAATATTAATGTGTCACATCTTCAATAAATGGTTGTCAATTATTGTTCTGTTTACATCAGTTCTGTGACTCGCATACTACCACGAGATCTTCGACCTAACATAAAGGTTGAAGATGTTGCAACTATGCACAAAACTGTTCTGGATCTGAGTCCACAGAGAGCTGTCATCCACTTCATTGATGTCTTGAAGAAATGGGAACTGTTTGGATCAACAGTCTTTGAAGTTGGGGTATGATATTTTTTTTTTTTGTAACAAAAAGACAAAATTGTTTAACTGTATTAAAAATAATTCATCTTATCCATAGATTTGAATTTACATACTGAAATGATATCATCAATTGGAAATTCAAAGTTTGCATTTAAAAAAAAAAAAAAAAATTATTTAGAAATTTGGTTAGTGTTCGTTATTATTTCTTTCAGAGTAAATGGGAACTGTTTGAAATTGGGTTTATTTTGTTTTTTAATAAATGGGGAATGTTTGGGTCAGCTTCTTTTTTTTTTTTTCATGCTTGGTATGTTTTTAAAATATCTTAAATAAGGTTTTCTATTGTCATCATCATTGTCATCATTTTGGTCTTGTTCTAGGTGAATTCTGTAAGGTGATAGAATTTAAAAATAAGTGATTTCAATAATGAGTTTTTGTTTTAGTTTTTATAAACTGAATTGAAATAATTTATTACAGCAAACATACACATCAATGCTGCCCAAAACTCTACTTTTGGCTGTACATGAAAGAGGAATTCATCTTCTAGAGACTAAAACATTTGTAAGTTACTTTTCTTTTTGATATCATTTACCTATTCATTTTGTGTGTTTGTGTGTGCGTGTGTGCGTCTGTGCGTGTGCGTAGATAGATAGATATAATTTAAATAGAAGAATTAATGTCATAAAAATGTTGTTATTTAAGTGTTATTTATATTTGAAAAATATTGGCTACATTATTCATTTATGTTCCCTATTTATTTTAATGCTTATGTTTTGTATGTTATTTCCAAACATGGTTAAAAATTTGAATATGACATCTTTGATTTTTTAGTGTAAAAATGTACTTAAAATAGAAACTAGCCATCCTAGCTTAGTTGCAAGCTTACAGACTGGAGAGATTAAAAAAGCAAACATACCAGAAGATTTACTTTTATTTTTTTTTTTTTTACAGAAAGTACTGGGAGCATATCCTTATGCAGATATAGTACACTCTAGTCCAGCCATCAAAAGCATCATGATTGTCATAGGCCATGTTGCCAAAGGAACAAAATTCATGTTTAACACTAATCAGGTATATTATAAAAAATTAAATAAATAAATATCATATCATATCATATCAATGAAAATAAAATGTTTTGCTCAGATTTAACGTTAAAAAAATATTACAGCCAAAGGTACATGTTTATGTCAAAAATCTTAAAACAGTATAGTAAATATCTGTTATGGAAACATTTTTAATTTTTATTTTAAAATCAGTGAAACAAAACACACACACACAAAAAAAACAACTATAATTAGTCTTCAGTATAAAAGATATATCGGTCAGCCTTTTGTTTATGGTGAATTGGGTGTACAATTAAGCTCCATTTCTTGAGTTGTTTTCAGCAAAAGCAAATTGATGAAATATCAGATTTACAATAAAAATAATGGTAATCTGATAGCTTATCTAGAGTAGCTATCAATACTTCCCTTTAGCTTGATGAGTTTTCTTACTCTTGTTCAGAAACTAGAAAATATCCAGAAAATGAAACCTATACTCAGTTTATGATTAAAAATAAATTAATTAATATTTTGTTTCAAAATTGATTTCAGATTTTTGGTTATTACTACCAATTGTTTTTTTTAATAGGTTGTCTTATTTCAAAATGGTAATTAAATTTCTGTTTCTGTATTAACTGTTTTTAATGGATTTATTATTATGATTTATTTATTCATTATATGTGTGTGTGTGTATATATAATTTATTTTTATTTTTTGAAGGCTTCTCAAATAGCTCATCTGATTAAAGACTATGTAGAAGAACTTCAAGCTCGATACATGTTGCAGCCATCAGACAACACACAGCGAATGTCTCGTGCCATAGATCTTGAACAGCTGGACAGACAGACCAACACACTACAGACAGTCGGACAACAGCAGCGCCAGGAATAAATTTGAACATTCCAATAACTGACATAAAATATTTCCTTAAAAAATAATCTGTGTTGGTTTCATATAATTATCAATAAAAATAGCTGGGTAGGAACGTTTTTAATAATAATAAAAAATATTAAAACATTTTAATATTGAAAAATCTGCTTACATGTTATTTGAATATTATGGAAAGTAAATGTTTGTTTTAAATGTGTAATGCATTCCACAAGAGAGTAGACCACGTGTGAATACCTTAGTTATTTATTGGAGGTTTTTTTTTTTCTTCTCATTATGTGATTTTGATCATGCCTTATATCATTGCAGATGCATATTTAAGTTAAAGTGCCAATCCTATGGACCACAGGAATAATCAAACCTGCATAATGTTTTTTGTTTTTGTTGAAAATGTATCTGCATAATTTGTGTTTGCCTCAAAATTAAACACATTGTACGTGCAATGTTTCAGTCAGTGAGGCCAGACAAAATCTGGTTTTCATTTTTTTTCTTCTCAATGAGAACTGTATTTAAAATTAGGAATTAGAGAAAAAGAAATGAACTGGTAATTGAAGGATGTTATTTCTGTTTGTGTAGAATTTTCCACTGTCATTGTGGAACAGTGGAACAAAAGTTTAAAAGTATAGATGGGGTAAACTGTGGGGCATGACCAATGTAGCACTCACAAAAAAATTAAAAATAAAAGAAAACATCAAAAAAATGTTAAAAATTTAAAAATATTAAAATATATATATATAATTTTTAATTTTAATGATATGGTCACATGGTTTTGATTTTTTAAAACCTATTATAAATAAATCATATTATTATTATTGGTGTTTCTCCATTTCATATTTTGTAAAATAGGCTGTCAATATTATAATAATTATAATAATGAAATTTAACATTTCTAATTTAATTTTTTATTGTTTTTTTATTGTGGTTACTGAAATTTATAACCAGTTTGGGCACCAAGTCTAAGAAAGGTTCATCATTCCCAATAAAGATTATAAATAACCTCTGTTTCTACATGCTCAAAGTTGATCCTGCTTTTTATAATCAGATCTCAAGAAAAACAAATTTTTTATTTCCATTAATTTTGTCTTTTGCCTTTTCTAGAGGCTTTTTATGTTCAAGAAAAATGCTTTGTCGAAAAATGCTTTTCAATAAATATTTCATTAACTAACAAAACAAAAATATTTAACTGAATAATTGTCTTTCTGAATTTGTATTGGAAACTATGTTTACATTTTAGAGAAATGAAAGGGAACAACAACAACAAAATCACAAATTTTGGAAATCTTTTTTCCAATAATTTTTCTTTTATATAATATAAACTTTGACAAATTTAATTTTTAAGTGCATTCTTTAATGCTTTTAGATACCATTCATTTTTTGGATAAACTTTATTTTTATTTTTAACTTTTCATACAACTACAATTGCTTATTTACTTCAGGGAATATCTGATGCAAAATAACTTGGATGTAAATTAAAGTATATAAATTTGATTTGCCTTTTGTCGTTATTTCGAGTTCAATTTTCATTATAACAAAAATAATATCCCCTCTCCTAGCCCTGCCAGTTCCTCCAAAAGCACACAAGCACATATTCATTCAACTATTATTAACAAAAAAACATCAAACACTATTTTGTATTTGTTTTGTTCAAGCAAAATAAACCCTCTTCCAGAATTCCATGAATTACTTATTTTCCAAATATCATTTGAAATAGGTATTGAAAAAGACATGCATACTGATAAAGAGAATAATATATATTTTATAATTGTTAAAGTATGCTAAGATATGAAAACTCACAATAATTTTAATTATGGAATGCACGATTAAATTAGAAAAGTTTGCAGGGACTCAATCTTTCGTGCATTTTTACGCTAGAATAGGTTTACGTGGACTCAATCTTTCGTGCACTTTTGCGTTAGAGATGGTTTTACGGGGACTCAATCTTACGAGCATTTTTGCGTTAAAGTTTGGTTTCCGGGGACTCAATCTTTCATGGATTTGTGTACAGACGTAAATGAGAGTTATTTCCCTTAGGCTATACTTTTGTTTATGCTTGTTACTTTTTGTTGAATTCAATTTAAACTCACAATAAATTTGTTTTATTTGATTTTATCAGTGGAATAATTTCATTATTTAAAAAAAAAGGATAGAACTTAATTAACTGAACAAAACAACATAATAAAAATAATAACAATAAATATTATTATTATTACTTAAAATTTTGTCATTACATTTCCATGATTGAGGAGTAGCAAATAATGTTTATGTACTATCAATTATTTATTTTATTTTTTTTTTTTTTATAACGTCTATAATATTGCATATATCTTGTTTTGAATGTATGCATATTTGGATTGATATGGGCAATCTATCAAATGTTTTTAGAATTATTATTGTTTATGGAACCAGCACAATTAATTTATTGGTAATCATAAAACAGTTTTTTCAAATGAGTCTGCTAAATTAACTGTCATTAAAATGTGATATCATCTTTTACTTCTCTGCAACAAAAAAGTTCCCACTTACATGAGACTTGCCAGCAAAAAATTGCCAAAAGAATTTAAACAAACTGCAAACTTAACAATAAAAGAAAAAATGTAGCAAACTGTTGAAGCACAATAAGAAATGAGCATTAACAATTTCTTTTTCAACATCTCATATATTTAAAAAAAAATTGAAGGGAAAGGATGAAAATTTTCATCAACTCCCCCCTCAGAAAAAAACAACAAAAAACCCCACTAAATTGTCACCTTCCTACATTGGTTACTATTGCCTCTTCAGTGTGAAATGCATTAAAAAACAAATTCTAGGAATCAAAAGGGAAGCTCTATGGGAATGACTGTATGGCACAACATGTTATTCTCCAAATAAACAAGCTTAGGTTCAAGGATGGTAAAGGTGTCAGTAAAGGATTCATTTCATTTTTGGATAAGAACAAACTTCCTCGTTGTCTCATTCCTCACAATCATGGCAATCAACTGTACATATTTTTCAAAATCCTTAAAAATCGGATTGAAAAAGAATGCAAGAGGGAAAAAACACAAAAATAATGTGAATGGAAGAAGAAAGAGAAAATTGAAAAAGTTGGATCAGGAGGCTGTTCTGAAAGACTGGACTTGGTTGTAATGCTGTTTGTGTGTGGAATTTAAACGGTAAACATTGTCGTAATAGAAATGAGGCAAAAACAGTTAATTGCTGAGCAAGTCAGTTTCAGTATGAGGTATTTGCTTCATTTGCCTCAGTGTAAACTGGTGATTTACAATGCAAAAATAGAAAAAGTCTGAAAGAAAGAAATATAAAGTTGCATATTGGTCTATCAGATAATTATGATGATGTTTCAGTAGATTATGAAGAGTTGATGTATAAATTGGCAGTTGATTTCTTGTACAATTCTTTTGTTGTCTTAAAACTATCAAAGTGGTGAGACAATCCTTTACCTTGTTGAAAAACATTATTTGGTCTAAGATATATAGATGTTTTTTGACATTCTAACATTATCATTAATTTTGCTTATTATTGTTCAGAAGTCACATGATTTGATATTGTTTGTAATATATTTGTTTTAACTGAACAAATTAATTATTTTTAAAAACTAATCAGTCAAATTCACCATTGGTCCTATAATAATAATCCATTTTATAACTAGACTTGAAATTCCATATTCAAGCCCTGAATACTTT
>CM022665.1:9021475-9136475 GCA_012295275.1 Chrysomallon squamiferum | reverse complement strand
TTTTTGTTTTGTTTTGTGGTTTTTTTTTTTTTTTTTTTTTTTTTTTTTTTTTGTTTTTGGCTTATTTTATTATTATTAATATATATATATATTCCTTTTTTTTTATATATTTTTTTTAATATAATACAAAAAACCCAACTGTATACTGATATTCACATTTTGATTGCATATCTTATTACAGATATACGAGAATATTCTGGTAATGCGATCAGATCCCCACAGGGTTAATAAATAAAGATAGTATTTTACTGATCGTGATCCGCCTGTTCTCTCCACTTTGTCACAGACACAGCAGAACTGTCCAAATATTTACTCTGTCTTTGTTTTATTTATTATTATTATTACTATCTCTCTTTTGTTTGTGTATTATACATTTCACCACCAATCTCTTCATTGACTTAATGAACTATTAATGGTTATGTCGTTTAATGGGCGTTCACGTCTCAAGGGCATTGTTAAGTTGAAATGGTATTAATGAAGCTGTTTGCTTTTTTAACTTTCGATAAAGTTAACTGTCCACGTTGGAGAACTGTGAGAGATTTAGTGTATGGGTTATTTTGTTTCAAATGGATATTAAGAAATATTCTGAAAAACGTTAAATTAGATTTATCTATATTTTATGTGGTTTTATAAACCAAACAAAAAAACTAATGTGTTTATTTATTGCAGCATAAATAATGTTCCTTCATATTTAACCCTTTTAAAATACATAATGTGTTTTTATTGATTATGTTTAACGATTAGGCAACATTCCTAAAACGTCAGAATATAATTCATAAAAAGTAGAAATTTGTTTATTATTATTATTATTATTATTATTATTATTACTAGTTGTAGTAGTAGTAGTAGTAGTAGTAGTTATTGTTGTTATGGTTGTTGTTGTTGTAGTATTTATTAATTAATGATTAAAAATATTAATAGATAATAATAACTACACCAACAGTAGCAACAGTAGCAGCAGCAGCAACAACATCAACACTAATAATGGAAAGGTAGATACTGACTGAGAGAGAAAGAGAGATAGAAAAGTTTACGAGAGAAGATTAAGAGAGAGATTTACAGACAATAAATAAGAGATTTAGGGAAGAACTGTTGGAGAACTAAATGACGAAGAATTTTCTGAAGACTGAGATATGGAATTTAAGTCAGAGATTAAAGTGAAGAGGGAATAGGAAATCAGGAGACAGAGCGATTCGGAAACTGAGACACAAACACTTTAGTGACATGAAACCTTTATTGATGGTTAATAAATAATTTTAAACATAGCACATCACAAGCACCAAGTAATAAATAAATAAATTAATTAAATAAATAAATAAATGTAAATGAAGAGGTAACCAGTCAAATTATAAACAGAAAGTGTAATACTCTGACAAATAAAGTTTAGTTCATGTCCATTTGATTGTGTACTTTCTCTTCTAACGTCTCATGATGTTTGGTAAGTAAATAAATCATAATATATGAAAATTTACTTATCGAATTTAACTGTACAGCAAATCCGTCTAGCTCGTTTGCTAATAATGAAATCACCAATCTATGTTTCCTCGTTTAGGCACAACGTAAATGTAAGTGCAGAAATCTTTCAGCTTCTGGATTTCAATGTCCTTATCAACATTTATCATACAACAAACGTCATAAACTTCAGGAGTACCTGTTAGCATTCTCGCACAATTGTAGCACAGTTTGGACATCTCTACACCTTCTGGACAGCGGCTAGATCGAAGAACTGAAGCATTTGATATCCCATACACTAAGATCAACAGTCCAAGTATGATATGTAACGATGGATTCATCTGAAAACAGATAAAATAGCATACAATTCAGTTATTATTATTATTATTATCGTCGTCGTCGTCGTCGTTGTTGTTGTTTCTACTGTTCCTGTATTCTTAGTTTTGTTCTTTTGTCAGTTTCTTTTTCTTATTACTATTTGTAATAGTTGTGCTTATAGTGGCGACAGTACAAATTAATCGTAAACAGCGATCAAACAATGACTAAAAACTACCAAGTGCAACAAATTCGCCTTTTCTTCTTGATTTTGTTGTTAAATCATTTGTAAAACGAAATGTAGTGGGTTGTTTTTGTAAATATTAATAATAAATTTCAGGTTCTTTTATTGTAATGTTTATTAAAAAAAAGAAGAAAAGAAATTACTTTCACAGGAAATATATATATATATATATATATATACATAAAAAAAAAATAACAAACATTTTAATAACATAAAACCTTTATTGATGCTTAATAAATTATTTTAAATAACAAACGACTAACTATTCTAAATAAATAAAATGTAAACGAAGAGGTAACAAGTCAGTTTTAAAACGGAAAGTCTAATACGTCGGTAAGTGAAAGTTCTAACGACAAATCAGCATGATAAAACTTGACACTTCTGGCTGGTCTCCATTTGTTTGTCTTCGTGTCTTTCTCATCTGATGACTCAAGATGTTGTAAATAAATAAATGAAAGTAGAAGAAGATTCATTTCAGTTTCTATTTTAAGTATCGAATTTAATTCAGTAGCAAACCTGTCCAGACATAGGCCAGAGAAGCGAAATCACGGTTCTGTGTTGCTTCGTTTGGGCACAACGTCGAATTTTTGGCAAAAATCCTTTACTTTCTCATTTTCAACGTCCATTTTATAATTTATCATACAGCATTCAGTGTAAACGTCAGGATAACCTCCGAGAAGCCACGAGCAGTGATAACACATTCTTGACCAGTCCGCACCTTTCGGACACAGGCCAGCATGCGAAGGTGAAGCGTTTGATATCTTACATACCGTGACCAACAATCCAAATACGATACGTAAAGACAGATTCATCTGAAAACAAAGATAAAATATTGCTACTATTATTATTGCTGTTACTGTTGTAGTTGCTGTGTTGTTTTTATTATTGTTACTGTTTTTATCATTATCATTATCATTATCATTATCATTATCATTATTATTATTATTATTATTATTATTAGTGATAGTAGTAATACTACCTATAACGATATTAGTAGTGGTAATAATAGTAAAAAAAAGAGTAGTATTAACAGTAGAAGAAACATACATACTTAATACATTTGTAACCGTAAATACCGTCTCAGTGTGAAGAATTAAAATACCAAACTACGCGCCTTTTTCTTCTTTTATCTTCTTTTCTTCATTTCTCCTTCGTCTTCTTGTTAAACGATCTGGAATACCCATTACTGTTGAAAGCGTCGGCATATTTTCCTTTAGTTTGACACACTTATTTCAGACGTCACCAACGATCTACAATCCACTAAAACGCTTGAAGCTGTGCAACTTTCCAATTTATCATAAGACCATCTTGATATTTTGTTAAGCGGTTTTCAAACACTAATTACGAATCTGTACGTAAGAGCTTCCGCATGTCGAGTGTTCCCAGCGCGGATGTCGGTGTACAGGTGCCGCAGACGTCAAAATGTTGTCTCTCATTCTAATTTACAAAACACGGTTGTTCAAAGCTTTTAAAGTCCCGCTCCGTGGTTAGGAAAAATTAGAGAAAACCTTGCATGTGTCTGCATCAAAAATTTATACATTGACGTGTCCAATTTTTAATTTTTATTATTTATATTATTATTATTAATATTATTATTATTATTATTATTTTTTTTTTTTTTGAATATTTCGAAGATATAATTCATTATGTGATACCAGATTTTATAATCGCATAAAAGCTGAAGACTTCCGAAAATGTTGAAGCAGGGATGCATCGGTTGAGATCGACTGCTTTGTAGGGAGTATAATTAATAATAAGCCTCAGATTTTTTTATATTTCAGGGCAAATTATATTTTGATCATCAGTAAACGCATGAATGAACTTGAAATTTGTAATTTATATTCACATAAAACACATCTGTGCATATATAAAATTCATAGATGTATACTTAAATACGTAAATACATCCATCCATAACACACACACACACAAACACACACACACACACAAACACACACACACACACACACACACACACACACACACACACACACACACACACATACATACATGCAAATGTACATACGTGCGTATATACATGTCTTCTTATCTACACACACATCCGCACACACATATGGATGAAATAAAATAATAACAGGATTTTTGAAAATGGTAGAGAAATTATTAAATAAAATAACATGCAAAATACTTCAAATGACCCCAGGTGATCAAAACTTGTTAACTAATCCTACATGCATTAAAGAATTATCTTCAGAAATGTCAGCCGTAAAACCTGCCGCAATCACGACCATACGCGACGCGAAAACTGTTTTTAATAACGAAGACATGTGACGAGATCACGTTGGTAGAATCCTGGAATTAACTATATTAGATGTATTAACATCCCACATGTCTTGTAAGTGTGTGTTGTTTTCAAATCTAGTTCTGTATCTGCAAAGATCTAATCCCTGTATATGTATCTATACGTACAGACAGTCAGAAAGACAGATTATTAATTAACTGATATTATTTTGTCTTTTAAATGAAACTTTTTCATTGTAATTGGGCGTGAATGGGTGTGGTACTGCATTTTTTTATTTCTATTATACCTTTTTATGTCCAGTTCTATATCCAGAATTATTATGTAACAAGTTATACAGAAACCACACTACTACCACTACTACTGCTGCTGTTACTGCTATCGCTGTAACTACTACTACTGCTGCTGCTGCTGCTACAGCTACTACTACAGCTGTTATTATTATTACAAATACTACTGCAACTATTGTTATTACTACTAGCAGCACTACTGCTATTACTGCACATTGTATGCGTTCAAAATAACTGGATCTCAAACATAGACAGTTATTATCTGCTAAACAAAATTGCATTTTATATGTGTTCTCGACATTTTTAGTTGTCTTATTTTAAATGGTTGTCCTACATTTATGTATTGTCCGACTTAATAAATGTTTCCTAAATTTGTAATCTCTTTGTCTATGAGATGACAAAAAGTATAAACCATAAACTATACACTATTACATATAAAACTATTTCAAGCATTTTTACTACTTCTTCTGCTAATATTACTACAGCTACTACCATTACTATTAATACTTCAGCTACTATTGCTTCTACTACCTCACCATTAATATTGCTGGAATTACCACTACATATACTAAAGCTATAACCACTACTAGTATTACTATCTCCATCGTCACTATCATATCTACTGCACCTCTTACCACGATATCTATTAGTACTACTACTATTACTACTATTACTTCTACTCATATATATATGTGTATATACACACACACGCACACACACACAAACACAAACACAAACACACACACACACACACACACACACACACACACACACACAGACACAAACACACACGCACACACATATATATACTAAACGATAACAAACATATTGCTTTACTATTTGCTATATATTGACTGAATGTCTGGCTTCTAAAAGGCACACGATTACAAGCGGATATTAAAATGCATTTTAGGAATTCGTCTGCAAACACTGAATGCTGGTGTTTTGTTTACACTGATGTTAAGATTGTGGTGATCAGGAACTTAATGTACTCCAGTTACATCGCTGAATGTACGAACAAGATTTCTTACAGACTAATGTTTTAATCACAGAGCCGGGCTTCATGACTTAATGGATGTGCCCGACGATCGTAACACTTTTTTAGATTCGTCGGAAATGTTAGAGATAACCGTGTTAGGTTAATGTTTGTTTTATTAAGAAATTAGAGGCGATAATAAGATAATTATCTTGACATAAGGTATTTTGTTAATACAACGATTTGGTAAAACGTTACAATAAATACTGGAGTCCTAGCTGGATCGGGAAATTATCAGTATTTTTACAGAAATTATTATTAGTAGACCACCCTCTGGGCTGTGGAAACAAATAACAAGAATAAACTGTCTGCGAACTGTTAAGAATAAACGAAAACAAAATAAACCCCCCAAAACATACAAACAGAAAATAATAAAGCTAATATTAGAAAAAGCCGAGAGAGGGAGAAACGCCCACACAAACGCAATGGTTGGGGATACGGCACAGATACTTATTTTTATACTACAAGGGAAGGTTGTATTATAACAGTCTTAGAGAGTAACTAAACAAAACGAAAAATTCAACAGAACGTTTTTCTGTTTTAAAGGTGTTAGTTGGAATATTCGGATTTATATTTTTTTTGAACTGTGTACTATGCTCCTGAATTTAATCGTAACTGATATCATTAATTTATTAATGAATCTTTGTTCCCAAACACATATCAAACCGGTTTAGAGAAAATACGCGCACGTTGTCAAACGTAAGGTCTATAAATATTTTAAAAGCAAAACGTATACAAAAGTCTTACCTCTTTTCTCAAATATTAGCATGGCATAGATGTTGTTGCATTATTATTATTATTATTATTATTGTTGTTTGTTGAAAGTTGAGATGCAGTTTTACACAGAACAAAAGACAGGCAGATGTAAATATTTATCACTAAATCACAATTAGTGTAAAATATATCAATTAATTTAAAATTATATTTATGTTTTTATAGTTTCTTCTGATGCGTAGATACCCGTTGTAAATAGGAAAAGAAATATTTTATTTAACTTTATTTAGTTTATTAATTAATAATTTAACAAAAGACATTTATTTCGATGTATGCTAGTAAGCATAAATTTTATTTATTAAAAGATGATACATCATTATTATTATTATAAAATTATTTACTCTTTATATTTTAGTCCAGGATTCAGACAAACATAAAATAATTCATTTTAAAGCCTCACTTTATTCTCATAATTTAAAGCTAATAAAAATAACTTAAACTATCTGGGGGGTTTTAATAGAAAAAAAAAAAAATGTATTGAATATTTCAAAATATAATCAGCGTATAATTTGTCGAAAATTATGAAAAGCTATTTACAGTACATTAAATCAAAGTTCGTACAACTTTAAGTAACTAAATCACCGCTCTTCCTATTTAGACAAATTATTAAATCATTTAGCCTTCGTTTCCACTAAATCATTTTAAAATCGCATAATACAAATGAAAATACCATTGTGATGAACTAAGTAGAAAACAGAAATCTTCGCAATATAACGTATTATTAGACTGACAGTAAAAAACAGGCCACTAAAATCGAATTTTCATGATGGTAAAATATTGTCAATACCTTCAAATTTTATTGATACGCAAATACGCCTAACTGATGTGTTAATAACAAACCTTTTCTCGTACCTGACTTAATATCCTAATCACAGACCTATGTTTTTGTCTGATTACTAGCATATCAACTTGGTGTCCTAAAAATCCTTTATCTAGCTTTATACCTACTTGATATTCTAACCACCAATCTAAGTTTTTATCTTGATGACTAGACTTGTCTCTTTATCGCACCCTATTTTCTATCTTGATCCAAGATTTTTCTCGTACCTACTTGATATAACCAGTCTACTAGCCTTTCTTCTATAATTATGACTAAATCTATTACATATCCTAATCACTGATATTTATTCATCTGACTCTGTTCTTGGTGTCTAAGGATCGACCTGCCTTTCTGTAAATTATATCTATTAAACGCCCTTATCGCCGACATTTCTCTATCCGACTTCATCTACCTTTGCAGTTAACAACAAACGTTAAATATTATTTATCAAATTCGCTATATTCTTGGATATATGTGTACGTAACAGTAAAATATATTTATTTCAGTACAGTAAGTTTGTTTGTTTTGGGTGTTTTAAATTCACTTTTTAATTATAAATAATTATTGGAAACATCTTACTGAAGTTATGGAATTTATCCTTATATGTCAAGGATATTGCATTTTCTTCTTCGAACGATTTCTGGAAAAGAATATCATGCACCCATGCTACAGCTCGTTAGAAAGACAGGCCATTTTGAACAAATGTTCTAAATTAACGAAAATATAATTCACAGAAAGCAAACTGTAGAGAGTTTGTTTTATATAGTGACATTAGGCTAGTAGTAAAGCACATGCAGTACAAAGAAAGATGAGGTGATATTCGAAAATCGGCATGTTAAATTCTTCTCTGTACTTTTTCCCCCATCTCTTTCACGAAATAAAATCAGAGAAAGAGAGAGAGAGAGAAAAAAAAAATAATAATAAAAATAAAGATTAAAAAGTCGACAAAACATATAACGACAAAAGACAACAGGTGACGGAACCGGAAACGGTAAATCGCTGATAAATTTCCGGAGAAAATATATCCAGCAGTTTGGCTGTCAGGAACGATTAGCATTCACTGAGATCTGTTGTCTTTCTTACTGAACAAGAGTCACTCAGTCAACTATCAGAAACATTAAATATGTTTAATTAACCATGTCATTCACCAACGAATGCTATACGGCCTAATAAGGTCAGATCGTATGCTACTGAACATTACATTAACGTAATCACCTAAAGATGTGACAAAAATCTGTGAGGTTTTTTACTAATAAGACATATTATATTGTGGATTTTTAACGAATGCGAAATGTATGAACTGAAACGAACTTTATTTACACTCTAACGAATAAAGTATATACAACTAAAATAAAAATTATAAAAAAAAAACAATTATTTCAGTTTTGGAACTTAAAGAATATTCTTAATATTTTTGCATTTAGATAGAATTCTAAGAAAACCCCCTTTTTTTTTTTTTTTTTTTTTTTTTAGTCCTCACCAAACAGTATATTCTGTTTGCCTTGTCAACATGCCTTTTTCAGTGAGGGATGGTTATTCGAAAGTCAAAAGTGTAATAATGCCAACCAGTGTTTTGTTTCAAGATTATTTAGTACGTCTCAGAGTTTGATTCAAAAAAATTGTAACAAAATGCCGTAGACGAGTTTGCAATATTATTATTCCATATTTGTAAAAATCGATTATATATTTTCACAAGAATAACAGAAATAGCATGCAAAGAAGAAGCATCAAGTTTTGGCATCATAGAAATCTCGTTACCGTTAAGTGTGATACTTTACACAACGCTGTGACAGTCTACGTGGATGTCTGCGCGCAGGGTTGCAGGATCAAAAGCCTTTTTCCAGATTCCATTTCCAGCCACTGCCCAGTATAAATGTTTTATCAGGCGGTAGTATGACACTTTTCCTTCTATGGGTAGTTGTGTATAAAAAGTGTGCTTTCTGAATGACGGTAATAGGTTTTCTTTCTCATTATCCACAACGACCTTAATTACAATTATTGTTAACATAATTTTATATAATATTGTTAAATAATTTATTTATTTGCTTTTTTCTTACTTTAACTTTCAAAAAAACCTCTTCAAGAAAATCTATTTAAGAGTCTCATTACATAAAATAAATAAATAAAATAAAATAAACAAATAAGCACAAAATATATTTTATAACATACCACAAATATTTGAACAAACAGGCGACATAACTTCTGAAACAGTGAACAAAACAGACAACTCTCAGCAGCTCCTTGGTTGAATCTACATATTCCAAATATATAATCCTAATGTCTAAATATTAATAGGATGTCCAGCGAAGGAACGCGACAGCGTGTGCGAACAATACGTAGATAATAGGACGCTTTCGTTAGCATTTACTTGTTTAAATACCAGATGGTCACAATTTTACGCGTACGTTATGAATGAAAGCACGAGTTCAGCGTGCGGTTTATCGTAATCCCTGTGACATTAAATTACTATATAATAGTATAAGCGGTCTTCTAAAAGTTCATGTCTGTTTCTAACAAGAACGTTTGGTTAATAGATTTCTCAAATTCCAAGCGGTTTTAATGACCCATTAACAGAAATACCAGTATTAATAAAATACCGGCTTGATGGCAAAAGCAGGCCGGGATTAAGTGGAATGTTGTAATACATAATATTGTTATGTCATTATCACAGTGATAAGTGACGCAAAGCATTTTCAGAAAATTAATGTGTGTTGTATAATGGGGGAAAAAACGAAAATGGAATTTAAAGTAGCAAAAACAAAAGGTTTAATAATAGTAGCAATAGTACTCGTGGTGATTGTATTAATAGATACAGTAATAGTAATAACAGCGGTAATAGTAGTTGTAACAGTAATAATAGTAGTAGATCTAATAAAAATAGCAGCAGTAGTAGTAGTAGTAGTAGTGTAGAGGTATTAGCAATAGTTGCAAAAATCGAGTAAAGAAGAACAAACTGAAATTAAAATGAAGGAAAAAAGTAAAAGAAAAATAAGAATTTTAAAATAAAATGAAATGAAGTATTTAAAAATGAAAGAAAAAGAAAAGCTGTCTAATCAGCTTGTCACTCACCTTTATTAACACCTGGTCTCAAATGGAAGTAAGAAAAAAGACTAGAAGAAGCCTAATTAGAAATCCTGCAGCAGCGGTTTAGTTTTAATATCTGATTAAACTATGACTATTTCACTCTCTTACTAGTTTCTCTCAGTGTCCTTGCACACGATAAAACAGATGAAGTGTTTTTGACTTCTCTGTCCATCAGCTTTGTACCGTCATCTATTTATTGATCTGACCGCCCTGTAAATGTCTAATTCACACGATTCCGTCCCCGCCCTTTTTGTGAATGACACCTGAGATAGTGCGCTAAAAACAAAAAAAAACATATTTCGTTAATCAGAAGATTTCTAAGCAAACAGGAGGTGCGTGGTTGTGCTGTAGTATCGCGACATTCCCAGTGTTGACAGTTCTTCCGCACCTCTTTGACGAAGTTGAGGGGAAAAAAAAAAAAAAAATTATTTCAACATAGAATGACATAGGATTGGTTGGAGTTTTAGGACGTGAGCAATAATAATAATAATATTAATAATATTAATAATAATAATAGTAGTAGTAGTAGTAGTAGTAGTAGTAGTAGTGATGATGATGGTGGTAGCAGTATCAGCAATAACCACTGAAGCCGCTTTAAAAATCAACTCAAAAAATAATAAATTAAAATTAAAATAAATAAGAAAAAATAAAGAATAATAATAATAATAATAATAACAATAATCAAGGAATCAATATATCCATCAATCATTAATATATTATGATGATGATGGTGATCGTGGCAACAACAACAGCAGTAATAAAATATAATGATAATGAAGACAACAACAACAACAACAAATATATAATAATAATAATAATAATAATAATAATAATAATAATAAATTTATATTAAAACACCAACGATCATGATAAACCATTTACATATAAAGGAAATTAAAGTAATGAATTTATCAGTCTTATAATTATTTTTAAAAATGAAACCACAGTAATTATTATCTAATTTTGGTAATAACAACAACAACAACAACAACAATAATAATAATAATAATAATAATAATAATAATAATATGAAGAAGAAGAAGAAGAAAACGATGATAATGAAGAAAAAGAAGAACAACTAAAACATGAGTAATAATAATAACGGAGAAGAAACATGTTTCAAAAAACGATTATATAAGGAATAATTATGAGCATTATTTTAATTAGATTTATATTTTTATGATATTTTAAAAATGTGACTGGGAGACTGACTTGTGTGATTAATTGAACACATTTTAATGCTTATTTAACGAAATAATTTTTATCACAACAGGTAATCAGAATGCTTCTTTTATAGCTGAAATATGATGTCACTAAAATTAGATATGTTGTTGATGTAGGTTTTTTATTTATTTCTTTACCTATTTATTATTATTATTATTATTATTATTATTATTATTATTATTATTATTATACTTTATCATATGCATATAATTTGTTTCTTCAGGGTATGTAAGTACAGATTTGTTCATGTCTTGAACGTTTTATTCATCACATCATCATCATCATCACTCACTTCATTCCTAGTTCTTTGACGTCAGTGAATTGTTTTTTTTAACATATGATGTATGGGTCTAACGTGCTGTAGTGTCTGGTGTAAGTCACTGGCAGTCGTGAATCAGTTCATGCTTACGAACAAGCAGTGTTTCTTTCGGCTATTGCTGCGACCTATTTCTCCACCTGAAAGCTCCATAATCGAAATAAAACCTGAATGTTCTTGTTTATTGACGGATCTGGAAACTGAACTCTGTGACATAACAGCACGAATTGTCTCCACGTTCTAAACACACCTTTTTTCCTTTTAACCGTTTATGTAATATCCTGTTAGGTTTTGTGGAAAAAAAAAGTATTAAAGTGAAATATTCCGCAGTCGATAATAGAAAATTAACAAGAGACATATATACGACTTGAAATCTAAAACGTCCTGTCATTAATTTATTCTTAATGACACTGTTTGCCCATAGATTTTCTTCAATGGCCTGTAAATTAACCATTGCATAGTTTAATGTAATCTATCTGTCTATCAGTCTATCTATATATAATGTTAAGTGCGTAAATGGGTATGAGTATGAATGAACGGGTTTGGCATGAAATTATTAATACTCACCTGTACGTGTTAGTTTTTGTAGGCCTGTCTGTTACCTGAAATACAACATTTCTTGTGCAAGTTTACGAAATGGGATAATACATGCATAATAGCATTACGTAATCTTTTTCTCAGTATTTTCTTATTTATCACAATTTGAAAGACTATTGACTTTTTATTGTTAAATACTGACATTAACTGTATGTATAATTTCTTTGCTAATGATGATAATTTTAAGTTAGAAAACTAAAAACCAATTAATATTATGCATGTTCTAAAGAGGATAGTAAATATATTTTATCGTAAGGAAATACAATTTGATACAAAAATCCGTTAGGGAGATATTGAAGCTATAAAGCGAGAGACAACTAAAACAGCTTGTGTTCTTATTCTATTTAAGGCTGATTATTATTACTGTTTAAAATTCACCATGAATAAAGAAATAAACCGTGGGACAATAAAATTACGGTCTGTGCTTGCGAAATTTTTATTTTTTTATTTGTTTAAAGATGTTTTATTGCCCAGAAAAATTAAACATATAAATATAACGCATAATAATAATAATAATAATGATAATATTCAAAAATGAGGCAAATAGATAGTGTTCAAAATTAGAGAGATAGACAAAAATAGAATAGTGAAAGATAATAATGAGGTATATTGACAGAGACGATGATAAAACAAGTTATTTCATTTGAATCCTATCTTTATTTTCTTTTCTTTCTTTTCTTTTTCTTTTTAATTTAAATTATATTACAGATTAATTGCAGTACCTAAAAATCACATTTAATGCAAGTAAAATAAAACTAGCTGAATTTTTATTGCTATTCTATATTTCTGTTGCGCAGTTTTAATAACCCAAAGAATTGAATAAATAAATCATATCCAAAATAGCGTTTTTATTAATAGAACAGTTATAATCCATAACGACAAAATAAAACATCAAGTTTCTATATATGCTGTCAGACTGTTCATGTGTTATTTTTGTGTATGATATTAATCATAATTTTAGTTTTAGTAATATATTATTAATATTATATTACTGTAATTTATTGTAGTTTTAATATATTTTATGTTTACTTTGTGTTTTATGCACATATGTATCTGTTATCTCTAGTTATGTGCGAATAATGACTTTGAGAAAGATACGCTATCGCACGGTTAATAACCATTCCGGCTAGTATACTCATTTAACAATAATTTTGGCTTGCATTCCTTTAGATCTGTCATTTTTGAGTTAGCTCGAACCATAAAACGTATTATATAGTCGTACATACACACGTTACAAGAAGACCCATTCATAAAATCACTGTTGGTAAAGATTATCCAAAAAACGATATAGACCTGGTTCTGGCAGAGAATCAACGATATCCATCCAAATGTCCGTCAGAGCTGTTCTCCGCCAGAGGATACCGATGAGATCACTGAAAACATTAATAATAAAATGTGTTGATGTGTTACTGAATCTCTACCAAATATAACGTTAATATATTTTCTTCTGCTTTAACATCAAATGACAGTGATACATACAAATAATACCGACACATCAAATGACATTGATACCGACAAATAATACCGATTGTAAATTTTAATTATTGTTTGACATGTTTTGTGAGATATCAAATAGTTATATTTACGTTAATATGATACCACTAGAATGTTTGATTTATTACATAAAAGCTTGCATATCGATCTTCCTTTGGTAAAAAGAAAGAACGTAACAGAATAATGACGTTCTAATTTGATCAAGTGGGCGTTTATACCCCACAAACAACCATTAATACAATCAATAGTTTAATTAATAAATTCAGTCCTCTCTCTCTCTCTCTCTCTCTCTCTCTCTCTCTCTCTCTCTCTCTCTCTCTCTCTCTCTCTCTCTCTCTCTCTCTCTCTCTCTCTCTCTCTATTATACCTTCTTTCTTTTCTCTTTTTCCCCTCACATTTTAATAAAATGCACTCTGATTAATTGTTGACATAGAGAAATACCTTGGATCTTTGAAATAGTTTGTTAATGATTTAGAAACTGAACAGTCAAAAGATATTTCACGTATTTCTCAATAATAAGGAAAAGAAAATAATAATAATAATAATAATAATAATAATATCTTGGAAAAAATGAATTAGTTTTTATTTCGATAATTTAAAAAGAAACGAAATCGTTAGGATGTACTCAAAAATATCTTTTGGATTATCGTCGCTGTACTAAAATGTTTAAAAAGTCATTTATTGCATCATATTTTTTAGTATTTTAACTGAATTTTCTTGTTTATATGGACATGCAAACTACCTTGGAACATAAATATTTAATTTAGTTTGGTAATTTACGTGTATATCATGTAATCAGTTAATTCTGTGACCAAACTACCCTTTAACATATAATTTAGATAATGTTTGCTGTGACCAGTAATTATACACTGAAAAAAAAAAAAATAATAATAAAATACAATAAAATAAAAAATAAAAAATAAAAATAATAAGAAAAAAATACTGGACCGAAATCAAAATAATATTAGTAAGATTATGTTCTTCGTATCAATTTGGAATCCTGGTTTTCTGACTTTGAAAACTCTCTGATTAAAATGACTTGCCCAAAGTAACCACAATGTTTGGCATAAGCATAGAACAGCTCACTGAAATATTTAGATTATCCTAAACTGATATCCATACCTAAAGTATAGGGAAAAATGTTTCGAAAAGTAAAAATTCCTAGAAACTTTACAGTGCTGGGATGAGATACACATACTGGAAGAGAAACCGCCATCTTTTGAATAAAATTTCTAGGGAGAAAGTGGACAGCCACCTCTATGAATAACATTATTCGCTTTATTATTTTTGGTGTCGTTTATTCGACACCATTTAATCAACAAAACGTCTGAATACTATTATCGGATAGCAGAAAAAAAGAGAAGAAATAAATAAATAAAATAGTTTTGAATTTCGGAATTATTCACCTCACTGATTTTCTTCTTTTTACAAGTACACTGATGATTTCCCTTATAAGTGAGTGTCATTCTATTAAACCCTAACATAAATGACATCACTGGTATTTTTTTTTTTTTTTAAAACGAGGACAAAACGACATTTTGTCTATTTTTTAATATCACGATTCTGTTCTGGATCTCCGTGTTCTTTCTTAACTGACTCTTGATAAATAGTAGACTAAATACCATTTTACAATAATGATGTAGATTACAGTTCATCTAATATGGTAACAGCAAATGTTATATTATTTAAAATAAATAAATAAACATTTTACGAAATAAATAATAATAATAATGATAATGATAATGATCATGATAATAATAGTAATAATAAGAACAATAACAATAACAATAATAACAATATCCATAAATGGCTGATAAATTAAATTGTATTATTGTTTATGACACGAGAATAATTTATAATCTCTTTATTTTGTAATAAACTTGGAAGACGTCCAGTCAGTTAACATTAATTTATCCAACGTAAGATAGATGCAGCTGAACATAAAATGACGGATTGTGCCAGTATATGAGTCATAATGATATAAATTAAACATCCCAGAATGACTGTCTAGAGACACCTTATGTCTGAGATATCAGCTCTGTATATTACAGACAATGCCAAACTGAGGTAAAAGGTAAACTGTATCTGGTTAATGTTTCTATCCAGCGAAAAGTTGCACTCAGTAAAATATGTTTATGTTTTATTTTCAGCATTAATGGGCGATGATTTCCCTTATAAGTGAGTGTCATTCTATTAAACCCTAACATAAATGACATCACCAATAATGCAGCACTATTATATCACTTTGTGTCTTTGTTTTGGAACACATACTAAGAACTACAGAAGATATATCTCAGTAATAATAATGATGATGAGGATCATGAATGGCAGAAGAATGACTGTAGAATGATAAACAATAATCTCTGATTAAAATTTCCAAATACTTTAGTTATAGGCATCTCATTATTTATTTATTTATTTATTTACATGATTTATATATATATTTTATTTACTTTACTTTATTGATTGTATTTCAGAGTGATGAGAGATCTACAGAAGGAGAATGATGTAACAAGCTACTGAGGATATAATAAAATACTAATGTAAAACATTGAAATGACTGTTATGAATCTGTTTTAGCTGAATAAAAGCGAGGGAATGAAATCATTAATAGTTATGCAATTCTCTCTCTCTCTCTCTCTCTCTCTCTCTCTCTCTCTCTCTCTCTCTCTCTCTCTCTCTCTCTCTCTCTCTCTCTCTCAGTTTCTGTGTAATTGTCCATTTTCCATTTTAAAGCATGTATTACCTTTCAGCATACAACACAACTAGTCCTGTTGCCTATCTGCAATAAATATTTAGAAAACAGAAGAAAAAGAAATGCGAATATTTCCTTCTTACTCTTCGTTCAAACTATATCTTTTGGAATATAAACAGACAAAAAAATGTTAATAATTTAGTGACTGGTTTAGTATATATATAAGGAATATCATTTCTCAATGTATGGATCCATATTTGATACGAAACGTCTGAATATTATGTAGTATGTTAGTGTGATTGAAAAATGACATAGAATAATAATGTTATTATTTTTAGTTAAAGTTATTCTATTAAATTTCATAATGTAAGAGAAGGAATAAATTCAAACAGAAAAATCTAATTGTAGTGTGAGTATTAAGATATTAATTAAACATATTTCACTAAAACAATTGTCATATCTATTACAGTAAGTAATTATAATGAAAAATGAAATTACAGAATTATAGATTATAATAATAACAGTACATTGATCCATATTTTACATGAAACGTTTGAATATTATGTATCATGTTAGTCTGACTGAAAGATGAGATAAAATAATAATAATGTTATTTTTAGTTACAACATATCTATTAAATTTCATCATGAAAGAGAAGGAATAAATTTAAACAGAAAACTATTATTGCTGGTAGACATGTACGTGCTAGTGTGAATGACATGATATTAATTAAACAGATTATAATAATAACAGTACATTGATCCATATTTTACATGAAACGTTTGAATATTATGTATCATGTTAGTCTGACTGAAAGATGAGATAAAATAATAATAATGTTATTTTTAATTACAACATATCTATTAAATTTCATCATGAAAGAGAAGGAATAAATTTAAACAGAAAACTATTATTGCTGGTAGACATGTACGTGCTAGTGTGAATGACATGATATTAATTAAACATATTTCACTAAAACAACTGTGGTATCTATTATCATAAGTGATAATAATCTATAATGAAATGACAGTATGCAATGATAATAATGCATGAATGCATATCTTCACGAAACGTTTGAATACTATTATCGGACACTAGAAAAAAAAAAAAAAAAAAAAAAAAAAAAAAAAAAAAATTATATATATATATACATAAATAAAAAATAAATAAACAAGAGATAAAATAGTAATGCTATTTTAACTTCCTCTACTGCATTAATAACACGGTAAGTAATAATAATGAATAATGAAATGACAGAATGCAATAATAATACATTTGCAATAATAATACAAATGGATATTAGAAAATGAAGATGTACAAGGGAGTATCAAAAGAATCAGCTTACTTTTTATTTGATACTTAAAACGAAAACAATGTAATAATCAATAAAACTAATTGTCATTTTGGAATATTTCCCTTTCAATCACATCTCCAAAACAAGTGTATTAAAAGCTTTTGTTTCTGCATTCGTATCTCTAAAGCACACAAAAGATTTATTATCTCTAAAAGAAGCCCAAAAAGAGTCACCTACATCATTTATTTCATTATTTCAACAAAATAATAATAATTAAAAAAAAAAGAAAAAAAAAGAAAAAGAAGAAAAAAAGAATATTTATCTGGCAATGACCGACGCTCGAAAATGAATTGAAATGTTGCTAATAAATACATTCATTTACTTATACAATCAGTCATGATGTATGCACCCATTATACGTTTATAAAATTGTAGAGCATAACTGCTTTCTGTTATATGAGTTTTGTAATTATTTTTTATATCACGATTCTGTTAAATAAAACTATACAATTTCAGACACGTGAGATGCAAATTTATAACCTTAGAATTACAACTACATTGGTGGTTTCATTTCATTTCTGTATGTATTAACTCATGGTGAGGGAGAAATCAAGCAAGTGAATGAAAAACAATTATGTCGGGACTTATAATGTTTTTATTTCTTCCTATATTATATTAAGGACATGATACTGTAGATTTTAAACTCTTTTTTTTTTTTTTTTTTTTTTTTTTTTAAATAACATTCTGAACATATTTAGTAAGAAGAATTAAGCAAGTGTTAAATAACTTGCCAATTTGAAAACAGATTTTCGATATCAAAATATTAATTGAAAGTTTATATACCATTTTCAACAGTAGAAACGGGTTTTATAAATGTTGGATCATGCTATTCTGATTTGAAAAATTTCGTTTGTCAAAGCAGACAGTTTTTGAAATATTAGTCTTAGCTCGTAATGAAGTGAAATTATTAATTACAATTATTTTCCAAAATTTATAAAACGTCTAAAACAGTGGTTAAAGCATCGTTATATTAACACTGTGTAGACTGTTTATAGTTAATGATTGTGTAATATGAAGAAGTATCTATTGTGTATATGCATGAATATGTTTTGTGTTACACAGATTATTTATTGGTCACAACAGGTTCATTGAGCTCACGAAATTCCAAGGAGGAGTTCGTATGTACCGGTGTACATCAAAAACGAAATTTGGACTAGAGCTCACTATCAAAAAAAAAAAAAAAAAAAAAAAAAAAGTCTTTAGGATAGGCCTACCGTTTAGCACGAAGAAAGGCTAAAGTT
This sequence comes from Chrysomallon squamiferum, assembly GCA_012295275.1. Taxonomy (NCBI): domain Eukaryota; kingdom Metazoa; phylum Mollusca; class Gastropoda; order Neomphalida; family Peltospiridae; genus Chrysomallon; species Chrysomallon squamiferum. The sequence continues at coordinate 9,117,281 of CM022665.1, read as the reverse complement.
GAGATGAAAAAATAATAATAATAAAAAGCTATAAATTACAGGTCTTATGTGTTGTTCAGTGGGAAAAAAAATGTTTTTAAAAATTAAAAATTATATTACAAATCAGCTAAAACGAACCTTAGACTACATTTCTTTTAAAAGGAACTTTAGGTTACTTTTCAACAAAAACATTTAGGTCAGAGTTTAGATAAAATGAACTGCAGATACACTCAGTTTTCTCACAGAGGAAATGAAAATGGATGGCTAATCAATTATTTAGTTTTTCTCCTTTTTTCTTTATTTAATTTTTTTCACACACCTCCACATGGTGGTGTGAATTTCCTTGTTGGTGTCACTTTGATTTTTAATGACCAAGTGGTACGGATAAAATCCCTACGGGAGGTAACTGTCTTTACTTCACTAATTTCCAGTTGAAAAAGAACGCACCAGGTAATTTGCACTGCGTAACAACATTCACTTAAATTGTAAAAAAATTAAACAAATATATATATATTTTTTCATTATTATTAATTAACATTCTGACATAAGTAAAAACGATTTTACTTCTTCTTTCTTTTTTTTCTAAATTTATTTTATGTTATTGTTTTTTAATCAATAAAATTGAAATTTTTGTGGTCATACACTTACTGGTGATTATTAATGTGACAAAATATACTGGTAAGTCAAAAAATATTTAATTAAATCACTTAAAACAGTGAAACCATATTAGAACAATATAGACTATAGTCCTATAAATACAATTAGCTTTTTCAGTTTCATTTTGTAAACATGAAACTAGTTTTAAACGATTTGCTTTTTTAAAAATTATTAATACTATTATTAAATGAATATTATAATCTTAAATATGTTTGCATCATTATCAACGAAGACCAATGCAATCTTAACAGCTACGTAATTTTTCGTTCTTGCTCATCTTTTTTTTTTAACCTCACACCTTCTTTGCATCCAAATGCCACTGTCTTGTTAACTCAGTTTGTGAAAGCAAAGTATTAATTTTCTCTTTTCTGTTTATTGTTTGGTCTTTAAGAACATACTCTTTCTTTTTCATTGCTTTTATGTGATATTTTAAAACAGATAGACAAATAAAATACAACATATATGCATACAATAAGTCCTTTAGGTAACAGGTGTGCATAATACTATCACTGATGGTTTTGACATCTAATCACTAAGCAAACAAAAAGAAGACACTATTGTCATCATCATCATCATCATTATGATTATTATTACTGTTGTTATTATTTACTGATTTTTTTCCTGAGTTTCATTCTATTTACATATCTGTTTATCTGCCTATCTTCTTTTTTTTCTCTTTGATATTTATTTATTTATAAATGTATTTTTTGTTAAACATTATATTCATAAAATATTAAGATTTAAAATACTGAGCTGCATATCCTTTCATGAACTGCTTCTAATACACTTGCTTGATTATTTTCCAAGGTATATTCCAAATTCAATTCAATTCAATTTTTGTTATTTGATTCATTTAGAAAATTGAGATTTTCAGAGTCTTAATATAATGGTCAAATTTAAAAATAAAAAATAAAACAATTTCAGTCCAAAGCTTATGTTATTGAAATAATTTTTATTTATTACCTGTGTTATAGGAAGTTAAACATTTCAGGTGTTCCCACATTTGTTAAATCATGACTGTCAGTTACTGTTTTCTTTGTTCAGCAGTAACCACAAATCAGTGGTGTATCAATTATTAGCTAACCTTTGGTACATGTAGACAAATCAACCCCAGAGATATTTAGTATGATTGTGATTACAAGTGTTGCAAAAGAAGTAAACCCATCAATAATACTGACATCACTGTGTGTGTGTGTGAAAACATAATAATATTTAATAAAATGAATATAAAAAACACAATTAAAGTTTAAAGAATATTTTACTAGTTAGTCCATATTAAACATTTGCAAATTACATTAGTATCTGGTTTTTTCTCTTCTTTTTTTTGGTTATGCAAAATTTAGAAAACAACTTCAGAAAAAAAAAAAAAAGGTTGTTTTTTGCTTCCTAAAGTTAAGTGAGTGATCTAAATAAATTTAAAATCTAATTCAGCTGATATATATACAGTGAAAAATAACATTTTTGAGATTTGATTTTGTTACTAAACTAGTGTACTTAGTACCCAGACATTATTATTATTATTATTATTTTTTTTTTTTTTTTAAATAGTTCTCTAAAACATTATTCATTTGAAGAGATAAAAATTAAACATTATTGTCCATATTTCTGGTAAAAAATACAAAACAAGATTACAAAAAACAAAAAATTTAATTTTTCACTGAAATGGAGAAACAAAAGAAAGTTAATACAAGTAGTATTTTATAATTTGCATAAACATGTTGCAGATATACTTATGTATTAGACATTCACAAATACATATGTGTGTGTGTGTGTGTGTGTGTGTGTGTGTGTGTGTTTCTAGTTTGGCTATATAATAATAACAATAATATAAACCTCCAACTCACAGTCTACAACAAACAACACTGTTAAAACCAGTGGTTTAAATTCACCTTTCTTTCTGCAATTGATTGTTGGGGAAAGATTAGTTCTTGTTTTAAATTCTTAAAAATTATAAGCAAAAACACCACAACAAAAAGACTTACACTATTATTTGTAAAGGCCATTTCTCCTGCATTGTTCTAGTTCTAAATACATTACATGCTCTACTTCTAAGTTAACCTTACAGGTCTCTGAAAAATATAATTTCTATTTATAATTAAGGGAAATCATAATTATAGTTAATTATTTGTCTAGCAAGCAAAATTATGTTTTACAAAATTATTGTAATAGATGACACCTTGAGACACTGAAATCATTTTCTGTTTCAAATATAGCAATTCACAACAATGAACAATTATCCATGAGCTAAACATTATTCAAACATCTCAGTAATTTAACATAATTATCAGTTATTGTATCTATTAAATTTATTCATTAGATCTAAACACTGATCACATAATTCAATGATTTAATGTAATTATTAGTTGTACAATATCCAATTTATTCCTATGAACTAAACAGTATTCAGATATTTCACTAATTTAACATAGCTGAGTTATACTACATTTTATCCATATAAGCTCAAATTTACTCTAACATAATTATGAGTAGTACTGTATCTAAGAATATATTCAAAGATTTCATTAATTTAACTTAATCATTAAGTTGTACTATACTGAAATACTTCATCCATTCCAACTAATCATTATTCAGTTACTTCAACAATTTAATACAGGAGTTATACTATCTAAAGATTTATCCATGATAAACATTTCAGTAATAATATATTATACTATGTCTAAAAAATGTATCCACAATAAACAATATTTCACCATTTCTGTAATAATGTATTATAACTGTAAAAATGTATCAATAAGTTACATAATTCCATCATAACAATGCATTGTATTAAACATTATATCCAACATATTCAGATATATATAGAAGTGTTTTATTTTTCTCATTCTTGAAAGTGTATAGGTTAATTTCAATAATTCATGATAAAATAATCTTACAGATTAGAATATTCCCATTATCGAAAAAACAAGAGCTAAATTATTCCATCAATTATTATGGAATTACAGAGACAATTACTTAGGACATAAACAGCTGACACAAGAAAATAAAACACAAACCATATCCTGGCCCCAAACAACCAAAAGAAACAGAAATTAATAATTATTTTAAAAACAAATCAATGTTTACAAAGAAAATTGAGTATCAAAAAGGGTGACCTTATCAAATAAAATAAATCTCTAAATTCCAAGTTATTACAAGCTATAAGTAAAGTTTCAAGCTTATAATAATTTAATAAAAAGGTTTTATATTCAGAGATAAAATATACTAGTAATGTTCCAAAAAGGGATTTCTAAAGGTAAAACACAATAAGAAGGTAGATGTAATAATAAAATATTTATTTAACTGGAAATTATCAAGCCCATTTCTTCTGCAAACAGTCTATTTGATGGCATTAAATTGTTTCAATCAAGATACAATTAGTAGTATGGTTTGATTAATTTATAATTTTGTTTAAAGCAAGTTGCTTTGATTTGTCATTTTATTTTTGAACACATCTGATGAATTTCAGGAGCAAATGAAAGCGCACATATGCTAATAATTAACATATCCTCATATTAAAAGAAAATCCAAAGTTTGTTCCTGTATACTTCTTAAAACAAAGCTACAAAAAGGACATGCATATCTATTTGATATGTGGTGCCATAATTTATACTAAAAATGATATCTGTAAAAGCGAGTATATATATTATATTTCAACTACATGCTTATTATATAATTACTATTATTTCTACTTTGTGCATACAACTAGAAGAATGGGACAGATCAGATCAGGAAGTGTCAGCTATATGTACACACTGAACAGTGGTTAAAAAGTAAATAAAGATAAGTTGAAGGTCAGTGAACCACCAGTGTTCCAGCTGCATAGCTAACAGAAGAGTCGTGAGTGCTTCTACATTGGCTAGACTGAGCATATTTTACAAATTTAAATGTCATCTTCCTGTTGCCATTCTTTGTGTGAACAGATTCTATTGCCTGCAAGATATATATATATAAAAGAAATAAGAATCTCAGTTAATGAATATTTATTACATAGATATATAAATAACAATTCAAAGTTGTAAGTACATATAAAACAAAGTTAAAAAGAAAAATTGGTCATTCCATGTCAAATCGCCCCCCCCATTAAACAAATTTAAACCCAACTGTCTCCGATTTTTATGAAACTTCTTATACTTGTTGACTGGAATCCCACAGCACCAAATTTTAGGCCAATCAGACCAGTGGTGTGGGAGATATGGCCCACCCAATTTTGAGATTTTTGGCAAAAATGGGCATGACCACCAACCTTTTAACCCTCATATCTCAGGAACTACTGGGCCAAGTTTAATAAAATTGTTATTGTTGAAAAGGCAATATGACAAGGATTCCACATCTGCCATAATTGTTCAGTTTGGAAAAATTTGGGGTACACTGACCTTTTGACCTTTGTTATGACCTTGAAACTGACCTTGCAGATCATGTGACCTTGAGATGACCTTTATTGAAATTTAATCTGCCACATGTTAACTAAAACATATAAAAGTTTCCTGGGTGTAATATTTTTTGTTTAGCCACAATATAGATTTAAAAAAGGCACATCCATGACAAACCTGAATGATCAATTCTGGATGCTAGGAATCACCATCTCTCTTGATCGCAGAGTAAGACATTGTGGGTCTACATGTATGATCATATGATACCAAACTACTTACTTCATTGCCTTCTCACCAGTTCAGCACTCACAAAATCATTCAGTAACCCACTTCCCCCATAATCTTGCAATTCTAGCATCATCCTTTTTAATCAGAGAATACGTCCAATATGCAATAGAAGAAGATGCAATAGCAGGTGTATCAATCACACAGAAGATGTCCCTTTCACTAATCCAACAAGTGTCTTTGTTTGGCCAGTTAAATAACTTAGAAGGTCCGTGAGGGTGCATGAAATGAATGAAGAAGTCACTATGCTCTTCTGAAATGTCCTCAACTAGCCCAACCCATGCCTCACTGTCATACAGACAACAAACACAGTCTTGATTCTTGGCTTCAGTGGAAGACTCCAGTGGTAACGCTGTCATATCATCATCAGAATCCTGGACAGATACTAGTTCTGGTGGGTCACTCTGCAGGCTGAGCTTGTAGGCATGCATCTTTGATTTAGATAATGGAACTAACCAGTGAAACTACTGTGTTTCCTTGACCATTTTGGCCACTTGAAACCTCCCTTTTAATTCCAACTCATGCTTTGCTATGTGGTCTGGTGTGATGTTGAAGAAGTGAATGCCTGGAATATTCTTGATGCAGAAATCTGATAGCCTCACTGAGTCTGTGTAGGGACGCTGCAAACTGGCCATTATCAGCAACCTCTTCACTGTCCCCCCAATTCCATCACAGGCACTTTTGCCGTGGCTTGTTATAAAAAAGTTCCATTCACTTCCAACCCAAAGTGCTCTTCATGGTGGCACAGGTTAACAAAATTGTTCTTATTTTTACGTGTTTCCTTGACCATTTTGTTTCCCTTTAATTCCAACAGCCATCAGTGAAAATAATTCTTGAATCTTTTTCATGCTGCAAACTGGCATGTCCCCCAGGAAACTCAGTCTGAAGGTATGGAATAACATGAGGAAACTCAGTCTGAAGGTATGGAATAACAACACTTAAAAAAGCATACACAGTTACAGACTGGGATTTCAGACTGGGTTGTACTGTAGTTGACTGAAACCTTGTTCAAAACCATTGGCAAGGCCACATGACATGATAAAATAACTTAATAGGTTTTATGAAGAAAACAATGCTTACATATCAACATCTGACATTGTGTCCAACTTGAAAGCTTCGGATTGTCAAAGAAATGCAGATGAAGACACTTCTTTGTCTTAAACTTCTAATTGCCATGTGCTCAATGCTGATTTCACCAGGGGATTTCAAGGAGTTCCTGACATGCCTGAAGCATCACTTCCTGTTAACCCTTTGAGCCTGATTGTGTAGAATATGTCATGCCATTTGGCATCTTTTCATATCAGGTGGGTTTTAACTCCAAAGATGAGTTTTTGGTCTCAGAGAAGTGTATACATGTAGAAAATGTACATCGTAATGCAAAAATATATCAATCATCCATTTGGTGCTATGGGATCTCAGTGAACAAGTATACCAAAATTCATAAAAATCTGAGACGGTCGGGTTTAACGCACACACACACACACACAAATGTATATTATTTTCCTACTTTGCATTTAAACCTAATTATTTCATGATGGAACTCGTTGATTGGATTGTTCAATCAATCCACTACAGATTATTTCCCTTTATTTTTTCATATTCATTTATAAGAAAAACAGATTCACAATAAAAAAATAACAAAAACAAAATATCTGCATGATAAATAAATAAATAAAATGCTAACAACAAACAAAAGAAAATACTTACATTAAGTAAAACTCCAATAGGATGTCTTCCACATATAGTGTTGTTATAATCACCAAGATATCTTGTGAACTCTGAGGGAGCCATTTTTTCTATTATATCCATCCCCTGAAAGATATTTCTTCACATGTTCATAACATTAAAACTGAAAAAATTAAAAACAACTGATTCACACAGCTTTTGAGGTACTAATGACGCAATAACAATTGTTTCCAAGTCCAAAAGTCCATGACAGACTGAGGATTAAAGAATACTTTGCTAGGTAACAAATTATTGGCTTGATTGCTGATACCTTTTAAGGGTACAAAATGAACTGAAGCTATTTGATTATATGATACAATTTCATATGGTTTTTGACAATTACTAACCATTCTGTCCAAAGCTTCAATGGACTGCCAGATATCACCAAAACTTTTATCATGAAATGTATAATGAAACCTCCGTCCTGAAAAAAAATATTTTGTTTAAACATTAAACTTACAGAATGTAAAACATTTACATAGTACTTAAAAATTAGTTTAAAGATATACAGATATATACATTTATAAAAATTTGAAACAAATCACATTTTGCCTTACAACTTGTTTTATTTTAAAAAACCCAACAAGACAAATCTTAAAACATTTTGAATTAATTACAGATAATAAAATAAATCAGTGCATCTATTTAAACTAACCTACAGGCTGCTGGCAACCTGAAGAAATTTAAAAGAAAAAAAACTTATATTCTAGCCAAACAAAACAGAAAATGACAAGTAGTAATAATAATAAGAATCAAATGCTTAAAATTATTTTCAACATATTAAATATCGTCTTGGCATTTTAAAAAAAACTAAAATTATTGTTTTCTAATTCTGTAATCTTATTATTCTCTTGAAAACAGATAACAAATATACCCCAGTGACAGAAGTCTGATGAGATCACAAACAGATTTTCTGGGTCCAGTAGATACTTGCTAAATAGTTTTCCATACTGCTGCTCTTTGTCAGAATTCAGAGAGCCAACCAATACAGGAACAATGGTTAGATCATTTTTATGACTGAAAATAATTTTTACAACAGTTGTCATTATGTATGTTTCAAGTAAAATCAGATTAGAATACAACATCCCAATAACAATCACAGAAAATTATTTTCTACAGTTATCTACACATTGTAGTAAAGATATGAAATCTGCAAAGTATTTGTTTAATGTAAACCAAGTTAAATGTTAAAAAAAGTTGTGAAGTATTTTTTGGATGCTATCTGAAGTAATAATAATAATGATGATGATAATTAATAACAGTACAAACAACAACAGTATGCAGACACATATTTTAGCCAATCAGTGAAGTCTCTGTACATATTTCTCCCACCCAGAAAATGTCTAGTTATTATGTCATTTGTATTACTATTAGTATTAATCCCTCCCAGAAAATTCTGGGTTAAAAACCATCTCCATTTTGTCATTGTAACTATTTCTTTAAATATGCAAATAATAATAATTTTAGCAAAAATAGCATATTTCATTTAAACAATTTAATTGATTTTCATAATATGTGATACATTCTGGTTTGACATTTAACATCAACATATAAAAAGGGCTGATTTTTAACTAAACATGCACGTAAACAAAATATAAATATTTTATACCATGTTTAGTGACAATAAATGTCAAACCCTTCTTAGTTCCATTGACCTGTTTTTTTCAGCTTAAGTGCCATTTGACAGAAACTGTGCCAGTTGACAAAACTGTTAATAATGTCATAGCTGACTGGACGATTTGCTGTTCTTAATTAAAAATTATTAATTATCTTCTTTCTAACCCTTAATTACTGTGTCCAGTAATACCATTTAGATGTTTTGTTTTAATGAAACTGTAGCCTAATTCAAAAGTAAAACTAATAATTAATACACCTCTCATTTCTAGCTACTGCTGAACAAAAAAACAACACTAATTGACAGTCTTGTTATTGACAAATCTGGGAAAGAATGAAGTGTTTAATCTGCTAAGATTGCTAACAAATAAAAATTATTTCAGTTACATAACCAGACATCTAGACTAAAACATTTTCAAAAGTGTGACCAATGAACACATATTTTTCAAGAATAGTTCAGTACTAAAGATCATGAATCAGTCTCAGACTAGAAAAAGGGCATTTCCCCAGCATATACATATATACATTTACTTACACACACACAAACACAAGCAAAATTTATATTCTGACTACATGATTCAGTTGCTCTCTTTTAGGCATTGAGAGCAATATTTCTTTGAAAGGAATACCAGTAAAGCTTACTATTCTAAATCTGATTAGAGTATAAAATAAAAATGGGAAATGCTGTCATGAAACGTAACTTACCTCTCCAGAACTCTGGCAATAAAAGGCAATTGCATTTCAATGCTGTGTTCTTCTTCATCAGTATCTATGGACATGTTTTCAAACAAACCAGTGGCATACAAATCACTGTAAACTGTAAATAAACAAGAGAAATATTACAATTGTTTTTAAAATTAAGACCTTTTCATAAGCATGCAATATGGAACTGAAAATCTGCTTCTGATCAGCAATGATGACTAGAGAGAAAACAAATGTAATAAAAGAAGAAAAAAAAGAATAATAATAACAAAAACAAATTTTAAAAAGTCTACAAATTAAAGAAAAGAAGATAGGATAGGTTTCTTTAGAGGAATGTTTATCTTTGTAAAATAAAAATTAAAAATTATATTAAAAGAAATCTAGCTGCTTATTTTTCAAAACTGAACTACCAAAAACAGCTCTTATAATGATGAAATATTTTATCATTTTTAGAAAATGTTATTAGAATATTCCAACACCAAACAGATTACACATTTGTTATGCTGCCTGACTATAGCTAATTGATTTTCTTCTGAGATAAAAAGGCATAAAAGCAATTCTTTTAAAAATGTGAAAAAAATCCTCTGCAATAACTTTGTAAACCAGGAATATTTATAACATCTGCTTTAGATGCTAAAATGATCAGATGTTTACCTTTTGAATCTATGGATAGATCATACAAGGGTGTCTGGTACTTTTCACATGAAGAAAGAGCACAGCCAGACAGACGTACATGATGTGATGGGCCAAGAATAAATACTCTATGTCTGAAATTAAAATATGCACACTAATACATTAACATGATTCATAATATTCTGAAGTCAAACACAGTATGTTTAATAAAACAAAATTTTACTCTAAACAATATCAAAGAAATAAAATTGTTTTAATTGGTTTATATATATGGTTTATATATAATAACCCATAAACTTTTCACGGTCATTCATTCAAAAAAAAAAAAAAATTTAAAAAAAAAATAAGATTAAATAAACTTAAATCAGAGAAAATGATGATTTGATTTCTTTTTGATTCAAAAGAAAAAAAAAAAAAAAAAAAAAGAGAATAAAAGAATTGAACGAAATAAAATAATAAAACAAAATTAAAAAATCATCCTGAAAGATATAGCTGTATTTCAGACACAAAAGACTCACATATTTGCTGGTTCAATCTGCTTGTAAGCATGTGCAGAACAGCTACCACAGTAATAGTAGCCAGCATGTCTGTAAAAACAAAACAAAATAATAAAAATAAATAAAAATGGAAAATGCTTCAGATATTTTAACAATTCTTTTTCAAAATGAATTAAAGAAATCAAAGGAAGAGTTGCAAACAAGCATGATTCAAAGAATATATACGACAAAAACACAATTTCTGTTCTCATTTATTATTTTTAAGTTTAATGTCATAATATTATTAGAAGAAGTAGTATAAGTTTTCGTACAATCAGCAGTATTAGCAGTAATCATAATAACAGTAGTAGTAATAATAATATTACTAGTACTAATAAAATATTACTAACAACATTACTCCTAAGAAACATTATTAAGTATTTAAAATAAATAAATAATTAAAATAAGTACATACGGGGCTATAATAGCCCTGGCTGGAGAATGGACTGGCTTTGCTTTTGCCAACCAGCTGTCAAGTTGAGAAGTAAGTTCATCAACTGAAATAAATATTAGATAATGATTAGTTTGAAAGAATATTACAAGTTGTAGAAGCATCACAAAGGAAAATGGATTTTTATTATGTTGTGTGAATTTCTCAAACATGTGGCTGTAAATTTACTAACAGCATGAAAAGTTTGTATGAAAATTTGGTAACTGCATCAATGATGACATCAGCATTTCTATTTGTATGTAAGGAACCTGAAAAATATCACTAATTAATATACTGGCATTTTATTTGTTTTCCTCAGTGCCAAATCATTATATATCATAATGTACTAATATAGTTGTCATGTGTTAAACAAAGCAACAACCATAAGTATTTTATTTTGCAATTAATTTTTAAGTATGTAGTTAATGACCATACAGATAATCAGCAACAAACTCATTATGTCATGGGCTACTCCTTTTTATAAATGGTATGTGTGCTTTTCTGTCTGAGAAGGTGCACTTATATCTATTGATTAGAGTGATGGTAGTGTTTCTTCAATAATACACTTAGTATATAGTTAATGTATAACACCTAACAGCTGTTTATGAAAAAAACTTGTTTAAATATATTGAAATGTGTAGGTGTCGTCAAACATTAATTCATTTCTTAATAAATTAAATTAAATATTTATACATTGATAAAAAAAAAAAATTATATAAAAAAGTATATCGTGTGTATGCCAAATATTTAATGACATGACTCATCTAAGAATAATTTCTGTACAAATACATTATTTTTATAAAAATTAATAATCATATTTAAAGACCCCATTCAGCTTTGTTCAGAAAACTTCTTTTCTTTTTTTTTTTCTTCTTCGGCTTTTGAGGTTGTTGTTGTTCTTTCTTTTTTTCTTTCTTTCTTTCTTTCTTTCTTTCTTTCTTTCTTTCTTTATTTATTTTCTTTGTTGGTGAACACTGTAATTTAATGACTCATAAAACAGAAGCAGATAATAATAATAATAATAATAATAATAATAATAATAATAAAAAGAACACTAAAACATAAATAAAAATACAGTTCGAAATGACCTGCCACGGAATGAATCAACGCTAATTTTCTGTTTAGACTGTTGATACTCGAAACTCATCATGCTGTAACTGTTTGTCAATTCATAATAAACCTACCATTATCAGAATACCAGCTTCCAGCGTGGGTTGCACGGCGCACTTTTGACATCGTTAACCCAATCTTGATTTAATTATGCAAATTCAGAAGCCAAGGATAACAACATTAAAATATGAAAAATAACACCTTTGTTTTCATCTGTTAAGCCTAAAGGCACTCCCGGAAGTTAAATTTGACAGTATTGCACATGCGTTCGAGCATCCAGGATATTAGCTACAGTGACAGTTCTTGCATCTAGGCCATATAATTAGGCCTAACAGTTTTGTTATTTCTTTCATTTAAACATATTTAATAATAATTAATAATAATAATAATAATAATAATAATAATAATAATAATAATAATAATAAAAATAATAATCAGCATCAGCATCAGCATCATGAAATAAAAACTGCAAAAGAATATATTTACTCCCCCTCACTGCAACCGCATTTTCGTTTATTATTAGCTGTGGCATTAAAGTATTTTCTCCAAGTTTCTTGGATCTGTGTTATAAATTTTTGTATTCAACATATGTTATATCGGCAGTTTAATGGAGTAATTGTGCAGAAACGTTTAACAGATATATTTAACTATTGTGATGCAGAGTTGGGGTGGTCTTAGACCACCAAAGAAGGGGTTTTTTTTTTTTTTTTTTTTTTTTTCTGGAACTTGGCTATTTAGACTATTCGTAAGTACCGTCAAAGAAGGATTTTAAGCTAGTGTGGTTGCAATAATTATTTAAATCAATTCAACAATTGTGAGAGTTATAATGGGTATGAATAGATTTTTTTAAAATATACATTTCTGGAAATGTGTGATATTTAAAAAAAGGTAATAAGAAAATAATACTGATATTATTTTATTTCAGAAAGAAGTTTTAAAGGAAACCAAACTACTGGCACAATAATCTATTTTGGTTTTAAAGAATAGAATATGTTTGGCTCTCTACTGTATCATGTCATTAGAAGTAATTAAGAATGTAGAGTTGGTTCCCCTTGTTTACAATTTATAGATGTCGCTGATTAACCAGTGACTCAACGGAGTCTTGACAGTCTTCATTAATTTTCACTAGCATAAATAATACATTGGTGAGGTAATTAGTAATTTGTAGCAAATAAACATGTCTGATCTCAACTACTTTTAAGGTACATGTAACAAAACTGTGATAATATAATGCCACATATGCTATTTGTTTATTTTTATTGCTTATGGCATTTTAAATCGCAGTCAGGAGCTTTCTAGAAAATCGTCGACAGTTGTCAACATTAAGGTTGCATCTAAATAGCAAACAAATCTAAAATTATATTTATTTTTGTTAACATTCATTTATACGTTTTATTTATTTCCCCATTAAACAGTTTCAGCACATAAAAGCCATTTACTAAATAATTTTAATTTAGTCTGCTGTCTTAGTAACTCAGACGATCAGTTCATCATCAAGATCATGTCATTGTAATTATTACCGTTACCATCTGATGAAATATAAATCCAGAATCATCAAATAAATAATATCGGTGTTAATTGTTTCTGCTTTCATTTTTTTTTTCTTTGATTAAAATAGAGACCAAAAACTTTTAAAATTTTATTTACTTATTTTTTTTTTCAATAATATATTACAGAATATGATAAAATAACATCACGTCAGTCAAACAATATGGAGTCAATGTGTTTTGAAAATGGTGACCACAATGGAACTGTTCTGGAAGAAATGAAAGCCATGTTTGATGAAATGCAGCTGGTTGACATCGTCATTTGTGTCCAAGATTCACGTTTTCCATGTCACAGAACAGTCCTGGCTGCAACAAGCCCATACTTTAAAGCAATGTTTACTACTAACTTGAATGAAAGTAAACAGCGACAAATAAAATTATATGAAGTGGACCCCAAGTCTGTGTCACAGATTATAAATTATGCATACACAGGCAACTTACAAATTACTCGAGGTAATGCTCAGAATCTCCTGGCTGCTTCAACCTTATTTCAGATTCTGCCTGTTCAAAAGGCCTGTGCAAAATTCATGGAGTTGCAGTTAGATGTGAATAATTGTGTTGGGATACATGATTTTGCCAGTATACACAACTGCGAAGACTTAAAAGTCAAGGCCAGGGAATTCATAGAAAAAAATTTCACTGAGGTATTTAAAGTGGAAGAATTTCTCAATCTGCCATGTGAACGTGTTGCAGAGTTTCTTTCTTCAGATGAACTCAATGTGGAAAAAGAAGAAACAGTTTTTGAAGCATTAATTCTTTGGATTTATTTTGATTTGGAAAACAGAAAGCAATTTATGGGCAGTTTACTTCCTCATGTACGTCTTGGACTCATTCCTGTGAAATATATTGAGGATCACATTGCTCAGAATTCAGTTGTTAAGAACTGTAAAAAATGCTTAATGTTGTTAGAAAACATGCGTGAATTTGAATACTGTCCAGAGTCATACAATGGAGAAAACAGTTTTACTTTATCCTTAAGATCGGGAATGATACAGCCAGAAACGTGTGTGCTCTTCATAGGTGGCCTAGTCCAGAGTAAACCATCCATAAACTGCTACAATCCTCTGACACGGGAAACATTCCTGATGGAAACATTCCCACAGCTTGATGAAAGATCAGGATACTACTGTGTAGAAGATCCTGCTGTGGTTGTCACTGAAGACAATAGTATATTTGTTGGTGGAGGAAACTACATATTTCATGGAAATTATGGAGACACACCATCTGATGATTCATTTGATGATTTTGATGATGAAGAATCTGTAAGGAAGGATTTTTACCTGTATGACAATGACCACAACAAGTGGATCAGCAAAGCTCCAATGCTCTTTCCAAAGTCTAACTTTACACTTGTTTACCTGGATGAAAAAATATTCAGCTTTGGAGGATTGACCATTAACCAGCATCCAACAGAAATTGTAGAATGCTACGACATTGCTACAAACCGGTGGAACTATGTTGGGATGATGCCATGTACTTTG
This sequence comes from Chrysomallon squamiferum, assembly GCA_012295275.1. Lineage (NCBI taxonomy): Eukaryota > Metazoa > Mollusca > Gastropoda > Neomphalida > Peltospiridae > Chrysomallon > Chrysomallon squamiferum. Next base: position 9,102,212 of record CM022665.1, on the reverse strand, counting down.
GTTGACCTTTGTACATTAACTTACAGATCAGATGTGTATTTACTAGGTGGCAGGACTGGTGTTGGTGCTCACAATGTTGTCATGAAATTTGATCCTCGCAAATCTGAATGGACATCACTTGCAGGAATGCCAACACCAAGGTTTAACTTTGGTGCACAGGTTATTGAAGATGATATTTATGTTGCTGGTGGGCAGATTTACTCTCATCTTACTCATACAATCAACAGAGAAGCATTGAAATCAGTGGAGATATACAGTATACAAGAAAATCAGTGGCGGCAGGGCCCAGAGCTTCCAGAAGAAATGTACAATGTTGGTCTGATGGTAATTAATGGTGTCCTTTATGCATGTGGCACCACAGAATATCAGAGAACTCCATTTCGGATATATCGTTACAATGTGGTATGTAAACTTGATCCATGGAAAAATGAATGGGAAACTATTGAGTCAGATCTCTGTGACATTCGAAGTTACGCAAGTGTTGCAGCCAAACTCCACACAAGGAAACTCTCTCAAGTCTTTCGGCCCGAAGTAGATACATAAGTATTTTAATTTAACCAATCCTTCATCCTTTTCCAGCTACTTAATAGAAGATATTAACATCATGGTCACAAATGTTAACTTATCACAACATGAAATAGTGGTGACAGCACAGTTGCAATAATTATATAATCAATGCAATATGTAAACATGTGCAACTTGTAATGGAATGTAGTAATGAAGTAAATATGTAAGAGTTTCAAAAAATCATCTTTTATTTATAGCTTTATTGTTTGGAAAAGAGTAATGTGAAGGAAAATGATGACTGCAGATTCTGTTTTTCAAATTTTAGAGGCAGGTAATTAAAAAACAAAAAAAATAGATTTATTTTGATGTAAGTTCAAAGGTATCACCAAAGCTTTTAGTACTCATAAAACATAAAGGACAAATCAATTTTCTTCTATTTAATTAACATTTCAGTTCCAACTTATTTCCAGAACTGAATATATATATATATTTTTTAAATTTCATTTTAATATTGTGACAGAATTATTGTGATATAAAAAATAAGTGAACTGTTCAGTTTTGGTGCACTTGCATTTTAGAAATCAGTCTAAGTTTACAGTTACATTTTCTTTTTAATATAATATTCTAAATGGTAAATTTATGTAACATTGAGTAATTAATGCAGAAATATTCTAACAAATTTTCAAAGTAAATATTTAAATTATTAATATTACAAAGATTTTTTTGTTTAAAATTGAAATTGAGCATTCACTGTCTAACATGCACCGATAGTTAAATATTTATAAAGAAGTTATTTAATAAATAAATTAAAAAAGTGAAATTGCTGTTTCATTTATTTTATAATTAATTACTGGACAATTTACCGTAGGTTATGACTGCAGTTAGTATTAACTTAAATTTAATACTTTAAATTCCATTTTATTTACTTTTCAGCATACTGGTATAAAATTTAAAAAATAAACAATTTATTGCATCAATATACAACACAGGGGCAGCCAAACCATAACTCCCCAATATGTAACTTGTGTCTCGGAGAAATGTGTTTTTATTTTATTTTTAAATGAAATGCAAATTTTCATACTTCAGTTTGTCAGGATTTGGAACAAATTTATATAAATTTTATAATATATTTAATGAAAACATGAATAATTTGTTGTGATTTTCTCAAACAAATGACATTTATTATATTTTATATTTAGCAAGTGTGGCAACAGTAGATACATAGAAGGGTAATTTTTCAAAGAATAAGTTACATTGCTATTATGATGTATATATTAACCATTAACATAAGAACATTGTGAATAATAAGTCACAATATCATTGTAAAATAAATGTTGCACATACCAAAACTTTCTTGCTTTCCTTAAACTGACGTGTTAAGGTAGCTTATTAGAAGTGTCGAGTTTCTTCATTCTGTAGCATTTGTCATTTATGATTAAATGACATTTAAAGATTTATAAATTAAGCTTTAATTCTTATTGTTATATGTTTTAATGACAAAGATAGCATCAGATGTAAGATGTAACCAGTCATAAAAAGAAAACATCTACAAAATCAGTTCAAAACTAGATTTCAGATAAGACAATCCATTATTTATTCTTGAATAAAAGATCATCTTTGATCAAATCAACATTCCTTTTTTGAAACATTTTGTTATTTCTGGTCTTAGCATCAAATGCAATATTTTAAATTTGCTGGTATTTTGTTCTGTTTTTCAGAATATGTGTTACAAACAGTTCAAAGACTAATCAAATTATGACAATGGCACAATGAAACATTAAATTATCCAAATTGAATTGAAGACCAGTTTTCTTTTAAGTTCAGTCATTCATTCCAGCTTCTTATTTTGTGTTCATTATTGTCATTCATTACTACATATTAAAATCAAGAGGTTTTGTATACATATAAAAACTGAATACTGTTATTTGGATGCTAATCTGTAAAGAACAACAATAAAGAAAATAACTAACTAAATAAATAAATAAAAGACTTATGATTTATTTTTCTTTGCTGATTGCCAAAATAAATTATATATAAAATTATACCAGGGAACCATTATATAAACATTACAAAAAAATGTAAGACATTTTTTTTGTGATTGAAACTTTATGATGAAAAATTGAGGATGAGTGACACAGAAATTATGTAAGAGGTACTGTTCTAAGTTACCAACATAAACCCCCCACCCCCACAAAATAAATGTTATTCTATTTTTTGTTTACATTTGTTTTTTAAATGTGCTTTCAGAAAATTCCCTAACAGATTTATGGGTTTGTGTATATGTTGGGTAGGGGTTATAAAAAACACTGTAAATATATCGTAGCAAGAGTAGAATATTTTCTGTTCAGTGCAGCTGTTATAAATTAATATTTTGTTGTTCTTGTCTTGTCATATTCAGCATTTTAATATTCTTATGTGATAATGAATTATGATACTCATTTGAATTGTTAACCACGTAGTGGGATAAATGTACTTCTTTTGTGTTTTATTTTGTTATGTTAGTAGAATAAAAACCTGACCAAAACTTATTTTGTTGTCTTGTTTACATGTATAGGTGTCTAATGTACTGATTCTTTGTGCGAAAATATAACTTTTATAGCATTTTGAGTATGCATCAATCAGGGTTCAAGAAGGGTTAGAAAAATAGGGAGAAGTGATTTCTTCTAGACACATTAGAAGTTTTATAAAGGCAAAAAGGAACAATAAAATATTTCCAAGTTGTTGTGACATGAACATAAAATCTACATATATGTATCAATATTTTAATAAAACCGCATCCTTTACAAAATACTTTATTTTATAAGTGATAAAATTATTTGACATTTTTTGTTCCTATGCTTGTTTATGATTATTTGAAGCCTGATTCCTAATTTCAGGTCCCTATTTGGGTAAGTTTGTAAATTTTATCTTTACTGCATCCCCTACATGTAATTTTGCAGTCATTTATCATGTCTCAAAATTTGTGTTCAAAGTTTACAAGAACTGTATCATCAGTCTCTAATTGCAACAGTAAAACAATGCATTTTTGCATCTGTTTATGCAGTTGGGTACACTATCTTCCACATGACCATTGATAGATAGAATGGCTATATTAACTGAATGGCAAAATGAGATTTATGTTTGTCATTAGACTTGCAGAGAAACAATGAATGATCTTTACACTGGGTTCTTTCTGGTTGAAACTGATGAAGCTGGACAAGTGAAGTGTTATTTTTAATGTAATGTTGTTTGTGATTTATATATTTAGTCGTTTGCTTTTTATAAAACTATATTTAACAGATGTTCAATAATAATAAAATATTTAGTTTTTATCCAATGATTGATTAATAAATATAATTTGACAAAAATAATTGAAGTCTGCTGGTCTGGCAAAATATGATTGGCAAAATATGATCATAAGGTCATTGGACAAACCATTGATACTTCCCATTTTTTTTTTTTTTTTTTTTTTTAAAACACAACTTAGAACTCTGACATGGATTAAAAGGCAAAGTTTGATACAAAAGGGGCAATTATTTTGACTTCATGAATCCTGGCATCTGAAAAACATCTTGATAATTATTTCATAATATACTGATTTAAACAAGAATAAAAAAGTCGAATAACAAGTTTTCTCCCCAATTTATTTACAGAAAAACAAAACAAATTAACAAAGACCAATTTCAGTCAAATGCAGTGTAAAATAACTTCATGATTTAGAATATAATCATGTGAATGAAAATGTACCTTTGTTCCCACAAATACACATATGTACACAGAACTGTTTTTGTGTCATGCCCCTGTATACAGAGACAAAAAGTAAATGTACAGCAGAAACACAGGATAGAAGAGCAGAGGTTTTTTGTGCTGAAGTTCTTGAACACACAGTAAGGATCCTGCACTGTAGGCTGCCCAGACCACACCAAACAACTGAAAACAAAATTAACAACATAAAACTACATGTTGAAATATAAAACATTAATGTTTATTCTTCATAATCAAATTTTTCCTCAAAGTAAATAAACAATTAACTGACTGAGAAACTGTAAAAAACTTTATTTACAAATAAGTTAACAATTCAAAAGCCAAACAACTGTCCCCTTAGAGGGACAAAAGTTGTGCACAATCTTTATTCATATGCACCACACCAGTACCTACAACAAACAAATGATTCTGGGTGGCAATGCCATAGCAAGCATCATGGCTTTCTCCTAAAATATATTTGCAAACACATCAAATTCATTGATGGATGTAAATAAAACATTCTGCACATCATAAAATTCATAACAAGGCTTATTTATGTTTTGCAAAATACTGCATTTGAAGTCCATATATAGCTCTGATTTGTACAAGCCACACCATCTTTTCAACCTCAAAAGTCCTTTAACACATAGTGTTTGTAAACATATAAATATGCATGGAATGATGTTCAATGTCTGAATTATCAAAACTGTTCAAATGGGTTGAATCTGCACAGTTTGGCAGACAAGTATTTGTCAACTGCAGTTCAAAGCCTCATGTAATTTGACAAAAACAGCCCTTCCCTGCATGCACTGTGCAGTGCAGGAAATAGGTGATGCCATCTTTAAAAATATCATATTAAGTTGTCATACAACAATACAATTATTTACATGAGAGAAAACGAATCCAAATCAATATGACTGTCCATTTTGGCAGTGGAATAATAATTTTAAAAATGCTTTCCTGTCTGCATTCAATAGGTGTCTGCTGATCTAAGGGACATGTCCAATGAAAAAAAATCAGGACTCAGAAAAGTGTCCATATATCATAGTGACCACTCATTTCAGGCACCATTAAAGACAGGTACCACTATGTATAAAACTGATATTAAAAAAAATTAATTGTAAATTTAGAATTTTCTGAAACGTCAAAGTGAAGTAATATATCATTGTCAGCATGGGTGAACTAATATATCTCTGTCACCATGGCCCAGTAAATATGCATAATAACAGCTAACTACTTTCACAATTTCCTGATTTGTTCATCACATCAACAAAGATTACTTGGTAATTTTATACTCTTTTTACAGATCTATACAATTAAAAATAAAACCGTGTGTCTGTGGCATAAATATATTTCAGGGGGATATGTCTACTGTCTCAGAAATTGATATTAGAAGCAAGATACATTTGTTTTACTTATTCTTGATGTATAAAAAACAAAGACAAAGCTCTGTATTTACCTTTAAAAGCATGCTGATGTAGTAAAATGATCGAAACACTGGAAGGACAGAGGCAATGACCAACAATGGTAATATTGAATATCCGATCACACCCAGGCACTGTGAGTAACTGACCTGAAATTAAAATTAGAGTCTCTTTTATTATGTATTAAAACATCTTTAAATATTTAAATTTATAATTAACAGGATGAGAGAATTAAATTTTTTTCTGTTGAATAAAACTTTTGAGGTTACAATAAAATAATACAGGTATAGGTTTTTAAATAAGTTTTAATAAAAAAAAACACCCCAAAAACCCAACAACAACCCATCCCCCCCCAAAACCCCTATTTTTACAAATACTGTAATACCGAATACAACAGTCTATTTAACAATAACAAATCATATGTAATCAAACTATTATTCAAATTAAAAGAAATTTTTTACAGTAGTGTTGGTGTTAATTTAATATGATCAAAACTTACTTCTCCTCCAAGTACTCGTGCAAGTAAAAAGATAATCACAGAACCAAAGATCCAAATTGTCAGAATCCAAGACACAACCTGAGGGAAAAAAACAACAAAAAAACACTCTTCTTTTTAAAAGGCTAATTCTCTCCAAAATAAGATATTTTAACTAATTTAAATATATGTGTGTGTGTGTGTGTGTGTGTGTGTGTGTGTGAATGTATAAAATAATGGATCACAAAAATATTATTTTAAAACCAAAGATTTCACACCTGTTTAAAATAGTGACACAGAATGTTTTTATTAACTTTAGCTTACATATACTGCTCTTTACTGCTGATAATTGATAAATAATATTTCATTTCCAGCATGTTGTGTTCAGGGACCTTGAAATTGAGTCTTCTTTTTACAAAAGTGCATTAATTGAACAAAAATTGATTCTTTTGTTTCTTCCTGTGCATGTGCAGTGGCTAGGAGCATCCCCAACATGTCCAAGTCTTCACATTGTACATGAACCATATTTTGTGCTGGAAATTGTGAGTTTATTGTGCACTTTGTTGTTTTATATTTAAATTAATAATATTTTACATAAATATTTTAGTATTTTTTTACAGAAATCATAAAACCAAGGATCAACAAAAGTGCACTAGAAAGTCAATTATTTCAAAATTAAAATCGAAATCCTTTTGAAATATAACAAGGAATTTCTTTATTTACTTATTTATATATATATATGTACAGTATTTGCATTTTAATTTATTTAATACTTTTAAATGGAATTTGATACAAATTATTTCTATTTTCATGTATTTTAATGATTTGAATAAACAGATTATGCTTGACTTAGGGTTCCCACTTTAACATTACTGTTTATCTGAGTTATGGTTCTTGGAGCAAATGGTAAGTTCATTTAAAGCATTTTGTGTGAGATGACTTGTCAAGAATTAAGAGAAAAGATTTTATTTTAAATTGTTTAAGGAACTAATGATTAATATTATTAAGGCAGATTTCAACTGGAAATATATATATACACATCATCATTATAAAATGAATACTGTTATAAAAGTAATACCATATAAATTTCTCATAGCATTAGTACTACTCACTCTGAACTGACCATACAAAGGAGATAACAGAATACAAGAGAACTACAAAGAGTGGGCCCCAGAAGTCTGGACTCTCTCTGACAATGTGACGGTTGAAACCAAGACTGGGCAATGGGAAAAGAACACATCTCAATTTATAATAAATATCTTTCAGATCAATGTCCAGTTCTTCCCTGAAATATAAAATGCACATTTAATAAATACATGTATAGAAACACCTGAACACATTATAATATATCTTTATTTTATAAAAATTTAAAAAATAATAAATAGTTTTAGCACAATTAATGATGTGATGAGATGAGGAACCTGCTGGTCTATTCATACTGATTAATATTACATATACTAAAAAATGAGCAAAGGAAAAACAAATACAAAAATAAAGATCAGGAATATATAAAATACTGAAATACTCTGATTAATCTCACTTACAGCAAGGGTAACTGATCTTCTTCATCAATATCTTCCTCTTCAAGGAGCCAACCAAATCCTTTGTTTTCTAAATATTTTGATGCAGTTCCTCGATTTTTAATTCCAAAGTCAGAGCTGCTTTGTGATATTCCAGGATTTATTGATCCTTCAAGTGGCGACATGCCTGGTAACCAAAAACAAATGTTTATGAAAATTAAAAGGTCATCACTGAATAAAAAAAGATACATATTATACATTATTAAATCAATATGGTAAAAAAATTTATTAAGAATTCTGTGCTGTAAGATTTTGCATTAAGTAATTTATGAAACTATTAATATTATTATTTTTCATATAAACCAAATTAAACTTTTAAAGCCACTTAAAAAAATTACTTAGCATCTATACATTTCAATTTTTTCAGGTAGGAAGGAAGGTTTTATTTTTGTATAGAATGGTGGTGTGCAGGAATAAGAAAACTAACCACAGTATTTGTGGTCAAAACAGGCAACAGAAAGATACAGAAGACCATAAACACTCTAGTTACAAACTGCACAAGAAGACATTAAAATTGCTATTTTTATAAAAAAAGTTATTCAAATGAAAGCTGAATGATATGCAAGTGGTAAATCTTTTGACTGACAAAGGTTCTGTCATTAAGATAAAGTGTATCATGATTGTGTAATCACAATATCAGGCAGGAAAATGCAATTTTGAGAGTTTTGAGACTTTGTTTGAGGGCTGGTCCAGCAGGGTGGGATATGCTCAACAATTTTTTTTATTTTATCTAGCCTAAAAAATACTTTAAAGATTAAATGTTTTCACATTTAAAATATACTTTTTTTTTTTTTTTTTATTAGTTACAATTGTTATTATTATTTATGATTTTTTTTTGCTTGTATCTTTTAAATATGTAATTTACTTTATTAAATAAAAATACAGCCCTGACATTTTAAATTATTACACACACTGGCATTAACTTCTGTTGATAGGTGACTTATTGTTATTATATATTAAGCATCTTTCAATTCTTTTTCTGGCTCATACGATTGTTGGCAGGAATTATAATTATGAAGTATAATAGTGTTATCAATATTTCATTCAAAAAGGACACCAATGATATATTTCTTCTGTACTTTTCTTTGCTATTCATTCCCTGCAAACTTTTCAAATAAACATCTTTATGTGGTATTTATTTCCTTTTCCTCCTTCCAAACTAAGGTTGTGCTTTTCACAATTTTTTTTTATTTTCCCTGATGCTTGTTTTTCATTCTATTATACCTTGACTACATGTTTTTGGCTATATTCTTGACATCATGTCTCTTGGGTGCATTTTCTGTCCAGGTTTTCTTATTAAGGCAGTCATCTGTCAGTTGATGAAACAAGTTTGGCTGTTGATTCCTTGAACCTGCACATCAAAGATTTCATGAACAGCTGGTCCTTTTCATTGTTGGTCTTTGAATTCCAAGTCATGTGCATCATCCAATAACAGTACATGATACAGTCCAGGTCCCTTCCCCATATAGCATATATCACGTCCTGGAGTTGTTGCACTATCCCTTCAAGTCTACAAGGTCACTAAACCACATTACCTTCAATATGCTGTTCATAGATTCATAATTATTATTTCTCCTTCTAAGGCCTGGAAACAAAACCCCTATCAAGAAAATTACAGACTCAGAAATATTCAGACCTATTTGAATTGACCTGAATAGTGATGTAATGGTCAGCTGATGAGGACGTGACAGCTTTGCAGCACAAGGGATTGTCTCAATATATAGTATGGGAGTTAGAACACAGCAATCTGTCAGAGTATCAAAAATTAATAGACTGTATGTTGCCAAAATGCTTTGGAGGGGAGGTGGTGACTGCAATGCTCTGGAATTCATCCAAAATTAAACAGTGGATCAATACAATTTTTGACATGGTTATAGTATCTCCAAAGATATCAATCATGTTAAAACTTCAAAGAAAATGTTGCTTGTATACAAATATGCACTGGTTTCAACTTTAGCATCAGCCAGTCTAGCTGTGGTAATCTTGTGTATTACACATTTGATATTTGTAGCCTCTGGTTTAAACAATTGTAGGAAGGATGGTTATTTGTTAATTACAGTATATATAAATACAGGCATATATACAGATTATTAATGGTGTTTTTAACAGTTTAATTTCAATGTCTAAACCTCATGGAAGAAATTAGCTTAAGTGGTGATCTGTTGTTTATTCTCAATAAAAGGATTCAAAACACTTTTTCCTCCATTATTACTAAATTTGTGTGTGTGTGTGTGTGTGTTTTTTAAAATAATTTTGCTTAGATCAAACAATCTGCATATGCCTGTCTAGTCTGGAGAAATAAATATAAAACATTTGTGCTGAAATCGTGGCGAGCAACCACTGTGTTCTGAGGAATTAGCACAGGCAGCTAAACTGTGCCCATTATATGGAGGTGAAATATAATACATACACAGAATATAAATATTTACAAATACATTTATCCTGCAATCAGTATAAAAAGTGGAACAGAGCTATATTTATTTCAATAAATGACTTATTTTACACACACACATATGCATACATGTATAAATATATACATATCTACTGTTCAGTTACTTCTTTAGTGATTTTGAAAGACCATTCTACAAAACAAATTGTGTCTATTTAAGAACTGTTGTGTGATACATTACAAAGCTGTCACTTGCTCATCAGCTAACTGTTACATCATTCTTCAAGGTGATTCAAATATGTCTGACAATTTACAAGTTAGTGATTTTATGATAGGGGTCTTAGATTTCCTCTTGTAGTGTATGTATGTACAACTACATGGTACTTTTTATGGTACCAGCAAACTTGAAAAGGAATGTAAAAAAATAGTAGACAGAATCATTGCCAATTGTATGGCTGGCAAAGATTAGCCAAAACACCAATAAACACCTATCTCAGGTGGAGAACCAGCCGATATCTGAGCAGTTCTCCACTTGAGTATACTCTAGCTAAGTCCATCCATGATACACATATACATATATATGTGTGTGTGTTGTTGTGTGTTTGTCTTCAGTATCCAGTTGCTTTCTTCAGGTCATGGTACAAAGAAAGTTTTGTTTATAATGTAAATACCTTTTTTCTTCTCAATAAAAATGAGTGGAGGTTCTGCTGTCACTGGCACAATTGTTCCCCTGGCCACGACTTCATCTCTTCAAGTTCTTCTTGTTTACAAAAGTGAAAAAGATGTCCTCCTTAAGTCCCAAAAGTGTATTTTCATAGTTTGAAGCTGTTATCATTTTGGCAAGTTCATAGACATCCAAAAATTGCACATTTATCTTTTTCATGCCTAGCATCATCTTGCTCCCTAACACCTTTATCAGAATGTTCACATCCTGATGGTAATTTTTCATCTGTGATCATCCTGAAAGCTGGCACTGTGCCATTCTTCTAACAGGATGTCTGATTTGTCAATGAAGTCATCTTGAGCCTGCTTCCTCTAGTAATCATGGCAGTGTATGGACTTGACATCTTTTGGAAATTTATGCATTGATTCTTGTCTCATTTATATACTCCATCTGTAATGGCTGTCTTGAGTAGAATATTGTATTCAGAACTGCCACTGCCCTGTCATAAACTGGGGGATAAAAAGATCATATTTCCCTGTATAAAATGGTAGCAGCTGCAGCTACTGACCAGGCAGACGAATTGGCCTGATCTATACTGCCTCTAAACATGCTTTCAAATAACTGGCCAACACCAGAGTAATGTCCAAGTACAAGTACTTAGCTGCGTATCATGACTCATTGAGGATTAACTAAATGTTGGTTCGTACTCTGCACCAATGATCTCCTGCATTCATTTAGATTGGTTTTCATAAGTCAAAATGATTTGGGCCAAAATGAGGTGTGTGGGTAGATGGTCGTACATCATTTCTTTATACATTAGGAAGCCTGTATTATGTAAAAGTAACTCCTTCATTTCTGCTGCTGCATGTGAAAAATGTATGCTGAATTCAACTGGCAAGGGAGTCACTAAACTTAAATCTTTTGGGAAGAAAAAACAAAAAACTCAAAAATGTCATCTGTCACTCTTTCAGAGACACTGAAATTTACAGATGTGATATAAAACTCATTTGTTTTATTTAACAACAATCAAAATGAGAATAAACATTATTTGTAGGTAATTGTGAACGGATTGTTGGCTCTTGTTGGCACTTGTCGTTTATTAATGGGACCCCTAAATGTATCTTGCATACCTTGACTTAAGGAAATATACGTAATTATATCACAAGTTAACTATCTGATATACCTGTGTCAGATGAGACAAATTGAAATTCATCTTTTGACGACATGTACATGTTCGAGGTTTGCTGCGATTCGACCTTTGTCAAATCAACAGTAAACTGCCCCTGCGATTTGTCAGGAAACGTTGACATGTCCGCCATCGCTATCTTCTGACGTATTTTCCTTCAAATAACGGTGCACTGAAGTCAAAAGCTATGAAACAAATTGACTGTGCATGTTGCGTCAAAAATGGCACAAATAAAGCATTAACTGTATTGAAATAACATTTCAGATTTTAAACAGCTACTGACTATTACGTTAGCATTGTTTATGGATAGCACTTATGTGTTACACTTACACGTGTAGGATTTACATCTCAATTGTCCCCTATATCTGAAGTTATATGTTCCAAGGCATCAATCATAGTAATTAAAAAAAAAAAAAAAAAAAATTCCACAATTTAAACTTTTAATTTAATGAACTATTGATAAAAATGTGTTGGTATCGTGCAATGAATTTTAAAAGAACAGAGCAATTTGATGTCTAATTGTACTTAGGCATGTTTCGTCTTTTGCAAATTAGTGTTGTTGTTGTTGCTTTTATTGCTGTTTTAAAAGTAATTCACAACTAAAATAATTAAGCGCACTAATAAATAAAGAAAAGAAATATATAAAAATATAAAATAAGACAATAAATTACTTAATTGTTGCGATCATTTCAAACCATATAACAAGTTCATTGTTTTGAACACATTTCCATCAGATAGGTCTCTGTATACAAATTATATCGTTTGTTATGTTATTTGTAACATTATATATTACTTACACACAATATACCAGTGCTTGACCTTATTATACTTTATCTATCTCATAATAAAATGTCTTAGCAGTTTGCAAAGGATTATTTACTGTTTCATCTATTTAATGATTCTAATTAATTGGAAAAGCTTGTTGCATTAATCATATAATAACAACAACAGCGATGATGATGATGAAGAAGAAGATGATGATAATGGTATTTTATCGTTTATTTTATCATGTGAATACATTTTTACTCTGGATGGAACTGAAACAACTCCACTGATACACATACAACCACATACATAATGGTTTTCAGAAAAGACAAATCTGCTGCAATTAATAATAAAAGAGATAAACTTCTGAATTACTTAATTTGAATTTGAATCAGAACCTCTGCAACACATGATGAGAATGTAATATCAAATAATAATAATAATAATTATAATAATAAATGAAATATGCTAGTAAATGATTAAAATAATTCATTACTTCTTGATGATTAATAAATGGAAGGACAAACTACTAACTGAAATTACTGCAGGAGGCAAAAGTATTACACTATCATTATCATCATCGTTATCGTTATTATTATTATTATTATTAAATATCTGGAAGATAAGCAGAATGACTAAATCGCAAATATTACAGTGTGTGCATGTTCATTTACCTAAATCAAATAAAGTAATTATATTAAAAAAACAAAAAAACATAAATAAAACAAACAACAAGAAAAGAAAACAGTTTGTAACAACAACAGACACATCATTTTTATATTTCACAGGATAAAAAGGAAAAGAAATTAATAATGATCTAACCAGTTATTTACAATAATTACTGTCTGTCAAAATAACAGCAAGTAATTACCATTTTATCTGGTCACTGTTTAACGGTGCTTATCTGGAATTAAGTGATTTTCAATAAACTAGACTATGACGTCAACGCAAAGCTTACTGATACGTTCGATCTGTCGACCGCGACATTTTGTTTGTAATGGACTTGAAATTGCTTCAGAAAGTATTTTAATTACGTCTTACCATCTTCCTGCCGTCCAGAACCCGATAATTGTCTTTGTGTTGGTGTGTCTCTAAACATGCCATTCATTCATCTTTGATTAATTATAACTTGCAATCTGCGTTTAACTAATTTTGTAGACATTATTCAAACGTTTTCCTTTATTGGTAAAAATATATAAATGCATGTATGTATATATATATATTCGTTTAATTTCCACTTCAATTCACTTAAACATTTTTCAGTTTATTTTAAAAGCATACTGACTCTCATTAATTGACAATGTGCATAAATAACGCTCATCTGCCAGTGATAATTGTACCAAAAAGCGCGCTTTTGACTGCGTTGTGGGTCTTGAGATTTCATGTTATTGTATCAAAAAAAAAAAAAAAAAAAAAAAATCAGAGACGAAACCATCTGTTGATCCTTTGTATATTAATTTTTATTATTTTCCTGGTTTCGAGAAGATATTCAAACAACAGCTTTTGGTGTGATATTGTGGAGCTCTGAAACGGGAAATAACTAGAGAGGTCAGTCATTTACAGCCAGCTATCACTTGGCTTTCGAAATAGAGTTTTATAGTGTTTATTTTGTATGAAAAACACTTCCTGTCTTATGTTATAAAGACTCCTGTAATTTAGTGTTAATTATATAAATATGATAAAATAATGTTCTATCGTTTTTTTTTAAAGTAATTTTGTTATGTAAACTGTTGTATATATTACTGGTATTAAGCATGTTACCATACATATTTAACGAAAGTTTTTTTTTTAATCATTTAACATTTCAGCACTATGGTATACACGTTGGAAAGGATGCTGTAACTTACTGGTTAATCGCTGGACATTTTTATTTTCTCTTTTAATTAGATATATAAATTTGTATCGTGCATTAAATTTGTATATGTATTCTTTTATGTATGTATGTATGTGTGTGTGTGTGTGGTAGTGAATGAGTATACATTTTTGTTGCATCGTGAATATGTGTATTTATATGTTTATATGAAGGTTACAGTAAATGGAATTTTATTTAGATTGGAGCTAAAACAATTAAAGAAAAACAAAGATAAACTGATATCAATGAGTTATACAATATATTTTGATAATATATACAAAAAAGAAATCTAAAAACCCCGATTTTTCAATAAACAACAATTTTGAAGAAAACAAATAATAACGTCAAGAAATACTGCTGAGCTTATAATGTCCAGAAATTATTTTGTGTCAGTATTTTGTGAAAAAAAAGAAGGAAATATTTTAAATCAATAAAAATTCCCCTGCCGTATTGAACATTAAGGTTATTATGCAGCGCCGTAAAGTATTAAATCTGGTTAAACTATTTAGCGCGAACATTTCTATAATGTGCTAACATTTTAGCCAGTCTGGTTACTCTCTGATAATCATCTCAACATTTTTTATTGCTGTTTTATCTATGAAGTAACTATTTATGCATTTGATCGTGGTTTCAGATGTAGAAATAACTTTTGGAAGGCCGACAAAGAAGGGTGAGGGTGCAGTCATTGTGTTAGGAAGACTTAACTTTCAAAATGAACTGATTTTCATTATAAAAACAACAACAACAACAACAACAAACAAAACAACAACAAAAAAACAAACAAACAAAAAAGAAAGAAAGAAAAACAAAAAGAAACAACCAAAAAACCCCAAAATAATACAAACAACAACCAACAAACATATAATAGTTAGCAAAACAACAAATACAACGTAAATAAATTGCTCCATTCCGACCTCTTTGTAAATATATATATAGATATAGATATAAGAATAGTATTATTATACTGATTTAAAAACAAAAAGTCTTAGTCTGGAGATGTGATTAACACAACCAAATTCGAAGACCTGTGTACTTTGTTTTGATACCAGTATAAAATTCCAGTATCAAGTTACATCTTAAAAATTCTTTGTGGTAGATTGTAACCGACTTAAACAGGCAGCATATAAACATTCCAATGCCTGGGAAAATGATGCATTTAAAAGACCATAACGTCTTCCCACGCATAATAAACAAAATAAATATAATTATATCGTCTGGAAATGCGTTGAAAATCTCTATACGCGCTTTCTTCGGCCTCCCTAGAAAATCGCGGGAGACAGCACCTGGTGGTGGACTCACAAAGCAAACGACCAGTCGTTCCTGCCGTGTATGCAACACAGAGAAAGGCAAGGCAACCGTAAGTAATTGTATCTGTTTGTTCTGCTGCTTTGATAAATGATACAGCTTATTATCATATAAATTAACTGCATGTTATTTGCACATTTTAATGCATCACCGTATCCGCTTGTTGATTAATGAAGCAGTTTAAGTATAAAGGATTATCTGCCGGTTTTATCCAATTGTTTTTGTTATTGTCGGTATCGGACGTTCATTCAGCGAATGTCGCTTACTTTCTAACTGTTTAACTGATAGATCAACTATTTTTATTTTAACTTTTTTTATATATTGTTCAAAATGTACTTAAAGAGCATTTAAAAAAAATATTTTTTTTTTGTTTAATGGGTTAACCAGACAGCTGTATTTAAGAAGCCTGGTAAACACCAATACAATATTTGTTAAAAGGCTCTTTCACAGGAAATATTAACTGCAGTTTCTAAAAAGTCTGTGACTTTACAGAAATATGAAATCCACTTGAAGTAAGACATCTGCTCAACTTAGGATTTATATCCCATTTAGTTAACAACCAGTTATTATAAAGAATTTATTAGTAATGTATCATTAAAAATAATACAAATAATAATAATAATAATAAAAATTAAGAATTATGATAGAAAGTATTTTGGTATCAACCTTCGCTCTTGATCTAGAATATTTATATTATATTTCATAGATATTTTCAGAGTAAAGGCAAATATCAATACATAATAAAAACACTGAATTATATACAAAATCTAATGTTCACACTCAAACCCCATGACCAAACACCAACAACTGCGGTTCTGCTTTGCTTTGTTTTTGTCCAGCTGTTTACCGACTGGACCAGATGGGTGAAACGCCAGATGCCTTTCATTAAAATGAGCCATAAGACATTCCTGTAGTCGGAGAGCCTCTTGTTTTCCTGTTGAAACAAACCTTATCGCGCTTTGTGATCAAACCTAACGTAGCATTGCTCTTGTCTTAATGACTGTCAACTGATTACATTGAGTTGTTAGCAGATCAGTGCGATGATAGACTTTGTTATGAAGGTTAGTTTCCATAGGTGTTAAATGCTTCTGCGTATTCATCATTTTATCTTCCAAAACGTGCACGGATAATTCAAGAGAATGCTTCAAGAAAATCGACAATGGATTCAGCAGTAATAAAAAGAAAGAAAAAAAAAAAAAAAAAAAAGAACATTTTTCAGAACTTGTCTGAAGTACATTATTTCTATCTTTGTAACTAATATAACTGTTTAGAACTTCTGCTAAAGTACATTATTTCTGTAAGTAGTATAATTATTTAGAACTTCTGGTGAAATATATAAGTCCTGTAATATAACTGTTTAAAGCTTTTGGTGAAGTACATTATTGCTGTAACTAATATAACTATTTAAAACTTCTGGTGAAGTACACTATTTCTGTAACTAATATAACTATTTAGAACTTCTGGTGAAATACATAATTTCTGTAAGTAATACAGTTGTTTAGAACTTCTGCTAAAGTACATTATTTCTGTAATTTATACATACTTTGATATGTATAACAGAGAAGCATATAAACAGTATTTCTTACAATCACTGAAAGTTCCTACACCACGGTGAAGTCAAATGTGACAGGAATTAGTTTGTTTGCTGGTAGTCTCACGTATTCAGTGGTTAATAACGGCTGGTTTATCCTGACTACATAAATGATTCACCTAATTTTCTAACAGGGTAACATACAACGTGTTTTAGAAAGGCATTTTGGTTTCTGGTTTCAGTGCCCTAGTATTGCTTACTTAAAACCCACCAAGTTTCTGTTACCAATCTAATAATTCGACTATCAAGTTTGAAATTT
Organism: Chrysomallon squamiferum; assembly: GCA_012295275.1. Classification (NCBI taxonomy): domain Eukaryota; kingdom Metazoa; phylum Mollusca; class Gastropoda; order Neomphalida; family Peltospiridae; genus Chrysomallon; species Chrysomallon squamiferum. The sequence continues at coordinate 9,084,492 of CM022665.1, read as the reverse complement.
CATCATTATAGAAATATCCACAATTTAAATTTAATGGTTGAAAATGTTTTTAAACCAATGAGTTTTACAGAATTCCAAATGTCTTGATCTTCTTCTTATTTTTTTAAAATTATTTTTGGTTATTGACTATTTCTTTCAACAAATCTTTTTTTCTATATATAGAATAAATAGTAAATGTAAAATCATTAGGGTTTTGATACAGCAAAAGAAAATTGTTAACGCTAGTTGCATTTGTCTAACAATTAGGTGTTCTCAAGAAGTAAAATGAAGTCACGTGCAGGACTGATTTTGAATCCATATGCTTCTTACTATTTCATTTAATTATGTATTGTATCACTGGCAAATCATCTATCTGAAGGGCCTCCTGGATTTTAAAATTTGTTAAAATCTTTAAAATTAATTTCAGCGCAAAGTAGTGTAAACGACTATAATGAATATGTATTACTTGGGTATTACAAAGATTTGGTTTAGTAATTTAGAAGACAATAAATGTTATCATTTCTTTAGATTATAACATTTTTTATTTTTAAAAATTCATAACAGATTTCTTCTGATACGTTTTATAAATGTATGCGTGTGTGTGTGCGCTTGTGCGCGTGCGCGTGTATCTGTGTATCTGTATAAATGTATATATTCATTGATGATACTATACTGTCTCTTCTGCAATTATTGCTAATGCAGAACGCTAATATGATGATAGTTTTAATTAATTAGGTTTATCGTCAGACATCTAGAAATTAGTTTACCCCAAATTACAAAAGTATGTTAGCTATTCTAAGCAGAATAGAAAGGTATATTTTTGTTAAGAAAAGTATTTTAAGTTTTCAAAATAGTCTTTAGATGTTTCTTTAAAGCTTTGGACGAAATCTGATTTAATAACAACTATTCAGTAAATTTCCAAATTCTAAATGAGATATTTAATACTAGCCTAAATTCTTGTTCAGTTCTTGCCTAAATCATGTTCCCTTCATTTGAAATATTTGTAAGCTATGTGTGTATATGAATATCAGAGAGTGTGTTTGTGTGAGGGAATGCATGTGTAGTTCGGTGTTTGTGTCACTGAAGAATTTTATTCGATAAATTGCAAGCTGAGGAGACATTAAAATATTCAAAATCATAGTTATGAGCATGTTTCTTTTTTTTTTATGGGTCACTAAAAAGCACGTAGGAAGCGATCGAGAAAACATTTTAATCTTTCTGCTAGCCATTTTTTCTGAAAGAACTTGTTATTCACGTAGATATTTAATTATATCAAAATGAATGAAAAACTATCTGGATATATGTTCAGAAAATTATACGGAAATAATCTGTTCGACCATTAAAAACTGAAAGAAAGACAAGGAAAAATTGATTTCAAAACAAAACTGCACAATAACATTTTTAAATCATATTTACTTCACTTTTAAAATGTCAAGTAAACCTTTTCAAGAACCCGACAATTCTGTACAGCTATAATTAGCTGTTTATACAGATCTTTTCTTCAGTTATTACTTGACAGACTGCCGTTATCAGTTACATCTCTGCAGGACGTGCTATATAATCTTTTTGGTTACAACTATCAAGGCATGGAATAAGTATAGTGCACTGGATATCTCTAACTGGAATTATAAAATGAGATATTCCTTCAAGACGTCGCCTCTCTAACGTTACTAGGGAATGGATTCTACCTCTGTGGTAGAGGGGCCGCTTGAAAAAATGGGTCGCAGGATCAGTTCTTGGTTTACTTATTTCCTGTTCTAATCAGTACTCCGTAGGTACTGTTTGAAAATCTGCTCTCTATATTCCCCTGTTTATATGAAAGCGCATATTAAAGATTCCTTGCAACGATTTCACCTGTTTGGTATCTAATAACTAACAGTTAACATGTGATTAACTGTTTATTTTCTCAAGTTACTTTTACTTGTTTGCAAACAAATCTGAAGTGAAATTCTTCACAGAAATAACAGAGAATACAAAGCATAGTAACACACATATCTTTTACCCTCATTCCATCGTCCGTACAAACTTATCGTCTAATTCAGTAACCTTGACATATGACATTTAAGTCATGAAACTGTTTGTTCAGCAATAAATAGTTTACGAATTAAATTAACCACTAATAGTATGTATTGTTCCTGCAGTGTATTTTGTTTTTGTTTTACTTTTGCTGATATATAATCATGGACTTCTAATCCAGGCGAAAAAACAACAACAAAATAATCTCATTACAGTAGACGGAAGAAATTTATCATTTAGATTCAACTCGCATCTTTTAAGTTCCTTATTATCATATTTGAGGTAATCACAGCAGACATCTGATAACATACATTGTTTAACAAGAACCAGCCACTGAACGTGGCCTTTAAATAATAGTCATACTAAACTAGTCGGTCTCGTGGGTGTCTTTATTAAAGGTAATGGCAAAACGTGTTCCTGGTGATACGTTTACAAATATTAAATTACTGCGGCGACAGTCAATCCAATTACTCTAATTATGGCGACGTAACCTGTTTAAGGTAAGTGGGCAAACACACGTATCATTCGCATTACTAGGTCTATTCAGGCACACTTATCCCGTACCGCGGCTCGATACTCTCAAAAGTTGATTTCAAGGCCTTTTATAAATTATTAATGATTTCATTTATCCATTTAAATGAACGACATCATACGAAGCTATTAACTTTCTGCTGAGTTAGAAGATGTCCGTTTTTCTTCTTCCGGTACCATTTTGATTATCATTATTATTATCACCATAATCATTTTTATCAAAATCCTATTTTTCATTTTCGTCTTCTTCTTCTTCTTCTTCTTCTTCTTCTTCTTAATAATAATAATAAAAACAGCAGCAACAACAATGACGATGATGATGATAATAACAGTAGTAGCAGTAGTAGTTGTAGTCCTAGTCGTAGTGGTAGTAGTCGTCAGAGTAAAAGTTGTGACGGTGTTGTTAGTAGTGGTGATGGTAGTGTTGATGGCTGTAATGATAATAGTAATAGTAACTGTCGATATAATGATAGTAAAGTTATTTATTGACATTAGCCGTTGATAAATTAAATGAAACATACTAAAATAAATTAATTTTACAACTGCCATAAAACGGAATAAATAAACAGGGGAGGTAATTAATGTTGTTTTAACGCTGGAAGACGCACTGCTTTAAAAATTATTAATTCTAAATATCACTTACATTATTTTGTGATAATAAGATAGTGAAAACAAAGCAAAACTCTTCTTCTTTTTTAAAGCAGTCATAATATAATTTGTAATTGACTTAGATGCAGATGCAAACACACACATAGATCGACTATTTGTTTAAGAGTAATTTTCATTTGTGTATGTTTGAATGTTTTCGTCGAAAGTTGATACCCTGTAGACTATTATGTTATATTACCAAGGATTTTGGACAAGGAATAGTTTACCTATACAGTTATATAAACACCTACATATTTTTCACCCTAAATAATAATTTGAGCAGCAGATGCGACTAAGAAAACATTTAGATAAACTTCATTTTACAGTGAAAAATAGGTTTCTGATATTATTTCATAATTCATAACAAGACTGCGGACAAAGTATATTGCGTACGTGTTTTTATTTCAAACCAAAGATTATTAATGAGGGAATGGGCAACGTCAAACTGTAACAACATGTCTGTTTCAAAACGATTCCTATGGGTACGATTTTGCCTTGTTAACCTCACAGAAAATGTCATATCCTGCTGCTTCTAACCTATCTCCGCATTCGTACGGATGCTGTGATTTGTTTGCTACATAAATATTGTTACAAGTGTCATGGATATAGTAAGAGAAGTATCCTGCTTGAAAACTCTTGTCAAATTTGAGACCAGTAATGGAGCTTCATGACGTCCTCTCTGGACAATACAGGAAAATTACCGCAAACATTGTGTCCCTGATCGATTATCATATAAAGTCCAGATGAAAGATATCATCGAAGTATATCCTGTTTGTGGCGATGTTTTCAAAAAATTGATATTTATTGGGATTCTGTATCATTATCGTAATCACTTCTTCCTCGTACAGTGTATGACGACGCCGGAGAGAAAATTATTTCAGCAATTCTCTTCTTAGATAATAAGTCTTAAAGATTGCTCTTTGAGGGGTTTTCTTGCACTAAACCATGTTTATATCGCGAAATGCAAATATAATCAATTCCAGTGATAGAAATAACACAGTCAAGATTTAACGATACCAGAGTCTGTTTTCATAACCAGTTATGGAACTTATTTGTGAACTGAACGTAGTTCGACGCTAAAGAGTTGGTTTAAGTTCCGGTATATCAAGTGTTTGATTTTTACCGTAGATTACCGATTATTAAAAACTTGTTTGTATTTACTCCGTGGGACAAAATGCTAATGAAAAAGAAATGTTTTTCCTTTCTTATCCTCACACTGGAGTTTATTAAATATAACATTTATCATGTAATGAATGTATCTCTGTCACCAACTTAATTGTCGTTTAGTTAAATACTTCTTTCGCTTCATATTTCTGATGAATTATACTCATGTTTGAAAACCAAAGAAATATGGAAATGTGAAATAGTATAAATATCATGTTTACAGTTTGTAAAATAGTATAGATACATGTACTTTAATTATTACTAAACTGAAGGCATATGTAAAACCTGTTAATTAATCGTTTATATATACGACTTAAAATAATTTGTTGCTTACTTTTAGTTTCTTGTATTAGTAACACGATAAAAATAGAAAATAATTGAATAATTTGTGTTTCCAGGGCTTATTAGTTCTGTGTTTATTTTAACATTGTCGTTGATCGCTTAAAAATAAGTATGGCGGATGCATTAGTTATACTGATTTGTTGAAACTGTTTTGGTGGAATGAAATGTGATAAATTTTATTGTAATTTTTAGGAAACGGTTACACAAAAGGTTTCTAGAAAATTAGAATATAATTAAATAAATAAATAAATGAACTTATTTTAAGACAGTACAGTTTTTTCAATGAAAAAATAAACAAGCGCTTCATAATGACGTAAGAAATTTATATTCCACTTTTAGTTTTTGTTTATTGGAAGTTAGTACCTTTATATCTTTCTAATTATTGAACTTGAAACAGAAAATAAATCTTCAACACTAATACATCACTGCTGTTTTGGTTAATCTTATCTATAACTGAACACAAGACCAGTAGCATTTACAAGAGAATGAAGTCTGTTTTTCATAATGAAAGAAATACGTTTGTTTTATTTGTGAACTTCAATAGTCAGATAATCCTTATTCTCAAAAAAATATAATTAGATTTAACATCTGATACATTTGACACTGTTTTAAAAGAGGTGCATACATTTTACTTTATTTCTAATTTTTTTAAAGATATGTAATGATGTGAAGGTGTTTAGTTCAGTTACACTGTAGGCTGCAATGTTTTTAATCATTAATTCCCAACTGTTTATCAGTTATCAGCATCGGTTTCGTTGACGTAAACTTCGTGCTATTCTAAATTAGTATTTGGACGCTTTTAGATATTTCCAGTTAAAATAAATTAAGGAGTGTAGAGTTTTGCATTTAATCTTAAAAAAAACCCTGTTCCCTACGGAGCTGGTTTCATTACACAATTAAGAGATTTGAAAATAATCTACATCGTTTTCAGTATGCAACTTTAAGAAGTGTGATTTATATTTTAAATACATTTCTGTTTTTAACATAATACTAAACATAAATCAAAGTAAAATAATGTATTAGTCATTACAAGTATAATATGGTTTTTAGGTTTAGGACAAACTGTTTGAAAAGATTTCAATACTAATCAAAATATAGGATTAGTTGAAAAGATGATAACCGATTCCAGTATATATTTTAGAAAGTGTTGAACTCGATCAAAACTGTCTGAAGCCAGTTTTATACTTATCGACTTGTCAACTCTTGTGTAGAACTGCGCTGAACTGAAAATAAAAGTGACATTTCACTACGGAAGTTTGTCTATGTCAATACGGTTATCCAACACTCTTGTACCCACTTTATGCCAAACGATGTCATCTTGTAAATGCAAGCAGGAAGACGAGCGGTCCTCAAAAGAGAACATTCATTATCTAAATAAGAGATAACAAGCCTGAGAGTTTATTCACCTGATTAAATAATTGCATCGATGCTCGGCATATCTCATTCAATGAATATTAATCATAAAATGACAACTGCATTCAAAGAAAGAGAAAACAGAATCGTAATTATCTGTCTGGATGTTGGTGACTAGGAGATAATATCCATAGCGCGTATCAGCTTGTTGTCTTTCACCCAACTCAATACGTTTCTGCTATCAGGAAATTGTTCTCTGTAGCAGATACCATATTTTTTTTTTAACAAATACCATGTTGTTGTTGATTTTGTTTGTTTGTTGTTGTTGTTTGTTTTGTTTTTTTGTTTTTTAACAAATCTCGTGTATGTAGCAAATATATTAATGTTCTGAACAAGACGTCAGCTATGTGTTCATTATCCAGAGATAATTTAATAATTTCTGTTGTCGCGTTTGGTTTATAGCTGTAGACAACAGTTAGAACTCTTCTTATTGTATATTCAATTCATGGGGCGCACGGCTGGTTTATCAGAGAATGATGTAGACATATTGCGTATAGAAGGGTGCGTATAAAATTTCTCTTGTCTTTATTTGAGAGAAGCTATTATTTTGAATCAGATTTCCCATCTTTGTTTGTATTATCCGTAGCCATAACTGCAGATTAAACGTTTCTTGAATTCCGTGTTAATTTATCTCCCATCCCTGATGCGATAATGGTGATGTCTGTGGTGGTGGTGGCGGTGACAGAGTTAGAAGTAGTAGTAACAGTAGTGGTATACTTGAAGTTGTTTTAGTAGTAGTAGTAAAAGTAGTAGTAGTAGTCGAGGCAGTAATGATAATTATGATGATGATGAGGAGGAGGATAATGATGGTGATGGTGATGATGATGATAATAATTCGAATACAGTACTAAAGGTCTTCCGATAAATGCATCTCTGTGGGCTGATAATTACAGCAAACTGTGGTGTCTTGATAAGACAAGAAGATGCAAATATTACGTCTGATATAGAAATTCAAAAGTTGATTTTTACGATCAGTTTGCTAAATCATCATTAGCTGTATTTAAGAACAGACATACAAATAAACCTTTTCTTGTGCTTGTTCGGAATGTTGTACAAATACATGCATTTGAGTATCTAGTATAAAAATTAGCTGATTTTAATTCTTACATTTTCGTTTGAAATATCTATAATATGAGGCAACGCATTCAAATATTTTGAAGAGCACGAAAAATGGAGATGATTTGTTAATACGAGACGAACTTCCATTAGTATCTGGATAAAGCAGACAGTTTATAAAAAAGTAAGACTGTGTTCTGACAGTTTTAACTGAAATAAAATATATAAGTAATTAACAGTATAAAAGAATTTTAGACACAAGATTTCGTGTCAGGGGTAAATATGAAGCCTTAAGCGGAAGATTAACTGATTCACAAACATCAATTTTCTTTAAGTTTGTACTTTGCACGATAAAAGTAGTAAAAATATTTAATGATTATTTTTAGTTATCTTTAGGGCTATACAATTCTATAGAATTTGTTTGCTTTGTATGTGGTTTACCAGTAGCAAAAATCAACAATTATCTCAAGTTTCCCTGGCGGACATAACAAACAAGATGGGGGGTATGTTGTTTTATTGGAAAGGAACGTCTTCACTATTGAACGTACTGTTACAGTGTGATTCTAATTTGTCCCAGCAAACAAAAGATTATGCTGCCACGAGCAAGTCGACTTAGATCGATTAACAGCAGCATGGGTTCTCAAATATTGTCGTCACAGTGTCGGGTATGCATAACTCTTCACGTGAGAATGGAACCGAGGCTGCGTGGGGGAGAATATAATAAGACTAGCGGGAGTTTTTTAAACAGTAAATTGAACATGTGAAATAAGAGGATCACTCTGAGCTAGAACAAGGCAAAGCAACCAATCATTATCTCTACATGTTCTGATAAGAGAGACAGAGGCCAGAAAAACTCCAAAGAGAACAAATCGGGTCTTTTAGACGGTTTTCTCAAGCACTGCTAGCCATTGTGGGTGGCAGGCAACGATCGTCGATAAAAGGATAAAAGAGCGAGATTGATAGGTATTCTTTCTTTGCGCTTAGTGTCAAGTGCTGTCCACAAATCTGACAGCGCTTTGGATTGTTTTACTTTCAGCCAAGGTAAGTGTTAACATATACATACAGTTTAACTGTATCGTACCTGTACGGTTTAAAAGTTTAATTTTTTAAATTCAAATTAATACATCCACTGAAAAGTTCAAAAGTGATTCTCTGGAATAATAATAATAATAATAATAACAACAATTATGTACTATACAGTTGTCATTTATTTCGTTTATTTATTAGTTATTGTCTTTAATAGGTCATTAATGTATAAAAGTAAGTATTGTATTATTACATTTGTTTTTGAAAACGTTTTGAAACGAACATTATTTTATTTAAACAGAGCGGTTTACGTTTTAATCGACAAGCAGAGGTATTTTAAGATAAAAAAAAAATATGAAATATTAATCTCTTAAAATGATTAATAATTTTATTATTTTAATTCAGTTGGATCTAATTTATAGTTTAACAAAAAGTTAAGAATATAATTATCTGACAGATAGTTCAAGTTCTATTCTATTTTTATTTGCGTTGCATAAAATGTACGTGTATATAAAGCTTACTATCTTCAGTAACTTAAAAACCAGTGGACATCGCCAGTATAATTTTTTTTAAATGCATATATATAAATATAATAAAAAAATAAATAAAACTATATGATAATAATAATAATAATAATAATAATAATAATAATAATAAAAAAATACTTATACAAAATACTATTGCTACTGCTGCTTCTACTATTACTATTAAAACTAATAACAATAATAATAATAAAACCCCACAAATACAAGAAAACAACAGTAATAAAATAAATAGATAAAAGAAAGCAAAATTTAAAAACAAAACAAAAACAAAAACAAAAAACCAGCTGAAGATGGAAGAAGAGAAAACCAAAATTTTACAACTGCTTAAAACGAAAGATAAATTTCACGTTTTGAAGTTGCCACATTTATAAATAATTTTATACTATTGTCTGGGTATGTCATAAAATATGTATGCGGTGGATTATGTTTCAATTGACTGGGAATATTCAGCTTAGTTTTCTATGGTGCAGATGCTATTACGTCTACAATCTAAATATATATTTAAAATATATTAGGAACAGAATATTAGTAGAGGATTAAGAATCCTTAATAAAAAATCGTTTCAAACTGTAATATTTCACTTATCCGTCTATAATGGTTACTGTTATATCCTAATCATCCACATTGCTGGGATGTAGTTCTGAATAAACAGACAAAGGTTAGAAAGTAGTCAACATCAATTACTGCGTCCACCTCTGATTAACAAAAGTAATTACTTCGCTACAAGCAGTTTGGTTTCACACCATGTTGCTGACATGTAGCCTGTGGTCGCTGGGTAAACCTTCCTCAGTGTACTCTTGAACTATTTATCATTTCACCCAGCAACTTAAGACTGAAGTTTCAGAAAAACGCCACATATGAAAAAAATTAAAAACATAATAAGAATGGTACGTGGAAAAGCATCAATAATTTTATTTTTTTTCGCACGTCATCATTAGCCTACAAGAAGCATGACAATTGTTTTTTTATATTAAAGAGATAGAAACTGAACGTTCATTCATTCATTTTCATTAAAAATCTGAAGCATATGTATATTAATTTAATAGTAAGTTCATTCTATTGACAAGCATTTCCATTATTATGTAATCACATATTTAATTGACAGCTATCAGCAACAGAAACCGTGAATTAGATGGATTTATGGTGTTTATATTTAGAGCTTTATACGTGATATAGAAACTGTAATTTGTTAAATTATATATCAAATAAGTTTATTATATATATATGGTTTGGTTACATAAATTTTGTTGTCGACTTTTATTTTCTCGTGAATGAAACATCCAGTCTAAATTACCAGTCTAAAGCAGTTAGCTGTCTGACGCTGATCCTCACCCAATCTTTTTTTTGATAATACATTTAAGCCAAATCATAGACTCCCAGCCTAATGCTGATAATTATTATAAAAACAAAACAACCCAACTCAATATAAAGCATGCGAGTAAATGTTAAAACTGAAGAAATGTACTGCGTTTCATAACGCTACAACAACTACTTCGATTACTCAAATATGTTACCATCTAGTTTCTGTTATTTATTGAATCTTACAAACCTGAAGTAAACGACTGAGGTTACGGGAGATGTTTATGAACGATAAACCATTTAACTGTACTAGATACAGATAATTTTATAAGAATTTATTCATCATTTTATAAGAATATATATACAATATATTAACGTTCACTTCTGTTTAAAGGCCCAAAGACGACTTTGGCGTTAAATCTGTTGTCCTTAATTAATTTTGCTCTAACAGCGTCTTCGTAATAAGCTTGACCTTTTCTTTGGGACATTTTAATTAAAGCATTTGAGATACACGAGATCCGAAATTAAATGTCATTTGATCATTTAGTGTACGTAATCAAATTCAGAATGAAGCAATTATTTGTAGACGTTTTCCTTTGGGTACATATTAACACAAGCAAAGGCCTAGTTAACTTCAATGACCAGACGGATACAAAAGGTATTTCAAAGTGATAATTATTTTTAAAGACTTTATTACTACTACATTTCTGAAGCAAACGGTCTGAATTCAGATAGTGCAGTCATTTAAAGAAATAATTAATAGTTTGGAAGTGCAAACCATTTTAAGAATTAATAGCAAAATAACTAACTAAATAAAAACCAACACAAAAGTTATTATCTCTGTATCTATATATTATATTATATTATATTATATTATATTATATTGTATTATATTATATTATATTATATTATATTATATTATATTATATTATATTATATTATATTATATTATATTTAAAGATAATAAAACAATACATTTTAAAGCTGGAAGATTACGAAAACACATTACATTATTTTTTACTTTTTTGATTTTCTTACATCAAAACAAATATATTTAAAAAAATAATAATAAAATTAAAAAAAAAAAAAAAAAAAAAGATTCGTCTATTTTCATTATCCGTTGTTCATTGGCTTTTGACAGATATCCTTAAGGGATGTCTGCGTTTTCAAAAAATATTTCTGAGAACTTAAGGCAAAACGAAGACTCTGAAGAGGAATCGTACAACTACATCTATGAATCTCAAGTTTATGATAGCTGCCGTTACTGCCTTAGGTGTCACCGATCATTAAGCCTGGAAGGAAGTAAATTCCTAACAAACCACTTTAAGAAACTTTATTAGGCAGATTAATCACATGATTATAAATATACATTTTTTTTTTAATGGAAAATAACCTTCGTTACTGAACAAGGTGGATGTAAAAGTCACGAAGGTGTTCACATGACATAAGCTACTTATCATTTTCTGTTGGGTGAAATGTTGTTGGTCTTCTTGACATTACGTGCTATTTCTGATTACTTGAATTACAGTTACGTTATGTCTTTCGTAGCACTGTAACGTTATTGTCTTACTCGAATCAATTCATCATCTGAAATCTGCATTATCCGACAGTTCCATTTTTATTTCAGACTGTGAAGAATGTATTTTATATATAGACATATAATTATCATTTATTAAATACATGTTTATAATATAGGATTGTTTACAGTATTTTATGATTCATAGTCCTTATATACAATTACGGACAATCTTATCGCGATCTTAACTTGTTTTCGTAATTACGTGTTTTGTACAAAATGATCTAAATCTATTTTCATATTTTAAAATTTTGTGCAATATAATATTACTCCGTTTTCGTAATTTTGTGTTCTGTACTGCACAGTGCTGTCTGAATAAATGATTACTGTGTTCGATTTTCTCAGGATCCAGTAAGACAGCACGGTATTATCCCGTTGCAGCCCTGTAATGAAGACTCCTCACAGAGGTATCCTAAACTGATGATAGCGGTGTGCGGTGTTTATTTTTATTTCACTTAGGTGAACTTATATTTATCGTTTTGTAATTGCAGGTGCCTTTTGCTCGGCTGTATGATTATGGAAAGTTTTACCAAATGTCCTCTCGTTCTCATTGGTGTGTTGTGTCTACAGCTAGGCTCAGTTTTTACGCACTATGAAAAAACTTGCACTTTGGAAACCAAAAGAGAAGGACCTAGAGGCATTTGTGGTTCAAGACTTCCAGAATTACTAAATTTGGTGTGTATGCCGTATGGAGGCTTCAGGGAGAAATGGTTACGCAAGCGTGATACAGAACAGAGTAAGTATTATTGAATTAAGAATAAACTTTGAAACGTAATACAGGTTGAGGATCCCTTAATTCCGAAATTCTGAGACCCGAAAAGCTCTGAAATCGGAAGCCTTTTCCGAGCAGTAGAAATAGTGATATCTTACAGTTTTAGTACTTCATTTTATGCTCAAAATTATTAAAATTGCTGTATACAAAAAGTCCTGTTGGCTATTTGTATAAGCTGTACATGAAATATGAAAGGATTTCATATAAGTCTTACATCCTATTCTCGTAGGATTCCAAAATCCCAAAGTCTTCTGGTCCCTAGGATTTCGGATAAAAGATTCTCAAACTGTATTTAAAATGTTCTTATAATCCATAAGCAGACCTTATTATTATTAATAATGATATTATTACTACGAAATTTATTTAATATTGAAAGTTTTATACATTACAATGTATGGTCTGACCCTTTTATGAAATGTTGGATCCACCACTGGTAACTGTAAGTATGAAATAAATGAATTTTGCTATTTCAATATGTTTATGTAAAAGAATGAACAATAAATCAATGCTCTGTTAATAAAGTGCAAAGCCTTTTATGGACGCAGTTTGATCAGAATTTTAGAACAATTTATAAGTCATTTTCACCTTTCGGTGTGTACAGAGTTGTTTGCATCCATGTATAGCGGTTCTGAACACTGATGTAGATAAAGACAGGATAATCATTACTGAACTTAAACACGCTACCTGTGCAAAGAATAGACTGGAAAGGAAGCAAGCAAAAATGTTTAATTTAACAACGGACGCAATACCTTGTTATGTACAATTAAATGGAGGCATAAATATAGTTAATATCTATACAAATAATGAGAGAGGAAATCTGGTGTTTATTAGTATTATTATTTATTTTTATTTTATTTATTTGGAAATAAAGGATCTTATGTATGCACCTTCCCATAGGTAGAAAAGCATTTGTCATAACCTTTGATAAAACAGTCATGGCGCACCGGCTGGATTGAGATAATAAATAAAATACATGAGAAAACGATAATAAAAAAATAAAATAAAAAAAATATATATATATATATATACTCCATTGCAATTAGCTGATTTCGAAAAATTAAAATACATTTAAATATATAAACCTTTTTTTCTCATGAAAAATGCCAAACGAATAAAAGAAAAAAAAAAAAAAAAAAATAATTAAAAAAAAATCATATCTAAAATTATATTTTTGAAATGAAAATGTCCATTAAAGGAATTTTATAATAGTCTTACCTGTTGGTAATTCAGACTGAAATGTTTTTATTCTGTTCTGATTTCAGTCACATTTAAAACAAAACACGTATTAACTGAACTATTTTGAAAGCAAACAGTGAAAATATAACAGAAAAAGCAGGCCCGAGTCCATGGCGTGGATTTATTCAGTCTTTCATTTTCTGTTTGTTCTCATATTCATACTGGAATATATACAATAATTATATTTACAAAAAGATTTAAAAGCGCCTAACTCACCAGAACTGTTAAATCATCGACGGTCGAAATTTCCTAAACCCTCTGGAAACAATTTTGACACCGCCCTGAAGAAACGTTAAAAGCAAATTTCATATTTTTCAAATTGCTTGTTATTATTTGATGCGTTTGACACACTGACTTCCTCAGAAGATTAACACGTAAATACGCTGCATTGTTATATTTTCTTTAATTTCAATCAAAACCTGTTTAAAATAATACATCAGGACATTTTGTAGTTCAGGAATTGATGAACTAAAAAATCAATAATCTAAAGTAAAATCCGGTTATCACGGAAATTAAACATTTTTCTCTGGTTTTGTTCCTATCTAGTAAAAAATTGTAATTTTCGTTTTAAAAAGATTACTTAAGAAAAATATTAAATTACATTATTTATCACATTGTCAGTCCAAGATGAAGTCTTTTTTTTGGTTCTTTTTTTTTTTTCAGAAAATGTAATATGTTTTTAGACGAATTATTTTTAACAAAAAATATTAAGAGAATTAGGAACTTAATGACTATCCGTATAATTCTGACATCCAAAATCATTTCATTTTTTTCTTTTTTTTTTTTTTTTCTTCCTTTTTTTATTTATTTATTTATTACTATTATAATTGTTTTCTTTTTTTACAAAGAGCAGCTTTGGTTCAGTGGTTGTAACGTAAGTCGTAAGCACAAAAAACTGTATAATCAGTCTACTCAGTGCGTTCATTACGCTATTTCCCGATCCAATCAATACCCTTTACCTGTTTATCAAAGTCCGTGGCATGTTCTTTCCTACAAGATTATACCATAACATCAGTTTCAAACATAAAAATATTTGACATTTATTACATAAAGAAATTTTCTCTCTTTTTTTTTTTTTTTTTTTTTTTTTTTTATTGCGCATTTTCAAGGAACGAGTATTTGATTTAATATCTGGCATTTATATTTTGAAGTATGAAAATCTAATTTTTCATATTAAGAAGTAACAAATTGTAATATAATACAGAGGAAGAGTGGTTTTACAGAAGAAGAAAAATATTCTGATCTGTAAATTATTCAAGAGTTTGAGTCATATGTTAACAATTAAACATTTGAAACATGCTTACATCCTGTGAAAATATTCTGATGTAAACACGTCTGTCTTGGGTACACAGTTCTAGAGTCAAGTTTTTCTTCCTAAGAATCCACATCAGTATGCGAACACAGAACCTGCCAGTCTTAAAGTCGATTGTTTTTAGCCTTTAGCCGATGTGTAAAATATTAAAATATAAATGTAATTATTAAATGAAAAATTTTGATACAGTAGCTTGCGGCTTCTAATTTAAATACGGGAAGTAATGAAATAGAACTGCCCTTTGTAAATTTACGGATGGTTACGTTACTGCGAAGTTATTAATGAAATGCTTATTAATAAATTTTCGAACTTTTGTAGATCACTTTAATGTGTTTTGTAAACGGTTTAACAGCTGTTTAGGATAACCGAAATAATAGTAAATTAGAAAGAAAATTTGTGGTTTGAAATAAATACTAAAAAATTTAATTCTAAACCATGATGTATGAATGTGTTAGTTGTTTCATTTAAACAAAAATTGTATAGTTATTGCATATCTGATAGTTATTCGATCGAACAGTGTTAGATTTTCCATCAAAACAAAGCAATAAACAGAAGTCAAGGTTGCATAAATATTATTGAATAATTTTATAAGAACGTACAAAGAATAACTTATACTGGTATTTAAATAAATTTATCAATGTACTGATATGGTCAAATAGCATACACACCTCCAAACTGAACTAAAAAAATTGTATAACACTTCGAAAATTATATTCGGCTCAAGTAGCTGTTAAGTGATTGACCGCTTAAATTCTTTCCTCTTGAAGAAGAAAGAATTTAATCATTATTTTACAATTTTTTATTTTTTTTCTTAAATGCTTTTATTGTCTGACGATCTCTCTCCTTGTCGCATCTGCTGATCGGTCGTGCGCGATAACGCATCAATGTAGTTCACAAGAAATGTGCTCCAGATAACACATCAATGTAGTTCACAAGAAATGTGCTCCAGATAACACATCAATGTAGTTCACAAGAAATGTGCTCCAGATGACACCTTTATATCTAATTTGATTTGATTGACTAGAGGAAACGAGACAATCTTTACCACAGGAAGAAACTGACATGTAACGACTCATTAAAAGGTCACTTAACCGTATCATTAGACTAGTATTTATGCTATACTAATTTCTGTAGCAGCCTGGTGTCATAATCGTCAACAGATCAACACAAATTCTCGGTTTCTTACACGAAAAAGAAAACTCGTCAGTATACAAAATCTATATTGACATTTATGAACTTATTTTCTTACTGACAGACGACATTTCTGTAGTAGTGAATGAATATAAATGAATGATAAAACTAGGTATTTTATTTATTATTAATTAATGTGGTGAAGATTCTTTAAAATAAATTAATTTAATAACGTGTACACCGACTGACTAGCTAAAAAAAAAAAAAAAAAAAAAAAAAAGGTTTAACATTTTTGAAAATTTACTTGGACGTGAAAAAACGTAATAATTAAATATCATCATTTTCAGTGAAGTATAATATAATCTCTTTACCGACATAATCCCAGAGCAAGTTCAGTAGTCTTCTCCTCCAGTCTTTATCTGCAGTATTTCTCGTTCTAACCACTGCATCTCGTTTGATTTCTTGAAAGTATGATATATGCTTTCACGTTTATGGGACAACTCATGTAAAATATTTATTACTGTTAATCGATAAAACAGCCTACAGAATAGCAACAAATAACCCAAATCACTAAAATGTTACATTTAATAGCCTTTTGAAGTTCTAGGGCTGAGGTGGGTTGCGACGAGTCCCTGGATTTATTAATTTTGTTTTGCCTAGACTTTTCTCAGTGACAGAGTTGCATACACTTTGCTATCCATAGGTAGGTGAATATCAAGGATCAGTTGTTGCTAATCGAAAACGAGTAGGTCATCGCGTGACGGCAGCGGATTTCCTTTCTCGTTATTTGTATAGATGTTCTTAAAGATGTTTGACACCATAAAACTAGATTAACTGACTTCCTTCGTTTATTCAAATATTAATTAATAACAAAATACGCTGAAATGTCGATAAATGTTACAAATGAAAAACAAGACCTAGAGTATTTCACGGCATCATGTTAAGCATGTGCGTAAAACTGATTCTAAATCGTTCAGGACATCAAATGGTTCTGTAGGTAGTAATGAAGGATAAAATATATCTGCATTTAAGATTCAAAATAATAAAGTCTTAATTTTTTAATTTTTTTTCAACGGAACCAGAGACTTAACAATGACGTCATTATGAACCCAATGTTTCAGCTATGTGTCAATGGAACACCAAATTCCACCTGTCGTTCACAATAAACTATTTCCATATAACTTTAACCACAGAATTACATTAAAAAATGATGTCTAAATCTTATATCTTGATATGGATCAACTCTTTTTATCTAAATACTACTTACCTATTTTATTGTTTGATTTTTAAAATTACTAACATTAAATTATATTTTCCAAGGATGTTTTTTTTTTTTTTTTTTATGTATACAGTATACACTGAATATGATTATTTCTACTGCAAGTTTTTTTGTCCATATGAAAGTCGCCCATGACATCACTGCATGAAATGTAAAAAAATAAAATGATGATTAAGCATGATATATACAAATTTAATACATGACATGTAAATCCTCTCTGATACTGTATTGTATTAAAATGGATTTAAAAAACTCAATTATAATAAGCAGACTGTCAGGGTTGTAAGACAGTAAAAAGCGAGGGTCTGCTCATTTTAGCGTAGACTTGAGTTTGATGAATGATGCGTCGACTTAATAAGCCTTAGACAGAGCACGAACATGGTTTTCATTGTACAAGTTCTTAACAATGGAGATGAGAAAATGTTCTTGAAATGACATGGAAATATAGCTGGCTTCATACATTTTTTTTTCCCCCCATTTGATTCATATCTGACTATTAAATGCCAATAGTTGACCAATGTAAAATATTTATGTATTTGTGAGTTTGTGTGTGTGCGTTTGTCTGTGTATATATGTATGCTTGTATGTATGTATGTATTTATTTATGGTATGTATGTATGTATGTATAATATATGAATGTTTGTGTGGGGTGTGTATTCTTGTGTATATAAACGCATGTGTAGGTATTTATGTATGAGTATGAATATGTGTATATAATCATTGAAAATAATTTAAATAAGTAAAATTCCCTGTCGATGAAACTCCTTTACAGTCCGTGTATCAAACTGATTTTGTTTGTCTTGCAAATAGTCTATTTTAACAGTTTTATCATTAAAGAAAATTTAAGAGCTTGTTTCTTATATCTGGGACAGTGTTGGAGGATTAATCTTTTTGTCAGCTTAACGAAAGAAAGATTTTACGATCGATAGCATCATTATTTTACATCAGACTTCAGATTATTACGAACTGATAATAATTTCTACGGTAACCAGACAGAATTAAAGATAATCATTTTTCAGCCAGTTTTATGGTGGAAACGTTAGACGTATATAGATTCATAGTGAATTATTATTATTATTTTTGTTTAACTATTTATGATAGAAACAATGTAAAAATATATTCCAGTTTTCTCGAATAAAACTGAAGAATATTTTAAAACTTCGTCTGCTATTATAAAGTTTAAAATTCTTTAAAAAATATTTTAGTTAGGATTTGTTTTGTAACAAAAGTACCCTTTAATAACCATGAAGATCTGTGTTCATTAACATCAGATTTTTCTGGTTTTAATCATAATTTCCGATATGTACTAACTTAAAACAAACGCGAATGTAAAAAAAAAAAAAAAAAAAAAAAAAACCAGATACATAATACTGTCAATATACTTCACTAAATTGAAACGTACGGTTTAAGAAAAAATTGTATATTCTAATCAATACGTTCTAATGCTGATTTATTCCGCATGCACTATGTAATCCTTAATAAATTAACATTTGAAATAAATGTTTGCAGAAAAAAACCAAATATAAAAAAAACAAAAAACAAAAACCCACGCCAACTTGATATTTAGAAAATAAGAAAATTTATGGTCATTGAAGCATTTGCAATTTCCTAATCTTGAGAAGACGTTGGGGGAATACGGTTCATGTATATGACATTTAAATACCTGTAGTACTATTCCGTACATAATACTGACTGGAGTTATTGAAACAAATGAGAAATTGAAAGTTTGCACAGATCTCTTATATCCATTTCAGATATATTTATTTACTCATTACGCGCTGTTGTCGTACAGCTGGAACACGAGCCCGTATAATGTGGCTTTTGTACAAAATTGTTCCATTTTATACAAAGAGCATCTGATTCGGAAGAAATGCAAATAATTGTATTGTAATTATGTAGAATTGATAGGTAAAATGTATAAGATGTATAAAAATGTTAGTACTAGCTTTCGGTAATTACCATAAAATCCGTTGATACAGCCCTGGATTTTCAATCCGAGGATACTGTTTTAAATTCTATTGCTTAAGTCCAAGAAAACTCTTACAGTCCACTCAGGGTATGTTTATAATACTAGATCAGTAACAAATTTAGGTTCAGTGGCCCAGGCCTCCATGGCGTAATTTTCTAGAAGGAATAAAACGCATTATTATTAGATATAATATCTGTTAATTAAGTTTTTGCACATCTGTATTCTTCTTCAACTCAAATCGTTTCTGTGAAGATTGAATAAAGCTAACAGAGTTGACTTGGTGTGTAAAATCCAGCTCTCTCTCTACCTCTCTATCTCTCGATGTGTGCGTGTGTGTATGTGGACACACACATATAAAGCAGTATATACAGACACACACATACACTCACACGTACATGTATTTTTTTCTTCTTCTAAAATATGTAATCGTTGTAATACAAACCCAGATATTGAATGTCATTTCACCATGCACATATCTTTGGCTTGTATATCAACGTTTATTACTGATGCACATTATTCATTGAGTGAACATGAATAAATGAAAATCTAATCGCTCCAACATGCCAGTATTAACATTTGTCGAAAGTGAAAAGGCAGTTCGACGATTAATTGGTTGACTTAGGCCAGATTTCACTAAGCACACTTATAATGTGCATCAGTCAACAATTTATTGACTAGAAGAACGTTTTATTGTCACTGGAATTACAAATGATAGACCATGCAACGAACGACCACGGCAAAACAAGACCTGCATATTTGTTGCGCCTATTCCACCAGTAAAACGTCACTAGTAATAAAAAGAGGCATATTAGCTGTCAGAGAATTCCTAACCTTTGAAATAGGCTTCCACCAAGATGAACCGTTCTGACACAGCCAAACTCGATTCCACTGGGCTTAAAATCACGATTTAGTCGAGATTGCATTGATCACCTGGAATGACGTAAGACTGAGTGTAAAGCAGAGCTCGATCTTCTGGAGTTTATCAGATGTTTTATATGGGAATAAAAAGTAAAACATCATTATTGTCCAAATCATGGTATGCTCAGCGAAAAAATTGTTCCATTTTTTAATCTTCATCGAAGTCAAATTTTTGCGACATGATAATGGACTTGCAGCCTAATGTAATCATCACGCAAGACCGATATCTTAGCTCAGATCTTAATTCTAAAAACATATGTAGAATAAGATTTACCAACCAAATATGTCCCCGTCCGCCAGCTAACTCTATTTGTAGATATGCCTTCCATAGGCCATCATCTACAAAGCGTGAAATGATAATTTCATTAAAAGCACAAACTAACAGCATTCAAACAATAGTGTTTAATAAAATTAAATGTGACTTGTAATATAGTACATATCAGTTTGAATTACAGATTACTGAATGAACACATTTGAATTATTCTAGGAAGGTATTATGAACTGTTGTAAAACATTAAAAAATCACTGTAAATTGTGTTACAGGAAATATATACAAGTGAATAAGTATATTTTAAACAATGTTTGTAATTTATGGTAACGTTTAAATAAACTTTTTCGTTATATTATCTTCTTTATGAGTATCCGTTTCATTTTTGAATTTCTACATTCCTGTATATGTAGACATCAGTGTATTCGGTTATATACAATTGTGTAAAGCTTTGTAGATGTGTTATCGAAGTTATCCTGGTACGGACTTAGATATAAATAACAACTCACAGATGTAAATATATCAGTTGAATTCTGTTACTTTTTAAAATAGATATTCAAGATAAATATTACCATAATCAAATCAACTTTTTACCACAGGTTTTAAATAAAAATAACGAACGTCTCTAAGCTAGATCGTTTTATATAAAGAAGTTCTGAAACAGTTTATGACTAACATAAGGAACAAAATTAAGACGTCGACGACATTCATTTCTTTCTGACAGTTTAAACTTTTTATTTTTATTTTTTATTTCACCTACTGAAGATGTTTCCTGACTTCTTTTATTCATTACTGAGATTTCAGTCAAATGTTGTTGTTTTTAAATATTTTTATTTAGATTTCATTTTTTTACAAACCATAGGTTTAGATTCAGCTGAAGTAAAAATTAATATATAAGAAATCATTTTATTTATTGCCCGTAAAACAATTTAAACTTATTCAGTTTTTTTCTTTTCAGATGGAAATAACCCGTTAAAGGATATAATAATTAAGAAGAAAGGTGCTTTATCCTATCTGACTAAAAGGGGAACAAGTTATGGCCAGCAAGGCATAACATGTGAATGTTGCTACCACCAGTGCGGTTATAGAGAACTTATACAATATTGTAAGGAATCCCCATCAGGCGTCAGACATAGCTTCCGCATCAAAAAAAGATCGATTATACCTGATGGAAAGTAGCTTCAACATGACCACTGCAGATATATCTCTAATTCTCTTTACCATCATTGCTTTATATGGTGATCTTCGCTCCATGTTTTTTCTAAGCTATGCAGCAATCGTATTACATAAAAACGAGAATCGACTGCAGAACTATGAAAACGTTAGTAGCTTTCAAGAGGCAAAGAAGAATATGGAAGTCGAAGTGCTTTTTGTTTCCCCTCTTTCTCTCTCTCTCTCTTTCTTTCTCTCCTTTTCTTATACTAAAATTATGTAAATGTGCTTGAAATCATCGCAGTACATTTTTATTTGACTAACTGTAACTTATAAAATATGCTCAGCTCATTAGATGGAGAATGTCTTGTCTTCGTCCACATTTTCGAGGATCGAGTACTCGAGTTAATATATGCCCTTTCAGTCAGCTACGTGATCAGAGGGAACACAACTAAAAATATCAAAAGAACTAAACAGAACAGACATTTAAAAAGAGACTCTCTAATTTCCTGTTTTTCTGCCATGGTCTGGTTCCCAGTGACATTTGTTAGTAATTTCTGTTTGTGGTCAACGACTTGAGAGCGAAAACACTACGCAAATCATTCACAGCTGACAAAGAAAATATTCATCTGACTAATGAAGTATTGTGCCAGAAAAAAATACACTGTATAAATGATTATGAGCGTATAATTTAACTGTTTGCCTAAGTTCCATTAGGTTTAAATGTTCCCGCGACATATTCAGCTCCATTCTTGTGACGGTCTTGTGCGATTTAGAAAATAATATTTAATTGGCAAATAAAGCAGTCAGTTTATGTGTATAACCATATTTATGTTCATAACTGAGGCATGCTTGCTTTTTTTTAAACATTTCTGGTGCTAAGAATCCTTTTTTTTTTTTTTCTCTATTCGGTTTTCGTTTTCCTTCTTTTTTACTGTAGATCTTTTACATAATCCAGTTTATATTAATTTTGCAGTGATTACATGAACAATATCTCCAAGTTTTATTTCATTACAGACCTTTCGTTAAATCTTGTTTTTCATGTGAAATGCTTACGTTATGGCATTGATGATAACATGCTAAAGAATGAATTAGAAAATTTTCTTCTTCTTCTTTCTTTTCAAATAATATATTATTGTTTCTTACATGTTCTTTGGGAATAAATTAACTGATTGTCTGTTTTCCCCTGAGCACTTGTCACAGAACTGACAAAACAATTATCTTTTCACTTACTTCCCTTCTCTAATCAATTCTTTTCAAAGGTCTTCGTTGAGGGCATTCAGCTAATTCTGATTTAATACAATCGTTCTAGTATTTTTCTGACTTATGTTTTAATATACAATACCTCACGCGTCGTTGGATTATTCTAAAAAGAAGGTTACTAGAACACGAAACAAAGAAATCAATTGCGTAAGACATATTACTGTGAACGTGCCGACTTGATAAAGCTAAACTGAAATTAAACTATTAGAACTAAGTAAACCCAGTCAATGAAATCACGGAAGATTTTTTTTTTCAAAGATACAAAACAAATAATCCTATAATGAAATATAAAGGTCAACAGTGGATATCGTTAAACATCGTGGTTTAGAAAGAATGATGTACTGTTATCATTTAAAACGTTCGCTGGTTTTATTCAAAATAGAACAATTATGTTTTTTATATTTGCTTCCAGTCTTTCCAGAAAAATGTTCTGTTTTTTTTTGTATATGTGGTAAACTGCTGATTAAATGAAAAAATTAATATATAATTCATTTACAAATAAAATTTAAAATATTTGTCCTATGAAATAAACCAGCTGATGGAAACAAATTAATAAAATAATGTCTAAATAATAATAATAATAATAACGCTATTGGAAAATAAATCTAAACCCTAATAATATAACTTATTTTAATAAAGCTGGCATATTATTCTCATGAGATTTCGAGTATCAAGATATACAGAAACTCCGCCGTTTTCAAATACAGCATAAATTACTTCATCTTCAAATTATTTTTACTGGAATACTTTCTCTTCCTTTAGTTTTTCTTAAAAATAAATAAATAAATAAATAAATTTTTATTTTTAAAATCTCACACAGTAACATACAAACAAAAACTAAATTGTGGCACACAATTTATTACGAGGAAGTTGACGTTAACCGGAAACCACAAGTGACCTTTATCACATACACATTAGTTCGAAGAAAATGCATAAAGTAATTATTTTTAATTAAA
The DNA here is from genome assembly GCA_012295275.1 of Chrysomallon squamiferum. Taxonomy (NCBI): domain Eukaryota; kingdom Metazoa; phylum Mollusca; class Gastropoda; order Neomphalida; family Peltospiridae; genus Chrysomallon; species Chrysomallon squamiferum. Next base: position 9,060,641 of record CM022665.1, on the reverse strand, counting down.
TCAAAATCTTTATTCATTTATATTAATTAGAAAAGCATTACGTGAATGGTACATTTTACTTAAAGTTCTGGCAAATATTACAAAGACTGGGCTTTGTGTTTTTTTAAATTTTAATATAGTACAAAAGAGAGTTAAAGATGATCTTTCTAAGATTAAACAAATAAAGATACTTAATGAAGAACAATGTGTAATTGTTTATGTTAATGAAAAATGAAATATAAACGACAAAAAATATTTCTTGTAGGAGAATTCTTAGAAAAGGTACCGGTGAATCCATCTTTTTTTTTTTTTTTTTTTACGGAAAATTTACTAAACATTATCTATTTCATGGTAAGATATTCAGAATTGCAGGATCAATAAAATAATTAATTAATATAATTTATATTTATATGTATATCGTTCACTAACTTTATAATATTTGCGTACTTTTAACTGATTACCATTTCGTGTAGGTTTTGTGATACATATTTGTTATTGACTGTATCTTTAATATACATCAAAGGTAGAAACTACTGTACAAATATCAAGTCAGTAAATACATCCCATTGCATTTCAGTTGAATATTTGTTAAATTTTAATATACAAAAATCTAAACCAACGTTTACCAGTAGAGAAATTTCTTTTAATCATATATCATTGTACATATATGCACATACATGGTCGCATATATACACAAAATATATATTAAATATAGTATTACAATATATTATTTAACAAATGAAACAATCTTTTTATCAATCGAAATAACACCGATCTTAAATTTCTAGCAGAGATTAAATTAGCCATCGTGCTTCATGCTTCCTTCAGCTTTTCACCACAGCCTTAGATTTCATTTTGACTCTAATTGCTCAGTATTGCTTTTCTGTTTCATTTTTTTTTTTTTTTTTTTTTAACCTGCATCTGACATGAACCGACCACATACCGTACACATGTAACTTGGTGAGAACTGCCAAATCGAAATCCTTAACACAGTAATTATTTTCATTTCCTGTTATAAGAGTGACGGTCGAAGAGAAACCATTTGGAATAAGAATAAGTATAATATTTAATTAAAATATATATATATTTATTATACTAATATATTCTTTCATTTTATTTCAATGTTTTTCCTTTGTTTTATTTTCTTTCTTTTTTTTTTTTTTTTTTATCTTTTTTTTTTATCTTCTCTCTTTTTTCATTTCTCAAATATTTTTTTCTTGAAGTCACAAGTGCAAAATGATAAAACTGCCAAGTAGCTGATAAACCTAAAAACTGTTAAAATAACGTTATCTAGATTGATGATTCATTAAGAATAACAAAAATTATATAAGTAACACGTGCTTTGAAATGTCTTCAGTTAATCTGGCAGACGTTGTATGGGAGGTTCTCGTTTTTCTGATGGATGGGTAAACCACACGCTACAAACAGAACTCATTAATACTAATGTCTTTGTTCGTTCGTCTTCCCATCTTACAGTAACTACGTCTTCATTATACTATAAACTATAATTGGCTGTATATTGCACCATTTTCTATGGTTGAAGAAATATAAACACGATTTTCATCAGATGATTTACAATGACTACGATAAACAAAAAGGTTAACTTTAGAAATTTTTATTTTATTGTGTATTTCTTTTAAACAATACACACAATCCTACAGTTACTCAATATCACATTGAATAAATCGAAAGACTTTTTTTCTTCTTTTTTTTTGATTGAATTATACAATGACATAAAATTCAAAATATATTGGCGATCATCTAGGTTAATGAAACACATGCTTAGAAATTAAATAAGAAATTTTGATGAGAAACACCGCTTGTCTAATTAAATAGGTCCGACTGACGTTAATGGTTTCATCGATCGAACAGTTTATTTAAATGTTTTAAAATCTTTACACGTTTTACCAAATGTTCTGACCTACATACCTTAGTACTTAGATAGTGCGAACTTGTATCCACCTGCGAGTATCATTTCTTTTTAAATAATAATAATGATAACACTGAAACTTTTATATGTTCTTCTCCTTATTATTATTATTACTACCACTACTACTACTATTATTATTTTTGTCGCAGATAATAATAATAATAATAATATTTTGCTTAATTCATAATTTTTCTAAAATCCTTTGCAACGTTATAGTTTTACAAAATGTACAGTCAAAAATCTTCTGCTAATGATAAAATTTTAAAATACTGATAAATTAAAGTTTGTCTTTGTACAAAAAAAAAATATATATATATATATTATTTAAAATTTGATAAAATAATTTTTTATTTTACTAAAAGAAAGGTTTAATTTATCCGTACTTAGAAAATAATTAGGTATACATTGTAAAATGTATAGTTGGAACTGACTTTAAAAACCTAAAATTGTTCAAAACAAGTTTTTAGATTCCTTTAAAATTAGGCCTACTTAACCGTATTTTACAAAGATAACAATTTTTCCTCCAGTCTTTATTTGATAAATATAATTATAAAAATATAATTAGACAGAGACTACATTTCGAAATTGTTTTATTTTTATTATTTTTTTTTTTTTTTAAATTAATTAGTTTACGTTCAAAATGCAAGCGTGGCTTAATCCCCTTCACATTAAAATTAAAAATGTTATAGATTTGATTTACTAACATCAGCTTGCTTGGAAATCAAATACTGTTTATCCACACGTTTTTGAAATCAATTATTTTTAATCAGATGGTTGTATATAAATATTTGACGAACCTCATACAACACGCTGGCTGTTGTTGTGACAAGCAAATGATTGCTAACAGCCTCGGGTACGTCTGCAAGTTCACTCAAACATCGGAACAAAAGACAGTTCATTAACGTGTCACAGAACTAATTGATAAGCCATGTTGTGGGGAATTATGCATAACATTACCAGAACAGAACTTTATTTACGCTTATGTCGTTCAGCAACTAAGAACGACATCAACAACTTGTACGTCATACAGAGGTTACGGCAACAACATGGATGACAGAGCTCTGCGGTTCATTGACATCGGGTTAGTTGCCATATCGAAATTGCATATGCTTAAGATTAACACACACATACACACACCATATCACACAGGTTTGCAAGTGAACTGTTACTGATTATCAGTGAGATGTTGTAGCTTGTACTACCACTGAGGTATTACGTACAGTTCTTACTGGTTATGAATGAGGTATTGAGGTATAGCTAGCTCTTACTGATTACTTAAGAGTTATAGAATGCGCAAGTTTGGTTCTTACTAATTAGAAGTGGGACATGGTAGAATACGCACAGCTAATTTTCACTGATTATGTATGAGATACTGTAGAATGCACATGGCTAGCTTTAATTATTACACGTTAGTTATTGTAGAATACGCACAGCTAACTCTCACTGGTTACTAGTAAGTTACTGTAGAAATCGCACAGCTAATTCTTACTGATTACATACAACATATAGCAGAATACGCACAGTTAACTTTTTATTAATTGCAGGTGAATAACTGTAGAATACGCACATCTTGCTTTCATTTATATAAAATACTGTAGATTACGTACAGCTCTTATTGACTGCTTGTGAGATACTGCAGAATAGGCACAATTAACTCTACTGATTATTTGTGAGATATTACAGAATACGCACAGCTAGCTTTTACTGGTTACCATTGAAATACTGAACATACAATTCTGTCTATCCACTCTCAAACTCTATGGCTGCACCTCCGTGACCCGCTACCATTCTGAGAGGCACAGAGCGACTAGACCAATCAACTTTCTTTTCTATCACTGCCATTAAACACAAAGCGGTATTGCGACAACAGAACGATTGATTACTGCGTAACAAGCACTTAAGTGCAGCCGGCTCTTGCTGAAATTGAAATGGTATTTGAGGGTCAGCACGTGGGTGGTCGTAGTTTCAACTAAAAAAATACACTCTGCGTAGATGATTATTAATTGTGTGCCGATTGCGTTCGATCAACAAAGACCCTTCACTTTGAACGTTTGAAAATCTATAATTCTTGTGTCGATCTTCGTTAACGTCATGTCTTTGAAATACTCATATGTTCTATAGATGAGCATTAACAACAGTACCATAACACAGCAACAACAGCAGCAGCATCAGAAACTAAAATAAATAACATTTCAGAATTAGAAAAAAAAAAAAAAACACAAAAAAAAAAAAAAATATTTTAAATTGTAAATATTACTGGGGAAATTGTAATAAAACAAATGAATTGCAAGTAAACCCATTTGAAACTACAAGAAAAAATAGTTCTCTTACGCTATAAACTTAAAGTTTATTTTTATAAAAATAAATGGACTAAATACCCCTTATAAACCTATACAGTAAGAAATATTCCCATGTATATTCAGCTTCTTAACGTTTAAACCACTGGTACTTTGACATAAATTAGGGATATCAGCCTTGAACATTTTTTAAAATTATTTTATCATTAGCTTTATTATTAAAAAAAGATAAGACATCAAGGTATAATAATATTAAAAAAAGGTATAGCCTACAAATTACATTTGGTATGTATATTAAAAGTGCATTCTAAACGTATTGGAATTATTCTTAATTGTGAAATCTGCTGAAAGAATTCAAGGAATTACGTTGTCAGTATTACTAGAGTCTCATTTGTGTGACAATGTTCTAATTTTCTTTCTCAGCCAGCTACGTTTTAATACTGTTATTTAACAAAAAAACAACTGATTATTATTCCTCAGTTATGCAACAAGTAAATCGCATTAACACAGATAATGCGTAAACTAGATTTTGATCAGAACATCATTCTGAATAAATGACAGTGTAACTGTAATGAAAAAGAAGCACCGAGATGATGGTTAGTTTAAAGAACAAAAAAATTGTAAACTGAAATGTTAATAATTGAAAACAAAATGGGCAATAATGGAATAAATCGAAATGGGAAAAAAGTACATCAGAATAAATAAGCTTTTTTTTGTGTTAAAGCCATCATTCATCTGACCTTTTCGAACAAGTAACATGTCAAACTAGGATCAATATTCACACACACACACACACACACACACACACACACACACACACAGAGAGATACAGATACGAAACTCATATATACATATAGAAAGAGTTTGATTAAAAGGAACTAACCACATTTCAAAAGCTGAATCTGCATGACGGTTTCTCAGTCATGATTCATTTTGTTTTTCTTCTATGTTCTGTAATATATCGCTTTCTTGTTATACCGTTTCGATGGAAAATAGGAAGCATATAAGAATCTGTTGTTTTTCAGTTGACTCTGTTTCTTTTAGAAACTCACTATAGTCATTATAAACAGCATTTCTAGAAATACTAAACATTTTTCATCGTGAAAATAATTCTTCCAGAAAATTTTAAAACCTATGGATAGTGCAAATGCATAATTGTAATGCAATTAAACAAAATACCATTTGTATTTATAAATATATTTCGTGGTGAACGACTGGAACGATCATGAATTCCGTATCATTTCAGATAATTGCGCTACATCCGAACGGAAATCTCAGTAGCGTTTTATATCTTTCTTTTTATATTATAGCTAAAACTTTAATTTATAGGACATCACTGTCCAAGAAGTCTCGATATTTTGGGCATCTGTATCACACCTAAGGTATGAGGGCAAATTGGGATATTTGAGGCTGCTACAATTACCGCTAATAATCTGTAAATACCAATATGTTTTAATAGTATAAAAGCCTACGTGTATGATAATGTAAGTCATTCGACATTATGGCTCCGTCTAACAAATGTAATCAACAGATGCCATTACGATGAGAGGATGTCTGAAGCCACTGGCTATGTCTAACTAAAAGCTTTGTTGTAGATACTGTAGTCTTGTTTGTTATTAGCAAGTCTGTATTACCCTTAACGGTGAAGAAAATAATCTGTGCTTTGTGTACGTTCGTTTCTTGTAGACATTAGGATCATTCTAAATATATTTGTACCTTTGTATATAATAGTCATCACATAACATAACCAGCCCCACAACACGCACACTTGCTTTATGCACATGCTCGCAGGAAAATTAATAAAACAACCTTTGAAACCCAGTATTCCAAAATACATAATCGTTTAGGATCAAAGATATAAAGAAAAACGTACGTACTGAAAATAAAATATACATTATTATTATTTTCTTATAATATATAATCTTATCTATATTCTTCAAAACGATTTGGACGCAAACGATTTGTTTTCAATTGACGGCTAAAATATTTAAAACGGCTGGTTCATCCATGACAAGCAAACCAAAACTGATAAAACATATCAGCGAATGTTGTAATGTAAACGTCTGTCCTGAATTTGTTATTTCGCACTTAGAGGAAACAGTGAAAGGTTAACGTAAAGTTAAATTAGGATCTGTAGAGTATACAAGCACCGACTCTCTTTTATCTCATTCCTCTAGCAGATGCAAGTGATTATTTTCGCAAAAAAAAAAAAAAAAAAAAAAAAAATAAGACCTTTTGGATTTTTAAAAATTAATGATTCGCCAGTGGTAATACACGTAACACGAAATGCAAGAAAGAATGAAGAAGAACAAAAAAAATTGTTCAAGAAAAATCAAGAAAATGTTTATTTGATTCAATGTTTATGTATTGCGATTACGGAGAATTTCAAAGGTCAGTCAAATGCATAGATTAAAAACTATATGTTTATTGATTTTCATCATAACATTTTAAGTTTTTATTTTTTATTATTTCTTAAATTCATTGATTATTTTATTTAAAAATGCAGTTAATAAATATAGTTAATAGTTGTTTTTTCTTTTTATATCTAGCAATACGGACATTTTTAATGTCTATGGAAAGGTTAATAAACATTTGCTTAGGTCAATATTAACATTTAAATTTGACTTAATTAATTATGAAAGAAAGTAACGTCTTCCACCATGCTTATTTTTACTGTGTGATCCGTATTCATTTCCTTAAGTTAATGTAAGCATTAAACTTTTATACCTTTAATTATCTTTATATATATATATATGTACACACATTCCTTACCTAGACGCTGCAAGTGCTATTTGTTAAAACTGCAACCAAAATAAATACTGTACATTATTCATCAACGTATTACTCTCCGTTTGACTACCAGGTTGTCAGGTATGCAAAAAAAGGTGAACAATTCTTTATTGGAAAATCTTTTTAAAGACTTTATACATTTATGTAGCTTAATTTGTCTAAGCTACAGGTTTTATTTAATGTTATTTTATTTATTTATTTACTTATTATTATTATTCTTTTTTTTTCATTCAAATTAACACAATAGTCTGAAGCTGTCACAGAGGGTACGTGTAGAAATGAAGTGTATAAAAACAGAGCAGAGGATTTATGTTTGTTGTACTAAAGTTAACATTTGAAATTTAAATAGTGTTTGGTTATAAAATTTAATTTAATAAAACTATCTTTTAACACAATTATTTAACAATAAGATTGTATTTCGTTCTTTTTGTTAATCAGTTTTTAATTAATTAATTAATTAATTAATTTATTTATTTATTATTGTTATTATTGTAACTGATATAAAGCAGAGACAAACAAGAAGAAAGTTTTAAAAAAAAGAGGAAATACTAAGGACACGAAATACTGACACTGTAACCTGATTTAATCCAAATGGAACGTAAAATACGTTTTCATACTTAGCCGCAAGATCACTGGAGTATGTGTGACCTACATATGATGTTATTTGTGAATGTTGACCTAGTTACGACGGTTGCCTGAAACTATGAAACATTAGAGCTTCTTTAACAAGAAAGAAATGGTACTACGGCAAAATACTTGTTTTTGGTCATCTCGTATCATTAGCGTAGTTTAGTACATGTCCAAAGGCAAAGTTAGCGTAGCGACCATATGAATTTCACACTGCTCTGTCTGTCTCACATGCACGCAAACACACACACACACACACACACACATACATTTCTTTATTTTATGGAATGTCAACCAGAAAATGAATGAATGAATTAAATAAACACCAACCTCATGTAGTACCTAAACCCAATACAATTCAGTTTTAGTAGAATAATAATGAAAAACCATTTATAGAAACATTCTATCAGATAACTTATTCTGTGGACAAACATATTCAGTTAATCAAATCTCAAAGTGTTTCGTAATGAATCAAAGTGAAAATAATTAATATCTCCTGTCTTGGACAAAATCTTCTGGCCAACTTAAAAATGTATGGCCCACGACACATGGCTTGAACATTTCTCTGACCCAAAAAATACCAAGATTTTTTGTTTTTTGGTGATTTGAATATGCGGTACAAAAAAAGAAAAAAACAAAAACAAACACATAATACCGATATTTTGTTTCTTTCAACAAAACTGCCGAAAAACAATGTCATTATTGACAACCACGTACTCGTTTTAAGTACAACTAACATTAATCTGTTTTTAAATAAAATTATGAAAATGGGGACCATACAAGAACTTGAGATCAGGATGCTGTGTTCTCTCGAGGATTAATTGTGTCAGAAGAGCACGAATACATGACTGTTGGGACCAACTGCTGAACTGTTTCTGTAAAAACCAAAATTAAAAACGTACAGAGATTAAAAACGTACTGTTTCAAGATCACCTTCAGCTTTTCTGCATTTAAACCTTGTAGTTTTCTGGAGCCATTAAAATTAATAATTAATCTGAAAACCTAATTTTCAAGACAGTTTTGTATCATATAAATAAAACTGTTTTCTACAAAATGAATAATTTAACCAGCTACTGAATTTACGTTTCTATCTTATTTTCACAATTTGTATATTATTTTAAAAACCCACCAGTAATTCAGAATTTCTCCAGATCGCAAGAAACAATGGTTTCTTTGTCTCCTTTTTAAAACTGAAGTCTAAATTGGAATTTCTTTCTGTATGAATTTCTGGATGACACAATCATCATGCTGGCAGATAAATAACTTTGAGTCACAAGAAATCCATTAGAGTTTATCAGAAGATGTTACTCATAATTGACTTATCGTATAACCAACTGCCATTATCAAAACTGAATTGTCAAAAATTAATGTACGCATTTTATCACTGATGTTTTGTTGTTCGTCATCATCGTCTTCTTCTTCTGTTATTATTGTTGTTGTTGTTAGTATTATAAAGTTTGACAATGTTGCTGATTAAATCAGATGATGGCAAAACAAATTTTCTGAAATTTTAAAAAGCTGATCGTTCCCGTTATTCGGTATTACAGTATTAACGTCAAGTAGTATTTTCAGAAACAGTTTAATTAAGACTGTCTTTTAAAAAAAAAAAAAAAAAAAATTTATGATTAAAATTATTAATTTTCTGTTTCTTTCACTTTGTGGGGGAGGTGATGGGGTTGGGGAAGCTGCCATCATACTGCCACATTTTGACAGAACTAATTCCACTGTGAATGAAGTGTAACATTTCAGGTCAATTGTATCACTTGACTGTTGCACTCTAAGATATATCCGACACCAAACCTCCGCAAATCTTCGATTTTGTTATAAAAATGAATACAGATATACAAAGTTCAAACCCAGTTTATTTATTCAAGTCACAGCATTTATATAAAATGAGCAATAATCCGGATTAATAAATAAATATAGCCCACAGTTTAATTATTTCTACCATTCTAAATCATAACAAAGTCAGAAGCATTCGACATGAAAAATTGTTTACTAAACGAATACCCAAAACCGGAGCCAGTATACGTATCCATGTAATATTACTTAATACATATAATTGTTTGTATATATATATATTTAGAAGATAAAAAAAAAAAAAAAAAAAAAAAAAAAAAAAAAAAAAAAAAATTACGATTTAACAAATACTCGACGTAACTACACATATTTGGAAATCAATGAATGAAGAATACAAGATAGGTTTTGTCACGGTTATACAAAATAATAGTTACTTATTTATTAAAAAAATATTTTGTGAGAGAGTGGGTTGGATCTAATTCATAAAATATTTGACAGGAGAGTTCCTTTAATGTTTATGGTTTGCTTCAGAATGAATTTTTGTCAGTTGAACAATGATTTAAAATGTCTAATTATTGTGACTGTTAAGAGTATCTGGAAAAAACATTATATTATTTTAAAAATTAAATATTTTTACAAGCACAGTATTTTAAAACAAAGGCCAGTTTAATATTACTGATGAGAATAAGAAATATGTTTCTAACATTTATATAATTATTAGTTCAAATACCCTGGTTTTTCGTTGTCACTGTTAATTTTGTCACAGCCAGTTCTGAAATCTAAGGCTACTTCCATTTAAAACAAAATCATACTGATTGAAATTTGAAAAGTGCTAATAACTTATTTTCTGTCATACTTATTTCATCTCTGATTACTTCTGATACTGGAAAAACTGAATCTGTCAAAAACAGAAGGAAGTAAATATGGTGCAGCACTTGACTAGAATGAAACCAAAACATGCAGCTAAAACAGAACCAGGACATAAAGTAAGTTATCAAAAACTGTATCCTCAATAAAACATGTGTATTAATATTTCATATGTCACTCAGAGAACATTTTGTGCTAACTGGAGCCGAGGTGCTAATCTCAGCAGTTAGGTCAAATAGTTTCATTTTTTATATGTGCAGAGATGTCAACTGTATTGAGACAATCATAATGCAAATTTTTTTATTCTTTATTATTGATACATTTTAAGTCACCTGATGACAATGTTTGTTAATGAAAGTCATTATTATATTTTTTTTTTCCTGTGGCAGTTTAACCAAAAATCAAAAACCAGTGTATTATTTCATAAAATCCTGTGGTTTTTAACATGAATAATACATTAGTTTCAGTCAGTTTATTAACTGCATTCTCAAAATGTTTGAATCTGTTTATTAATGAATTATATATTGATGTTATGTATTTAATATTAGTTCAGATTTGGTTATTTTATTTTGCTATGTTATCAGCTACCAGTCTGATGAGTGAAACAGCTACATCCACTGATTGAAATTCAAAGTGAAATGGGAAGAAAAGTTAAACAAATAAACTAATGACACCATATTCTTAGCCATTAAGCTATAAGATTACACTAAATTATATAATGAAAATAATATACTATGATCAAATGAAAATCCATCATACATTAACTGATGTATATTAGATTAATCAATAAATATTTGTAATTATGACTGAAATCCTGAATACAATTTTAGAACAACAACTAATTTAATGATAATTCATACCAACTTTACATATGATTAAAAATAAAAAGGTTTATATCTCTTCCAAAGTATTTCACAAATGAATTTAATTTTGAATATAAACTTATAGGTCAAAAGAAGTAAAAACAAGAAGAAATATTATGTACTTAATTTATTATAGTTAATATTTATTTTTTTTTTATTTTTTTTTTTTTTTTAAATTCAAATATAATTTGGTATAATACAGGTGAGAAAAAAACACTTTAAAATCCCAAAAACAAAAAATACTGTCTTTTATATTAAAAGATTTTCTCGTCATTTGTTATCTTGTGTGGGTGACTGTATGTTTTTGTTGGATTTTTTTAAAAACAAATTTAAAAGATCTTAAACAAACTTGTGAATGAGGTGTTTTAGCTTATATACTTTTTATTATCCATTATAATCAATTATAGTAAAAATTTTGAAAATTAATATAACATTTTTAGATTTTCAGGTTGATATAAAGACTATGTCTGTGTATGTGAGATCCAGAAAACACAATTAATGACCAATAAAGTCAATTAGATGTTTTATCTATATATATATATTTTTTTGTATATATGTATACAAGCATCAGAAAATTTCCTTATTAATACCCAGTTTTTAAAACATTTTTATTTGTGAATATTGTTATTTTCTATTATTATTATTATTTTTAATAATTTTTTATGTAAAAGTAATATATATATATATATATATTTACAATAAAGCAAATTATCAACAATTATAAAAATATGTTGTGCTATGAGTGACTATGAAGACCTCAAATTACAAGACAAATCACATGATACACTAGATGGAAAAAAGAATAAGAAAATTCTCAAAAATAAAATAGTTCCCACAACATAAGTAATAATACAGAATCAATTTAACATACCTCTTTTCAGGTGAATGCCAATACCATCTAACAAAATAATTAAAGATCACCATATTATAAACCAACAGAAAATTAAAATAAATAAATTTGTTTCCCTCCATACCTCAGCATTTAAAAAAAGTACATTTAATGTGAAACAAGCTTCATGAAAATGTAAAACAAAATAAAATATAAATTTTATGGATGGAGATTTTCTATCTTTCTGATATCCATTGAGCATAGAGTACAAAAGTAACAATTTTTCCATCCCTAAAGTTTATAACATTATCATTATTTAACAACAAGCAACAATATGATTTTACATCTACAAAGCTGAATATGAAACCAAGCACTTAATCTTAAAACAAATTAAGTCATATTCGGTTTAATTATTACTTTCTCTCTTTCCAATACAGAAAAAATTATGCTGATTTTTTATCCTTCCTCATGTAAAAGGACAATTTAAAAAAAATAATTCTAAACAAAAATAATTCTAAATTTTTTCAGAATAAAACATTATGACTGAAATATATGATAAACATTACTTTTACTAAAATAATATATATAAACTCTTTATATTTACAAATGTTAGATAAAGAGCATTTTGTAAATATAAAGTATATAAAGTTGTCTTTAATTTTTACAAGAATGTTAATATAACAAAGCTTTATTCCAAATTAATGATTTTTTAAAATGTCTATAAAAATAAATCCTCAAATATGATTTTTAAAATAGGTTTTCAGTTATGTCTTTTAGTATGAGACAGATATCTAATGTAAGAAACTATGTGCAGTTCATCGCAATACAATTTTAACACCTTCGCGATAAACCCCAAACAATAACCATAACATCATCTCGTATTTGTAAACAATAACAGTAACAGATTATGCCACAAAGAGGATATGTTTACTGGTGACAGATAACCAGTGTAAAATAACAACAACAGTTTTGATTTTTTCTCAGTTACAACACGTCAGACAGGTTGGAGAAGTTTTCGGGTGACTGCTCTGGAACGAGCAGTCTCAGCAGGTTTTGTAAAATGTGGATTGAGTCGTATTTGCCTTTGTGAGGTAGATAGCGCTTGTCCCATACAACTTCATACACTTCCAACAACTCCAGTAATCTGAAATTTAGAAAACAGAGTGTTAAATACCAGACTGAAAATAATTTTTCTACTTCTTCTTCAATGGTAATTAATTGAATTTTTTTTTTAAAAGAGAACATTTTATAATAAATATATAAAAAAACAACAAAAAAAATTAAGATAACAAATTATGATTTGCTAAAAATATGGAAAGTAGATTTTAAAAAAAAAAGCATTTAAAGTATATAAATTCAAATGAAATTTAAGAATGAAATGTCTATTTGATAAAAACAAAAACAAGAAAAAAAAAAAAAAAAAAAAAAATAATAATAATAATAATAATAATAATAATAATTGTTTTAAACCGAAACTTTTATAATGAATTTGCCAGTAAATGGAAAATAAAAATCCACACCAATAACCAATTGTTAAACTGTAAATATTGATCTAATCTGATTTATAAGTATTTTATTTTTTCATAAAAGTTCAGTAATTCGCTCTTGTTAAATTTGTGTCACGTTTTCACATGTCAGAAAAAAAATTCAAAAATAAGTTATTAGCATAACTTGAAACAGCAGCATGTTCCTTTCTTATTATTTATCATAATGGAAGATCCATCAATTCTAATGGGAGTTACTGCATAATAAATGCACTGCAGAGGTAGAAACCTTAAAATGCAGTAAATGGCTTTCAAAACATTTGGTTTATTTTAGGGTATTTACCAAAATTACCATGAACAGATTTTGAACAAATTTGGCAAGCTTAAAAATATCAACATTGTTATGATATTCTGTTAATATGAATACCATATCTTTATTAGAAAAATTCAGATGTTTAATTATTCTTTAGTTACTACAATCTTTTAGAAAAATCAAGAATCTGCACTACCATTATTCTTTGGTTTATATTATACATCTGACTTAATTTAGACCAGCCAATGGCTTTCTCTTGATACTGTATTAATATTTAAAATAAGATTCTTGTTTGAATAAATAAAAAATAAAATAATTAATTATCCCTGTGTAACTTCCACCAATTAAACAAAAAAACAACAAAAAAAAAATACTTTATTCGGTAACAACTAATTAAATGGACTGATCTAACAGCTTAAAGATAATTAAATTATTCTGAGTGTTTTTTCAAACCCGTACAACAAACCTTAATTCAGATGGACTAAGTTTGGAATATTCAAAAATAAAATCAATCTCTTTACATCTTTTTGATAATGGCATAGATGCAAAATTTAGGTAAATATCAAGAATAAAATTAATTAATTTGCTAAAAACAGGAAAAATAAAAAGTCATATCTTAGCAAAACTGTATCTACTGGTTTTAGTAAGAACATTTTTAAAGCAAGGAATACCTGTTTTACAACTGAACAGTAACAATAAATATATAAATAAATATTTTGTTCTTATCTTATTAGCATTAATAAAAAACACTATCATTTTAACTAAGTGATGTATTTTTACTTATTTCTTTCCTGCCTTGTTCCCTACCCTACCCCAGTGCAATAACAGGAGTATTCTACTTCTGCTTCCAACATGGTTTTCCCCTAAAATCTGTCAAATCCTCCAAAAAATATTCTTTAATCAAATAGTCAAACTGTATGTGATTACATTCAGCATTCTATCAACATTTAGTGCTTTGTTTGTTTCTTTTTCTTTTATCTAGGTCATCTCCCATGCAAATACAATACCAGACATGCACACATTTATTCATAGGATTAAACGACCTTTCACTGAACCAATAAGATCAACAGCTGAGGGCATGACCTTGTTGTTGCCACATGATCAAAACTGTGTTTTTCCAACTTCCAACTTAATTTGTGAAAACACAACACATTTTATTAACTATTTGTAACAGAAACAAGAATTAAACAATAATATGGCCACAATATAATTGCAGAATAATTATCTGAAAGAAAATAAAAAAAGTAATTTAAAATTGTGTTGTTCCAAGTGATGTTTGACAGTTGAGAAGATATAATACCTGTTTGCTAGATCTGTTCTTGCTGTAGATGTTAGATTTGCAATTCCAAAATTCACTACCTCATACCCCGATTCCTTCTGATTTGGTTTTTTTCCAGACAAAACAAGACATCTGCTCACCCTGTCAGTATACAAGTGTTGACATTTTTTTAAATTTTTCACTCACAATCACCAAAATTCATAACAAGTCCAATTGTTTTAGACTAATGGACAAATATTTACTCAATGTATTATTCTTAAGTAAAAATTCATTATGAAACTTTAATTGATATAAATACAAAAATGTGATTGCATTTCTGTTACAAACATCAGTGGGGAACATTCCTGCCTTGCTTTCATTGCATTTTTGTTTACCTTAAGCTATTTTGATGTTAGTTCATTATAGATTTCTTATTTATTAAAAATAAATAAATAAATAAATAAATAAAAAAAAAGAAAAAAGAAAACTGAAGAAAAAAAATAACTCTGTAAACTTAAATATGAAGTAAGCACAGAAAAGAATAAGAAAGTAACAAAGAAACAACAAAAAAATATCATAATCAAATAAAAAAAAAAAGTATGATGGTAACATCTAAAATAATTTTCATATAAAAAAATGTGTATTAATATGTGCGTGAAAAGGAGAAACATTCTCAGTTAAGACAGTAGAAATGTTCTTGGTGTTCATTTGATTAAATTTAAGGAATTAATATTAGATGAAGTTTCATACTTAGCAGCAAAGAACATGATGTCACATGTGAGCTGTAGCTCACTGAGTATTTCACTGGACTGGGCACACAACATTGACGCCTTTACTAACACAGCCTGACATTTCTTTACATGTCGGACAAATCTCTGAAATAAACAGGTTTTTAGTTACCCTTTCTTCTCAGTTAGAGTAACAGGCTTTCAGTACAGGAATTTTAAATAATACTGTCAGTATCTTGTGTCAAGTACTGTTGATTAGCACCAAATTACAGAATTATACATCTATAGCTTTTCATAAAAATAATGATTAAAACAAATTATTAATATTTATAATAATAATCCCTGTGCTGTGAATTAAAACTATTTAATTAAATATTTATTTTTTATAAATGATAATATTTTATTACTTAACAAAATATTCTGTAATATTTTAATAACTGACATCACATCAACTATCTGGGTTCTTTTATGCAGTAAAGAAAAAACAGAATTGATATTCAAACATTGCTTTGTCTAAAAACTGTTTGAAAAACAAAAACAAAATTCTACAAAATAATACGTAACTATGACTTTCTACCATTTTGCTAAATAAAAAAGAACAACAACAAAGCAATGAAATATTATTTTTAATGCTTTCCTTGCAATAAGCAGATATATTAACTAAAAATGTTTACTCTCATTAACTGTGGAAAGGATATTTACCCCACAGACTTTAAAAAAAAAAAAAAATCTCATTATGCTGCAAGAAACAGACACATCCCCAGAGACTCCAAAACATTGCATCAGCCCAGTATGCGATGCCATTTGTGAGATATCAGTGATGCAACTATTAGTTTCATTTTGTGGATTTTGCTGGGAGCTATTACGAAGTGAAAGAGTTAAATAAGAAGTATTCATGACATTACACTATTGTTATTGTTGTTTTATCAGTTGCCAGAGATGACATTACTCACCTGGATGATGTCAACTGTGAGGTTTTCTAGTGGTACATTATCAGGCTGAACAAGAAAACGAAACAGAAGTGAGCCTTGTTCATCAGGCAGATTGTGGCAGTCATCACCTAAATACAATTTACCATATTAATCACTGAATAATGACTAAGATAAATAATTGTCAGTGTTGTTTAGAACAAAAATTAGCAACTGTGAGTTATTATTTATATTAGATGTTGGCAAAGTTGTCAACAGCAGTATCCAAGATTTTGATAAATGTCTGGAGGTCAAATATGTGATCAATAAACACAGGAGTCGATTATTGTATCAGGATAAGGAACTTGTGATTGATATGATCTTCTTTTTTTTAAAAAATGTTTTGAAATTATCAAAGTTTATTTATCTTAAAGTTTGCCAAACATGAGTTAAATTTAATTTTTACTGCAAATTATTTTCTAATTATAATATAATATAAAAATTAAAAAAATATTTTAAAATATCTTATATGTTGAGAATATAATAATTATGTACAAAATTATACATATTAAAATCAAGATTACTTTTTAGGAAAAAACAACAAAAACAAGAAGATTTTACACATGTGGACATCTAATGATACGACATTTAAATTTTTCTCAAATGTATTTATTTATGTTAATAACGAATGGTTATTCTGGGAGTCTATACAGTAATAAAATAATACCAGTCTGATTTCTTGAACATCTAAGCAGGTAGGTTTCAGCTCTGCCCAGTTCAACCACAGTCTGACCAACAACCTGTTCCTCATCCAGGTAAACATGTTGATTTAGCAAGTCTGCTAAATTAGCAATTAAAAAGTCCTGAAAGATGAAATAACTATATGTCTATATACAATTCTATGTGTAGGTATATGTGTACATAATCTGTTAAAATGCATTCTAATATTAAACAATCTTTCAATGTACATAAAGATATAATTTTACAGAACATAACAGAAATTCCTAACAACTTAATCAGTCTTTGTTGCAATATACATGTTAAATTATAAATAAAAGGCTTACATCAAGTGGGTTATTTTCAAATTATGATTTTGATTATAGGACTAATAATATGACATTTAAAATAACAAGCTCGTCAGGAAGCACAAATAATGATATTTTCCTTTTATCATAAATTTTCAAGTCTCTGTGATTCATCATGACTGGATTATTATCTTATACAAAGCAATATTAAAATATTAATATTAATATATATATGTATATGGAGTAATATAAGGATAAAATGAAAATGTCAGCTTGCTACTTAGTCATACCTTATTATTAGAAAATATTTTGCAGTTAATACAAATTAAATTAAATAAAACAAATAATAACTTGTAGAATCATCAAACATGTTTTAATGTTCAAACCAAATAAAGAAATAATCTAATACATAAGAAAATAATTACATTAAAAGTGATTAGACAACTATTATTTTTTCATAAATATTTTAATTCCTGACTGATCTATGATTAATTTAATAAACATAATAATAGTTCATACTTCTTTAATTTAATGTTATATTAATAAAAAAATTATTATTATTATTTTTTTTTTTTTTACCCAGTGTGTGTCTGAGTTCCAACTAAGACCAGCTGCCATTAAAAAACCTGGCCAGCAAAATGGAAGATGGGTAATGTGACCCTTTCCTGTCCAGTTGCAAGTGACCAGTCCTAAAGCACCCAGCGAAATAGCACTCTTCATTGCATTGTATATATTTTTAACTGCAGCTTCTGGACAGCCAGCTAGACTGAAGTGTACAAAACAAAATTAAAAATATAAGTAAAATAACAAAAAAAAAAAAAAAAACTAGATTAAAGCATACTGATCCCACAGAGTTCTAAGAGTTTAATATATTATAATATTAAAATACTATTATCATTCATAATTTATCTGAAAGTTATAACATTAGAATTTAGAACAAATAAAATTGATATAGTTTCAACTAACAAACACAATAAATTTGTATTTTGATATTCATTTACTTAATAAGAAGGTTCATGCAAATGGCATATTAACACAAAATTTAGATGTAACATCCAGATCCAGGAGAATTTATAAATTAAAACAACTATAAATGAATATAATGGACAACACAGTGTGGAAAAATTATATACAAGATAATAATTTTATAAAATGCATCATGTATATAACAATATGGATTTAAATTTATATATTTAAAGAAATAATAATAATTTAATACATAATATAAAAATTTATATTGTAATTATACATTACCTATTCCATGCAGCAGTGCCAGGGCAGACCAGAAAATTAATACTATAATATAAAATAAAATAATAATAATAATAATAATAATAATAATAATAATAATAATAATAATAATAATAATATAAAAATCTACTCCTATATTCTATGTCACACAACAGTAGTTTTTAGTAATGGTTCCCAGAAAAAAATTAAAATTAACCTAGCATTAATGCCTATATTAATCTGTCACACATTAATGATAGAAATGTATACACTAAATGTAAATCATATTAAATAAGAATTAATTAAAACTGTAAACTATACTGCATTAATTAATCAGAGATTCATTGAGTGAATTCATCATTAACTAAATTATACTGTGTATCTACAGGGTGTAAATTAACCAGGGATTAATACATACCCTAAATCTGCTAATGGTGATGAGAATTTTGTAAAATCATGATCTGCCTGAAAAAATGTTTTTGAAAAAAAAAACATGGTTAAAAATGTTTAAGAAAAAAATGAATACTCCCTACAAAGCTTTTAGACATATTTGTTATAAAGTTTATATGTGCAGGTGAAATCATGTTATGTCCCAGTTAATGATTACTTACATAAAAAACAATACCACTAAAATTTGCATTCAGATATTTAAAAATTAAATTTTTACCTTGTAGAGTTCGAAATTATTTCACCAAACAATTCTATTTTCACTGTTTTTTTTCTGTTTTTGGGGGTTTATTTTGACCTGATAATTTTATAAACATATATGTGGCTTACCTCCACTCCATATTCACAAAATATAACATCTGGCTGTAGCTGTTGAAGGAGATTAGTACTGAGGTCATGGATGGGGTAACTACACAGCTGTAGTGTTTTCTCAGTGCCACACGGCAAAAACTTGGTCGATTCATTCACAATAACAGCCTCATCAGACGTATCAAGAACAAAACTGCTCAGTCTAGGTCCAATACTAACAAACCTTAAATTTAAAAAAATTTAAAAAATAAATTAAAAAATCTTACGCTTTTGAATCAGATATATAAAGTACAATAGACACTGTAGGTTAAAAGTAAACATTTCATACATTTAAAGATTTGAACATTTTTAATTTTTGTAATTTTTTTATTATTTTTTAAATTTTCAGTTATTAAAAATAATCATTTAATTAATGTATGATAATAAAATATGAAGAGCAAAAGAGATTTTAAAGCCTTCTAAAATTTGTCTTCTAAATTTCATTTTTTCATTGATATCATTTCATAGAAATGTGATTTTTTATTATTTTTTTAAAAACATGAACAAAGTGAGTAAATAACATAATAAAACAAAATGCATATTCTTTAATATTTTATATTCTTCCTATTCTTTATTATTAATAAAGATTAAATAAAACAGTTACAAGGATTAATATTTTAAAAGAAAGGCTGTTTTTATTTATGCTAAAATTTATGAAGTCAAATGTGCCTTACTGAGCATTTGAAAAACAAGCAATGTAGTCCTGAAACACTGAATAAAGATTTGGAACATCTTCAAACTGAACTTTTGGAGCAACATCTAGAACAGGAATAAGATTAAGACCACGATGTTCACAGAAAACATCCAGCTCTAAAATTTCACTGAAAACAGAAATTATGAATTCCATATTAAAAAATAAGGAATGTAACTTTTAAAAATCTTTAAAATTAATTTATTTTTATTTTGTATTATTATTATTGAAAAAAAATATAATGAAAAATAAAACAAAACTCAAACAAGAAAGGCTGTGAAAATAAAGAAACATGAAAAATTTAACATCTCAAATAATTTTAATTATAAAAGTTATTAAATGTCAAACAAACTCTTGAAACTGTTTTTTTTTTTACTAATGTCACCACTCAACAGGCTAGCTTTAACCATTAACAGTTACAAATTACATGAACATTCACATAAAAGGGGGATATATTACAGTCTTTGATAATACAGTAACACAGTACAGGGGAGAAATGGAAACAGTCCAATGGATGCTCTGACCAGGACTGAAACCTGTTACAACTCAAGTCAGCATTTTAACAATCAGCTACAGCTTGCTTATATAGATTTTTATCTTCTTTTTTTTAAAATTGTACAACACATTTTCTGTGAAGATATATGCTTTGAATGTTAATACCTTCTAGAGTAACAGAACTGCCATTCAGTGGACTGTTTGGCTAGAAAACGAGTATACAAATATATCTGAAAATAAAAATAATAATAATAAAAATAAATAAATAAATAAATACTTAACTGAAAATAAATGGAAATGTGTAAGTAAATATTGTACCAGTTATAACATACATATTTTTTAATAAGATCAAACCGAACTGAATTACATTAAATTTTGTATACATTATAAAATATCTGATTTGTGTATTTAGATGTATGAAAAATAAAACTATTTCTCAAAATCAAGAAACATACCTTTATTATTTTTGATTTACCTAATATAGCTTTCTTTCTAAATCAGTTATGATTGATTAAACAAAAAATTATGATGATACTACTAGTTATACACATGCATATATAAAACAGTAAATACTGTTGAGGACTTTTATAAGCAGCAGTAATCCACTTTCTCATACAGATTAATCAATATAA
Source organism: Chrysomallon squamiferum (assembly GCA_012295275.1). Lineage (NCBI taxonomy): Eukaryota > Metazoa > Mollusca > Gastropoda > Neomphalida > Peltospiridae > Chrysomallon > Chrysomallon squamiferum. Next base: position 9,039,100 of record CM022665.1, on the reverse strand, counting down.
TGTGTTAAGTGTCTATTATTTGCACAAGCTGATAGATCTTATTTATTTTTTACTCTTATTTATAATTTAACCAAAGTGGAAATGATATGATTTGTAATCGAGAATTAATTTTTTTAAATAATTATACTTCGCAAACACTGGATGAAATGTGTCCTGAATAATCTTGCACCAATAAATAAATTATCAATGTCCTGATGTTCCTCAACCATCTGCTAAAATTTCAATTCATTGAAATACTAAAAAAACATTAAAAAAAAAATAATCCATAAATAGTTGTTTGGAAGAGCTACTACAAAAATGGAGAATCTCATGAGAAAAAGAATAAATTCTGCTGTTGGAGTCTACAGAAACAAATGAATGTGACAGTTCAGAACTGACTTTGTTTGAGTTGTTGGTGAAAACTATTTTTTGTGCCTAGAGTGAGAAACTAACTAGGAATGTATGTGATATTTTATGAACATACTTGATTTATTTTCAACAAAGAAAGCTGATCCAGCAGTTCTTTCAGCGTTTCCTGTAAATTAGAAACAAATATTTTAACCACTGTTAAATATCTTTTTTACAAGCAGAAAAATAATTCTAAAACATGTCAATGTTGTTTGTTAGATCAAATATACAGTTTTATAATTAAGATTTGTTTCTTTTAATTTTTTTTAAATTGTTATCATTATTATTAATTTTTAATAAAAATACATTAATAGATAAAAAAAACCTAAAAAAACTGAAGATTAAAATTCTGCAATTCAAATTATCTAATTTTTAAAAAATATTAGCTACATTTTTCGATTTCAATAAATCGATAAACAAACAATTTTATACACAAGCAAACATGCACACATGCACTCACACACACATGCACTCACACACATACACACACAAAATAATATTAGGAATTATACCATATTTGGAATCCTGCCTTGTGAGAAATCCAGAAGTATTCCTCTGTAGGAAAGCTCTGGCCAGTCATCAATCTGAAAACAAAAACGTATCATTATAACCATAATTACAATGTTAGGCTAAATTTTGTTTGCTTTCTAGTAACTCTGCATAAAAAAATTCTATCTTGATAACATCTGTCAATAGCAAATTTATAAGTTATGTAAGTTTAATAATAATTAAAATTAAGCAATTAATACCTTAACCTAAGAGACAAATAAAATTTGTACTCACCAGCAGTGTAGGTATACTGATGTTATTTTCTGTCTCATAAAGTGACAACAGTTGAAGAAGAGTGCACAAGGCATACTGTAGACTCTCAGTGGTGCCACACATAATTCTCAGCTTTCAATAAAACAGAAAAAACATTTAAAATGAGGCATGAAGAAATAATAATTTCATTTGAACTGGAATATTTCTGAATGCTAGATTTACAGAAAATAAATTTAGTCCTTTTTTTATTTTTTTTTAGTGTCAAGTGAGATAATTACAACAAAATCAATAATAATCAATACGGTCCATTAAGTGACTGGAAACTTCATACTGTTAAATAATCATTAATTTTTTACTTTTCCTTATCAGTATGATGTCATTTGAAAAGTGCATACATCTAACATATTTGTGAAAAGGATAAACGGCCAACTGTTTTAATTTTTTACCTTTACTTATCCAAGTGTCTAATACTATTTCATCTTTCACAAAAGCCATCTCAGCAATGCCAATAGAAAATGTTACTTTTAATAGTTAGATAAAAATAAATGAAATAAAGGTGTTATAAAAAACAAAATCTTATAGTATTTAAAAAAAAAAAAGTTAAATGTTTACTATCTCATCCTGATCTAAATGATTATGTATGTGATCACCTGTTTAGGAGTGACAGTAATTTTGTATGAAGCCCGTCCTGGACAGAGTCGAGAGTTGACATGACACACAACATGAGGAGCATCACCACAGTTTACTGGAGTGAATACATCCAGTGAAATGTTCACACTGACAGACTCAAAATACTGTCTACGTTTATCCCAAACTGACATTATTTCTGAATTCTCTACAATATTTTAAAAAAAAACAAGGATCAGAAATTTTGGTAGTATTTTTAACCTGTCCTTAAGTGACACAAAATGATTTGGTTACAATATATTAGATCATTTAGATTTTTCTTTTCTTTTCTAATTACCTTTTGAATTTGTATCCAGTTACGGTTTTATAACAGCTATTAAAACAAAAGAAAATTCATTTTGTCTTCATCTCAACATAGTAAGTAAAAACAGAAAATATTTCTTTCTTTCATTCAATCTACAGTTTGTCTTGTGATATAATGTTAAATAAAAACATGAAGACAAGGATAAATTTATGATAAAATGGATCCTGATTTCCATACATCTGAATATTGATTATATTCTGATATTTGATTTAAAAATGTTTTTTACTGATATTTAATACATCCAAAATAATTATCATAACCATTACGATATTTCTCTAACAACCATCTTTTCCTGATGAGACAGTTTAAAAATGCAGAAATAAAAAATAATACTTACTGCAGAATGGTCCACCAGCAACTAACACTTTCAAATGATCTTTTATCACAAATGGTTTTCCACCACCTTGAACAATACTCTGTGGCTGTGGCCAGAGTAGATTCAGTTTTTCTTCAGTTAACACTGGCTTTAATGGTGTTACATTAATCTCATCAAACAAAGCAGTGCGTTTCTGAAATATTTATTAAATAACAATCATACCAAGCACATAAAAAAAAATTTCTTTAACTTTTGGTTTCACTGATTTTATAATGAAATGTTTTGATAATTCTAAATCTGATATAAAGCACAAATACAAAGGGCTAAAAATAAACTACTAATAACAACATATGATAGCAAAGATACAGAAAATGATAATGTTGTATGATAAATTGATATTAAAACATGTTTACTTTGAAGGTAGGTGACAAGAGTTGTGGTAAAGAAGAATTTGTTTCTGTTGTGTCTGCAACTCCATTAACCATGTCTGACTCTACAAGACTTTCAACAGAAGCTGTGCTGTCAAAATGTACCAGATTCCTTTTGGAATCTGGAAAAAATATGAAAGAATATTTGTTACATGACATACTTAAATATTTATGGTTAAAAAAGAATCAAGTATGTTTGGTTTTCATGGTTAATAATGAATTACACGATAAAGGTAAAATATGCCATCTCCACACTGAAACAAATAAGGAAGATGTGCATTTAATATAATTGTATTTAAACAGAGAAAAATAAAACAGTTTCCTTTTCTGAAGACTCTGATTTATGTCTTTATTTAATACACATCACTGTATTTTACCATCCATTAGGTCACATTCAAATAAATCAAACATTATTTTGAATAATAAAAATACAGTAAAGAAATTAAAAAAATACACTATCTGATAAACATACTGACAGTTGAATATAATTATATTAACCAGTTATTCAAAATAACTAAGCATATGAATTAAAGCTCATTTATTATTATACATTTTCTCTTTAGACAAACCTATGTGGTTTTTAAGTGATAATGGAGCAGGTAGAGTTTCTAGGTGTTTTGGTGGTGATTTTAAAAGTTGCACAATTTCTTCATTGCCTGCTGCAAGCTTCAACAGACTCTGCAGTCCATTCAAACTGAAAGAAAAAATTATAATGTTTCTAATATTTTATATAATATACACACATAAACTGGATGTAGAAAATGTAATTCCACTGCTATAAATATTTGTTTTGTGGGGGAGATGTTTATTGAGTAATAAAATTTAAAACATGCACCTGAAAATTCATTTTAACATAATATTCCAAATTGGTTTTTTTTTTTTTTTTTTTTTTTTAAATCTTTTTAAGTTATTTTAATCTTTTTTTATTTCTAATGAAAATATTTTAAAATACTGGTATATTCAGTTTTATTTTTCTTTACCTGTCTCCATCATCCTGGGGGATCCTGGCTCCATTTAGCAAAAGCTCCTCCACAATTCCCTTGTCTCCTCGAACAACTGCATCATAGAGTGGAGTGTGTCCAGCAGCATTCACTCTGTTCATATCAGCTCCTCGAGCTATCAGATAAAATAAAATAATAATAAATAATGTGATATATATATGTGTATATATACAGGCTTTGAAATTTCATTTTTTTAGGGTAAGGCATGTATTACACTCAATTTTATCAGAAAATCAAGTCACCAAGGCAAACATTTCCATCAAAGTAAAGGCATGAAAGCAACTTAATCTTTTTTAAGTTTTCGCATCTCACAGCTACATTATGGTCAATACCTAATCAAAACTATGTTTATTTGAATCACTTGTACCTAAAAACATTTGACAGTTTGTTTATCTTGTCACTGCTGACCTTAGCTCCTGCTCCTTATATTGTTTTTTAATTCTATCTTACCTAAATTATTTTAGTTTAACTGTCAAGACAACAGAGATATCTAATTAATATAATATATAATTCCATGAGGTGCTGCATGATTATGCAAATAAGGCCACACCTCAAGGGGTCAGGAATTGCTCTGTTGATGGAAGTCATTAGGTGAAATATTTAAACAACACCAATAAATCTGGGTTTTTATTTTTTTTATTTGTCATGCTGAGTAAATCAATGGGATTTATGGGCAGGGCAGTAACTGAGTTTTATTGGAGATCATCCAAATATTTAGGCACCAAGGCAAGTATGAATGGCAATTGGTGTCACAGTAAAATTCAAAGCCTGTTTATATATATAAACACAAACACACACACACAAATATAATATATATGTAAAAAATACACACCAAAAAATTTAAAACATATTTAAATGTACCTGAATATTACGTAACTTGAAATAAAAAGAATTACAAAATAACGGATGAACCAGAATTTATAAAATTCAAACATATAATTTTATCTCTTTAATTGTGAAAATATCAAGTTTCATCATCCCAAAATAATATAATAAATTTTCTTGTGATGGCAAACAATTTCATTTATTTAATGACAATGAAATACTGTATACTCACAAGCCAGACACTGAACAATGTCACGAGATCCATAGCTCACAGCCCAATGTATTGGTGTGTTCTTTGTTTGATCACTGTCAGTCAGATTTATATCCACACCAGCAGCCAACAATTGACACACTCTCCCAACACTGAATATCATAATAATATTTTAACATGTATATTCATTTTATACATTTTAAATGTTATATCAAAAACAGATTTTTGGGGGAATCAGGCGGTGTTATTAAGAGCAGTCTTTGTTATAAAAATAAAATAAATAAGTAAATAAATGAATAAAACAAGACACAAGCATGCATAGAGATGGAAATATTTCCATTTTATTGTGATATTTTTGTTTTTGTTCATGCATGTAAATATGGAAAACAAAACTTGATAAACTGATAATTGCAATGTTTTGGTAAATTTCACCTATTATTTTTTTCTGTGTTTGAAATCATGAGGTTTTTATGTATTGTTTATTATTATCAAAGACTGTTTGTGGAATCAACTCAATCAATCAATGGAAAATGTTTAAAATTATTTTTTACTATTTGTGTCTACTACAAACTGACAAAAAACAAAACACCATAACTTCATAATCATTATAATTATACTTAATATTTTACAAAAAATGTCATTACTGAACATAACATCTCAGGTCATCAAAACTGGTTAAATTGTGACACATTTTTAGTGTCACAATCATGATTTTCCATAACAAAAGATTATTTAAATGATGGATATTTTTAAAATAAACTTACTTAGACTGAGCTGTAGCCTGCAGAAGTTCTTCATTATAGACTGATCTAATCTGATCAGAAGCCAAATCCAAAGGTAACTTACCCTGACTGTTCTGAACTCCAGGATCTGCACCTGAAGCCAGCAGTGTTCTGACTATGTCATTTCTCTCTAGCTATATGTAACAAAGAAGAAAAGAAATCATTGTCTTTTAGAACATTATATTATGCATCAAAAATGAAATCTGAATAGCAAACTTTTTCTGTTTTATTATTTATAGAGAATATATGATGAAAATAAATTGCAGATCCCTTAAATTTTACTGGTTAATGAAGAGATGGGATTTGGGAGATGTTCTGGAGTTGGGATTTTTTTGTTGTTGTTTTGTTTGTTGTTTGTTTACATTAATTATTATCTGGTTATATAAATATTATTTGTTGTATTTCATGTTATGAATGGAATTCAGAAAAAAATATTTTCAACTGGTTATTTGTCAGTGATAAAAATATACACACACATGTTTGAGAATATACGTGTCTCTCTCTCGAATACATTTACAGTTAAATTATATAGTTGCAGCTGCATCAGAAAATATGTAACTGGTTCAGAAAAATTAACATACATGTGAAACTGATATTTTCTTATTCACTGCATAATATGGTCAATATATACATTACTTACAATTAATTGTACATGCATGCATATATATATTTTTATATTAACAGTAACATAATTTTTTAAATTATATTATTATTATTATACCTTTGTTGCATAATGCAGCAGTGTGCCATCTGCAACATATGGTTCATTCAAACAGTGATCCAACAAATCAGTATCAGTTGAACCTGAAATAGCATACTTAATGTGAAAAAATAAAAGTTAAAAAATAAAAATAAAGGCAAAATAGTATAAATGTGTAAACTTCTAACAGTGTATTGTTAAGAGTGCTGTCATTCAAAAATAATTTTTAAAAAGATATCTCATAATATAATATCAATTTACATTTATGTCTCCTTAATAATAGTGTTACTAGTTATCTGACTCAAGTAATACCAAATTCAAAGAGATGTTAACGTTTAATTAAATTGTTTTGCAGTTATAATAGTTTAAAATTTCCTATAAAGAAACATAACTAAATATAATTTCAGAATTTGCTTAAAAAATAAATAAATAAATAAATAAATAAATAAATAATAATAATAATAATAATAATAATAATAATAATAATAATAATAATAATAATAAATAAAATAATAAATAAATAAATAAATAAATAAAGTGGATATGTTCAAGTGGTTAGTGACCCTGACCGCTGACCGAAATAATCGATGTTCAAATCCCGGTACAGGCTAGGCGATGGTTGGGTACTTTGCACATTATTGTAACTGGTATTTATAATTCAGTAAAATGAGTAATAATAATGATTATTAAATAAATATAAATATATGCAACAGTATCAACAGATTGGACCTTGAGTAACAGAGGCTGAATGCGAATGATACACTACAGTTACACCGTCATCGTGTAATACGAAAAGAAATGTCAAAACACATTTCATGAATGCACTTAAGGCACTTGTCTCTAACTTCAGTTAATGCCTAGTTTTACGGGTAACAATGTAAGCTATCAATATGCACGGTGTACAGGCCTTACTTTTTTGCCATGTCGAAATCACAGTGCAAATAACATCTGTTCGGTTTCGATCAATAGCATTTTTTAGTTGATCTACCGTTTCTGATACTGTTCCCATTTTCTTTTTTCACATGCCGGAAGTGACAATGTATTTCGGAAGTGAAGCCAAGCGAAAGTTGAATGATAGCCTCGGACATAGTGGAATCGGGTATTGGAATTTGGTTATACACTAAAATCTTTTAGAATTAAAAAGTTAGAAATAAAGTATTTTAATAATTAATTTTAAGTATGCATTAAAAAAAAGAAAGAAAAAAATGTTGTCAGCAAAATATAAATTAAGTGTCAAAATCTTTGATTATCAAAACAATAAAAACCTAATTTTTTTTTTTTTTTTTTTTTTTTTTTTTTTTTAATTTTAATTTTAATTTTTATATCTGGATAATTAATTATTTAGAAATGTTTGATCAAAATGCATTTAATAATTAATCTGATTTTTCCTCTCCATTGAAAATTTAACAAGCCGCATTATACAGCATGCAGCTACTGAGTTAGCGATTGAATGTTATTTATTTGTTTATATATTTATTTTTAAATTATTTTACTTATTTTTGATATAATAATAATAATAATAATAATATTATTATTATTATTATTATTATTATTATTATTATTATTATTTTACTTTTTTAACATATATTATTATTACCAGCGGTGAGCGATATTGTGTGTGGGGGGAAATAATAATAATAAAATTATTATTATTATTATTATTATTATTATTATTTCCCCACACACACAATTTTCGCTCACCGCTCGAAACGTTTTGTCTCTGCTCGAAATCTATTTTCAACAAACTATTAACGCTCATTAAGAGCATCAGATAGGATTATAATGTCAAATATATTTCAGTTTATCAAATGTGTACTTTTGTACTAAGTCGAAAGTCATTTACAAAATAATTATAGTTGTCACGTTTATAACGCCTTAGCGGACGTGAATGAGAACTTGTTATTTTCTTTCGATTGAAATTAAATTATTTTTCCTTTTCTTTTTTCTTGTTTTTATTTTTTTTTTTTTTTTTTTTTTTTTTTTTTACAAATAGCTAATAGTTAACACTAAATTTCTTCACTAAAACATCTTGTTTAATTTTTTTTTTTTTTTTTTTTTTTTTTTTTAACAAAACTTATAATGAATAATAAAACAATTAATTTATCTAAATGTATGCATTAGTGGGAGGGGAAATTTTTTTTTATGACAATCATTGCCGTGTGTGGTGTTTATAAAATATTGTTTTTGTTACAGAAAATACATTTTTTACAAACTTATGAATTTTAATTTTAATTTTAATAATACAAAAAGATGTCATTAATGAGTGTTTAAGTATTGTTTATCTTTTTAAAAGATGTACCGATTTTGTTCCCTAAATTATAAACTCTAGAACAGATTTATCCAGTCATTTTTATATTGGTGACCCATTCATGAAATCCTTGAACCTTTATCATTATTGCCATTCCTTGTAATTAAGAAAAAAATAGCAATGATAATAACAGGAAAAAGCTGTATAATAAATTGATTAAAAATAAACAAAAATTACTTTTAAATTAATTGTTTCAGAATAGCACTAATATTTCAGTTTTATCCACAGAATTTACCAAATAAATCCAGTTACAAAAACAACACAGGAACTTGACAAAACAAGTAAAACATATTTCACTCTTTTTTAGGAAATATTTATCAACAGCTTCTACGTATGTTTTAGATCGACCGGCTGTCTGTATCAACTTTTTTGTAAATTACTATTTTAACAATATATAATGGATATATAAATCTAGTTAAAATATAAAACGTAAAAAAATCAAATAAATAAATAAATAATGAATCGTTCCTTTTAGCTTTAACGAAAACTTGATGTCTCTTTCACATAATTTTAATATAAACTGAAATGAGATATCTGTAAACTTTTCTTTGGAAATTTGAAAAATTAAATAAATTAAATAAATGAAAATGTCAGATGAGTTATATTCCTCCATTCTTACATTCAACTTTTGAAATAGTTATTTCGGAGAGTTATTCCCCTTAGACCGGTAACATTTGTTACGATCCGTCAATTCATTTTTATTTATAAAATGTTTTTATTGCTGTTTATTTTATTGTTAAATGGCTGCAGCTGAGTTAGGTGTATTACATTTACGCTTAGCTACAATTAACTGATGGTAATACCATACAATGGTATTTAATCTGCTTACTATTTATATTATTTAAATGTCAGTGATCAAATTAAATGTTTCTTTAGACATCACGTAATATTTGGAAAGGTAATAAACGATTAACTTGCCCGTGAGAAGAGCAAGTTATCAGATCTATAAATTCCTTGTTCTTTCTAGTTTTCAATTTACCACATTGTAAACTTTAAGGTAGGATTGCTCACGCTGTAATGTTTATTTGGTATTTTCATTCTTTGTTATTTTTTTTTTGTCCTTCAGATTTTCTCTGTTCTGCAAGTAATATAATGGTCAAGCAGACTTACCAGTGGTTTTTTTTCTTTTTTATATCTTTCTTCTTTATAATAATTTTTGGGGATGTTTAAAAAACGCTTATTATTAACCCTTAATAATAAAATAAATAAATAGAAAAAGAAAAAAATTACAAGTTTTCAGTTTTTTTTTTTTTTTTTTATATTTCGTAAGAGGTTTGTGTTGTGTCTAACATTTTGATGGAAGTAGTTTAAGTGTTTCTTTCTTTTTTTTCTCTTTTCTTTTTTTAATCCTGAATAGTGACTTTAAATCATGATCAAAATCTCCTGTGTTACTGGATTAAAATCATGTTAATCGTCAAAATGACAAAAAGGTTTCAGTAAATGTTTTAATGGTTGTCCTAAATATGTTCTTTAATTTGTATTCATAATATAAAGCAGTTCCAGTTAATGATTACTATAAACCTATTACAAAAAAACCCCAAAAAACACATAATAATAAATAAAAAAAAAAAAAAAATTTACAGGCCTTTTTTTTTTTTTGTAGACTGGTAAAGAGTTAAGTTGATGTTAAGAAAAAAAAAATCATACTGATTAATATTTAGTACTTGATCATTTAAGAGTTCTGCCTCGTGTTGTGTCATAAAGAACGTTTTATCAGTAGTTTTATAATCAAGCTACAAAATATGCTATTTTGAGCACACTGTTTCTTTTCAGCCTAGATTTATAGTACTATATAAATATATTTTACTGAAGGCAAGAAGGATGAAAATTTCTCTCTCTCTCTCTCTCTCTCTCTCTCTCTCTCTCTCTCTCTCTCTCTCTCTCTCTCTGTACATATGTATATCTGTCTTTCTCATCAAGCGATGAAATATTTCGTGTAAAACTTTAAATGCATATCAGTGTGTGTTTTTGTACAAAGCACATGCATTTGTTGTTTCAGTTAAAATACTATATTTTTTGTGCCACCGCCAAAAAAAACCACTGGCCATGACCCTTTAAATAAGATTTCAGGAAACTGAGAAGTGAATTTAAATCCGGCCTCGGAACGATAACGGGTTCAAGATGTCTTATATGATGTCAAAAATTTCCCGAGAAAAGACGACATTGCACCGTGTCCAAGCTTGTTCAGATAGTGTTTTCTCCCTTTCGGATCTCTATGTGATTGTGAACTTGACCGATCCTTGACATTAACCCAATTAGAACAGGTCTTGGTCAAGATCTGGAATGACATCCCTGAAGCCATCTTCACTCGTGTTGTTTTCCTATTATTTTATGTCGCCACTATCTAGTTAACGATTGTCACACCAGTCTGAAACCCAATCAGCGACTTTTCATACATTCCTGTTACTTTTTAGACATCTAGATACTCATTTTGAAAACATTAATACACGTTTGCGACATGTTTATTAATGATTCGTGATAGTGATCTTTTCCACCGTCTCACAAAGCTTTCTGTTTGTGTGTCTAAAGAATAATCTTATTAGTGTACAGTATCCTCTCACACATCACTTATCAGACAGAAAAGTGGCAGTGACATACTGTTTATAGTCGACACTAAACCAGTAAAATAGTTCATATTTCAGATAAGATTTCTTCACAATTCTACCTGGTAACCTGACTACACTGATTCCATAAATGGTGACATATATACATATTTTATTTAATTTTTTTTTTTTTTATTTTTTTTTTTTTTTTTTACTAGCATTTATTTATTATTTTGTTTATGATAATATTATCGATAATGGTGATAATATCAAAGATATTTAGCGAAATTGTATATTCTTATTGTTCGTGTTCGTTGTAATTGATACCGTAGTTTAAACTTTTTATTATTAATACTTACCCTCTCTCTCTCTTTCTCTCTCTTAACTCATACATATTCCATTCTTATCTTCAGAAAATGATAAAAAAAAAAAAAAAAAAAAAAAAGTAATAATAATAATAATCTCTTAACCAGCAGGTGTGAAATAAATGAAAACAAAATGTAGTTTTTAATGTTGCTATTTTTGATTATTTGTTTTGCATTTTATTTTTGATGATGCTCTAATTATTACTGTATGTGTTTTGTTGTTTGTTTTGTTTTTGTTTTTTTGCTGTTTATTTTTTTTTTTTTTTTTTTTTTTTTTGTCTGTTTGTTTCATTGTAGTTTTTATATCGCTGTTTTCTACGTTTCACATCAAATTTAAGTAGTTTCATAATGTCATATCTTTCATGTACAAGCCAGTGCTTGTAAATACGCCAACATTTGTGAGTGTATTCATTTGGCTCTGTTTATACAATGTCTTTTCACACTCTTTGGTAATACAAGTTTTGATACAATCCCTCTTAGAACCAAAAGGTGAAAGCTCTCTACAGGTGTACGCCTGGAACCTTACATCGTTTCATGGATATCAAGGAATGTTAAATGGCCTTGATATTTTTACCTCAACGCCATAATAGACCATGTCGAGCTTAGCCGTCAGATTACGAATACAACAATATAACAAGTGCACAATTGGTTTATTTCAGTTTTCTTTTTTATTATTACTGGAATTCATAATGCCTCAGTTCAGAGTTTCTGTCGTCATAATCCTCCATTTATATAACTTTATAGTTGACATTCAGAACAACAGTAAAATGTATTTTCTTTTTCTTTCTTTTTTCTACAGTCTTTTGAATAACAATAAATTATATTTAAAATACTTAAGAGCCAATGTCAGACGTTATTTTCTGGGATTCTTTTTTGTTGCTGTTATTTGTTTGTTTTTAAGAAAGCGGTAATGAATTGATTTTTCAGATTAAATTATCTTTATTATTAAATAATTAATATAATTCATATTATCAAACAGTATTAACTAACCTAAGAAATTAGGGGACTAACTGTCGACCTTCTTCTGCATCGACCCGTTAAACAATGGAAAAATAATTAATATAATAAGAGTGTTATAAAAACAATGGGCCGAATCACAATAGGATATACGTACTTGAATATCATAAATGATCTTCATATATGAGTAATTTTGAAAAATCTTCATCTCGAATATCATTATTATTGTTGTTATTATTTTATACTTAAGTAGATAATAATAATAAAAGACTGGTAGTTTTATTTCTTTACTGAATAAGCAGTAAGGTACCGGGAACTCTGCAGAAAGAAGTCACTTTATGAAGAACAAAGAAACAGGTTATCTATGTCCCCACGACAAATGTCATGAGCACTTAGTATGACGTTAAGAAAGTAAACTGAAAAGCTGTCGATCATTATTACAATTTTTAAAATGTTTCCGTCATTTTATATCTCTCTTTCTCTTTCACCCTCTCCCTTCCTTTTTCTCTTATTCGTCTTTGTATTTTTTTAAATTTATTATTATTTTTGCAATTTTATTTGAACTCACTGCAGATAAATTATTATCTTATCATTGTGTTAGATTATGATGGATTCCCCTCTCTACCCGACCAACAGAGTTATGCATACATTTTGGATATACGCATGAAAAATTCGTTGAAAACTTATCAGTTAACAGGGGATATCAGCCAGAGTTAATATATGGAACACTTGTTTACTAAACTTTGAAGTCTTGAAATAAGATTCGTCGGTTATGTAGGGCGTGAAGGTTTTAAAAGCATATATTATTACTTGGATGGCCATTGAATCTCACGCTCAAGTGCGTCTTGAAATGTAGACACTTGCAGTCTTTGCATAGTTTGAAAATAACATTTACATTCATTTTAAAATTTAAGTCAGCTCTGCATGAAATATGTTTTACATGAATAGAGTCTTACATAAACGTACACCAACAAAACATACAGTTCGAGGGCTAACAAGACTTACTTAAATCATTCATAAGAAATAATTAAAATGCCTAGCTAGAACTTTGGACCCAATATCTCAACCATTTTATACAGAATGTATAACGTGTCGTGTTATAAAGTTTAAAATTTAAAGACCAGTCTCCTCGATTTCAAATAAGGTGAAAAATCTCTTCATGAAAAGACTCCAATTTATAAAAAGACTGATTTAAAACCATCAGATTTATGGCGCTGAAAATAAGGCGTCTCAAGAAACAATTCATGTTTTTCTCCAATTCAGAAATATATATTGCTGTTTTGTCATCGATTTAAAAAGACATGAGTCATTTTGTAGTGTTTAATTTCCTTATGAAACCAAAACTAAAATAATCTTAAAATAGAATGGTGATTAACAAATTACCGAAACAAAATGCACGAATCGAAATTTTTAAGTATGCCTTTATTTATTTATTTATTTATTTATTTATTTATTTATTTATTTATTTTTTTTTATAATAGGTTACATAATGTATAAAATTAAAATACAGATACTGATATTCTGTTTTTATTATAAATATCTATTAGCATGGATTTATCATTGTCTCAAAGATAATTAAAAATCATCGTCGGTTGTTCTTTAATTTCATACCTGCATTTCTGAAACTAGCCTTTGAAAAATAGTTATTACTTTTACGTATTTTATTTTGCAGGTGTACATTTTGAGAAAACCCCTCTATGTTGTTGATAATGTTAGTGGAACGTGCATTTTTCTATTTTTGTTATAGCGATTTAACAAAGAATGGTGAGAAGATTTCCTGAGAACGTCTGCTAGGTTGCTCACGTCAAAACATTCTCAACGTAAGCAATACGCACGTTAGAACTTACGTCTGTCGAAGACTTGTTTACTTGTTCGTGTATATGGTAAAGCCTCAATGAGCTAAACTTATAAAGCAATGTTTACTGGGCTATACTGACCTCATTGTCGAAGCCGTTTACCTAGTGGAAAATAAGTATTTAATAATAATTATGCAGAAAGGATTATAACTCAGACAAAAGGAAATAGTTGATAGTTTATTAACAATAAAACAGTGAAATCACTAAAGATTCTATTTGTTTGTTTGTCGTTTTTACCACAATTATTTGTTTTATATACTGAATTTTTTACATTAAATTTAACAATTAAATACTGTAAAAAAAATAAATAATAATAATAATAAGCTTAATCACATATGGATCTCCACATATATTTGTTGCCTACCGATTTTTTTTTTCTTTCATGACGAAACTGTTTTTATCATACAGTATTATATCCCCCACAGCGATGCCCATTCCCGTTACTGGAAATTGTGGAACTGCCCCTTCTAATGGGTGTTACGGCTGAATGCTAGTTCTCTGTTCTCGCAACATATGTTAGACCGCACCTTTATCCAAATTTTGAAATCTCATACACAATGAACCCATTTGAGTTAAATTTAATGGAAGGATGGCGTTATAAAATATTTCTAAAAGAACAGCATTCATACAGTTAATTTTTTTTTTTATTATTATTTTTTTTTTTTTTTTTTATTATTTTTCATTTATTATTATTTTTTATTAGTAATATTTATTTTATTTTATTTTATAATAATTTTTATTATTTATTTATTTATTTATTATTTTTTATTTTTTATTTTATTTATTTTTTATTTTATTGCTTCCACCCCCTCACATTTGATATCGTTATTTTACATGGGCCCTACATGTGTATTACGAGCACTGACGTGAACTTTAAAACCGCGATTGCATCATCCCGAGCGGCCATATTTCATTTGACTTGGCCATCTGTCTGTTAACCTACATACCATTAATCTGATAATAGAAAATTTTATCAGATTAAAACTGTTTTTCAGTAACCAGTCTTTATAATAGAAACATATAATTTATTTTATTATTTATTTTATTATTATTTTTTTTAATTATTATTATTATTATTATTTTTATTATTATTATTATTTATTTTAATATTTATTTAAATATCTCTAATCCAACCAACTATCACATTATCAATTTATTTTCAAAAAAATTTTATTATTATTTCTTTATTATTTACGGTAAACCGCTTTTTAAAAATTCACCTTTGTGTTAAACAGGAAGCTGATAACCGGGAAACAAAGCTTCCATTTGTGTCTTTGGCCCCTTTTATCAAATAACTCACTAGGTGTACGTTATCAAAATGCAATATTTTTATTATTGTTATTATTATTATTTTGTACATTATATATATATATAGTCTGATGTGTCAGCGTTATCAAGGGCTCGTGGTGAAGAACAGTTTAAAAATAGGACAAATCAGAGTACTCGGAAAATATTCAAGAAGTTATTGAACGTAATAACAACATAAAAACCTCGTAAAAATTAAGTATTTTAAAATCAGTTTATCTGTTCTATCAGTTAATCAATCGTGAAGAAAAGTTTTTATTGAGTTATAGACAAAATTTGCCCGCGGTTGATTTATAAAATATAAAATAATCTCAAATATAAAAAAATATATATATATAAAAAATTAATAGACGAAGAAGGAAAGAAAGAAAGAAAAATGTCGTTTATTTACTTTAACAGCCAACGTGTTGGTTTCAGATCATTCAAAGTCCGCATTCTGTTCTAGAGGCTGTCCTAGATTTCAAAAAAAAAAAAAAAAAGGATGAGCCATCTTTTTTTTTAATATAAAATTTCTACATAAAATTAATATTTCATTACATAAATGTGTGTGTGTGCCTGTGCGTGTGTGTCGTTAATATTTAATATTTATGTTCGCCTATTTGACTTTCATATGCGCTCGTCACAGTCAATTAAAATCGATACGGAAAATTAATTTCAATGTTTTTATTAAAATTAATCAAAATCACAAACAACGTTATTCATCGAAATGTTCGCGTTAACAAGTTCGTTCTGGTTCGGAACCTAAATGCTTTAGAAACAAAGTTAACCTTTGTACTGTGACAACAACTTGACCAAGTATACGCAACTAAAACCTGATACATCAGTTTATTTCACAGAAACTTGAGAATAATTCTGACTTGGGACTTCATGTAAGTGCCAACATAATTAATGCTCAACCACGTTTATGTCAAATAATGAAAATAGCCAATAAAGCTCATTTCGGACGTTGAACCATTTTATTTCATGAAGAAAAATGTATAATGTATCATAACAACATATCGCACTCTTACAAAAATAAAAGTCGACATATCTATTCATCAAGATAAAAATGACGATTCTTTTAATTATTTGTTAGATTTATAGAAAGTGAAATAAGGCACATTTTATCGAAAATTTTAATGTTTATTTTTATTTTTTAATTATTTTTATTTATTTGTTTGTTTGTTTTATTTTATTTTATTTTATTTTTTCCTGTTTGTCTAAAGTTTATAAAACAGAGAGAAACAATCTTTAACTGCAAAACAAATGTAGTTTTCTACGATTTGACAGTTTAGGAAAAAAATATATGTTACAAATTTAATCTAAGGGATTAAGGCAGTGCATTACAAAATAACCCTTGTTGTTAATTGAAAGGAGAGCTGACAAAAAGAAGGAAAGAGCAAAAGAAACAAAATGAAAAGCAAAATACGCAATAAGCGTTAACTTTTAAATATTTCCATATCCTTAAATATTAATTCTTCTTTTTTCCTTTTTTTTTTTTTTTTTTTTTTTTTTTTTCTTTTTTTCATTCAACTTAACATCTTACATAAACTGTAAATTGCAAACTGTTATTTAAAAAAAAATAAAGATTAAATTATGTTTAACGATACCTCAGAACAAAATAAATAAATAAATAAATAAATAAAAAGGCTTTTGTTTTTACCCAGTATTTCTTAAACCATATTTAATCTACCGTTTATCTAAAATTTTGAGATAAATATATAAATAAATGAAACTTAAGTTAAGCGAATAGATTTATTATGCCTCTTACAGATCTTTTAACCTAAATCCTTTCCAGATATAAACTATAAGGGCGTCAGTTTTGTAAATTGTCAAATGTGAATCTAATTTGAGAAAGTCAGGTAAGGTCAACAAGGAGAGGACATTTATACGCGAAAATACAAGACAG